>CM051270.1:18688604-18738604 GCA_027921565.1 Artemia sinica | reverse complement strand
ACTTGACAGGTATGGCCGGCATGAGGGTCAGCATTTTGACTTCTTTTGGTAGCTTTTTGCAAATCAGAGTATTTCTTGCGCATGTCATAAGGTAAAATCCAGGAGTCGAGCGACGTTGCGGAGCACTAGGTAAGCTGGGTTGCCCTTCAATCAGGGGGTGTGACATCCCCAAAGGCATAATTACTGGACCTTTGAACAATGCTGAACAAAATAGATGTCAACAAATTCTGATTGGATGCTGGTTTTTGGAAATGATAGGCGGGGGGGGGTGCTCTCAAATCACTTTTGACTCTTATAAAGGGCACTAAACTTCAATCAAATGAGCCCCATCTGAAGTTTATACGACTACCCATTCCATAAAATCTTATATGCCTCTGGGGCATAACTTACAACCCTTATGGCTCTTAGGGTTGTGTAAACGCTGAGGGCATTGTTATATGTTCTTTTGACCCTTTTTAACAAATTACTATCTCAAAATTTCTATTGGATGCATCTAGGGAAAAGAAGACGTGGGTGGTAGGGGTGGCTGGTTTGCCTCTGACCAGTTCTGACTCTTAAAAATAGCACTAGAACATCTGATTTTCAATCCAGTGAGTCCCCTCCAAAGTTTATAAAACCAACCCTTCCATAGAAATCTTATATGTTAATAATGGGGAACTGGCATAACTCGTAGCCCTTGCCATGAAAGATTTTTTTTTGGAGGGGGGGGGGGGTTCATCCACAGAAACATAATTACTGAAACTTTTAATATATGCTGAGCAAAATAGCAATCTCAAAATTTTGATTGGACATGTTTGGGGAAATGAAGGGCGTGGGGGGGATGTTTGCCTTCCAATCACTTATGATTCTTATTAGAGCTTTCAATTTCCAATCGAGCCGCTTTTGAAGTTTCAACGACAACCCTTTCTACACAATGTGCCTTGGTCATAAGTAAAAAATAAATTGTAACCTTATCGCTCTTTCATTTATTAACTAAAAAAACAAGTTTTCTTCTACTTGAAGTAAGGAGCCACATAAAAACTTAAAACAATAAAAAATTATTCCATATATTAGGGGAGCTGCCCTTTCCTCAATACCGCTCTCTTCACGCTAAAATCTTTTCAAGAACTTTAAAAAAAAGTTTTGGTTCAATTACACGGCCCTTGTGTTTCAAGAATCATTCTTAAAATAATAGACAAAAGGTCGAACATTAGCGTAGAGAGGGGGGTACTGAGGAGGGAGTAGCCCCCATCATATAAGGAATAATTTATGTACGTTTTAAGTTTTAATGTCGCTCCTTACTTTCGGTAGAAAAAAACTAGTTTTTGTTTTTATTTAGATAATCCTATCGTTTTTTAGATAATCCTAAGAAATCCACCCCCTCTGTGGAAAAATTCCTCTATATAAGGTTCCTCCCATGTAAAATTCTTCCGCCGGGAAATTACCCCCGGACAATTCCATCCCTGCTGCGAATCCTTTCCAGATCTTTTTTTGCTTACAATTCTGCCTGAAAAATAATCCTTACCATACTTTTATTTGAAGAAAGACTTGTATTCATTTAGTTTCTGATCCTTTTTAAGGTCATAGGGAAATATCCCTGTTTGGGAAATCCCCCCCCCCCTGGAAATTTGATCCCCCAGATTTTCCATTGGAGAATTTGTCCTGATGATAATTCCCCCTTGGAAACTTATCCTGTGGAACCCCCCCCCCCCCCCCAAAAAAAAAAAGATCCCAAGAGAATTCCAACTCCACTGAAAACTTCCCCCTGAGATTTCCTTCAAAGTGTATCCACATGTACAATGGGATCAACAACGAGAAAAAGACAAATAACACACATTCTGTATAAAAATTCTGGTAAATTTTCCCCATGTAAAATATCCCCTGAAAAGTTCACCCCCAGAAACTTCAATCCCAATGGGAAATTCTCCCCATAGAAAATCCATCCCCAGAAGATCTCCTTCCTCCCTTGGAAAATGTCGGTATACTTCCCTATAACAAATACTATAGGTAAACAATGGGCAAATCTCATAACTTGCGGCCCTTCCTCTGGTGGTTCTGAGGGGTCATATCATCTCCAAAGATATATCTATTCATATGCTATCTCAAAATTTTGATCAGACGACTTTCAGGAAAAAAGGCGTGGGAAGGGGGCTAGTTGTCCTCCAATTTTTTGGTCACTTAAAAAGGACAATAGACCTTTTAATATTCGTTTGAACGAGCCCTCTTGCGAAATTCTAGTACCGTTGGTTCAATATGATCACCCCTGGAAAAATCAACAACAACAAATAAATACGAATCCGTGATGCTTCTTCTGGCAAGCACTATAAAATTTCATTTTTATAGATATAAGCTTGGAACCTCTACAGTGGGGTTCTCTGATGCGCTGAATCTGATGGCGTGATTTCCATTAAAATTCTTTGACTTTTATGGGGTGTTTTTCACCTTTTTCAAAAATTTGGCAAATTTTCGTCAGGCCCACTAATGGGTAAATATAAACTGAAAAAAATATTATATATTTGGAATCAGCACAATAAGCTAATTTTTTGGTACATCTATTGATATCAAAATTGATTCCAGATCATCAAGAATCTATTTTTTTTTTCTTTTGCTAACTTTCCATTTTCAGTTAGTAATACTTGATAAATAGATAGATGTTTTAAATAGATAGATGTTTTGACTGTAACGTAAAAGCAAGGAGAAATAGAATCGTTTATAGATGAAAGAATACAAACTTGTAAAGAATTTCAAGAGTAGTTGCAGATAGTTGTCTGCGGTAAAGAGCAAGCAACTCTGAAAAATAATAAAGTTTGTAAAAAGAATAACGTTTGTAAAAAAAAAATAGTAGAAAATAAGTAGTTAAGCAAATTTAGTGCTAGACAAGTAGTTTTAATACTGATTTGGTGAAATGTGACATTTTTTCTTTTACAAAAATATGTATCCAGCGGGAAAATATTCTATTTTATGTCATAAATTTGCAAAATATGTCCCTTTTATGTCCCAGATCTCTAAAATATGTCCCTTTTTTGCCCTATTATGACATTGTGCCCGGCACACAGGAATATGTCCATTGGACATAAAATATGTCCAGTTGGCAACCGTGATTATCAGGCTTGATAGCAAGTCCATCCAGCAGGCATGAGTTCTTCAGAGACAACGGTGCTTCAGGGTGTGTGTCTACTGAATTTAATAAGAGCGCTTTCCTCGACCTGGTTAAGGCCTTAAGAAGTTCCTTGATTCGATTTGCAATTCTTATCAGACCTCGATTTATTTTCCTCATCCCCCCTCTGGTTTTCGGCATACATGTTTTTCGAAGAGGGATAGAAACAAAAGACTTGTATGACAACTTAGAATGATACCCCACAGCACCTTATCCCTCACAACACCGTTTCAGTTGTTAGTCAGATCATGCTTGAGATGAGAGCAATAAGGTCCTAATGATATCCTAAGGATACCTAAGGATACCACTATAGATAACAAGGTCTTCAAGGTTTTTTGAGTACGTAAAAATTACCCACCCGAAGGGGAAGATATAGAGGCATATAAGTTTTTTTTAAATAAGGCGGGTTTTTAAGTATTTTCTTTTAAGTACTGAAAATTGAAAAAATAAGGCTTGAATAAGGATTGAAAAAATAAAAATTAGGGGGACGAACACAGAAGCCAAGTCCCCTAAAACCTAAATTTTCGTGAGTTTTCAGGCACTTCTTATTCAAATTATCAAACAGAATTTGTTTTTTTTATTATTGGATCCAAGAATATTTTCAGGGGGGGGGACAAAAAGATTTTTTTAGGGGGAGGGTTTCTACAAAAAAAAAGCTTTAAAAGGGCATCAAAATCTGTTTATATTCATTTTTGTTATGTTTTTACGAGTCGGACAAACATTTCCGGGGGGGGGGGGGTGAAACCCCTTAACCCCCCTCCTGAATACGGCCTTGATTAGGTCCTCTTTAGTTTTTTACTACCCCCCCCCCCCCCCCCCGGAAAAAATTATATCTCGATTACATGCCTGACAACTTCAAGTGATCACTCCCAACGATATGTTGAGTGATCACCGACGGCATGACTGAAAAGTAAGTGAAATCGTTATAAAAATTTCGTTGGCGCTTTTTGGGGTATGTACAATTTAACTACGACAATGGTATCCTTCCCTAAAGGAGAGGACTAGGGGGCAGCCCTCCTACCCTCATGCACTGAGCAAATTTTTTTTTTAAAACCTCAAAGTTCTGTAATATAAGAAATATTACAATTGCTCTGAAATGGCCCTTTTCAATCCTTAACGCCCCCGTTCCGTTGATAATAGATTTTCCTAGCTTGCACCATAAAAATCTTTTAGAGATAGTTTGAACTGCAAATTGATGTTTTTTTTAAGAAATATAGCCTACATTGTCTTGTTTCAAAAAAAGTTGAACAATACCTTAAAAATCGATAATTTTTAAAAAGGATGGCGTGTGTCTAGGGATTTTTTTTTTTTTTTTTTTTTTTTTTTTTTTTTTTTTTTTTTTTTTTTTTTTTTTTTAGTCTATATGCTCTTGATTGAAAAAAGTCATATTTCCTGTTTAAGGCCAATGTAGGTGTTTTATTGGGATTTTCAGACGACAACGTCACAGCCCAAAAACTGGAATAGTATCACCCGGCAATAGTAAACACCCGGTATCACTCGTCAATAGTAAACACCCGGTATCACTCGTCAATAGTAAACACCCGGTATCACTCGTCAATAGTAAACACCCGGTATCATCATAAAAAAACCTACGTCTTCAGAGGTAATAATACAGGGGATTGACACTTGTCAAATCAGCAGGCAAAGGACAAGCTTCGAGGAGATATCAAATCTTGTCTTATACAAGATGTCTTGAAATGGCCGAAAGTTTTCGATAATTTGAAAAGGAAAAAAGAATAACTAATAAAATGGTTCTAGGCGTTTACCCCCCCCCCCGGGGAAAATGCACCTGAAAAATACCCCCCCCCCCGTGGAAATTTAGGCTTTCCAAATTTGAGAATTTTATTTGATTTTTTTTTATTTCCGTACGGGGAAGGAATTTTGGCACTTATGTATTACGCGCCACTCACTCAAGTTTACGATGTGTAAAACTCAAGAACAAACCGGTTTCTTCGTTAGTTTCTTTCAACTTAGCGCGAGACAAGGCAAAGAAAAGTGACAGATTATATGGGAAATATATAATTTGGGGGTACTTGTGTAGAATCTGGGTACACGCGAAAGTAAGACCGCATCGAAATCTCAAAGCCGCTATTGATAAACAGGTTTCCGCTGCATATTGAGATATTGCTCACTCCGTTACAAAGATTTAAACTTTAGTTTTTTGGGGTTTAGGGGGACTCAAATGTAGCTAGGTTAGGTTAGATTAGGTTACGTATTGCTACTTTTCAATTAGCTGGTACCCACTCGATAATGCGAAGATCAGATATAAATCTGTTTGTCTGCAATGATAAGTGATTGAATGAACATGGATGTTAAAATTACAATTTGGGATTTGCCAAAGACAGAAAAAGAGAGTGGGTTCTGCCAAAGACAGAACCCACGACATTATAGCGTTCTGGACGCATAATTGTAATTCATAAATCTTATAATTTTGTTCGTAAACCATTATATTTTTATCATATTTTGTTTTATTTTAGTACCCCTGTTTTTGCACCGGGTATCTGTCTCACGTGTTGCAGACTAACAGGTTTTTATCCTATCTGATCTTCGCATTATCGCGTGGGTACCAGCTAATTGAAAAGTACCTACGTATTTAATATATGCTATGCTTTACCCCCCCCCCTGTAATGTGCAAATATATGACCCAAATTTGTTGCTGAACTATTATATTTTCATCCTATTTTGTTTTATTTCATTAGCATTAACGAAACTTCACTTCTCGCGTATGCACTCAGATTCTACACAAGTATCATTTGGGCTATATATTTGCATATAAGGGGGGGGGGAGTATTTGGACAGTTTGAAATCAGAAAACAATTCTTATTTCATAATATGCAGAATAATTGTACCTAACACATTTTTCATGCAGACCCACTATACTTTACCCCCCCCCCCCCTTTCCCCCTCTGAGGCGGCGGTGTGGATGAGGAAGGGGCAGTCCTTCTCCTATATGGAATAAATTACGCTCATTTTAGGGTTTAATGTTACTCTTTACCATTCATAATAAAAGCATAGACCCGAAATATTCCCAGAAATCATAAGGGAGTATATATCAATTTCACATTTTTGATGCGTTTTTTAAAGTTCCTTTTGCACCCCCTCTCCCTAAAAAAATACATCCTCCCCCCAAAATAAATCCTGGTTATGGCCTTGGGGATTATACATCAATTTTTACCTCCACCCTCTCCTCATCTTTTCGTTAGAACTAATTCTGTATTTATCTGATGGCTCAATGAGAGCTGGGATTTTTCGGCATCAAAGTGTACCCTTTGAGGTATCTCTCTCCCTCCCTAACTACAAAAAAAAAATCATAGAACCCCATTATAGAAGTTCAAGCGCCTTTTTAAGTTTTGTAATTTGTTCATTGCTTGCAGATAGTATTTGTTACTGGGAAACATGCGAACATTATTCGCGGGGGGGTTTTCTGCCGGGGGGAATTTTTCGGGAAAATTTTTTGTCTGTGGGGATGTATTTTCCATGGGGGGAGGGTGCAGGGGGTTTTCTGAGAAAAACTCCTCCCTCGAAACGCTCTATTTTTTTAGAGGGTAAACGTCTAGAACCATCTTTGCCAAGGAGCAGCGATAAATTTTCAATGAATAGTAAACAACAAAGCCTTGAGACATCTGATATTTCTATCAAAAATCTATCAATATCGGTTCTGACCTAACACCGAGGATTTGAATGAAGGGGTCTGGGTACTCGCTTGATCGTGGCCAACATTGCGTATCAGAAATTGAATCTATTGCAAGAGAATAAATACTAGTGGTAATAATTATGTTTTTAATCCAAAAAAAAAGCTGATAGGCTCAAAGATAGAGTACACAAAAAAAGACATAAAACTTATTCAGAATAAATTTTATTTTTCCCTCCCCCAAAAACAAATCCTGGTTATGGCCTTGGGGATTATGTATCAATTTCTACCTCCACCCTCTCCTCATCTTCCCATTAGAACTAATTATGTATTTATCTGATGGCTCAATGAGAGTTGGGATTTTTTGGCATCAAAGTACACCCTTTGAAGTATCTCTCTCCCTCCCTAGCTACAAAAAATCATAGAACCCCATTTTAGAAGTTCAAGCGCCTTTTTGAGTTTTGTAATTTGTCCATTGCTTACAGATAGTATTTGTTATTGGGAAACATGCGAACATTATTCGCGGGGGGAGTTTTCTGCCGGGGGGAATTTTTCGGGATTTTTTTTGTCTGTGGGGATGTATTTTCCATGGGGGGGGGGGTGCAGGGGTTATTTTTTGGAGGGTAAACGTCTAGAACCATCTTTGCCAAGGAGCAGCGATAAATTTTCAATGAATAGTAAACAACAAAGCTTTGAGACATCTGATATTTATATCAAAAATCTATCAATAACGGTTCTGTCCTAAGACCAAGGATTTGAATGAAGGGGTCTGGGTACTCGCTTGATCGTGTCCAACATTGCGTATCAGAAATTGAATATATTACAAGAGAATAATACTAGTGGTAATAATTACGTTTTTAATCCAACAAAAAACTGACAGGCTCAAAGATAAGAGTACACAAAAAAAGACATAAAACTTCTCCAGAATAAATTCTATTGTTTAAAAATAAGGACATCTTTTGCAACCAGCGAACTTGGAAGTATACCATTAGCATCCACGGTGCTTTGTGTTAGGTGAGGAACTGCTCTAAGACAAAAGATATATATTCGTATAGTTTCACTCAGCCGAGGAGTTATTTCCATAGTTTTTTGTTGTACGCTGACAGTTCGAACAGCCTTTTAGCTGTTCCTCTAAGCTTTTTTTTGCCATGAAAGGAGATTTTATAAGGCCGTGGAGGTATTTCGTATAGTTTTTTTTTTTTGCACCATGATTCGCACATTCTTCTTTTTCAATAAGCGAGCCATACGGGACGCTTTGCTTTAGTCTATAATTTAAATTAAAAAAAAGTTTTTTTTAACTGAAAGTAAGGAGCGGCATTAAAACTTAGAACGAACAGAAATTATTCCGTATATGAAAAGAGCTGTCCCCTCCTCAACACCTCGCTTTTTAGGCTAATTTTTTTTATTGTTTTAAAAATAAAGTTGTGAGACAGAGTCAAACTTTAGCGTAAAGAGCGAGGCGTTGAGGAGGGGACAGCTCCTTTCATATACGGAATAATTTCTGTTCGTTGTAAGTTTTAATGTAACTCCTTACTTTCAGTTAAAAAAACTTGTTTTTTTTATTTAATTTTTGAAATTTTTGAATTAATTCAGGTTTGGATTTTGGCTCACCGTACATGAATAATTAAAACAAAATTTGAATATTAATTTTACTTTTATTTGGTTAAATGGCTTTCTCGAAAGTTGTTTAATTTTATTTACGAACGTTTCTATTAGTAATATATATACGTAACTTACGAATTAACTTTTGTAACGAACTTCTATATCCATATATTTTTAATACGTATATTAGGGGGTTCGCCCCCTAGTCAATACCTCGCTCTTTACGCTAAAGTTCGAATTTTGTTCCAATTCTTTAAAAATGACCCCTTAATCACAAAGGCCGTTAATTATAATAAATAGGTCTTATGAAAGTACTAAAAAAACTTTAGCGTAAAGAGCGAGGTATTGACTGGGGGGCGAACCCAATCATATACGTAATAATTTCTGTTCGTTTTAAGTTTTGATGTTGTTCCTTACTTTCAGTTGAAAAACTTGTTTTTTTTTAATTTAATTTCTAATCGTTTTTTTCAATAATGCTGGGAAATCTGACATCCCCTTCATAGAAATTTCCCTTCCCCCATGAAAACTTCCTCCGTGGAAAGATCCTCCCACATAACCCCCGACCCCCCCCTACCAGAAAAATACCCCCTGAAAACATCTGTATACCCAATAACCAATACTATATGTAAACATTGGGTAAAGTTCAAAACTTTCAGCCCCCCCCGGGGACTTTGGGGGATTAAGTCATTCTAAAAGACATAATTATTATATTTTCGACCATGCTGAACAAAATGGCTATCTCAAAATTTTGATCGGGTGACTTTGGGGGAAAAATGAGCGTGGGAGGGGGCCTAGTTGCCCTCTGTGTTTTGGTCACTTAAAAAGGGCACTAGAACTTTTAATTTCCGTTCGAATGAGCCCTCCCACGATATTTTAGGACCACTGGGTCGATAATATCACCCCTGGGAAAAAAAAACAAATAAACACTCATCCGTGAACTTTCTTCTGGCAAAAAATATAAAATTCCACATTTTTGCAGATAGGAGTTTGAAACCTCTACAGTAGGGTTCTCTGGTATCTGAATCTGATGGTGTGATTTTCATTAAGGTTATATAAATTTTAGGGGGTTGTTTCCCCTCTTTTCGAAAATCAGGCAAATTTTCTTAGGCACGTAACGTATAGAAAACTACAATTCGGAAAGCGATAAATAAATTTAAAGAATGCGTAGGACTAAACTTGATGAAACTTATACATTTGAAATCAGCATTAAAATCTGATTCTTTTGAAGCATCTATTGATATCAAAATTCCGATTTTTAGAGTTTCGGTTACTACTGAGCCGGGTCGCTCCTTACTTACAGTTCGTTACCACGAACTGTTTAAAAACGCTAGAATATATGTCACCAACGCACCAAAGATATTGTAACCCGTGCATCTCTTCACTAATGCGAAAACCTTCAACAAGAATGAATGTCTCCATACTTTTAGATGGACCCTTATAATTTATGAAGCATACATGACTGACGGGATTTTCGCCCTTTTTCACAGCTAAAGCAAATATAACAATATTTATTTTTTTTATCCCATATATAATATTTTTTTCACTTACAGGCCTCAAAAGTCAAAAGCTTTACCTGGTTTCTACGCGTTTACAGGCTCGGTATAGTATTTTCCTTTTCTGGCACTGCAAAGAAGAAAGCCTTTGATGTGGAAAAGTTATCCCAATGCAACTGACGTGTTCTTGGATTTTTCGTCTGCGTCGACTGCTACGAGACCGTGAACGCAAGAGCTACTGGAGAGATTTATAGTTTTATGCTATGAGCGGACGAGCGAAGTCCAGGGTGTTGAAGAAGCGAGAAAAGTGCTTTTTGCCAAGGGACGGCAGATTGACCGCATCCCACCAACATCCGACACCCTTCTTCAGCACACCAGACGTGCACACTTTCAGGCTGGCCGAATTTTGGGCAGAGCAGCCGACCCCATTCAGAATCCTCCCTCTCCCTCTGAATTTGGATGGAAGCTCGTAAATGATGAGTGGCATCCTGTCTGGACGACGCTACCAGAGGCTTCCAAGGCGTGCAAAGAACTGGTCAAATGTAGCTGCAAGAAAGCCTGCACGCCATCATGCAAGTGCATGAAGGCTTCACTACCGTGCACTGATCTGTGTGCCTGTAATGGAGCCTGCTACAGATCTAACGCCAGCAACTAATAGGCTGCTGAACCAGGGCACCAACTACGTACCACTTTTCTTTTTTTTTCTTATTTTTTACCTATTTTTATTTCTTCCTTCAGTGATTGAAGTTTTATCTTTAAACGAAAGTTATAGTAGCGGATTTGACTCTTAAACGAGGGTAAACGAGGGGGGAGGCAGTCGTAGTTTTGCGCGTCACAGCTGTCATCCCCGGTTTCCTTTGTCCAGTGTTTGCCACCTACTCCCAGTAGAGTGATCATAACCGCCGCAGCCAAAATTGAAAAAAAAACTCAGTTTGGAATTTTCCCCTGCCCCCCTCCCCCAGTTTCCCCTATCCAGGATTTAGGATGTAATACTGTACCACCCGATCTTGAGAATGCCTCCTGAAATGGCGAGAACAAACTTAGAGACAACAGATCATAAATTTCCATTCTGTAGCATTTCCCCCGGGGGAAATATTTACCCCTGTTTCCCCCCTCCCAGGAAATCCTCTGCACTTTCACCATGGCAAAAATCAGTGACTATATAAGATTGAATAAACAAACCGAATACCAATTTGAAATAGACAAAAACAAATATTTCCCGTTTCCTTCCTGTTAGGTGAACCCCCACCCCTCCCTTTGATGGTGGGACACTCCAAGCACCTTTTCCATCACTTTGCTTCAATTTCTGTCTAATATCGAGTATACACAGTGAATATCAAGCTAAAATAAGCAAAAAGATTTTTTTTTGCTTTTCCCTATTTTTGGTGACTTTTATCCCATGTTTCCCCCTCTTAAAGTGGTCGGATCACTTGTGTCTTAGTCTCATCGAAAGAGCACATCAAACTGCCCCTATAGACCAACTTTCACACTTTTTTTTTCCAAATTTGCACGAACCCTTGACTAAGCGACTAGACTATATGTGGTTCTCTCAGCAGACAAACTCCAATCCAATTAAAGACAAGTAGACATTGAACGCAAGTATGAGTATGACCAGAGTTGCCACCTTGACCTGGTAGAATTTACTAAATCGGAGAGAAAAAATTTACTAGATCGCATTTGTTTTTACTAAATACTCAAAAAAATTTTTGCGCGTACCATCAATCATCGATTTTTACTATAGGAGGATAATCAATTTCCTTTTTTCTTCTTTTTTTCTCCTTTCCTCTTTTCTTTCGTTTTCATAGTATGATTGAAAATTCCGGAAACCTACAAGTTCAAAAATCTTTTTTTTGATATACATATATATATATATATATATATATATATATATATATATATATATATATATATATATATATATATATATATACATATATATATATATATATATATATATATTATATATATATATATATATATATATATATATATATATATAATATATATATATATATATATATATATATATATAATATATATATATATATATATATATATATATGTATATATATATATATATATATATATATATATGTATATATATATATATATATATATATATATATATATATATATATATATATATATATATATATATATATATATATATATATATATATATATATATAATATATATATATATATATATATATATATATATATATATATATATATATATATATGTATGTATATATATATATATATATATATATATATATATATATATATATATATATATATATATATATATATATATATATATATATATATATATATTTATATATATATATATATATATATATATATATATTATATATATATATATATATATATATATATATATATATATATATATATATATAATGTTACATTTCTACTTACTTTTAATTTCTCTCAACATGCTCCTTTTTTCTCAATAAAAATTTTCCAACTGAGGAGATTCACCTAATCACCTTGGGTGGTTGGCTTTTGTTTTGATTCCAATAGATTCCCAATCATCACAAATCCAAGTGTCATTATAGCTTCATTTTTAGTTGGTAAGATTTGATACACAGAAAGCTGATTTTGTCGGCCTTTAGACGCCGGAAGTGAAGTGTCTGTTTATGAAAATAGGTGACTGCTTGTCTGTCTCTGAGACAGACAAGAAAAATTATAAATTGTAAAACAGACAAGAAAAAATGGAAATTGTCATATGTTTACGACAATTTTTTTCCCTGAATTCATGGAAAATAAAAAAAGTTTTGTTTACTATAAACTTTTTACTAGTTTTTACTAGATTTCGGGAAATTTACTAGATCCTCTAAATTTACTAGATTTTTTTTTTTTTTTACTAGATCTAGTCAAATCCTACTGACGGTAGCAACCCTGAGTATGACCCGTCCTAGCCTCGGGTATGTTTCCAGCCAGGGAGTGTAAAATGGGGTTAGGTAGGACAGGAGAAACAGAGCAAAAATTTAATTTTATTTATAATTATATATATAATTAACGAATCGGATTAGAAAGCTGAAAAGTGTGGAATAAACTAAATAAAAAAAGAGCTACAATTTGAAGTTAAATTTGACTTTTTCGCTTTTATCCATGCCGTGCAAGAGTCCAAAACATAAAAACTAAAAAACAATCGTGGAGGAATAAATTAAAAGAATCTAGAATTTTCAATCCGGCCAATTAATTTTTAAAGTTTTTTTGAATTTATAGTACTTTCGATTGCTTCAATTTTTCCATTTCTGAGGCTCCAGACCTTTTTAAAAAAAAAGCTACCAGGTTTCACATTAGATTTTTTTTTTTTTTTATTACCTGGGAATTTTATCAGAAAAAAAAACGGCCAAGTTTTAGATCGTTTTTCAAAGATCACTTGTGGAAAATTCGGTATGTCGGGTCAGAGAGCAAGATCTCTTTTCGTAGCATAGTAAAATTAACATTGCAATGAATTTAGCGACTTTCACCTTAAGTAGTTTCCCGGGACTTCAAAATTTCTACTTGATTAATTCGAAAAACAATTATGTAAATATAAAGCTATTTTTATCATTCTAAATCAGAAACAAGAAATTCGGACAAGCATGTTGTGATATGTTAGTTTAATCTAAAAAGGGAGCAAGAAAGGATGAAACTTTGCTTATCAGAAATTGATCCACGTAGCTACATTTCAAATTACCACGCTGCTTATCTTTGACATACCATATCCTATTTCTTGTAATAATTCACAATAGTGAATAATAACACTAACTATGAGAAGCTTCATAAACAATACGAAAATAACAATGATATTGCCAGTCTGAAATCACTGCTATTTCACCTGCATGAAGGTACTGATGACAAATCAAGGCATTAATATTTCAGTGTCAGCTTTCCGTGGTTCCAAATAATTTTATAAAGTGACAACACAATTTTACTGCGAAACACACATTTTGTTTGTCGCTATAACAAGTTTCTTTTTACAACTTACACAGAGGGGCACCAATCCCCGTTTTTTTTGGGGAGGGGGGGACTTCAATTTTATTTAATGATAATACAAAAAAAAGTTATTGTACGAAATCTATAGAGGTACCATTTTTTTCGACCTTTATTCAATGAAAATATAGAAGAAGGATTTCCAAAATACAGGGACCCTCCCACCTGCCCACATCTCCTCCCACACCCTCCCTAATAGGTGCTCCTGCATGTGTAGATCCTGAAACTGAATTGGAATAGCCATTGAGATTTTTTTTTTATCAAAATGCAGTGGTACCGTGCCATCTTTTAATATTTTTTTTTTTTGCAAAATTTGGGCGTCTTCAATGTCAAATTTTTTTTTTCTGGTTGTTTAAGAATTTGTTCTAATGAAGTTTTTAATGGAATGTTAAAAAGGTAATTAAATTCTCTTCTTAAGCCTTTAATCAGCTTGCAATTGATAAATTATTGCTTCATTGCTTTTGGAATTAAAAGGAAAGAAAAGATAAAGAACCGCTTTTGCGGGCTTTCTAATGTGCTATTGGCTACTAAATCGAAAAACATAATACATTTTTTTTTTTTACACCCATAATTTTTGGGTGATGACTTTTTGAACCTTTTTGGTTGGATTTTGGTGTCTCAAACTAAAAAAACTTTAAAAACATTAAGCTAATGGTATACATACATAAATTATCTAAATAATTTTCTTTACAATAAAAATATGTATTATTTGTTTTTGAAACAAATACACAATCAAAGAATGAATCTATAAAAAATAAAATATGTACAGCTATGGGTGTTCGTTTTTAGTTTCATTTATTTATTGATGGTAATTTATGGTAGGTTTACGATTGGAAGACTATTTGACTTTATTTCTGCTCATTTTCGGCTTAATGGAGCTCTTTACTTTTCTTTGAATTTTTTTTCGGAAAAATTTGTTTAAACTAATAGCAAAAAAGATTACATAATAGTATCACAATAACGTCATACATTTTATAAAAGTTGTTTTTCAGACAATATTTCTTGTTAGTATAAAATATGTCTTGAGGACTACCCAAAAAACCATTCCAATTTAATGGCCTTTTAAGCTTCCTTCAGTTGAGCTTTCTGTGGTTCAGTTGAGCTTTCTGTGGAGGACTACCCAAAAAACCATTCCAACTTAATGGCCTTTTAAGCTTCCTTCAGTTGAGATTTCTGTGGTTCAGTTGAGCTTCCTGTGGAGGACTACCAAAAAAAACATTCCAATGTTAATGGCCTTTAAGACTTCCTTCAGTGAGCGCACATTAAATCTTGAATAACAAAGTTAAATACCACAGGGGGGGGGGGGGGGGGTGGGGGGGGGGGGGGGGGGGTGGGGGGGGGGGGGGGGGGGGGGCGGGGGGGGGGGGGGGCGGCGGGGGGGGGGGGGGGGGGGGGGGGGAGGGGGGGGGTGGTGCGGGCTGGGGGGGGGGCGGGGGGGGGGGGGGGGGTGGGCGGGGGGGGGGGGTGGGGGGGGGGGGGGGGGGGGGGGGGGGGGGGGGGGGGGAGGGGGGGGGGGGGGAAGGGGGGGGGTGGGGGGGGGGGGGGGGGGGGGGGGGGGGGGGGGCGGGGGGGGGGGGGGGGGGGGGGGGGGGGGGGGGGGTTTTTTCTTTTTCTTTCTGTGGGGGGGGGGGGGGGGGGGGGAGGGGGGGGGGGGGGGGGGGGGGGGGGGCGGGGGGGGGGGGGGGGGGGGGGGGGCCGGGGGGGGGTGGGGGGGGGGTGGGGGGGGGGGGGGGGTGTGGGGGGGGGGGGGGGGGGGGGGGGGGGGGGGGGGGGCGTGGGGGGGGGTGGGGGGGGGGGGGGGGGGTGGTGGGGGGGGGGGTGGGGGGGTTGGTGGGGGGGGGGGGTGGGGGGGGGTGGGGGGGTTGGGGGGGGGGGGGGGGGGGGGCGTCCGGGGGGGGGGGGGGGGGGGGGGGGGGGGGGGGGGGGCGGGGGGGGCGGGGGGGGGGTTGGGGGGTGGGGGGGGGGGGTGGGGGGGGGGGTGGGTGGGGGGGGGGGGGGGGTGGGCGAGGGGGGCGGGGTAGGGGTGGTGGGTGGTCATGGGGGGGGGGTGGGGTCGGGGAGGCGGGGCGGTGGGGGGGGCAGGGGATGGGGAGGGGGTGTGGGGGGGGGGGGGTCGGGGGCGGGGGGGTCAGGGGGGGGCTGGGGGCTGGGGGGGCGGGGGGGGGGTGGGGGGGTGGGGGAGGGGGAGGGGGGGCAGGGGGGGGGGCGGGGCGGGCAGGCGGGAGGGAGGGGGGGTCAGGGGGGTGATGGGGGGGGGGCAGCTGGTGGGGTGGGCGGGGGGTGGGGGGGAGGAGGGGGCGGTAGGGTGGTGGGTCGTGGGGTGGGTGGGGGGGGGGGGGGGCCGGGTGGGGGGGGGGGGGGTGTGGGGGTGGCAGGGGCGGGGGCGGGGGTGGGGGGGGGGTGGGTCATGCGGGTAGGGGGGGGGGTCAGGGGGGGGTGGGTGGGGGGGTGGGGGGTGGGGGGGCAGAGGGGGGGGGGGGGGGGTGGGGGGGGGAGGGTGGGGGTGGCGTGGGGTCATGGTGGGGGGGTGGGTGGGGTGGGGGCGGGGGGCGAGGGGTGGGGGCAGGGGCTGGGAGCAGGGGGGGGGCGGGGTGCGGGGGGGGGGGGCGGGTAGGGTGGGGCGGGCGGGGCGGGAGGGGGGGGGGGGGGTGGGGTCGGGGGGGGGGGGGGGGGGGGGGGGGGGGCGGTGGGCCGGGGCGGGGGGGGGAGGGGGGGGGGGGGTAACAAAGTTTAAATACCACAGGGGGGGGGGGGTCAGGATTTTAGAAATGTCTGGCCCTGCCATTGCCATAAATCGGTTAGGAACCACTGGTCTAAAGCGCATCACGTTTTATTAACAACTTGGACTCACACAAAGCTCGTCTTTTGATATAAATAAATACGAGTTGATTTTGGGATGGAAAAACAAGCATACATATACATTTCCAGATGTTCTTCAGAGAATAGAAAATCAATTAAACTGCTTAATCGCCAGCTTAAGCATATCAACATGCTGCTGCCTTGTTGATGATAATAAAGTGTCTTCTGTGGAAGTTGTCTATGAACTCGAATTAGCAGTTAGCAAAAAATATTAAGGCAGAATACCAGATATTGACAGCTAGGCAGGTGAAAACATGGTTTTGATTTTGAATAGCCTACTGTAAGAATTTTAGAGGTACAACCCCTAAAATTCACAAATATACGTGACGGGTCTTTTTTGTGCACCTTTATAATGGGGAAACTGCTCAGCCGCAAACTTTTCAGGAGGCAACTCTAAAAAAACTTCATTTGCATTTACACATTTCAGTATATAACGAACCTCTTCTAATATATAGACTGAGAAGTATTAAGAATGGATTTATAATGTGTTGCCAGAAGAAGTGGAACGGAGAACTACCCCAAAAATACGAAGCTAATTGGCAAAAAATCATCTGTGTGAGGTGTTTAAACAGTAGATGTAATTAACATATACTGTTAATTACCGTTAGCTTTAGGTGTACATTTGAATTTGTGGAAGAGTCTTATTCTTGCTTGATGTATATTATATAGCCTATTCCACAAATTCTCATTTTAACTGGCGGTTTCGGGAAGAATTGAATAACTGGAATATAGAATAAAAAAAAATCGTGACGGTTAGCAGAACTAAAGGGATTATTTCTTTTTTATAAGATTAGTCTCGATTTAGAAGTTTCGTTCAGTAAAAAATTTCCTAGTGTACATTCTCACCTTTTTTTCATTTTTGAAAAAGAAAACGCATGCTGTACTGCCATTTTTAGCTCCACGTTGAACGTGTGGAAAGGCCTGTTTAGAATGGATCTTTGTTTTGTTTTTTTTTTAGAAAAAATCTGTTCAAGGTCTCTTTAATGCACATTCTTCTTTTTTTACTTTATATATACGCTTTCTGAGATCCACTTTTTGAGGGCTACCGTTAGCTTTAGGTGTACATTTGAATTTGTGGAAAAGTCTGTTTAGAAAAGATAATTCTATAATTCTGGTGATGGTCATGTGATTATTTTTGTATGAGAGGTGTGTCTACTTAGGTTTTGTATTTTTTGGAGCTATTTTGACGTTCACACTTGGCGCTCTCTAAATTGAAGGTGAAGAGAAGATTTGATCAATCAGAATGACAATTAGGAATAGAGTCTCGCATTCCCTCTTTTTTTAGTATATATATATATATATATATATATATATATATATATATATATATATATATATATATATATATATATATATATATATATATATATATATATATATATATATATATATATATATATGCATGTTATTTACCTTAGTAAATGTTAGGGAAATATTTTGCTTGGTGTGTGTTTTGGAACTTTTCGATAACTTTTTGAAATATTAGGGGCTGGACAGACATAGCGGTTCAGTAGGCGTATTTGACGGTAGCTTACAAACTAGGATCTCTTTCTAGGTTAAGATTCAGTTTGATCAATTTGAGGCTGACTTATTAGTCTGAGAGGTTTTCTCAGCACGTCGAAATATTTTTGACATACGGATTGGGGGGTTACTTACTACCTCACTTGAAAGTTTCGCCAAGCAACTCGAGTGTTCACGTTTTAGAAATTTAAATACTTTGCCAGAATGTGCTTTCTGTGAAAAAGTCAGCTTATAATTGCTTCTAAGACGCTCGGAGAAAAGTCTACGTCTGTCTAGCTTTTTCGATCGTAAATTTATCGGGAACGATAGATTGAAGATATGATTTGTCAGTAAAAGCAAAGATTATATACAGTAAAATGCTTAATTGTCTATTTTTGGTTGTTAAAAATGAGTTGCAATCCGCTTGAACTGTGCAGAACCATTTTGCATTGTTTTCGAACAAAGGTATTTTCCTAAATACATTCTTAGACCACACTGGCTATACATGACAAATAAAACTCAGAGAGGAAAGAAAATAACAAAATGAAAAATAAAATAAAAAAAGGTGAAAAAACGAGGATTTTGTCAGCCAGTGGCGAACCATGAAGAAGAAAAAATAAGCAAATATTTCGACATATTTTTTTTTTTTTGTATTCTATACTACAAGCAGATCTTCCTTTATAAGTTTTTCAAACTTTCACTACAACTAGTATAAGATATTTTTATTTTGTTTAAAAAGACGCGGTAAGGGCCCTCTTTCTGATATTGATGATAACCTAACTTTCTATGCTTATAAAGAAGTAGTCAGTGAATCCTTAACTAATGAATTTCAAAACAAATTTAATTCTTAGGCTCTCTGAGGTTAAATCTGCTTGCCAACTAGTCTTCAGCATTTAAGACTAACTTTCTGACCTTCTCTTACTTTCTAACCCAAAGAGTAGTGTCAACTTATAAGAGTGGAAACTAATCAAAAAAAAAAAAAAAAAAAACAACTATCACCCATAAAATTGTATAAAATATAAGACTGGGATAGAGGGTGAAATCCCTCTAGTATAAAACAAGTTTCATTTTCTACAAAAAAAACAACTAAAGCTTCAATGGGAAGCTGCGGCTTCTTAAGCTAGTTGGTGCCACACGGTTTTTGTCTGTTTTTGGCTGATTTTTTTATCCACGTTTCTTTTTTTACTTTTGAGCTCGCTACTACAAGACTACATAACTAGCGGTCTTTTTTGGTTTCTCCTATTTTGTTAGAAAACAAAATCCGATTTCACTGCCACTAGCGTCTGGCAATACTCCATTTTCTAGAGCTTTATGTCGTTTTTTCTGTCAGGAACTGAGATCAGACACTTATTACTACCTTTTTTTTTCCAATTAAATTCATTATTCTTATATTCACATTCAGAAAATGCCAAATGTCGCAGTGCTATATGGCGCTGATTTCTTTCGACACTAGCGCCAGTTCCAACTGTTACAAGTTACCTGTACTCTTTGTTTTAACATATCAAACTTGCTTTCGTTTCATAAGGGCAGTGCTAGGCCTTAGGCCATTGTGTTCAATCATTCATTGTCTAGTTTTTTTTTCCGGTTCTGTTTTTCAATAAGATTTTGCGTTTCCTATAATTTACAATGGTTCTCCAACTTCCAAGATTATAATGCAAAAGTTTCGCTGTTCAGCTTTCAGCAGTTTAGCTCTTTATTCAGTGCTCGAAAACACAATTTACTAAATACCTTTCGTCGATTCTATCCACTTCCTACGATCGGAGCTCTAGCCTTCGGCCTGCAAAATTCTATCACCTCTCTTTTATCGCTACAAAAGCTTGCTTTGCAGATTTTTTCGTCATTACCAGCGTCCTAGCCGAGTGGTTAGTACGCTGAATTTGAAATCCTTTGGCCGTGAGTAGGAGGGTTCAAGTCCTGGTATCGCTGGTTAATTGATTTGGAACGGGGGTCAGTGACGTGACTCTGTAAGCTCAACCAGAGTTGCCACAACTCCAAATGGGCACCTGGAGAAAAATAACTTTCGACTATTAAAAAGGGCACTAGCCCTTTGAATTTCCAATCGAATGAGCCTTTTTTGAAGTTTCTACGACAACGCCTTCTATAAAAACCTTATATGCCCATGGGCATAACTTAAAAATCTTGCCCTGAGGGTAGTGTCCTCCTCAAAAACATATTTTCTATCTGAAAATCAACTACGCTGAACAAAATGGCTATCTCAAAATTTTTATTGGATGTTTGGGGGAATAATGGGCGTGGGGGGGGGGGCTAGTTGCCCTCAAATCACTTTTGACTATTAAAAATGGTACTAGCCCTTCGAATTTCCAATCGAATGAGCCTAATTTGAAGTTTCTACGACAACGCCTTCTATAAAAACCTTATAAGCCCCCAGGGCATAACTTAAAACCCTTGCCCTGAGGGTTGTGGGGGAGTGTCCTTCTCAAAAACATATTTTCTATCTGGAAATCAATATACGCTGAACAAAATGGCCATCTCAAAATTTTGATTGGATGTGTTTGGAGGAATGATGGGCGTCGGGGGGGGGGGGGGCTAGTTGCCCTCCAATCACTTTCGACTATTAATAAGGACCCTAGAACTCTCGATTTCTAATCGAATAAGTCTCCCTTTTGAAGTCTCTACGACGACCCCTTCCATATGAAGTGCCCTGCTCTAAAGGACAAAAATAATAAAGGGTACATTGTGCCAACATTGTTTTTATATGCCCTCAGAGTATAACTTAAAACCCTTGCCCCGAGGGTTGTGGGGGAGTGTCCTCCTCAAAAAGATATTTTCTATTGGGAAATCAACTACGCTGAACAAAATGGCTATCTCAAAATTTTGATTGGATGTGTTTGGGGGAATGATGGGCGTAGGGGGGTTGGGCTAGTTGCCCTCCAATCACTTTCGACTATTAAAAAGGGCCCTAACCACTCCAATTTCCAATCGAATGAGCCCTTTTCGAACTTTCTACGACAACTCTTTCGATACGAAGAGCCCGGGTATGGAGAAAAAACCAAAAAAACACATTGTGCCCACATCGTTCTTTACTTAGGCAGCGCTAGCGCACTGCCTATGATAAGAGTAGTTGCAAATTTTCTTTCAGGAAGAAGTAATAAAAATTAAGATTAAACCAGCCTATTTTGATTCCCAGCCAATTTACTGTGGAGTTCCCCAGGGAGCAATTTTAGGCCCTCTACTTTTTTGGTTATGGTTAATGAGTTGGCAAATGATGAGTCGGATCGCTTTAAGTTCGTTGATGATCTATCCGTACTGGAGCTACGTGAAAAGAGTGTTTCAAATGAGGCAGACAGAATAATGGCGAGTTTATCACGCCAAGCTGAGGAAGGCAAAATGATCGTCAATCGTGAAAAATCGCTTATAATAACTTTTTCTTTTCTGAGGGACAGCTCATCCTTTGCTTTACAGAATGTTTCAGGCATCATGGATATCAAACTCTTGGGAATTTATCTCACACATGACCTGAAGTGGGAAAAACAGACACAGGAGATGATCAAACGGGCAAACCTGGGTATCCTTTTTTTAAAACTCCTTGCTCGTCATGGTGTTCCAACCCCCCACCTATTGCGTATTTTTCTTACATTTGTCAGACCGCTGGTAGAATATACTTGTCCCGTTTGGCATTACGGCCTGACCTCGGACCAGAGGGACCGCCTCGAAAGGACCCAGGACCGAGCTCTTCTGGTAGTGTCAAAATCTCCCATAGTCCCTTATTGCTCCCTTTTGAAACGATTTTTACATAAAACTCTTTCGACATGCCGTTATGAATTATGTTTTAAATTTGGTGTCGGTATTTTGGAAAATCCGCGGCTTCGTGAAATCCTCCCCCCTGAGCATCAGCATCTTCCTTCGCGCCAAAGGTGAAATATAGCTCAACCGGTACCAAAAAATCAGCCGGTACCAGTACGGCATATGCGGTACGCAAGTAGTTTTGTTCCCTCGTTCGTCAAGATTTTTCATTCTGCACCCACTCGTCAATAATTGTGCATATCTATTTTCTTTATATCATTATTCGTTTGACTCAGTTTAGTTTAAAACTGTGATATTTCGAATCAATGTATATTTTTGGAGGACGATGGCTATGGCTGTGATTTTCATATGTTTAGTGTCTTATTATGAAAAAAACTGCCGCTGATCAGCATGACCGTTTTTATGGCATTTGAAAATAAAATCGTTATTTATTTATTTATCTGCATATTTCGGTTAAGCATATTTATCCTTCCTTTTTTCACTGGCTGGTTATTATCCTTGTTTTTTCTTCTTCGCGAATTTTTTTTTTCAGTTTCCCACGTATAGCCAGTGTAGTCTTAGAAATTATTAAACGGTCCTCGCCTGCCTCAGGCCTTACCAATTTCTATCGCCTTCAATTGATTTATGATCTCCTACAATCTGCTATCTCTGGAGATAGCCACAAATTTAAAAAAATAAGGCTGTAATCCAAAAAAACAATTCCTTCATTTAAAACTCTATTTAGAAAAGAGAAAAAACCCCAAGGCCTAGCAACTTAAAAAGATAAAAATAAATAAATTGAAAACACACTATCGGTAACAAAACATTTTCTTTCAATAAAACAACTACTAAAACAGCGTTATGAATCCTCACTTGACAAAGGCTTTATACAATAATGGCGACCTACAGGTTTCTTTATCTTCTTCTAATATAAATAGCATTTCACGAACAGTCGGTCTCTTAAGTCTTGGACGATAAGGCATCTACAACAAAGAAGAAAATTATCAATTTTTTTTATTATTATAAATTATTTTTACATAATTATCATATAATTACAAAACCATACTAATTATTATCATATTCAATTTTAATTATATATATATATATATATATATATATATATATATATATATATATATATATAATATATATATATATATATATATTTAGCCTATATATACATATGTATTTGATTGTTATATATTTCTATAATTATTCCTAAAATATATTTATTATTTCTATTATCTATTATATATTTTAAAATAAATACTATATAATTAGCTTCCGTTGAATACAATGCTATAAATTTGCACATGGAAAAAAACTCAAATTAGATTAGCGTAATTGTACATTTAAAAAGACTGGGATAGAGGGTGAAATCCCTCCATTATAAAATAAGTTTCAGTTTCTACAGATCAAAGCAAAATCTTGGAAATATGCAGAAATATACAAAAATCCAAATATTTTAGAAGTACCCCCCCCCCTCTGTCTAGTCTTGATTATTTGCACCATATGGTGCAATCTTACGCCATATATTCATATAAATATAAGTGTCTCATTTCTAAGGTCATGCCAAGCAGAAAAACTTGAGGGATTGCATACACGAAATCTTTTAAAATATTCAACTCAAAATTAATTCAGAAATTAACCCATTATAATGCTTTTTGAGTTTTCTGATACGACGTTTTAAAAATATAAACGTTTTTAAACTAGCCAGCTATTACTAATCAAATTAAATACACACAAATTAAGATAAATGTCTGTTAGATAAAAAAAAAAAAAAAAAAAAAAAAAAAAAAAAAAAAAAAAAAAAAAAAAAAAAAAAAAAAAAAAAAAAAAAACTAGACTTGTAATTTGTTAGAATTAATGCCAAGAAAATATTCCAACTGCCATCTAGCATTCAAGAACCAAATTTATAATTAAGTTTAATCGGATAATGGTTATGCAATCTAAACTATCAACTAATAAATCAAGGAGGCACACTTGTGCCTCTTTAAAGAGGCGACCCACCGCAATGTTAAGCGATTTCCGGTCCTAGCGGTCGCAGAGAGACAGCGGTGATGGAATTTTGTAGCCCAAGCTCCAACTAAGAAACGTGCAAATTTCACCCCCCCTCCGACTTTATCTTCATGGGTAAAAGTGGGCCGGAAGTTTCGACCCTCCGACCACAGCCCCCCTTTAACGTTGTCCGATTGGGCTGAAATTTAGAGGTTAAGCTTTCCTAGGGCCCGGGAGCTTATCCTCGAAATTTCAGCTCAATCCGATCACTCCTTCCCTGTTTTCCAAAAAACAAATATAGCCACTTAAAGTTCATTTCTCTTTTTTTTTTTATCAGCCACGCCTACAGGCCACAGTTGGCAACGAATCCGGGTGAATGAGGACTCATTCGAAGCGGAATTCGACCTGTTATGGCCTTTTGATATTTTCAGACCGAAAAAATTATCCCCCGAATTTAGATTTACGAAAAACCTCGTTTTCCTATAAGAGCCCATGATAATTTTTCCCACCACAGCCCCCCTTTAACGTTGTCCGATCGAGCTGAAATTTAGAGGATAAGCTTTCCTGGGGCCCGGGAGCTTATCCTCGAAATTTCAGCTCAATCCGATCCTTCCTTCCCTATTTTCCAAAAACCAAACATCAAGTTTTGTGGGGATTTGCTTGCGTCAAAAATACATACGAGAGACTAAAATAATATAACAAGTGTCTCTGTGGTACGATGGTCGCTGCTCCTGACTGTCAGGCGGAAGATCCGGGTTCGATTCCCTGTCAGAGAAAATTTTTTATATACTGAATTTAAAGTTTTAAAAAAAAAAACAGTTTCTTTTTTAAATCTAACAGTTAGTCAAGCAATAATAAGTAATAAACTGTACAAAACGTGCAGAAATTATTTGAAAAACACTACGTTTTCTAAAGAGTTAAAGAGGCTGAGTCACAAGTTCGAACCTTAAATCGTACAGGGATTAGGAGGCACAGTTGGGGGGCTGCCGCCCCCCAAACCTCCCGCTTTTGCAGCCTCTTTTGTTAAGGTTTTTTATTTTCACCCCCCGCTTTTGCTCTTGCGAAGAACTGGTTTGCAACACAAACGAAGTCTGCTGTAGTTTTTTACCATAGAAACAACTATTGCATCTTTTACCGATGAGGGCTACTGCCCCCCGGTTTTGCCCTTGCAAAGAACTGTTTAATAGCAAAAACAAAGTCTGCTTGAATTTTTTACCATAAGAACACCCTATTGCATTTATTTGATTAAAAAACCCTACTGAGAATTATTATTTTCCGTTTCCTCAGGAGATTTTTCCCTAACCAATAACAAGCTATACTGTGATGAACTTTAACAATTTTGAACAGAAAAACAGGGAGCAGTTCAGGTTCATTTATTTTACCATCATACATGATCACACTGAGTACATAACACTACCTGGCACAGAGACAAGTTTGTAGTTATAGCTGTAACAGACTGAGTAGTCATTGCCAAATCCTCAGAAGATATTAAAAAAATGTCATTGAAACAATTTCATTCGTATTGGTACGACCAATTGATTGCAGGGTACAGGACTTAAAAAACCTTAACAAAAGAGGCTGCAAAAGCGTGGGGTTTGGGGGGCGGTAGCCCCCCAACTGTGCCTCCTAATCCCTGTACGTTGTAAGGTTCGACATTGTAACTCAGCCTCTTTAACTCTTTAGAAAACGTAGTTTTTTTCAAATAATTCCAATTATAAGTCTTTGTCAATCTGTCAAATTAGCTAGCATCTAAACTGACAGATTTTTTTACTGTTTTTTTAAAGAATGTTTAAAAACACACAATGTGTTTTTTAAAGAACAAAACCGGGTAGATGACCCGGTTTTGTGAATTGCCTGATTTAGAAAAGCTATTAGCACAGAAACACCAAAACAGTCCTTTGACATGGCGCTAAAATTTGACCTTAAGGTTAGAGCAATAATAAAAATGTTATTAAGCGGGTTTGAAAAAAAATTAATCAATTAACCAGGGGCGGATCTAGAGCAAAATTTGGGGGAGGGGGGGAATGTTACAAAGGTGCCAATAATTGACCAAATTGACAAATTTATTTAAAAAAAAGAGTGAAAGACAGAAAAAAAAACAGGGAAAAAGGGTGCCAGAAAACATCTTGTGGGGCCTCAGGCCCCCCTCCCGGATCCGCCACTGTAATTAACAGACTTCAACATAAATTGACGTTATGAAGGTTTATATTCCCTGAGTAACATACCATTTTGCGGCAAGCCTACAGCTGTAACTTACGCAAAAGGACAAGATACGCATATCGTCGGATTCATTAGTCCCAGATCTATACATTGATCGATTCAGAATTATTTTATCAACAAGAATTTTTCTGAAAATGACCTGAACCTGCTTAAAAAATAGGAAAATAAACCTTTTCTCAACGATTTTCATCGAAAATTCATATATTCTTCCATCTAAAAAAAGCAGAAAAATAACATGTAAATACTTGCTCAGGCAACCTAAGCATTAAGTTCAGAGTCGCAATTAATTTCGATTAGTTCGATTTTCTTGAAAAATGTCACCTATGTTGTGTTTTTACAAGTTATTTATCTTTTCTCCAGTGCACCTTTTTCATAGTGCCTATAATAACGAGGCACAATTCCGTAATGCTATTATCACAACTAAGCAGTGTTGGTCACGTGCTATATTTCATAATTAAGAAATAGAAAAAATTCTGATTGGCTCAAATTTGGGCTTGCTAAATCTCTACATTGATAACATTTCATTGTGAATGGGCCTTAAGCGGGTTATCGACATGCGTTGTTTTCAGCAACCCATGCGTGTCGAAAGTAACCCCCAATAATTGTGAGAAAAAAGGACAATATATTGCAAAGAAGAAAGTTGGATACACAAACAATAAACTGTGCATTATTAATAATTACTTATTACTAATTTTTAATAAAATAAGATTGAAGTTAGATATTAATTCATTCGTGCATTGGTAATTTTAAAGTTTATTTTCTTCACCTCACAAACTATTCTAAGCTATAGCCTCAACGGTTCGAAATTAAGTCTAAAACATTCCAGTCAATACTAAGTAGATAAGGTATTTTTTGGTAGTCAATGAGAGTGGAACAGAGTAAGTCGAGAGTAACTCAGAATGGAGTATCAAAATCTGTCTTATGTTTAATTTTCAAGACCAGCAAGATTTTCCAAAGCCTAGAAATTTGTCTCGCAGTTTTCCACCGAGCATGAAAGTCTCTGTCTTAGCTAAAATCATTCAAGAGCTTTCGAATCCCGAATATAAAATAGGCATCATAAAACACCAATGTGAGAACCAAATACCCTTTTGAATTCCGCTTTCCAAAATCGCCCTTTTACCCTTTCCGAAATTCGAGCTTTCGAATTCCGAATATAAAATAGGCATCATAAAACACCAGTCTGAGAACCAAATGCCCTTTCGAATTCCGCTTTCCGAAATTCGCCCTTTCCGAAATCGAGCTTTCAAATTCCGAATATAAAGTAGGCATCATAAAACACCAGTCTGAGAAGCAAATGCCCTTTTGAATTCCACTTTCCAAAATTCACCCTTTTGCCCTTTCCGAAATCGAGCTTTCGAATTCCGAACATAAAATAGGCATCATAAAACACCAGTCTGAGAACCAAATGCCCTTTCGAATTCCGCTTTCCAAAATTCGCCCTTTTGCCCTTTCCGAAATTCGAGCTTTCGAATTCCGAATATAAAATAGGCATCATAAAACACTAGTCTGAAGGCATATCTTAATTTAAGATTCCATCTAACTAAGGTAGATTTCTAGTTGGATTCTGGGGCGTTTTTTTTTTTCTAATTTTCATGATGGAAAAAATTGGGAGCTATTGACTTTTGAAATGCCGATATTCAAGCTGAATAACATTGAAACTGCTGCTTGAAATGAGAGAATTGCTAACTATTTGGATAACCCGCCAAGGTAACCAATCATTAGCCAAGGTAACCCCCAATGGAAACTATCTGGATTTTTCCAAGGCGTTAACATCTGTCTCGCATTTTCCCACTGAGCATGAAGTCGATGTATTAGCTAGTTGGATTCGTTGGCAAAACCGCAAAATCAATTTTTTGGACCCAAATTCGAAGAGAAGACGGTTACTAGGAGATGTGGAGATACACCCTAATAATGGTTTCCTATTGTCCCTCCATAATGCAAACTATACAACGTAAGAGTGTAAAACGGTCTATGATTGGCTCGCTAAAAATAATAGACTAACCAGAAAGTTTTCATTCTAACAGATTTTAAGTAAACCAATTAAATAGGCCTACTTAGCCCACGTGTAAACTCTGTAATGCTGCCATCGGCAGATGAACAGAAATCTACAACAATGGAATCAATAGATCCCCATAACACAACAACGCCCTAAATAGACACCCCTTTCTCTGCCCTTTTCTATATTGTACTATCTCTATTTTATTTTATTTTTCTGTTTCTATATTATACTCTGCTGTCATTGCATTTACATTAAACAATTCGTGGTAACAAACTGTAAGTGAGAAGTGACTCGGCCCAATAGTAACCGAAACTCTAAGAAAAAGGAATTTTGATAATACTAATACATTGGTGAAAGAATTGGCATCATATGCTGATTCCAAATAAATAAAATTCATTTAGTTTGATGTTATCCATCAAAAGCTACGAGCCTGAGAATATACGTAACATTCTCGAAAAGGGAAAAACCCCCTAAAATCAAAGCGATATTAATGAAAATCACATCATCAGATTCAGCATATGAGCGAACCCCAATGTTGAGGTTTCAACCTCATATCTACAAAATATAGAATTTTGTATTTTTTTTTCCATTTTCATAAATAGATTCAATTCAAATTTTGTCAAGACAAACGAATGCAATGTCAAATTCAAATCGAAAATAATTTCAAATTGAGAGCAAAAATTCTCCAAGACGTTAAAAATTTTCGAAAAAAGACATCCGTTTGAATACCTATCTGAAAAAAAGAACACCAACAGTAGAAGTCTACCAGCAAAAATAAGAAGCTTTTATTTCATCTTAAATAAAATTTTGCGCACAGACAATTTTGATTAGAAACAGTTGGGATTAAAATATTCCCACGCAAAGGCG
This sequence comes from Artemia sinica, assembly GCA_027921565.1. Taxonomy (NCBI): domain Eukaryota; kingdom Metazoa; phylum Arthropoda; class Branchiopoda; order Anostraca; family Artemiidae; genus Artemia; species Artemia sinica. The sequence goes on along the minus strand of CM051270.1, from coordinate 18,709,547 downwards.
TTCTTTTATAAACAAGAAAAGGACGAAGTACGTGAAAGTGTGTCTTAGGATTTAAACGCGACAAACTTATAAAAAAAACTATCCAAAACAGTTTATGTTTAGTCATATTTAGGTGTTCTAATTACAAAAAAAAAAAAAACAATCAAATATGGCATATTCCATCGCAGAAAAAAACGAATTTTCTGTTATACATTACAGGTGAAATTTCCCACACGACTTTTCAGGCTTAACTTTCCATCTTCTTTAGTTACTTTTACGATCGGAAAGAGAAGCAAATCAAATATTCACTATCATGAAAACATTTGTCTGAAAGGGTGTTACGCCAAAAAAGGTTTGCTTCTGGCGGTAGATGTATTCGTTCGTTTTAAATAAATAACACCCTTTTTATTATTTTGTAAAATCAAATCAAAACTACAAAATCCGGCATAAAGTCTTTTCATTGTCTTTATAGTTTTATTCCTTAAACAATAATAGTTTTTACTTTTTCCTTTCACCCAAAATGGTATGCGGGATAATAAAAGAAGAAAAAGCAACCAAGAACACTTCAACACTAAAAAAAGGAAACAACTTTCACACCAGAGGCAAAAAGTCACAAAATATTTCAAATGCCCTTTTTCAGCACTTCTTTCACAAGATGACACAATGTCAATTGGGAGTACCACGTTTCGAAACTCTAAAACGAACGTTTTACTTTTTTGGAGTTTCATTAAGTGAATACAAATTTAAGAATTATTTTAATATAGATAATATTTATGAATTATATTGAAATGTATATATATAAAAAAAAAAAAAAAAAAAAAAAAAAAAAAAAAAAAAAAAAAAAAAAAAAAAAAAAAAAAAAAACCTGAGTGACTCCGGTTGCTCCCGTTTCTAATTTTGGCTTCTTCCTAAGGCCGATTGCTTGCAACGCTGTACGATTGGCTTCCGCTTGACGCATTTCTTCCATCTCCACACGTTGCATCTACAAATTAAAGAGGCAATTAATAAATAAGAAGAATAAACCACATTCATTGAGTTTAAGCAAAAATTAGACATTTTTTAAGGAATTTAATAGTTCCAAAAAACAACAATTTGACATTAATGGCCACGTTTAATAAAGAAAAAAAAAATCCTGATATAGCTGTAAATGGTATCAACATAACTCCACAACATCATTTTTTCATTTCTTTGAGAAAAAAAGCTCTTATCAGACTTTTATAAATTAGTCAATGGACCAAAAGATGCTTGAATATCTGATAAGTAGAAATTCTAATTTTGGCAAAAAGAGAAAAAGAAAAAAAAGTTGAACAGGTTGAGATAAAAACACTTTTACTTCTCTGTGCTTTAGGCAAGTATTAACTTTCGTAGCTTTATGGCGCCACCAATCATTCCAACAAGCAGGGGCACATCCAAAGGGTGGGGCTACCGGGTTTGAACCCACAAACCGAAAATTTTCTCTGACTCGTAAATCGGTTAAAAAAATGCAGGTAAAAGACTATTTCTCCTTCAAAAAACGAAAAATAAAAAAAAACAACAATTTCTCCAACTCATAAATTGATCTTTCAAATGTATATAAAAAGACCCTACCCCACTCCCCCAGAACAAAATTTGTTTCGGTAAATGACCCTCCTTTCCCAAGGTAAAAATCCTGGATATGGTTCTCTCAGCAGGATTTGGTGGCAATAATAACTGTGAACAGTTTCTATAGTAGTCAGAGCAGAATTCCTGGCTCTTTTAACCCTGGCCAAATACCACTTCTTCTGACAACTCATCGGTGACACAGAGACGATGAGGCGGCCAATAAACGCACACGTTCAAGCTATATCCAGAGCTTCACACTTTACGCTCTTTTATCGAGTTCCGATTTTGCTTAAATCTCTTAAAAGTTGCAGCACTTTTTTGTGGATAGGCACGGCTGTGTGAAAACTATTTGGCCCGAAACTTCAAAGTACAAATCATATTTTCAGTGAAGAAACTTGCTAAAAAGTTACATTTTTGTGGTTTTCAGCAAAATCCAATCATATTCTAATCTTTTTAGGAGATTGAGTGGCCGAACATCCTGCTTACTTGTGGCAATTGATGTTCGATTTAAGTTTTGCTTGTGTTCGTTTAGGCTTTTGGACCTTGTGACTGTTTTGGTTAAAATGCCTTTTTTTCGAATTTTGTTCCTATGTAATGTGGGGCTTCGATGTAAGGTTGCATGAAAAAAGTCTGGTTAATTGCTTCTGTTGTTGTTTTTTTTCATGCTGCACGCACAGAAGAGATGGCCTGTTATATATCTATACCGATTTAAATTTTGCAGAAACCTCTGGCTTTTTAACTGAGCAGAAATCCCCTTTCTTAAATGATTCATATCAGTCGAAAGAGTCCTGGCTACACAAAATTATTTTAAATACTCATTAATAGTTTGCTGTATTATGCATATTATTTCTGTTATTTATTTTTAATTATTTAATTTATATTATTTATCAATTCACTTATTACCCATATTGCATATAAGTAAATACAGATGGAATTAAAAAACAAAGAATCTTCACAATTTCAGTTGCCCCTCAATTCTTTTGTATGTAATCAATGCCGCACATGTAAGTACTCAAAATACTGCCTTCTGGTCAATCCCCCTCTCACCTCTCTCCTAGAATCGCCATATTTTAGCGGTTTTCAAATAATGTTTTAAAATTTCCAGATAGTTGGACAGTTTTTGTGTGGTTTCGGCTGACCAGAGGCCACAGCCACAGCCACAGCCACAAATGTATATTACATTTTAAACAAAATCTCCTCCTATTTTTTATGCAAACCATCTTTGTACAAAAATCTTTGGATAATTTCTATCGAATTTAGTGTACTAGTCCTTCGGGGGGAAGGGGTATGCCGTATGCCGACATTTTATAATTGGAATATGGTACCTGACGAAATAATAGATAAACAGAAATTGACGCGGACAGTTCTTCTGCTGTCAAATAATGTATTAATTTTGTGATTACAGAATTAGTAAATCAGCCAAATTACAGCGATTTTTACAATTAATATTTTTAGCAAGACATTTATGCTTGCAAATTTTATTTTTCCATCTGACAACCGTGTTAATTTTAGAATGTCGGCTTTTGCTCTACTTTCTTTGAAATTCTTGTACACCCTCATTTAACGGTCTTATTTTCGTGGTTTAAGCCGACTTTCGGAATTTGGCTAGATACTGCGTTTTTGAATATCCTTACACAAATTAAAAAAAGCACACAGTGCTGTTTACACTATATTTATATTATAAATGTGCCCCATAGACATTGTACTATATAGCACCACAATACTCACTTTGCCCATAAGCGGGCTTTGAAACTCGATTTTAGGCGAACAGTCTTGCAAAAACTGTACAGAAACACTGTATAAAATACTAACACACTAGCTGTGATTTATGAGTCTACTGCTATTATAACCTCTGAGCTTCCCAGCAAACGCCATGTCTAATCCGCGAGCCTACAGTGCCAGTAATATATCGCTGACGAAGTTTGATGAGTTGAGCAACGATCGACTTCAAGCGTAATTTCATCGATTGGCCAATAAAATTGAAGATTTAAGGCATACGTTTTTGAAATAAAAAAGATAAAAGTTTGGAACAACAGCTTTCCCATTTGTATGAAAAATGTGAGAAAAATGCAAAGGCATTGTATATGTAGACCATACCTATGAATATTTTAAGAGCTTTCCGCTTCTGTATTAAGGAAAGTGAAGCAAAACAAACTTTAGGAGTGAGATAAGTAAGTATATTAAATTGTTTTAAAGTAATTTTCATAACTTTATAAGGTTTCCTTCAGGTACGGTCATAGACAAGGCCGTATCCAAAGGGGGGGGGGGCTAGGTGGTTTGAACCCCCCCCCCCAAATGTTTGTCTGACTCATAAAACCGTAACAAAAATGGCCATAAACAAATTTTGTATGCGTTTTTTGAGATTTTTTTTGTAAGAACCCCCCCCCCCCCAATTTTTTTTAGTAAAACCAACCCGAAAAAAAAAAATCCTGGGTACGGGCTTGGTCATAGACAAGAACAATATCCCAAACGAAGACAAAAGAAAGTATTTTGAGCTTCACAGCTGCTAAATCCTGATTTATAAGATTTTGAAGATTTGACAAAAAAAAACTCTTAATTTGACAGAAAAATGCTAATATGGCTTAAAATATAGTGTTTTAAAATAGTTTTCAGAATTCTATAAGGTTTGCTTTGGATGTACTCATAAACAAAAGTGCTACCCTTATATGCGTTATAGATTTTTTAAATTAGTTTTCAGAATTCTATAAGGTTTGCTTTGGATGTACTCATAAACAAAAGTGCTACCCTTATATGCGTTATAGATCAATTTTTGAAAGTTTCATATTTATACCACAAAATTTATCCAAGTTTATCAAAGGTGAGTCCCCTTTATAAGTGGAAAGTAGGCCTAGAGGATGATATTTCAGAAAAAGATTGAGGATACATAATATACAGCCTTTCCTGGCAGCAAGCCATGTATTTGTAGCAAAAAAGGATTTTCTCCTTCTGTGGTAAGTTCTCCGTGACGTAAAATTCTGTAAATTCGCGTGACACTAGATTCTCCAAAAAACTTCGATCATTCATAAATCATGAATTGTCAACAGAGGTGATTACAGTGTGGCTAGGGCAGAAAACAAAACACGAATTTACAGTTTTTTTTCATTCTTTAGTAGAAAAAATATTTTTATTTTTAATTTGTAATTTTTTATATAATTTTATTTTTTTTTCAATAAATGAGTTAAAGATATTTTTTTTTTAATCTAATGCCCTGCCTCATAAACAAAGGCAGTTAAGACACTGTAATTTTTAGAGATATCAAAACGCTAACTTCGTCTATTTAGATCATAGATCAGGTCTTATGAAAACATGCCCGTTTACTGGTATGATATTCGTCACATACGAGTAAAGCTACGGACATTGGTTCTTTAAATTAGAAGCAGGCGTGGTCTCGGCAGGAAGTGTTGGGTAAGCGAGATTTGTTATTATAAAGTGTAAACCGAGGATAAAACATAAAAAATTTGCCTTTATCCTCAAATACAAAAATTAAGAATATTTGTTCCCTGCCACCCAGAAGAATTGATAAAGAAAAAAAAAGCAGATGGCAGTCATTACACACTTTACAACAGACTGAGGACGGCTTCCTATGTCATGACAGACCTGCGCTTTCATTTTTGTCTTGAAAAAATCTCAATTTTTTCAGGAAAAGTAACTCTTTTTTTTAATTTTTAGATCATATGGAAATAAAAGCATTTTTTCAATATTTTATAATATAACAACAGTTTCTCTCTTTAAAGCCCTGGAAGCATGACAATACGCAACTCACATATAATTAATTCACACTGCATAAACAAAAACATTAGAGAAATTACAAAAATTGCTGTGCTCCGTTGCTAGCCTGAAAAAACATCGTTCGCTATATTCGCCAGCAATTTTTTCATCAAACTCACACTCTCCATACATTCCCTTTCGCAACTCACTCAATTCTTCTAACTCATTCATCACATGGCCTACCGTTTCATCCATATATCAACACATAGGGTAAAAATAAGGGCCATCCTGTCCTTACCTTTTCCTGAATATTTTCTTCTTCCCCAAGAGGTAAATTAATAGCCCTCAATTCGATAATATGATTTATTCCTCCTTTTAAATACACCTTAAAAATAGCCCGTCACTCCTTTACAACCACACAGAGGCGCAAGGAATCAGACAAGCTCCTTTCATACTTTTAAACTTATAAATTTGAAATTTTATCCTTACTAATATCTTCCAGCGAAAAATACTTACCGCGAAAAGCTTAAAAAACACTTTATTCTTGCTCTCTTGCATAATTACAAAAATGTTACATTTGCCCTGTCTTGTAGCCCGGACTATAAACTAAGTGTAAAAATCAAATTGAGAGCAGGGGCATTTAAAAGAAGCAAAGTAGTGTTGAATTAAACCAAAGAAAGAGATGGCCTTTATGTCCTGCTTTAAATCGGGAAAAACTGAAAAGGAGAAAACTTAATATTTTAATTAACATGATACCAAATACTACAGACGGGGCCATAATAATGTTTTGTACCTATTGGGAACGTAAATAATTTCTAAGCCCACAGTGTCTAATCATGACTAAACGAGAAAACGTGCAATAACGAGGTGATTACAGCCAGCGAACAGAAGTTGGAAAATTTACAAATATTTCGGCCGAGATGAAAAAAAAAGTCACCTTTTTAGCACTCAAGTGAGAAAGGATTCTTCACTTGGATTCTTTTTCTCTTATCTTATTTATTTTATCTTTTCTTATTCGTCTTATCTTGTCTTTCATCTCTTCTTATCTTATTTTTATCTTATATTATTTCGTGAGCTTTCATCTACTTTTCATTCTTCTTTTTGCACCGAGAATGCCTAAGCTAAAGTCTCGCCTGAAATATTCGAAATTCGAAAATTAAAACTGAAAACTGAAAATCCTGAATGAGCTACAAATGGCAATTTTTTCTCAGTTTTAGAAACATCCCTTCTTTTTAGATCCCTCCTCCATAACGAATTACGCCCCTGGGTCTAAAGAGGGGGGCTTTGGATAGATTAGGATGGAGGAGGAGTGGTGTAGCTAGTAAGTGTTAGTGGTAGTAGTAGTAGTATATACATTTCAAGTAGTGTCACCTATCTGGCAGGGGTGGCTATTTTTTGCGGGGGGAGAGCAATAGTTTCCCCTAGAAAAGTTTAAAAATACTACTTTATTCATCTTTGCATTGAACAAAATCGAAAAACAATAAAATTGCTCTTTCCTAAGTTTCAAACTGCACTTTGATTGTATTTTCATTTAAAAAATTAATGATTGAGGATCCAAATTGCACCTTTTTTTTTGCCATCTGATTTCTTTTTTAAATTGAAATATTAAATTTCCATGTTTTGAACTGTACATTTATGTAAATAAATCCTCGCACCTGCTTTATGCTGCATTAACAAGCGGATCTACATCCGCCATTAAAGTTCTACTGTCGAAAGTAAGCAAAAAGATACGTAGAAGAATAGATACCTTGCGATAACACTGTGGACAAAGCTGCGCTTCCTGATCATAGGTACCGTGGTTCAATCCCGTGTTTCGCAAGCAATAAATTCAGTTAACCAAAGTTGTATAATTTTTTTCTTTATTGTTCAAATGTTTTTCTTGGTCAACATGCCTAAGACTCTAGGCGGGCATGCCTTTCCAAAAACGAACAAACAAGTATATGTCCAATAAGAGTTATGCATACTCCCGTCATTTACCAGTGCCCCAGCCATTTAAACATTTGCCTCTCAATTACTTGGACTATCTGTCTTGGCTTTTAATTAGCCATGCCTTGATGCAACCTACTACACCTACTGCAAAATGTATGGTTGCAAAAAACCTATGCAACCTACTGCAAAATACTTGATAACTTCAATTTAAAATCAACAGACTCAAAATCAACGAGGCCTTCGGCCTCGACCGAGTCCACAAAAACACCATGTCATAAAATAAAACACCATACTAACAAGGATTACTGAAAATAACAAATGAATATGGATTGACAGTTTAATATATACTGATATTCATTCCTAAAAGTCTCAAAATTTTTTAATTTATAGAAATTACAAAAAAGAAAACATTTAAAGTCCTGTGGTGGCGAAGGGGGTCTGACCTAAGCTTGGCAATACGAGACCCAGAGATCGAACTCGTCTGCAGCAATTCACTACATGGCCGACGCAAGGACCCTAGTAGTAAAAATAGTTGACATAACTTTGTACTACAATATGATACTACAGCGTCTGAGAGTAGTTGTTTTGTTATCTAAGTTAGTCAGAGGGAAATGTAAACCAGGGCAACGATTTTTTCTTTCTTCAGTGGCTACAAACCACCTGGGTTTTCTTCGTTCTCGTATTATTCAAAAATTATCAACACGTGCTATCATTATTTTTATGGGTGGTCTTACGAAACTGAATTGCCTCCCCCCCCCCCCAAAAAAAACAACAAATTCACCAATATGGGTTATTGGTTCCTTCCTCGTGTGCGATATTTTGAGACAAAACTTGCTTATTTCTTTTCTCGATTGCCAATTATAGAAGAGCCTTCCTTAGTAGATTTAAGGTATCCAGCATTGTTTTTCCACATCCTGAGAAACACATCCGAAAGCTTCAGACCAGCTTGTGCAAACTGTGCAAAAAGGTGGGGAAAGTCCCCCACATCTCACCGGCTATATGCGGTATTTAATCCTCAGAACCAGCAATAGAAAGAGAACTTCTTTCTCCAATGTCAGATTGCTCTTTAAGGGATCTTTTTTCGCGCCACTTCTAGCGCTTGTCCAAAGGGATTGTCCCCGAGTATAACTTAGGAAGTCATTACTAGCTTTAATCCAATTTCAGCAGCGTATTCCGAGAAGTACCCTGCCTCATGGTCAGACACTGAGCGAGGCAGCCAGTGGCAGGATGGGGACTGAAATTAGCAGCAGTAGGCTCCAATTTATGCTTACTACCCTCAGAGGCAAAAGGAGAAGGCTGTCACTACCCCTTGTATATATGTATTATTAATTAAAGGGCCCAATCTAAAATACAGTGTTTTAAAATAGTTTTCAGAATTTTATAAGGTTTGCTTTGGATGAACCCATAAACAAAAGTGCTACCCTTATTTGCGCTATAGGATCTACATCCGCCATAAAAGTTCTACTGTCGAAAGTAAGTAAACCAAACCGCCTGAGGCCAACACAGCTACAACACTCCTCCTCCATCCCAATCTATCCAAAGCCCCCCTCTTTACACCCAGGGGCGTAATTCGTTACGGAGGAGGGATCTAAAAAGAAGGGATGTTTCTAAAACCGAGAAAAAATTGCCATTTGTAGCTCATTCAGGATTTTCAGTTTTCAGTTTTAATTGTCGAATTTCAAATATTTCAGGCGAGACTTAAGCTTAGGCATCCTCAGTGCAAAAAAGAAGAATGAAAAGTAGATGAAAGCTCACGAAATAATATAAGATAAAAATAAGATAAGAAAGATGAAAGACAAAATAAGACGGATAAGAAAAGATAAAATAAATAAGATAAGAAAAAAAGAATCCAAGTGAAGAATCCTTTTCACTTGAGTGCTAAAAAGGTGACTTCATTTTTTCATCTCGGCCGAAATATTTGTATTTTCCTACTTCTGTTTGCTGGCTGTAAATCACCTCGTTTTCGCACGTTTTCTCGTTTAGTCATGATTAGACACTGTGGCCTTAGAAATTATTTACATTCCCAATAGGTACAAAACATCATTACGGCCCCGTCTGTAGTATTTGGTATGAGGTTAATTAAAATATTAAGTTTTTCTCCTTTCCAGTTTTTCCCGATTTAAAAAAGGACATATAGGCCATCTCTTTTTTGGTTTAATAAAAACACCACCTTGTTACTTTAAAAATGCCCCTGCTCTCAATTTGATTGTTGCACTTAATTTATAGTCAGGGCTACAAGACAGGGCAAATGTGACATTTTTTGTAATTATGCAAGAGAGCAAGAGTAAAGTGATTTTAAACACTTCAAATTCGCAAGGAATAAATTCAGTTAACCAAAGTTGTATAATTTTTTTTCTTTATTGTTCAAATGTTTTTTTTAGCTATGTTTTTCAATTTTTCATATCATAAAAACACCATACTAACAAGGATTACTGAAAATAACAAATCAATATGGATTGACAGCTTAATATATACTGATATGCATTCCTAAAAGTCTCAAATTTTTTTAATTTATTGAAATTACAAAAAAAGAAAACGTTTAAAGTCCTGTGGTGGCGAAGTGGGTCTGACCTAAGCTTGGCAATACGAGACCCAGAGATCGAACTCGTCTGCAGCAATACACTACATGGCCGACGCAAGGACCTTAGTAGTAAAAATCGTCAATATAACTTTGTATTACAATATGATACTACAGCGTATGATGCAACTACATACTACGGAAAATGTTTAAAATGTTTACAGGAAACTACAAATTACATTCGGAGCTTTAGAAGACACGGTAGCCCTACTTCTGATTGTGTTAGTTTCAGCTCGGCTTAAGTTTGACTTGTTTGTTTATTGCAATTACCAAGAAAGTCCTGAACGTAGTTGTTTGTTTTCTAAGTTAGTCAGAGGGAAATGTGAACCAGGGCAACGATTTTTTTCTTTTTTCAGTGGCTACAAACCACCTCGGTTTTCTTCGTTCTCGTATTATTCAAAATTATCAACACGTGCTATCATTATTTTTATGGGTGGTCTTATGAAACTGAATTGCCTCCCCCCTCCCCCCCCCCCCCAAAAAAAAAAACAACAAACAAACCAAATGCACCAATAGCCAATGGGTTATTGGTTTCCCTCCTCGGGTGCGGTATTTTGAGACAAAACTTGCTTATTACTTTTCTCGATTAATAATTATAGAAGAGCCTTCCTTAGTAGATTCAAGGTATCCACCATTGTTTTTTCACATCCTGAGAAACCCACCCGAAAGCTTCTGACCAGCTTGTGCAGACTGAACTCGTACCTGAAAAAGGAGGGGAAAGTCCCCCACCACTCACCGGCTATCTGCGGTATCTAATCCTCAGAACCAGCAATAGAAAGAAAACTTCTTTCTCCAATCTCAGATTCCTCTTTAGGGGATCTTTTTTTGCGCCACTTCAGCGCTTGTCCAAAGGGATTGTCCCCGAGTATAACTTAGGAAGTCATTGCTAGCTTCAATCCAATTTCAGTAGCGTATTCCGAGAAGTACCCTGCCTCATGGTTAAACATTGAGCGGGGCAGCCACTGGCAGGCTGGGGACTGAAATTAGCAGCAGTAGGCTCCAATTTATGCTTACTACCCTCAGAGACCCAAAGAGAAAGCTGTCATCACTACCCCCTGTATATATGTATAATTAATTAAAGGGCCCAATCTATTAAAGCTTAAGATGACCAGCTTTGCACGGAAAGCACATTTCACAAAAGTACCTCCCCATCTAGATTCCGGCTGGCGCGAGTTTTTTCTGAACCCGTCCCTATTTAGCCCCCTTTCGTTGCTTTACCACCAGATATGAAAAAAACCTTTGTCCCCTGCATTACAAAAAAAAATTAAAAAAATATCCCGCTAGTCTTTCTTCTTCTTTTTTTATTGGATGACGGTGCAACACAAATTTTTTAGTTTATTTGCTTGTTTTAACCCCCCCCCCCCCCTCCTCCGCTTCTTTTAGTGTCAAATTTTTACTTTTTTATATGTATTTATTTATTTTTTTTAGTTTAGTTTGACCAGTTTTTATCGTTTTAACTTTTTAATTGATATTTTCCAGTTTAATTTTTGACTGACTAACGATTATTCATTTTGATTTTCTGTTTTCGTTCTGGTATGTTTTGCCAGTTTTCTAATTTTGGCGTTTTTTTATGATATTTTTTACTCTGAAATCCAAATTTGGCCCTTCAGGGCTTGTGATAGTGTAATGTGTGATTTTGAAATAAATATCTTATCCTATCTTAATATTTCAACATTTCTTAAAAAAAAAGCAGGAAAAGGGAAGAAACCTCTCCTTGAATAAGAGCGATTGCCAGAGCCAAATTCAAACAAAACGTGTAGAATTTTTGTTTATATTTACTTTTTATTTAAGATGCCAATTTTTGTATTTGAATAAAACTTGAGTGCCAGTAATATATCGCATACGAAGTTTGATGAGCTGAGCAACGATCGACTTTAAAGCGTAATTTCATCAATTGACCAATAAAATTGAAGATTTAAGGCATATGTTTTTGAAATTAAAAAAAGATGAAAGTTTGGAACAACAGCTTTCCCATTTGTATGATAAATGTGAAAAAATGCAAAGGCATTGTATATGTACACAATAACTAGGAATACTTTAAGAGCTTTCCGCTTCTGTATTAAGGAAAGTGAAGCAAAAGAAAATTTAGGAGTGAGATAAGTAAGTATTTTAGATTGTTTTAAAGTAGTTTTCACAACTTTATAAGGTTTCCTTCAGGTACGGTCACAGACAAGAACAATACCCCAAATGAGGCACAAAGAATGTATTTCGAGCCTCACAGCTGCTAAATCCTAATTTATAAGATTTTAAAAATTTGAAAAAAAAAAAACAATATCCCAAACGAAGACAAAAGAAAGTATTTTGAGCTTCACAGCTGCTAAATCCTGATTTATAAGATTTTGAAGATTTGACAAAAAAAACTCTTAATTTGACAGAAAAATGTTAATATGGCTTAAAATACAGTGTTTTAAAATAGTTTTCAGAACTTTATAAGGTTTGCTTTGGATGTACTCATAAGCTAAAGTGGTTGTTTTCAGTAAAAGGAATGAAAAAATAGATAATATATTTGTATTTGGAGGACAACAATTAAAAGTAGTTGAAAAAATAAAGTATCTTGGTTAGATCTTCCAAAGTAATGGTGGATGGAGTTCTCATATTAAAGAAGTGTTAAATAGGGGAAGAGCTGCAACATTTTCACTTTTCAGGAATAAAATTAGTGGAATAAAGAATTTGTCTTTGCATAAGAGGTTTTTTTTTTATCTAAGATTATGCCAATTCTCCATTACGGGGCAGAGATCTGGGGACATGAGAAAGCTGCCCAGTTAGAAAGCGTTCAGCTAGGTTATTTTAAGAGATTGTACGGGTTGCATAGAATGACCCATTCCCAGTTTCTTAAAGGAGACCTTGGACTTTGGTCTCTTAAAAGTTATAGGACAGTCCAAATGATAAAATTTTGGCTAAAGGTTGTACAGTTACCCAGTGATAGGTTACTGAAGGCTGCATATGATGAGTTACTTCAGCTACATAGGAAAAGATCTTGGCCTTTTAAAGTTAAAGAGGTATTGGATAAGACAGGTTTTTCTTTCGCATGGAATGATGGCCTTGGACCAACTAGTCAACAATTACAGTTGGACAAAGAAATTAAGCGGGTGCTGGAGGACCAGACGATACAGAAATGGGGTGAGGAGATTAAGAATTCGGAAACTTTAAGATATTATAATGAGGCTAAGGTAATTTATGGTCAGGAATTTTACTTTAAGTTAAATTTACCGTCTAGATACCTTACATATTTGATGCAGCTACGATCTAATTGCCTTCCGATTCGTTCGAGATTGAAAGTTTTTGAGAGGAGTAAAAGTGTCCCGGACGGCAGGTTTGCTTGCCCTCTTTGCCAAGAAGAGGAGGAGAATTTCGAGCAGTGTCTGAGTCGTTGTCGAGGTCTTTTGGGGGTAAGGGAAAATTTATTTGGGAATGATGGAGTGCTGCTTCCTGATGCCTTGAAAAGTACGTCGTCACAATTTATTTGTCTAGTGGGAAGATATCTTGATGAGTATTTTGCAAAAAGAAGAGAGTAGTTTTTATTTTATTTTTATTTTTTTCTTTATTATTGTGACGAGTGCTGTAATTTGTTAATCTTGTATGTTATTTGTGTACATGGCCACATTTTGGCTTGAAATACACGTTATTTTATCTTATCTAAACAAAAGTGCTACCCTTATTTGCGTTATTGATCAATTGTTGAAAGATTCATATTTATACCACACAGTTTATCCAAGTTTATCAAAGGTGGAAATTAGGCATAGAGGTTGATATTTCAGAAAAAGATTGAGGATAAATAATATACCACCTTTCCTGGCAGCAAGCCATGTCTTTGTAGCAAAAAAGGATTTTCCCTTTTGTGGTAAGTTCTCCGTGATATAAAATTCTGTAAATTCGCGTGACGTTAGATTCTCCAAAAAACTTGGATCATTCATAAATCATTACTTGTCAACAGAGGTGACTACAGTGTGGCTAGGGAAGAAAACAAAACACGAATTTACAGTTTTTTTTCATTCTTTATTTTTAATTCTTTTCTTATTTAATTTTACTTTTTTTTCTATAAAATGAATTAAAGATTTTTTTTTTTGTAAATCTAATGCCCTTTCACATTAACAAAGGCAGTTAAAACACTGTAATTTTTAGAGATTTCAAAACGATAACTTCGTCTTTTTAGATCAAAGATCAGGTCTTATGAAAACATACCCGTTGACTGATATGATATTCGTCACTTACGAGTAAAGCTACGGACATTGGTTCTTCAAATAGAAGCAGGCGTGGTCTCGGCAGAAAGTGTTGGCTAAGCGAGATTTTTTATTATAAAGTGTAAACCGAGGATGAAACATAAAAAGATTTATTGTTCTGTCCTGAAAGAGTTACCCCACTAAAAGAGTAATTTTTTTATTCCTTTATCCTCAAACACAAAAATTAAGAATATTTGTTCCCTGCCACCCAGAAGAATTGATAAAGAAAAAGAAAGCAGATGGCAGTCATTACACACTTTACAACAGACTGAGGACGGCTTCCTATGTCATGACGGACCTGCGCTTTCATTTTTGTCTTGAAAAAATCTCAGTTTTTTCAGGAAAAGTAACTCCTTTTTTTTTTTACTTTTTAGGTCATATGGAAATAAAAGCATTTTTTCAATATTTTATAATAATAACAAGAATTTCTTACTTTAAAGACCCTGTGGCCATGGCAATACGCAACTCACATCTAATTAATTTACACTGCATAAACGAAAACATTACACAAATTACAAAAATTGCTGTGCTCCGTTGCTAGCCTGAAAAATCATCGTTCACTATATTCGCCAGCCATTTTTTCATCAAACTTACACTCTCCACACATTCCCTTTCGCAACTCACTCAATTCTTCTAACTCACTCATCACATGGCCCACCGTTTCATCCATATATCAACACATAGGGTAAAAATAAGGTAAAAACGCGTCAAATTCTGAAAGATTTTTTTTTTGCCAAATTTTGAAAGATTTTTTTTTTGTATTTGTCAGAATTTATTTGTTTCTTTCCATTTTCTTTCTTTATACTCCATCAGTTTTGTATTTTACATTTATGACGGGCAATAAATTTGTACATACATACATACATTGCTGCAGACGAGTTTGATCTCTGGGTCCCGTATTGCCAAGCTTAGGTCAGACCCACTTTGCCACCACAGGACTTTAAACGTTTTTTTTTAATTTCAATAAATTAAAAAATTTTGAGACTTTTAGGAATGAATATTAGTATATATAATCCATATTCCAATCAATCCATATTCATTTGTTATTTTCAGTAATCCTTCCTAATTATCTGAATTTGTTCCTTGCGAATGTAATCCTTGTTAGTATGGTGTTTTTTATGGTATGAAAATTGAAAAACATAGCTAAAAAAAACATTCGAACAATTAAGAAAAAAATTATACAACTTTGGTTAACTGAATTTATTCCTTGCGAAACACGGGATTGAACCACGGTACCTACGATCAGGAAGCGCAGCTTTGTCCACAGTGTTATCGCAAGGCATCAGAGTAGATAATTCTTCTACGTATCTCTCGTACAAATGCCTATGCTTTGTAACTAGATGAATGGGCAAGCAAACTTTATTTCTTGTTACAAAAGGATAAGCCTCGAAAGTTTATTTAGATTTTGTTGGGTAAGAAAAAACCAACTAGTAAGAAAAAACTTACTTACTTTCGAAAGTAGAGCTTTAATGCAGCATAAAGCAGGTGCGAGGATTTATTTACATAAATGGACAGTTCAAAATATGGAAAGGTAATATTTCTATTTAAAAAAGAAATCAGATGGCAAAAAAGAAAGGTGCAATTTGGATCCTCAATCATTAATTTTTTAAATGGAAATACAACAAAGTGCAGTTTGAAACCTAGGAAAGAGCAATTTTATTGTTTTTCGATTTTGTTCAATGCAAAGATGAATAAAGTAGTATTTTCTAAACTTTTTAAGGGGAAACTATTGCTCTCCCCCCGCCTAAATAGCCGCCCCTGCCAGATAGGTGACACTACTTGAAATATATATACTACTACTACCACTACTACTAACAATTACTTGCTACAGCACCAAACCACCTGAGGACAACACAGCTTCAACACTCCTCCATCCCAATCTATCCAAAGCCCCCCTCTTTAGACCCAGGGCGTAATTCGTTATGGAGGAGGGATCTAAAAAGAAGGGATGTTTCTAGAACAAATTCAGATAATTAGGTTGCATAATTTTTCTTTATTGTTCAATTTTTTTTTCTCTTCATATCATAAAAACACCATACTAACAAGGATTACTGAAAATAACAAATGAATATGGATTAATTAGAATATGGATTATATGTACTAATATTCATTCCTAAAAGTCTCAAAATTTTTTAATTTATTGAAATTAAAAAAAAAAAAAAAAAAAACGTTTAAAGTCCTGTGGTAGCAAAGTGGGTCTGACCTAAGCTTGGCAATACGGGACCCAGAGATCAAACTCGTCTGCAGCAATGTATGTATGTATGTACAAATTTATTGCCCGTCATAAATGTAAAATACAACACTGATGGAGTATAAAGAAAGAAAATGGAAAGAAACAAATAAATTCTGACAAATACAAACAGAACCAAAACAAAGAAGAACTGACAAGAAAAAAAAATACAAATAAGGGCCATTGTATGTAAGAACAAACATATCATCAGCGACAGACAATCTCAGAGGTGCTTTCACCAATAATCTGCCTCCGATATCTCTCATTTGTTCACCGCGGACACTGGACTTGCAACTCCATACCGCGAGGATAGTGAGCTGTTATTAGTCCAGAGAGGCAGCCTTAGCAAATATTTCGCATACTTGTAGAAACACTTCCGTATATCCTTAATATCTGAAGCAGTAAGAAGAGACCAAAATGGTGCAAGAGCAAGTAGATGCGGAACAGCAAATGCATTATAAACGTTAGCTAAGATACGGCGGTTAAATTTAAGCTTTAACGCAACTAGTAAACCGTACACATTCCTAGCTTTTCTGGCAAAAAAATCTTTCAAAATTTGACGCGTGGCGCGAAGATTTGACCCAATCGGTATACCAAGATACGTCAGTGTATCTTGTGCTTTAATAACATGTTCACCTAACTGAACATTTGTCGGGCAATCTGAACGGTGATTGAACACCAGAACTCAGTCTTACTCTCATTAAATCGAAGACCAATACGTTTATACTCCCTATCGAGAATTCCAAAATTTTCCTCAATTCCAAAGGCTGTTCTACTAATATCAAGGATGTCATCAGCATAGTTAGTTAGCGAAACATCAATACCATTAAATATACATGTGGTTAGGAAGTTCTGTTGTGAGACATTGAAAGTATTATCAAACAGGGGGGGGGGGGGTAACAGCACCCTGTCTAATACCCTTTTTTACTGGAATTGAAGGAGTGAGTTCCACCGTACCAGGTGAGATGGTAACCTTAACTCTGGCATTTAGCCTTTTATACATATCACGTATCGATTTGATGACAGAAATATTAACTCCACGCTTATAAGCAGTCAATAAGATATGTGGATGTATACCCGTGTCGAAAGCTCTAGATACGTCTAACCCGGCAAAATATAATACCTCATTATTTTCAAGAGCATGTAGAAGTAAATTAGCAATCAAATGGTGAGCATGGTCACGGCCTACTCCTTTCTTGAAGCCGAATTGGTTATCCGGTGCATAATACTTATCAGATAACTCGTCAATAATTAGTAACTCAAAAACTTTGAACAACATCGGTGACACCGTAATTGGCCTAAAAGAAGAACATTGGTTAATGGGCTTTCCCCTTTTTAATACCGGGTTATTACTCCAGTACTCAACAAATCAGGAACTATACCACAACAGAATATCATCTGAAAGAGTAAGGTCAGATGCTCAATTAGGAGAGGGGACCCACATCTTAGATGTTATGCACAGAGGCCATCAACACCACGAGAAGTTTTCTTTTGTAACTTAGAAATGCACTCAGTAACTGCAGATCGAGTAACAATAAAACTGATCTCATCAATTGATTGGCCTAAGCAACCATCAAGCTCCCTTTCATATTGGTTTGACAATGATGGATCAGGCTCAGAAAATTCACTTTTAAAGTAACCATACCACTGGTCACTGGTAATTTTGAAAGCATTATAGGCTTTTGAATTTTCTATTTTGAGCAGTTTCCATACGAAATTAGGTTCACTTGTAACTTTACTTGATAGTTCAGCTACTGGTTATCCTGGTGTTGCCTAAGCACTTTCGCAAAATGTTTTCAGACGAATTACATTTACCAAACCTCGCCGTGGCATACCACACTCCTTCCAGACATGAAACCAGACTTTCGATTTAGCACAAGAATCAACGAGGTCAGGGTTACCTAACCAACCATGTTTCTCAGTTCCAAGACGTACTTTTCGTATGGGTAAGCTAGCATGTTCGGCAGCGCGTAGAGCGTGAACGATCTCTGCACAGTAAACATTCAGCAATATTTGCTTCTCTGCAAAGGTTAATAGCTTTTTTGGGGAAAGTAGATGAAACGGCACTTCGATCTTTTTCAAAATAGAATCACTAACAGCCCGGAAGATAAACATATCTACACGAGCCCAGTCAGTGGTTTCATGCCATTTACTATCATTGTCTGGACTTGACCACTCGGTGCCATAAGTTGAACAGTTAATACATTACTAATAGGCTTATGGTCTGAGATTTGGAAAGTGAAGATAAGCGAAGATCCTGAGTCTGGTTTCACGTTCGGGGAACACATAAAAAAAAGTCCAGAGAAGAGGTACTGCCAGAGTTATGGATATATGTGAAACATTGGGTATTTTCGACCGTCAAGAGCTGAGGGCACATACTATTCAGAATATTTGCACGACTGCTACTGTCGTCAAAAGGGTTACAGTTCATATCACCAGCAAGAATTACTGCTAGGTTTTGTACTTCACAATCAGACACGAGGGAACTGACTAGGCGGCAAGCTTGATCAAATTGTCTTTCTGATGTAGCATTACGGTAATCGGTGGGTAAATACACTGAGACCACCACATAATTCTGAATTTCGACTGCCGTAAACTAGTCACAGTCGCGAAAGTGTTCAGGCATGAGGACATTTGGATTATGGGTAATTCCACTGAGACGCCTCCATTAATATTCCATGATGTAACGCGTACATCAGTGCTCATTTTAGGGGATTCATAAGTTTCTGTGCGACAGGACATTTGTAGCTGTAACAAGGATGGTCAGCTTGGTTGCACAGCGCACACTTCATTTTATTTTGACAGGGGGTTTCCAGCTTGTTCGAATGTCCTGTCTGCGCACAGCGCGAACAGCGAGTAAGAGCTTTACAGTGCTGGGGAATATGTCCGTAAGCTTGGCAGTTGTAGCAGCGAGGAGGGAGAGGGATAAACTTATCAATGCGGATTCGCTCATACTCGATTATCACTGACGAGGAAATGGTTGCTAATAAGTCTTCTTGGCGAGAGAACCGAAGCTTGTAGGACCTAGTTTTGCCGTTATGGGAGACTTCGGTACAGTTAGTTATCAAGTTCTGCAACCGACTGTCAGGAACGAAACGGGCAATTCCATAATACACTGGAACTTTAGCTGTAGGCTTAGCGATTGGTCCTTAGATTTAATAGCATCAGCTACAGCAGTAGCTCCATCTTTATCACTTACGACGAGGCGCCAAGTATCTTTTCCCGGTCTAAGCTCAGTTATCGCCGACTTCGAGTCACCACACAAGTTATCAATAAAAGTTTTGCGGTCCTTGGGGTCATTCAGCTCTTTAGGTGGATTCTTTCATATAACGGCAAAAGAGGGTTTTGATGATTGTGCGGGGGCTTGAGACAAAGAAGGCAGCGGGTTGCGCTTCGACAGGACGTAATAATCGAATTCGACACATAGTTCGTTAACTTTACGAGTAAGTGTAGCACTTGATTCCCCTGCGATAACTGGTACTTCGTCAGGCTCGTAAACCACGAAATGGGGTAGTGGTATTTGCTTATCATCACACTTTTCAAAAATTGTAAGCATGACCTGACAATACACTACATGGCCGACGCAAGGAACTTAGTAGTAAAAATCGTCGACATAATTTTGTATTACAATATGATACTACAGCGTATGATGCCACTACATACTACAGAAAATGTTTAAAATGTTTTTAGAAAACTGCAAATTACGTCCGGAGCTTTAGAAGACACGGTAGTCCTACTTCTGACTGTGTTAGTTTCGGCTCGGCTTAAGTTTAACTTGTTTATTTATTGCAATTACCAAGAAAGTCCTGAAAGTAGTTTTTTGTTTTCTAAGTTAGTCAGAGGGAAATGTGAACCAGGGCAACGATTTTTTCTTTTTTCAGTGGCTACAAACCACCTCGGTTTTCTTCGTTCTCGTATTATTCAAAACTATCAACACGTGCTATCATTATTTTTATGGGTGGTCTTACGAAACTGAATTAAAAAAAAAAAAAAAAAAAAAAAACAAAAAAAAACAAACAAATGCACCAATAGCCAATGGTTATTGGTTCCCTCCTCGGGTGCGGTATTTTGAGACAAAACTTGCTTATTACTTTTCTCGATTAATAATTATAGAAGAGCCTTCCTTAGTAGATTCAAGGTATCCACCATTGTTTTTCCACGTCCTGAGAAACCCACCCGAAAGCTTCAGGCCAGCTTGTGCAGACTGCACTCGTCCCTGAAAAAGGAGGGGAAAGTTCTCCACCACTCACCGGCTATCTGCGGTATCTAATCCTCAGAACCAGCAATAGAAGGAGAACTTCTTTCTCCAATCTCAGATTGCTCTTTAAGGGATCTTTTTTTGCGCCACTTCTAGCGCTTGTCCAAAGGGATTGTCCCCGAGTGTAGCTTGAAAGTCATTACTAGCTTTAATCCAATTCCAGCAGCGTATTCTGAGAAGTACCCTGCCTCATGGTCAGACACTGAGCGGGGGAGCCAGTGGCAGGATGGGGACTGAAATTAGCAGCAGTAGGCTTCAATTTATGCTTAATACCCTCAGAGGCACAAAGAGAAGGCTGTCATCACTACCCCCTGTATATATGTATTATTAATTAAATGGCCCAATCTTAAAGTTTAAGATGGCCAGCTTTGCACGGAAGGCATTTTTCACAAACGTACCTCCCCATCTAGATTCCGGCTGGCGCGAGTTGTTTCTGAACCCATTCCTATTTAGCCCCCAT
>CM051270.1:18583604-18683604 GCA_027921565.1 Artemia sinica | reverse complement strand
TTTATTTTCATTTCTTAAGTGCACCATCTACTTTATCTAGGGAAGCCTGGATGCCGTCTTTGTAGTGGTGATACAAAGTTGATCTAATAAGGTTGTTTTTTCTTGTTTTTCATGTCTACTAGTGAGTGTGTTATCTTCACGAAACGTTACTTTCAAAATAGTTTTCATTGCAATCTCCTATTCCTTTTAACATGGATGGCAGCACTAGTAGCTTGAATTAGCTATTTCTTTTTAACACATACCCTTTAACAACCGATTAATCAATTTGCCATACATAATAATCGCAATTATTATAACATGGATCTTACAATAAAATTAATAGAACTACTGTGTTTAAAAATTCATTTCATTCGCTTTATTTCAATATTATCTTATTTAATTATCTCAAATTACTTCTTTTTTATACGAACTTTCCTTATCTCTCACTCTCTCTTGAAAAAGGACAAATAGAAAAAATAATAATACTTAAACGAAACAATAATCTTCACAATAAATAGCTTGGATAATTGTATACCAAATGATTAAAAAAAGAAAACAGGAGAAAAGTAAGAAACAAGTGAAGGGAGACAGAGAGAAAAAGAAACAAGTTAAAGAAAAGAGAAGTGAAAGAGTAGAAGAGGGAAAAGAAAAAAAAACAAGAAAACAGAGGAATCTGTGTAGCTGTAGGGGCGCTGGAGTGGCAACACAATGAATCAAAAATGAAAACTGATCCAATTACTCAACCCCTCCCCGTAGTTGAAGTATCTTGTTTTCATTACGTTTATTGAATTGCCGGAGATATCAGATTCACTATACTTACAATTTAAGTCAACAAATGCCTAAGACAAAAATGCAGCCTTTTTAATTGGTCTGAGGATACTTCACGAGAGTTTCATTATGTAGGTGAGGGTTTGCCCTCGCTGAACTCGTGAACAGGTTCAGGTGTATACTGACAACCGTCCACCTCTGCCATCGCCAAAAATTACCTCAAAAATTATTTGTACGTAGACCTTTCTATATGAGATCATTCAGGCCAAGAAAAATGTGCAACAATCATCTTATTTTGAGCTTTTATTATGGATAAAACAAAAATGTAGCATTTGTTCTCAAAAAGACACAGTTACACACAAAAGTGAGAATCCCTCTCCCCTTTTGAAGTAACATTAATGATTCCCGATTAGAATTATCCATTATCATAATTAGGTTTCTGAACATCAATATTATGTGCAATTGAACAAAAATATTTGGTAAATACAAGTGCAGTCTCGAATCATAAATGATTATTCAATGTTTTTTTGTCCCGTGTCGATTGTCTAATCTAATTTATTTCCCACCCTTGGGTGAGTAACACTATCAGTTACATAATGATGAATTTGTAGTTGGATAGTTTTGTTTAGCTGGGTGTTATTTAAGAATTGAGTGTTGTTATAATTCCCAAACTATAATGGGAATTAAATTTTAGTGATTTTTATTCTGTGGACTAGCCTTTTATTTCGAGAAGAGGGGTGTGAGACTTATCGATGAAACATAATTACAATAAATTTTCTCCTTAAAAGGGAAATTAATTTTTATTATAGGGGAAATTTTTAAATAAAGGAAATTATAAGGAAAATTAGTTTTTGCGATTTTAATTTCGCGGGGTGGTTTTTTATTTCAAGAAGACGGGTGTGAAAGACTTATTATTAAAACATAATTACAGTAAACTTTCTTCTTACAAGGGAAAAAAAGAAACTCAATCTTTAAATAAGGAAAATTTTAAGAGGAATTAAATTTTTACAATTTTTGTACGATTTTTTTCAAAAACATTAAACATTTCTAAATAGAACATAATTACAACAGAACTGCAGCCCTAACTAACGCAGAAGAACTTTATGTGTCAGTTTAATACATATATAGATGGAAACGTATGTCAAGTAACACAGACATCTTCAGACAAGAAAGAAACAAATAAAGACCGAACTAAAAAAAAAAAGAATAAAAAAAATAAAATAAAAAAAAATAAGAGAAATATGCAAAAATAGCAGTTTGTAGCTGAAATAAAAAATACAGTGTTTACTTAAATAATTAGGCTTTATTTTGATATTTAGTACAAAAACTATGCTAAGAAGCTTTTTTTTAAGCTAGATTGTAGAAAAACATATTTAGGCAAATTATAAGTGAATCAATCAATTCAGAAGGTGAAAGATAAATACACCGCTCGACCAGGGTTGCCAACTTGCACACTTTGTGTGAACTGCACTCTTTTTTACCTCAGAGGGGATGCGCGCAAATTTTTGACTTGCACTCTTTATGAGCAAAATCACTCTTTTTTGGCCTTGATTTGCACTCTTTTTAGACTCGGTTGTTGGCAACCCTGCGCTCAATCCGTCATTCAATGCTCTTTCCAAATATAATAATCTCTGCCTCCGCCAATTCTTTTTTGAACATTAGAACTCCATAGTACAAACCGTTCGATTTCCATGCATTGCTCTGATGATATCCAATAGCATTTATTTTTAATTCTCGATTTACTGTGATCGAAGTACCAAGGACAGTGAAAATTATAGCTGATTTTTTTGAATTGGGTAAGTGGAAAGTTGTACAACCAACTGTATTTAAAAAAATAGTGAAATTGGGAGTTCAATCTCTTATGAAAAAGACCTTCATATGCGGATGGGTATAGGGGAGAAAATGTTTTTATATTGATGTTTTTGATACTTTAATTGTGACTCTCGTATTTTTTTATATTAATTTTTATGTTTTTTATAGTTCTAAATTTATTTTATGTATTTTTTTTTTTTTTAATTCAGGGTGCCTCGTCAAATCCGTAAACAGGCCGTTTTCTATACGAATCATAACAGCAAGAAATCGTCGACGCATGGATTGTAAAAAAAAAAAAGATTTTATTTTGATGTTCTTGATACATTAACTGTAATTAGCTGCTTAATATTAAGTAGATGACTATAAGATACAAACAAACGCTGAATGGTGAAATCAAATGGCACGTTAGTTTCTGAGTTCTCAAAAATAACTAATCATGTGTCACAATAAAGTTTCAGGGTTCCAAAAGCGATTTTCAAGTCTGAACCGGTTTACAATTAACAGTGATGAATTATAAAAAAAGAGAAAGTACAAAAAAAGCCTGAAAAAAATAAAAGAGAAGTTTGTTATACGAATTTGAATTTGTGACTTTTCGAAAAATCGCTTTTGTTTTAGGATTTACGCAGAATTTCAATTTACCCCCCCCCCCTCTCTCTCTCCTTTTGCCTGGAAAATTATTGGCAAATGTCACTTTTTCAGATACTTAAAATTTAAACTTAAACTTCTTCACATGCTGACCAATGGCATGCGTTGCGCAGGTACCGATCTCCTGATTCAATTCCATCGGTCGAGAGTGCAATACGTGGTTAGGGGCAAATCATCCGACGCTTCCCGTGTTTTCCCCCCAGATTTCTCCAGGTACCCATTTAGAGCTGGGTCAACTCTGGCTGAACTTATAGGGTCACAGCATTGACCCCCGTTCCAAACCAAATAACCAGCGTCACCAAGACTCGAATAGATCTAGACATAGAACTCGACACCGATAGATCTTTTCAGATAGATCTAGAGAAACTAGCTCGGTTGTACAAGTTTATATTCTTGGCTTGAAAAACGGTAATATTCTATATTTACACATAACGGAGTAATCCAAGCACCCATCTCCACCTTCACCCCTTCTGGATACTGACTTTTCTTCAACTCAGAATTTTTTTTTTCGCTTGATGAATAAAATTCTCAAAACAAGATTTACGACCAAAATAACGATCCACGAAGGTACTTTAAAGGTCATACCTCTACTCCTTCCTTTCTTATGGTTTAAAGTTTTCCTTACTTATTTATTTCCTCACCTAACTTTTTCCTTATCACTCCTTGCTTAGTTATAAGGTTTGAAAGTTCGTAGGAAAAGACCTTAAATTTGAAAAAAGAAAATTGTTATAATTTTGTTTTGAACCCAGATAAAATCTTGGAAACGGTCTGGTCACAACTTACTGTCTAAGTCTTAATCTCTAAGAGAATTAAACTTTCAAGTGTAACTTATAGTCATTTCTGAAGTTAAGAAAAAAAAGTGAGTTAAAAAAAAAGTAGGTTAAAAAAAAAAAAAAGTAGGTTAAAAAAAGTGAGAGCAACCTTCCAAGGCTTTACCAAGCATTACAGGTAGGAAAGGGGATAGAGACAGAAGCTGTCCACAGTAAATTTATCTAAAATAGACAGCATGTCTTTTCTGAGAGAACCACCTAGTAAAATAGTTTTACGAGGTTGGGAGGAGCTCCTCTTTGACACCTTTACGTTACCTTACCTTTACCTCTTTGACACCTTTACCTTACCTTTATGATAACTACAAAAAAAACTTACGGACTTGTTGCACTTTCCCTTGTAATGAGATCGGGGGAAAAAATGCTTCGTCTTTAACTGATCGGATTTGAGTTCCAATTAATTCAGTAGGACCTAGGATTCGTTGAGATTCCTCTGCTAAATTGACTCCACCCATTGTTGCCACGTCATTGATATCATCATCACCACTAAAAAAAACACTCTAGAGCACTGTATGTGGCAGCACTAACTAATATGGCAGAATTTTAGCCAAAAAACTGACAAATTATCAAAAACCACTGAAAATACTGCAATAATTCCATATTTATCGCCCATAAAATGATACTTCTGAAAGAAATTTAAAATTACTAGAAAAGGGAGAATGTTCTGTGATCCACGTTTACGAAAGTTTTTCAAAATGCGAATTAAACTTAAAATACACAAGTATGGAACAAATAACAACAACGGATAAGCGCTCCGAGCTGTTAAAAAGTGTGGGATTCCCTCTGGAAAACACTCCAAAGATGTGCTAGCTGGGTCTGCCTAAAAAGGCATTGATAAGAAGCCTGGCAAAAGAGATTTATATAGTCCAAAACCATTGCTGTTGTTTCTCGGCAAATACCAGAGCTATACAAAAAGAAAAAGAAAAAAAGTAATAAATGAAATAATTTCTCGAATTGTTATCCTTGTCATTTAGAGTGATAACTGAAAACCGATGAGAACGCATAATAGTAGGCCTAGCTATAAATAACCATAAAGAGCAAGTTGTGTGCTTCAAATCAAAGCACTACTAGTATATTTGTGTTCAATATTCATATCTGAACACAAGGTCAGGAGGGGGATAGTTTCCTCTTCCCTGAAACAAGGACCTAAGAACCCTTCCACCTAGAAAAATAGAAATGGTGCCCAAAAATGCAATTTCCCCTATTTTAACCAGCCTACTCACTCTGAGAAACCTTCCCTCGCACCCCTCCTATCAAGGGTAAGACCTATGCGTACATATGTTAATATCCAGAGTAGTCGGTACTTAAGTACAAATTTGAAATACTTGTAACATTACAGAAGAAAACCATACATGGGCGTACGGAAGGGGGGAAGCTGCCCCCCCTCCTAGAACTTCAAGTTTACACTAGATATGGTTGAAAAAGCAGTTGAAAAAAGGTAGATGGTTAAAAAAACAGTTGATAAAAGCTGGAAATAAACAGCTGGAATGACAGAATAAAAGTCAAACAAGAAGGAATTATCCATAATATCTTTGAAAGATTTATATCTAATCCAAGAAGATTGATTAATGCTGAAGCTTATTGATGATTTAGGATTTTTGGTGATTACTTATTAATAAAGATTTCATAGGCATGTAGAACTTGCAGGCAATGCAAGGTTTTGTGAACTGCCAATAAAACTTCAGCCCCCACATTTCATCTCAGAATCGGCTGCCCCCCCCCCCCCCCTAGAGAAGAAGTTACGTACGCCCATGGAACCATAAATACAGTTACATTCTGTAACAGTAGCTGCAAATATTTCCTGATATAATTAAAATCAAACAATTAACAAAAACTTGCCAAAATGGATATTTGCGGTAATTAATAACAATTGAATTGCCTAAACTATCATTTAAAAACAAGACAATTACATTTGCTTAAGTGATAAAAAAAAGAAAAATATTTTATGCCAATAGCAAGATATTATTGAATCAGCGGCTTGTATTGAGGTTGAATGACACTCCTATATATTCCATAAATTATGTTATTATTTTAGGTTTTATATTTATATTATATTATCATGTAATATATTATATTTTTATGTCAGGTCTCTAGCAGAGAAATTACTGAGACCGGGATCTTCTTTGCTACAGGGTTATACGTCACTTAAGCAAAAGAAAGCAGCTCTTTTTAGAAGAAAAAAATGTGTAAGTAAAACTTCAATTAATTTTTGGTAATTTTGTAATTTTGGTAACAATTGGTAATTTTGGTAACTTTGGTAACAATTGGTAATTTTTTGTAATTTTGGTAACAATTGGTAATTTTGGTAACAATTGTGCTGTTTAACTCAAAGAAAACGTAGAATTTTCACTCTACAAAAGAAAGCTTTCCTAGACGTGAATTATTGCAATAATTTTGGGGTGGGGGGTGCGGCAAGGATATTTTTCAATTCTCAAAAATAAAGATACAAAAAAGGAACCGTTCAAAATCTCGGGTGGAGGCAATTATGTCGATTTTTAAAATGAAATACCAAGAAAGGTGTTTCTCAAAATCAATGGAGCAATACCCCCCCCCCCAAATGGCGCCCATGGTTCGGCAAAAGACCGATTCCACTACCCAATTAAGCTTCCCTACAGGCTACATATTTTCTCAACGTTTTCACCACTCTGAACAGATATTCAATTTTTCAGCATTTTTGGTCGAGTTCTTAGTTTCTTTGAATAGTACCACCTATAAATTTCATAAATAAGGACTGGTGCTAAATAATTTACAACTGATCCCCAATGACTAATCACCGGCAAATCAGTTCAAATTGGCCCCCTAACTAATTTCCTTGCCGCCATGAAAAGTTATTAAACATTTATAACTTTTCATAAACCTTCGTTATTTTTACCGTCTCTTTACCGCAGTAAAATATTAAAATCTTTTCGGACTCACGCCGTCACTGATTGCAAAACGAAAATTCCTTTTAGTTATTCCAAGATTGCAGCCAAACGAGGTAGATATAATAGAAAATCTTTGGCTAAATTATATTCAGGTTTTTTAGACCACTCGGTTTTGTTTCTTTCGGGAGCTTACCTTATTCTTCACAACAAAGATATCCAATCATATTATTTTCATATTTTTATTAAATATGCCTCCAAAGCATAGAAATTGAAACCTCATGTCTGTTTCTCCGACATCGGTTTAGAACTTACGAAGCTTGCTGGGAAACTACCCCACGGTACCAACAAGTATCTGCCCGCAGGAGCGTCACGAGGCTAATTTCATCGGGGGGACGATCTTTGTAAATTTTACCGAATTGCTACCTGATTTATGCCGAATATTCTGCAGAAATCAAGAATTTTGCTAAATTTCAGCCGATTTTGCAAAATATCTGCCGAAATTTTCACCCTCGGCGAAAATTTTACCGAATGCCAAAAAAATTTGGGGGGGGGGGACATCCCTCTTTGCCCGACCATAGTGCCCCTTACTCGTTTGGTGCCTTTTTTTCTTTTTTCTTTTATTCATTATGATTTCCTTGTTTGAAGGAAATCATTTCTTTTTGTTACTCCACTTTCTTTTTTTGTAGCGGTTTAAAAACAAATTACAATTATTTATTATACAAGGACTAGAAAGAGCCATGCATTCCCTAGCTGTGACTTCAAGTTAGCAAAAGTTTTTGAACAAATTCCCAGAACAAGAATTTTTAGCAAATCCAAGAGCTGGAACATTAATTATTTATCACTGAGAATTATTTTTATAATAATTACCCAATCTCTAGTGCGTTTTGAAAACAGTTTCCATAAAAAATATCAGAGATTTCTTGCAAAAATTTTGAAATTGAAAAAGAAGTTTGGAACAAAACCACTCAAGGAATTTTCAAAGAAGTTGGGGAGTTGTCAGAGAATCTTTGCTGTGAAGGGGGGGAGGGTCTTAATACAAAAGGTAATTTTCAGCCGCTTTTTATCCCAGAAAGAAGATAAAAATGAGACCGTTGATTTTTTAATTACAATCAAGTTTCCATCAAGCCATTGGAGAATTGAAATTGAAGAAAAAGAAATTGGAGAATTGGAAAAAGAAAAAGAAATTGGAGAAAAAGCTAAGACAGATAGTCTGAATGAGAGGCAAAGCTGCATAAGCCTTTTTCAGGACTCTATAAAAATGGTGTCATTTTCACTTGTTGTTAGATATTGTCAATCATCCATCCATCCATCTTAGCGCAGAACTAAGGTAGATAGCCATAGAACTAAGGGATGATCGAGATTTTTGATTTGACTCATGACGGACAATATTGACTAGACTTATATGCAAAACGGGGGCTGAATTTGCTTGGACTCACAGGCGAACAAGTGACTTAAGCCTAAGAACACTCGGGAGGGAGAACTCGAAATCTCTGCTTTCAATTTTTTAGTAAAGGCTAGTGTTAGCATATTATGTACTTTCACCGATAGTAACTTCCTAGGTCAATTAACAATCACTGACTGAAACTTATTGATCTAGTAATTTGCTAATCTACGTTCCTATGACAGGTGAATTACAATTACAATTTTTTTTTTTAGCAAATTATCCATAACAATATACTATATTTATCTCTGACTAATATTGAAGTTGTTAACAATGAACAGAGCGTAGAATATTAATCATCGGTAAACATGTCATAAGTTGGTTCAATGCCTCAACTTGCTAATGTTAAGTTGTCCTTC
Source organism: Artemia sinica (assembly GCA_027921565.1). Classification (NCBI taxonomy): domain Eukaryota; kingdom Metazoa; phylum Arthropoda; class Branchiopoda; order Anostraca; family Artemiidae; genus Artemia; species Artemia sinica. The sequence goes on along the minus strand of CM051270.1, from coordinate 18,674,909 downwards.
TCTTCTTTCATCTTTCTCCCTGGGGTCGCTAATTCTCCCCCCCCCCCCCTAGGTTTTGTAAAATTAACTTCGTCTCCACCTCATTTTTGTAAATTGACGCCCCTACTTTCTCCCTCGTTTTCGACCTCCTCTACTAACTCTTCCGAATCTTCTTAAATAGTCAAGACCACGGAAATACTTTCGTGGTCTGATAACTCGAAAGCCACGGTTGCCAAAAAAAAATTGCTAAACACAGAAAATAACATTTTTTTTTTTCAGAAATTGGCGAGGCAGCATGAAAACTGAAGATTGGGTAACGCTCAGAAGAGGGAGCCAATGTGTGGTCATCATGTAACCTTAAAGGTTACAAGACCACGCTTCCGAATCTTTTTAAATAGTCAAGACCACGGAAATACAGTTGTAAGAAAAATACATTTATTTACTTTTTGTAGCAAATCATATTTCGTTGTTGCAGTGATACTATATTTTCAACAAAATTAAATTACCATTTTGGTTTTATTACAACAAATAAGCGCGGTAATGCAACTGGCACACAATAATTTGTAGAGAAGTTGTAGTTTGATTACTATATTAAAGCCAATGCCTGTATTTAAGCTTTCTAATGCCCTAAATGGATACAAACACACCTAAAAATGGCCTATTCACCCTTAAGATTAGGTGGTACTTTAAAAGTCATTTTACAAGCCTCATCGTCGGCTGACCGTCACAAAGTCAAAGGCCATTAGCGAATTCTCCCAGGGGACTATCCATCATCAAGAGTTATTAAGAGTCAGTGGTTTGATTACGAAATTTTATAGAAAAACAATGAAATTTTACGTCCCTTTTATCGGCAAGCTTGTCAATCAAAGCTGGTAACAACTAAGGGAACTCTCAAAGCTGCTAAATTGCTGAAATGACATTTTCTTTGAGCTGATTTTTACCTTCTTCCTAGAAAGTATGCTAGAAATTCTTAAGGACTGCCTTTTCATGAACTTTAAAAGAAAATTCTGCTCCGTTTAATCGAAAAATCTAAGTTCACACTTTCTGATGATGTCAGTTGTACCACACTGGATATCTTTATCTCCGACACAAAACGGGTTTAATAGTTTTAATAGTTTTCTAAGATTTCATGGAAATTAGGAATCATCTTCTGGATTTCTGGCTTTTATTCGGATATACCATCCAGGCTAAGTGGATAGTAGTCGTCCTGGCTAAGTGGTTGACGCATTGGGTTGTAAATCCTTTGTCCGAGGGGCACGGATTCAATTTCTGGCGTGTCCAGTTATTTGGTTTGAGACGGGGGGTCAGTGGAGTGACTCTGTAAGCTCAGCCAGAGTCGACCCAGCTCTAAATGGATACCTGGAGAAATCTGGCAAGGTAAGCAGAAACGGTGTGCGAAAGCACAGGATGGCTGGCCCCTAACCCCCATTATCCTTCCTGGCTGAAGCGCCACGAAACGGAGCACCGCCAGCACCGCCGGTTTTGACCTTGAGGGTCTAGTGCCGTCATACTTATTATACTTACTATCCAGGCTCTACAAGTTATGACAAGACGGCTCAAACAATTCCATATAGTTTGGCCATACAGACAAACAAAAGTTTATAATGGATGAGATAAGTCACCTTTCACGTAAACACATCACCTTTAATACACCTAAAAAGGCATATTTGTTTAGGCCGATTCGGAGAAGCTACAAAAAGGACTTTAAAAAAAGCTGAAATTAGGGCCTATTAGACAGAAGAGCGAACATAAATTTAAGAACGAGATAGAACTTGAGCATAGAATCTGAATGAAGGTACCTAAGGCCAACCGAGGAACTAAGAGACGAGCTGAATTTCTTTTCTTTGGATATGATATTCTTTTGCACAAAACTACCCATGGACACAGGACTTTCCATTCCTTTATTGGCTATTTTCAGCTGATTAGGAGCTTTCAAATTCCTATTAGGCGTCATTCCTTTCGGCTGAAAAGAAAAGAAGATGTTAAAACTAAAAATCGAATTAAACTGACAATTAAGTTTCAAATCTATCTACCACTTGGAAAAAAGAATCTAAAGAAAGAAAAACAGAGTACAAAATACACATAACTTGCTTAGTAAGGCTATAAACATAACTTGCTTGCTTAAACACATAACTCTGCTGAGCAAATTTTCTCTCCAATGATTGTGATTTATTTATTTTTTTTATTATTATTATTTTTTTTTTTTAATTATATATTTTTTTTTCAGGAGGGCGACGAGCAGATACAGTAGATGAATGATTTTTAATTTTGTGTCTTCGATATCCAGTTAGGTCGCGAATATTTATTAAAAATTAATTTATTTCGTTTATTTTTATCTATCTATTTATTTTATTATTACTGTTTTGTTTTTGGGAGGGGGGGGGGGTAAGGATGGCTGGCAGTGATTATGTATGTAGGGTTTTGTAAAGGTTGATGTCCACCCATACAAGTTTCATAAGCTTCGGATTTTGTTGTTAACATGTTTTATTCCTTTAATAAAACCCTTTTTCTCTCTCAAAGGCGGATCCTCGAAAACTTAAATCTCAAGGAAGTAAGAAAACTTTGATTTTGCCCCTCTCCCACCACCCCAGTCCTTGAGCTTCTGCATCCATGCCTAAGTTATTCTAATTTTATGGATATCAAATTCAAATTAACTAAATATTTATATTAAAATTAAAATTCAGTTATTAGCCAAAAATGGTTGAAGCCCCCCCCCACGTTATTTCGTAGTAAAATTGTCGAATTTGACTATTACTAAAATTGAAAATTGATACAGTATTAAGATTCCTGAAATATGATATTTTTTTTCTAAATTTTAAAATAACTTAGATATCTATATGACTTAAATAACAACTAAAAATTAGTTTTTTTTCTTTTTTTTAGTGCAAAAGTCCATCAACAGGTGGACATAAATATCAAACTGACATATATATATATATATATATATATATATATATATATATATATATATATATAATATATATTATATATATATATATATATATATATATATATATATATATATATATATATATATATATATATATATATATATATATATATATAGTCCTTAATTTTAGAAGTTTTTAATAGAAAAAAAATCATAAAATTAGTTGTAATGAATTTATAATTTTATTTGAATGAAATTTATAGAGTAATAAAACCTAAAAATGAATATATACGAGAGTGGAGTTGGCCAATTCGGTTTGTGAGCGGCAAATACAAACAAGACCCGATAGTGGACATGTGAGTGCTGCCAAGGTTTGTGTAGTTGAAGTTATTAAAATCAAGTTGCCATCAATCCATTGGCCAACTAGAGACAAAGCCAACTAGAGACAAAGCCAAGACAGGTAGTCTGAGTAAAAGGCAAAGCAGGCATAAGTCTTTTTCAGGATTGTAGAAAAATGATATTGTATGTAAAAAAGGGTTGTAACCAAACATAATAGCTCTTGAAAAAAGAAGACAAAACAGTAAAATGAAAATATTAACCATTTACATACTAGTTTTCATAAGTTATTGCAAAAAACAGCTTGTATCTATTTCATATACTGGAGGTGGTCAAAAACTCGACTTTGTTTGAAATATGAGTAACATTTGTCAACTAAGCTTCTTTTCCCATTAGGTTTCTCTAATATTTTTCACAAGTTTTTAAAAAAAGGCTTTTAAACTGATTGCAGAAGATTTGACGGCTAAACTCCTTTTTTCCTTTTTTATTTTCATAAGTTATTGCAAAATAAAGGTTTCCAATAGCTTTTTTGAATTTTCTATAACATAAGTGGCCAAATAATGGCCTTGTAACCTTAGATTCACAGATCATAGAAATACGTCTGCTAATGTCTTTTTCTCATTAGCTGTAAGTTAGTTAAACTGTGGCCTTTTAATTATTCGAAGTTTGTATCCAAAATACTAAGTCACTTTAAGTTACTTTAAGTTTTCCTTCACCAGATAGGTTCAGCCTGATAGATTCATCAGTCTCAAGGGATAAATTTACCATATAGGGAAAAATTACAAATTGACTGTAGATCTGAAACCAAAAGATGCAAAAAAAAACTACAGGTTTTTTTGGTTTATTGTAAAAAAGGCCAAAAATAGCATGGCCTCCGATTTTGTGAAAAATGGATCTTGTAACCTTGGATACACGAAGAGTCGAAGCCATAAGACACAAGGCCATAATTTAAAGTTTTTTTGTTCACCTGACAGGTTAAATCTGATGGATTGACCAATCTACGGCGATGAATTAACCATACATAGAGACATAGCAAATTGACTCCACCTGGCACAAGAAAATGCAAAATAAACATTGCAGATGTTTGGATTTTAGGTTTATTGTAAAAAACGCAAGAAATAGCGTGGCCTCAGATTTTGTGAAAAAATGGATCTTGTAACCTTGGATACACGAAGAGTCGAAGCCATAAGACACACGGCCATAATTCAATATTTTTTTTTTGTTCACCTGACAGGTTAAATCTGATGGATTGACCAATCTACGGCGATGAATTAACCATACATAGAGACAAAGCAAATTGACTCCACCTGGCACAAGAAAATGCAGAACAAACATTGCAGATGTTTGGATTTTAGGTTTATTGTAAAAAACGCAAGAAATAGCATGGCCTCAGATTTTGTGAAAAAATGGATCTTGTAACCTTGGATACACGAAGAGTCGAAGCCATAAGACACAAGGCCATAATTTAATTTTTTTTTTTTTTGTTCACCTGACAGGTTAAATCTGATGGATTGACCAATCTACGGCGATGAATTAACCATACATAGAGACAAAGCAAATTGACTCCACCTGGCACAAGAAAATGCAGAACAAACATTGCAGATGTTTGGATTTTAGGTTTATTGTAAAAAAACGCAAGAAATAGCATGGCCTCAGATTTTGTGAAAAAATGGATCTTGTAACCTTGGATACACGAAAAGTCGAAGCCATAAGACACGAGGCCATACTTTAAACTTTTTCCTTTTTTTCACCAAACAAGTCTGATGGATTCACCGGTCTACGGCGACGAATTTACCACATACGGTGACATAATAAATTGGCTGCAGACCTGACACCAGAAGATGCAAAATAAACACTGCAGATTCTTGGATTTTGGGATTATTCTAAATGGCCAGAAATAGCATGGTCTCTAATTTTGTAAAATCTCAACTAACCAATGCAATGCTTATTGTAGATTCAGAAAGACTTCTCAGTATATAAAAAGTGAAGTTTTCCGATTTAAAAAAGCAGTGAAGTTTTGGTGACAAACTTCACTTGGAAAACTTCACCAAACAGTGAAGTTTTCCCATTTATAAAGATATGATGTTCAAAATGAGGATGGGACAGGTTAACTGTATTTGTTTTCGTAGTTTAAACATTGTTTTTTGAAAGCAAAAAGAAGGGTTAACATAAATATAAAAAAGGGGATGAAATTAGCTTCATTTCTACACAGAGAGAATAAAAAGTATTCGATAAGGTTTCCCCAGGCAAAGAAACCGGTTTACCAGACTGGAAAACCGTTTTATCATTTTTTTTTCGAACTTACCATAAAAAAAAAGCTATTTCCAACTGTATATTACTATGAATCTTAAGACCTTAACCTTATTTTATGAGGATCTTACATTAAGCAAGTTAAGCCAGTCTGTCTTGCAATAATCTTCTGACTATAAATGGTGTCTATAGGGAAGAGGATCTACAAACAGACACCAGTCTTACAAGTCAAACACCAGTCTTAGAAGACTGGTGTTTAAATTTTTAAACACCCAAAACCACATAAATTTTTAAGACAAAAAAAAACTTTTTTAACACAAAATTAATCAAAAAAGTCTAAATATTTCGGCTTCATATCCTTTATCATAGAAAAAAAAACTAACTTAAACAAAACATGAAAGAACAAAGAAAACACTCAAACACAATACAAAATAAAGAAAAACAAAAGGAAACTCATATTTAAATAGTATCCAATCACGTAACAATAAAAGACACAAGCATAGGGCCTAGCAGACTTCCTAGCAGTGCCTAGACTGCCTTGTATTGTTACGTGATTGGATTTTATTTATATGTCAGTTTATTTTTCTCTTTTTTTGCATAGTGCTCAGTTTTTTTATGTTTCGCTTAAGCTAGTTTTTTGTATATATTTTCCCTCGTTGGTAAAGGCTTCCAGACGTGAAGCTAAAATGTCCGGGTTATAATTATTATTTTTGCATTGAAAAGATTTTTTTCCGCTGTCTTATAAGAATTTACCCGTTATTAATATATTTTCGTTTCAATTATAAATGGAGATGCAGTGTAATCTAAGAAATTACTTAAATATTATGCTTAATATTCAAGAGACTTTATGCGTGTGCTTTCCTTTCGCTTCCTAAAGTATTTTGATATCTTGTCAGTATATTACTTTTTCAACAAATTACTTATTCATTTTTATCACAATTACTGACTTTGAAAGCTTATGCATTACCTTAATCAATATTTTAGCGCTTAAGTAAAAATAAATAATTATAGTTCACAATGATAGACTCACAATAAATAGTTCACAATGAGATTTCACTAATACGTAAATTTAGCTAGCGCTAATTTAAGCCATACAGAATGTTTCATATAATTTATCAATCAGTCAGAAAACTTATAAAAAAAACTAATTGGCTCAAATTGGCGCTAGCGAAATCTCGGTATTCGTAAAATATTATTGTGAATGGGCTTTTTTATTTTTATGCTGAAGCCACTGCTATTTGCAGATTACTTTGATGAGTCCCCCTATCCCTTTATACCTAACTGCCGAATTATGAATGCAAATATACCGCAAATAATAATAAAAAAAATTCTTGTCCACAAAAAAAAAACTGATTCTTAAAGTGTTTATATAACGGGTGCTTCCACAAAGAGGGATTTGAGAAAATTAATCCGGCGACAGCGCTGAACTAAAATACGTATGGATGCCTTTTATAAGTGACTAGATAATTTGTAGCAGCTCAGTGAGGGAAAATCTATATATTGATTTGCATTATTGGTATTAACTGTGTAGTTAGTTAATCCGAATATCCAGTACAGAGGGCATATATATTTTCCTGGGACAACTCGTTTTTACAAGTTCATGGGCAGGTTAGAAGATTGAGTTCGAGATAATTTGTTTTTCATGTCTATATATGTATATATATTGTTTAGTAGTCGTATCATTAATAAGCGAAATGAAACAACTTGATTTAAACACTTTTTGTGATCTGTACAGCGTGTCAATGATAAAAAAAAAAAAAAAACGCCACATAAGAGGGTTATGATAAGTATATTTTAGGGACAAAATTCTGAATTTTCTTGGGTATCCTTCAGACCAATCTTGGAAAAGCACGCCTACTCATTTTCAACTTCTGTGCAGATATCCCTCAGCGAGTTTACCCCTCTAACTCCAATTAAAACAAAAGGACATGTAAGAAATGATGTGATGCTAAGAATGTACTAATACTCATGAACCTTCTGTTTCTGTATTCCTGCGTGTTTCCAACAACACCTACAAATCTTTTTACAAATCATCAAATTCTATATTTTCTAACATATAAAATTACAAAAGTTTAAAATGACCCAAATGAGCATTAAAAAAGATAATTACACTTACGACGACCGCCCTGTTTTGTATATTTGGGGTTCTGGGCGATCCAGGTTGTGCACCAATTGTCTGTTGGGTGGCGACAGGAGCACGGACAGTTACTTGAGTTTGAGGTCTCTGAAAAGTAAAATACAATTTAAAACACACATAAAAAAAAATTTATTACCAGTCAAAAATTTAGAAAGCTAATAAGAGAGGAAATTCAAGTTCATCTCCCAGAGAAAAAAAACAACTTCTGGCATTATCCAGAACAGAAATACAAAAGAAGAAAATACTATTTTTATTTATTGTTTGGTCTTTTTTTTTTTACTTTAAATTGGGTCTAAGATAAAAGAACCACTTAGGGCAACGTTGGGCAAAAAAGAAAATGCGGCAAAGAAAGGGTTCAAAGTATAATGATGGGTACTGTTACTAGCAAGCCTCTTTTACACACTAACCTAGTCATTTTCCAAATGACAAAAATAGTTTTAAACAAATGAATCAGGTTATATATATATATATATATATATATATATATATATATATTATATATATATATATATATATATATATATATATATATCATATATATATATATATATATATATATATATATATATATATATATATATATATATATATATATATATATATATATATATATATATGCATATATATGTATATTTAACTTTATATTGATAAGAAATGGATTCACATGAAAGAGCATTAAGTGATTGTAGATCAAGTAGCAGATTTTATGCTGATCAGTTAGCATCCAGTATAAGTTTTCTAGCTTTTTGAAAGTGGTTCCATAAAAGAGAAAAAGTATAATAATAGGAGAACGAAAAAGGGAGAACGAAGAATGGAAAAGAGAACGAAAAAAGGGAACGAAAACGGGGGAAAATAATTTAGTTTTTTTTTTAAGTACCAATATTCTTGAAAACCAAAACTTAAAAGACACATTTTTATGAAGAAGAATATCCAAAAACCAGATATAGCCATCCTTTGATCTACAAACAGAACCAGTTGACAAATTAATTACTGATAACTAAGGATAAGCTGGGAAACTCAAGAAACTAACGAGCTTGACTTAGAAACATTCAGAACAGAGCACATAGCATACATCAAACCATAATGATCACCCTCTCACCAAGGCCCATCGAGGATCTTTGCTTGGGCAGGGGGGTTTACAAAAAAAAACTTTGCAAAACACACCAAAAATTTGTTTGTATGCGTTTTTGTTTTACTTTTTTATGAGTCTGAGGAGGGGGAGGGGGTGTTCAAACCCAGTAAACTTCCTCGCCCTGGATATGGCTTTGCCTCTCAAACATATCCACTAAATTTAAACGAACCTAAACTCCATTCGCTCGGAAGTACAAGAGTACCTTCATAAAAATAACAAGAGTAGCAGTGAAGAGGAACTACTATTAAGCGAACGGACAAAATCAGGATGACAAAAAATTGAAGGTTTAGCTGTTTTAATTGCAACCCTAAGATGACTTACTTAAATAAAAAAAAAGCTAGTTCTAAAAGTGAGCCTTGAGAGGCACAAGAAGTTGGGTGAAGAGGCCCCAACTTTTTTAGGAATGAATAAAGCTTACCCGACTAGACAAATAAGACTAAAAATAAGAGAGGTCACTCTCTTATACCAAAATGGGACAACTTCTACAGAAAAATTCTATGGGTATGTAATTACTTTACGAAGATCCAAGAATGAAGCAGTAGGAATCGACCCAATCTAACTAGCAAAGAATGCCGAACAGTTTTAAGTTTTGCACACGCCTGCTCTATTGAACACTTACCTCGAAATCTAAATTTACCATCATTAAGATTTACAGCTAGTTAAGCATTAAGACAAGTGTCATCTTTTGCGATATTTTTAGAAAACACAGTCAACAGTGATATTGGCAGATAATTAGCTGGATCACTTTGTTGCCTATCTTAACAGGATAAATCAAGCACGCTGTAAAGTATATAAGAAAGCACCATCATGAAATGAAAGTTTAGAATAAGTTTCTTCAGTGGGGAATGAAGGAAGAATGAACTTAACTACGTCGGTGGGAATAGCATTGAAGTCAGAGGATGACGAATACATTAAGCCTCAACAATCCTAGTAGTTTTTATGCAGGACACCGGTTGCAAAAAAAATGGAATGAAGTAGGGAGACCCAAGATAAGACCTAAAACTGGGTTTTGGCTGGGAAAAATCAATAAGAGAATCAGCCCTTTTCCGAGATTACCTCACCCTCGATAACCTTATTATTGACAGCCAGACTTACATGAGGACAGAAGACTGAAGGTCACCTGCTAAGTTTTACGAATTCCATTCCCAAATCTTATTTCTCTTTCCGATACAAAGGATTATAGATATTCCTGTAAACTTTGAATCGGTTTGCCAACATCTGACCAATTTTTGACAACATTTGAAACTTTTTTTTTGCCAATATCTGACCAAAATTTGAGTCATCTATGCTTTGAAAGGAAGTCATTTTCAACCTTTGACCAGGAGGCACTGTAGTATGTACTTCAAGGATAGCCCTTTTTTAAGACTCACAAAATGAATCAATTAACAAATATGAGTCTTGATGAATCTCAAATATTCATTCTGTTTTGAACGAAAAAAAAGGACGACCCAGAAAAAGTTGCAATATAAATGTTTCTTTCGCTACCCAGACCAAAAAAAACACACAGATTCCAAAAATAAAAGGTTTACCGTCCTAGCACATCAAAAAATTGGTCAATTTAGAGGCTGGCTTTCACTTTTTCGAATGCTGATCAATGGTCTGCGTTGCGCAGGTACCGATCTCCTAATTCATTGCCTTCAGCCGGCAGTGTAATGCGTGGTTGGGGGCAAATCATCTGATGCTTCCCGTGTTTTCCCGCAGATTTCTCCAAGTACTCATTTAAAGCTGGCTCGACTCTGGCTGTGCTTACAGATTCACAAAGAGCTTATAGGTAGTACATACTTTCTGTTCATACACTAAATTTCTTGTTTAACTTTATAGCTGGAATATGTGTACCTGCATGTTCTTACTTTATACCTTATTAATTGTAATAAATCAAGTCTTGTACTTGATTCAACGTTTGGTAAGTACCAGATCAGCACATACTAGGCGGTTCCGAGGCACTAGAGGGTTCTCCTCGTTTATTTGTTCTACCACAAACTATTTAGACCGCATGGCATAGGTAACCCCCTAAAAAAAAAAAAAAAAAAAAAAAAAAAAAAAAAAAAAAAAAAAAAAAAAAAAAAAAAAACAACTGGAAAGCAAATATGATGCCAGGTTTTTGTCCTACAATCTTGATGCTGCCCTTATCCAGATTCTGATTCTTGTTCAGGTCATGTTTCTAACCTTAGAAAATGAATTTCATGATCATCTGTATCATTGATCATCAATATACTATATATATATAATATATATATATATATTATATATATATATATATATATATATATATATATATATATATATATATATATATATATATATATATATATATATAATATATATATATATATATATATATATATATATATATATATAATATATATATATATATATATATATATATACTATATATATATATATATATATATATATATATATATATATATATATATAATATATATATATATCTATATATATATATATATATATATATATATATATATATATATATATATATATATATATTATATATATATATATATATATATATATATATATATATATATATATATATATAATATATATATATATATATATATATATATATATATATATATATATATATATATATATATATATATATATATATATATATATATATATATATATATATATATATATATATATATATATATATATATATATATATATATATATATATATATATATATATATATATATATATATATATATATGAATGAATGAATGCATTTATTACCCATCAATTAAAAACAGATGGAGCACAACAAAAGACAAGAAAAAAAAAAAAACGCAAAAACACTAATTCTTCTGAAACAAACAAAAAAAACCAAACACAACAACCAACAGCTTATGCCAACTACTGCTGGAGAATCATAGCCCAGGGATGGGACTTAAGTGTCAAATTATATCGAGTAATCTGCGCTAGGATAGCTTCTTCAGGATTCATGATGCCGTACCGATGCGAAACATATCGATTGCTTGTCCATGGTGGTAAACGCAACAAAAACTTTGCATACTTGTAGTACACTGAACGCAATTTCAGTCTATCTGTAGCCGTAAATATACGCCAGAATGGGCTAAGGTACAAATAATGGGGCAAAACCATAGCACTGTACACCCGGGCCAGCAGACGACGGTCAAACTTCCGCTTATTTGCCACAATACGGCTATACGTAAATGAAACCCGCTTCTGAAAATGAGAAAGCAGTAACCGCCGCGTCTCTAGTATTGACCGTCCAATAGGAAGGCCCAGATATACAATGCCACCGGCGAGCCCAACAGTAGAAACACCAAGTGTGATGCTTCGACCAGCATCAGATTTCGAATTAAACAGCAGTACTTCAGACTTGTCGGCATTAAACTGAAGTCCAATCTGAGCATACTCTTGTTGTAGTCGAGTAAAATTATCTTCTAGTCCTTGCAGAAAGCGGCTCAGGTTCAGTACATCGTCCGCATATCCAATCAAAGATAAATCAACACCGCGCAGAATGTAAGTCATAAGTGACTTCGATTGCGGCTTTACGATACTGTTATTAAATGCTGTCGGTGACGAAATGGCACCTTGTCTTACCCCCTTCTTTACCGGGAGAAGGGGATTACCACGCGGAGAAACAGCAACATCATTCAACAGGCTAGTGCACTCACTCGCTGGTAAAGGAAGTTTAAGTTCCGCTTTTAGATTTTCATACATGTCAGCCAGTGGGGCTAGAGAGCAGGGATCAACACCGGCCAAACCCATATCCAGTATAATCTCCTCGTGGAGAAGCGAATCAAACGCGCGCCTTACATCATGAGTGGCTAAAGCGATGCTTTCACCGCGGTCTTCTGCGTCAACTAAAGCGGATACTAAAGCAGAAAGAGCATGGCCGCACCCGAGGCGGGACTGAAAACCGAACTGATGGGCCTGAACTGTACATTTAGTACGAAGCTCCTCAATAATCAGATTTTCAAATATTTTACAAAAAACAGTTGAAACCGTTATCGGGCGAAAAGACGAACAATCGGAAGGAGGTTTATTTTTCTTTGGGATAGGAGTCAGACATCCAATTGAAAAAGAATCGGGCACAATTCCCAAATTAAATATCATTTGGTAAAGGAGGACCAAATGCTCAATAAACATACCCCCACACAACGACAAATGTTGTGCAGAAATCCCGTCATATCCTCTAGACTTTTTTTTCTTCAGTTTCCCAATTGCAGAAATAATCAGACTCTTTGTAATAATCGGTCCCGGACTAGATGCATGCTCAAAGAAATCTTGGAGTCTCGCTTTATAACTATTTTGAAGATGGGGATCAGGAGCAGAAAATTCTTTTTTATAATGCTCAATCCATGAAGAAAGTGGTATAAGAGACGGGGTTTGACTTGGCGCTTCTTTCACAAGACTAGACCACAGCTTATTAGGCCGCGACCGAACTTCATCCGAACAAGACGAAATAATCGAATTCCGATGCAAAGAGAGCTGCTTTGCAAACTGACGTTTCGTATAGATGTACAGTTTTCTCAGCCACCCATCCCGCGGCTTATCTGCTTCAATCCAGACCGAGAGCCAAAATTTAGCAGAAAAGCAAGCATTGCGCAAGTTACTATTAGTTGACCAACCGGGCTCTTCGGTTCCAGATTTTACTCGCCTAATGGGTACCGCCGATTTTTCTGCAAGGGATAGGGCATGAGTAAGTTCACTACAATATAGATTCAGCCGAATTCGAGAATCCCGCATATTCTGTTTTGAACTCCGCATTAATAAATCAAACGGTACGCGAATTTTCGCCAGAATATCATTACACGCATTCTGGAAGAGATCAGATGACGCCCTATCCCAATCACTAATATAAAACACAGATCGCTTTTTAGCAAACGGGATAAAAGAAGGACCGACATCATCAAACCGAGCACTAAAAAACAGAGGAAAATGATCTGACGTAAAACTAGAATCACTAACACCAACTTCCACAATAGTTACAGATCGCGTGTGACAAACATGGTCTAAATTAGATGTGCTACCCGAATTATGGACGTAAGTAAAACTTTTATTCTTCGGCGCAACCAAGTAATCATCATCAAACAGACCGAAGATAATACTTGGACGAACAGAATCACCAGAAGAATTAAGTGAGTCAGTTAGGTCACAATTGAAGTCACCAGTCACGATGCAGCATAAGCCCTGCTCTTTTATTTTTCCCAAGCACTTAGACAAACGAGCGACACTAATGGCAAAAAGTCTCTCAGAACGGTCATCGCGATAGTTCGTGGGTAAGTATACATTCAGCACAACCACATTCTGGATTCTAACCGCTAAAAAGTCACTTGCTGAATCAAAGACAGAAGAAGTAAAACATGACTTCACGTAAGTCGCTAGACCACCACAAGGCCGGCCATGAGACTGAGAGCGGCGCGCAGCAACCGAGAACACTTTGTGATTAGTTGATAGTTCCAAAAGGCTCAGGCTCAAAATGTTTGCAAAATGTTCTTGAATACACACTATGTCACACTTCGATAAAAAGTCCTTCAAAAACACAGACCGACTTAACAGATTTCCATTTATATTCCACGAGGCAATCGCATAAGAGGCTAAGGGTCCTCGATTCATTTCTTCGCTGGGGTAGGTCTATTTGAAGGGCACCGAACACTGTAACATGTATGACCTCTTTTTTTGCATGTGATACAGAACATATCGTTGTTGCACTTATTGTCCTTACTAGATACGTGGTCAGTGCCACCACAGCGGCCACAGATGGGAGATGCGGCGCAATCTGCCGCCACATGACCGAGTCCATGACAGGAGTAGCAACGTTTCGGTAGGAAATTAAATTCCTCGGCAGGCAGCTTCTCGTAGCCAACGCGGACGGAGTCCGCGAGAAAACGGTCTAGATTCTTTCTGGATTCAAAGTACACCTTGAATACTTTCGAATGTTCGTATTTTCCTATTTCCACTGCTTTTACGGCATTTGGGACAATAGTTTCGACATCCGTGTGGGACATACTATTTGGGACTCGTTTTAGAACTCCGATGAACAAGCGCTCCTTCAGTGACGCTGTAACCGTGGGTGTCCTAGACCTCATATTTTCCATAATCTTCTCTGCAGTCGCCTTCGACTTGACGTAGAGCTTCCAGTCCTGTTTAGTCTTGCGAAGTTCGCTAATGTCGTCAGAATTTGGACATAAACTATCCACGAAACCCTTACGAGCAATTGGGTTGTCTAGAGTCTCTGGTAGGTCTTTCAGTACAACATATATATATATATATATATATATATATATATATATATATATATATATATATATATATATATATATATATATATATATATATGTGAAAGAAACATTTGTATTACAATATGTTCCAAGTTTGTTGACTGGACTAAAAGCACACAGAAAATGATGTCAACCAGAGACACTGCATCTTCGGTTGTACGTGTCGGAACAAATACAGAACATAGATGACAAAAAACCAAAAAAGAGAAAAATCTCAGTGAAAAAAAAAAAAAAAAAAAAAAAAAAAAAAAAAAAAAAAAAAAAAAAAAAAAAAAAAAAAAAAAAAAAAAAAAAAAAAAAAAAACGAGACTGCGGCCAGTGGAGAGAAAAGAAACGAAAAATGTAAAACAACGTGGATATTTAGCCTGTATCCAAATAAGGCGTCTTCAGCACGAAAGAAACACAAGAGGAACAAGATAAAAAACAAAAGAAGCTAAAACTAAAAACCAATAAAACCACCACAAAAAAAAAACCTACATCTAATATTTATCCTACAGATAAATATTTAAAATCGACAAGAAAGGAATTGGAGTCATTGAAAAACAATTTTCACATTACCCCACAGTTTTATAACAAATATTATCCTAAGGGTTGTTGGGACCCAAAATCTATGGTCTACCTAAGATTCATAAGACTGGAGCCCCCCTCCGCCCCATTGTGTCAACTTTTCCGTCACCTGTTTCGAAATTAGGAAAATGGTTGTCGGTAGCATTGCGTCCACTTTTGGGAACACAAAGATCATATTTAAAAAATTCGACTGATCTTACTAATAAATTGAGAAATTTCACGTTGGAGGAAAGTTCAATTCTCAGTAGTTTCGATGTTGTTTCCATGTATTCAAATTGTGATTTAAAAAGGTGTGAGGACATTTTAAAAAGTAAATCAGAAATACAAGATGTGACTTTAGCCAGTTTGGATATTAAAGTCATTATGAAACTAATTATCCTAGTAAATGAATTTTCTTTTTATTTGGTTTTTAGAGGGGAGTTTTATAGACAAATTTTTGGGTTACCTATGGGGGCTTCTCTATCTCCTTTATTGGCAAATCTTTTCATAGATTCTATTGAAACCTCCACTATACACAGTTTTAGAATCTCCCCTTGTTTCTGGGGTAGGTTCATGGATGATGTGGTTTGCGTTTGGAAACATGGATTGGACTCCTTAGACCTATTTTGTAAGCATTTAAATAGTTTTGATAACAATATTAAATTTACAGTTGAGTTCAAGGAAAATAATAAATTACCTTTTCTGGATATTTTATTAATTAAGAGGGATCTCCATTTACTTTTCTTGATTTATAGAAAACCTACGCACAATGATAGGTATTTGAATTTTCATTCTTGCCACCCTATGTCGGTGAAACGGGGGGTTGTAATTTACTAGTGGATAGAGCCTTTAGAATTTGTTCCCAGGAATTTCTGGATTCGGAATTGTTATACTTGAGGGATATTTTGTTTTGTAAAAATTACCCAATTAAGTTCATTGACAAAATAATTGAAAATAGACGTTTTAAACATGATAGTAGGATTATTAGAGTTTCTCAGACTTCAGATTTAAATGTATCAAAAAGCTTCATTTCATTGCCATATGTACCTGGTTTGGGTGATAAACTTTCACGGATTTTGCGTAAATTTAATATTGATACATGTTTCCAATCGTTGAGACCAATGGGTAGTTTTTTCAATTCTGGGAAAAATTTAACCCGGGGAAATTCAGTAAGTGGGGTGTACAAAATTCCGTGTTCTTGTGGGAATTTCTATATTGGTAGGACTCATCAACAATTTGTTGAAAGATTTATTGAACATCGAAATTCAATAGAAAAAACCCTACAATTGAGCAAGCCTCCGGAAACTTTTGTTTCAGCCTTAGCAGAACATATTTGGTTTCAACCAGATCACTTTGTAAAATTCGATGAGGCCTTAGCTATTTCAAATGATAAGGGGTACACACAATGGGCGAGAGAAGCCATAGAAATTAAAAAAACATATAATCAGGTAGTTTAAATATTGACCCAATTATGATAATCTTCTAAAGAATGAATCAACAGTCAGTAAGGGAGTTAAGATTTTAAATAATCACCAGGGGACCATTTTACCTGCTAGACCAAAACGATTTGCTTCAATAATAGCCAATAAAAGGATTATTTCGCAACAGAATAATTAAAATAATTTCCAGTTTTTTTATTTTTCCTCAGTTACTCTGGTGTCCTCACTGAAGTAACTCTATAATAGCATCTTTTCCCTACGTGGGTCAGTTTGCGCCAATTGTATATATATATATATATATATATATATATATATATATATATATATATATATATATATATATATATATATATATATATATATAATATATATATATATATATATATATATATATATATATATATATATATATATATATATATATATATATATATATATATATATATATATATATATATATATATATATATATATATATATATATATATAATATATAACATATATATATATATTTTTGGTGGTGGTTTTATTGGTTTTTTAGTTTTAGCTTGTTTTTTTTTTTATTTTGTTCCTCTTCTTTTGTGCTGAAGACGCCTTGTTTGGATAAAGGCGAAATATCCGCGTTGTTTTATATTTTTCGTTTCTTTTCTCTCCACTGGTCGCAGTATCGTTTGTTTGTTTTTTTTTCACTGAGATTTTTCTCTTTGTTGGTTTTTTGTCATGGCTGGCCAGTTCAGCTTAAGATCTTTCAAACATAGATGACAGAACGTATACAGTTATTGAAGACCTCAGAGCCATCTATTTTATGTCAAATGGCCTATGAATATTACGAGACACCGATCTTAAAACATTATATCCAGCAAGTTAAGAAGGTGTGGAAATGAAGGAACGCAATCACTAGGAGATCAATCAATATTGCCTATAGTTACACTCCTGAATCGCCATTTGATAGCAACAACACATCATTTCTGGATATATTAGTTCTTACATAATATGGGAGATCATTTAAATATATATAGAGCAAAACCACCCTTGGCAAACAACTAGCTATATTTGCTGCGTTCTAAAATAATTTTGGTAAAAAAATACCTCTGCTGAGAGCGGTTTTGCCGGAAAATAACGGTTTTGTCGAAACTGAGTTGAAAATGCTATGTTGTGTAAAAAAAAAAAATATTTCGAATGGTCTAATTAACATTGCTGTAAGATGTCAGCGCTACAGCCGATTCTGAGATACAAATGTCAAAATTTTCAAACTCGTTTTTCTCGAAATTTGGGAAAAACAGATTCGGCAAAACCGCTCACAGCAGACGACTAGTCGAACTTCAGCAAAAGGAGCGTTCACCCACAAACCAAATTAGAAGTTCGACTAGTTCACAATTCTACTTTTTAACTTGACCTGGGATTGAGACAAAATCTTTCTTTTCACAAAGAAGAGAGAGATAAAAAAAGAGAAGAGAGAGAAGAAAAAGAGAGAGAGAGAGAGAGAGAGGAGAGACCTGATGGGTAGAACATATGAGGTGTAACTGTAATCACTTTCAAAAATTGCCCTGAAATCACCGTCCAATTTTGCCCCATCTTTGAAAAAAGACTTCCAATGACAAAAGTTATCAAATAAGGGAAATACAAATTTTGACATGCAAAGGAGATATACTCAACTACAATATTAATGTCAGAAAAACATTAAATAAATTCTCAAAAAATTTCCGAGTTTTAACAAATCGTAAGAACGAACAACAGCATTAATTTCTAATGCCATTTCTATTCATTTTCATCCTGTTCCACCAAATATAAGAGTGAAAAAACAAATAGATATTCCAATGCAAATTTTAAACAGATCGAAACCAAAAATCTTAGTCCTCTAAATTCAATGACAGACTACACAGCAGCACTAAGGTGCATATGAAGGAGGTCCGAGGTTCAAACCAGTGCCCCCCCCGTACATCTGAAAAATACCTTTTTCGTATCTTTATTGAAAAATCGCGTTTTTGAAATTTCATTGATAAAATGGAATAAAGCAACAGAATTTTCCCTCTAGATTTCAAAAAATATATCCCACGTTACATTCCCGTAAACTGACGCTACTGGTTTGAACTCTCGATCTGACTAAAAAAAAATCTAACCTTCGAGACAAGGGCCGTATCCAGGATGTTGACCGGGGTTGGGGGGGGGGGGTTTACGAAAAAAACTTTATAGAACGAAATAAAATTTGTTAACATGCATTTTTGTTAATTTTGTAAGAGTGGGACAAAATTTGGGGAGGGAGATAGATCAAATTGGATACCCCCTCCCCTGGAAACAGCCCTGTTCTTAGACCCTACATTTTACGGATTTTATGAAAACAAAATCTTTTACCCAAAACTCTCTAGAATGGAACCTTTTCACAAAAAAAAAAGATAGAAAGAAGGTAAGATTCTTTATAAAAATAGCCAAGAAATATTCCACCTCACCTCAAAGGCTCGAAAACAACACTGTCAAACTGGATTTTCAGTCGCACATTTGAACGTCAGCCATAGGTGGCCTAATCCAGGACTAAATCTACATTCTTTACTCGCCACTAAGAATCCCAGTAGGCTATACTTACTTGAAGTTGGGTAGGCTGAATGGCTCTGATTATTGGAGCATTTGTGACAGTTGTGGAGCCAAGTCGGAGCATGGGACTAGCTGGGACAACTGGTGGTGGAGCAGGTACTGAATTTAGAGGCGGTGGAACAAGTCCATCAATTTTGATATCACCCGTGGCCAAAGAATACCGAAGGTATGGTAGTGTTTTCTGAAAAAGAGAGAAATTTAGAACGAATTTGCAAATTTGGATTGGAATTAGGAGGAATCAGATTTATGAAACCGATCTGAGCACTCAAAAGTTTTTTTCTTTTCAATAATTGTGATTACTAAGATCTCAATAACCCAGTAATGATTCTGCTGGGGGAAGATAATTTTCCATAGAGGAAAAGCTTTCCGCAGGTGAGGTATTTTCTGGGGGGATTTCTACAAAGGTAAAGTCTGCAGCAGACGCGGGCTTTTCCGGGGAGAACTTTGCAGGGGAAATACTTCAAATTCTCTAACTGCAATAGGTTTGCCCAATTTTTCAATATAATTTTCTGGGGAGGGGATTTTTTTTCTATGAATAAAAAATCTGCGTAATTTTTGGTTTAGTTCATTTGCTATTCATCGTAGCCGAAGAATACCAAAGATATGGTGTTTTCTGAAAAAGAGAAATTTAGTACGATAGCTTCTACTTTAAAACCAAAGAAAAACTAAGAAAAAAGAAAGACAAAAGAGCTCCTTATTACTAGGACAGGCCAAGTGGTCAGTTTCCCAGAATTCATTAAAAAGTGACTGTTGCTAGGATTAAGTCCTTACGTCTCCTAGGGTTGCATAACTCTTCAGATCTCTCTTTTTCTGACCACTTGAGTAGACTAAGGGTGTCTTGTCCGGTAAAACAGGAAGTTCCTATTCGCTACAAAAGTCTCCACCGAGAGAGCTATTCAGCTATACGCTGTACAGCAAAGATTGGGGGTTGAGAATAGCAGTATATCTGCAATATCACCGTAGGGCTTGCTGTAAAAAAAAAAAGAAGAAAAGCAAGTGACTGCTAAAAGCTTTTAGCAGTAAGATTATAGTAAAATTAAACGACGCTGTTTCAATCTGGGGATTGTTATAAACACCATGATGTTTCAGCCGCACTCTTTCCCGCGCAGACTAATTAACGGTTCCACAAACATAATAAATTTCCTGAGAGGATATTCTTAGACATAGGTACAAATATTTACAACTCTTAGGGGAGAGGGAGTATGAGACAAGGGTAATTTTCCTAGAGTGGAGGAACGTGTTAAAAGCTGAAAGAAAGCCATTTTATGCCACTATTTTTCAGTTTTTCCAGGTAGATGGACCTTCAGGCCACCACAGAAAAGGAGGGGATGCCTGCAATATCTATCATCCCCAAAGGCAATCTTAGTCTTGTATATACCTCATTGTTTGAGAAGATTATTCTTAGACGTACCTGGAAACTACAGAGAAGACAAAGACTCCCCATTACCGTATGATCGATTGAAAGGAGTCGGTAAAAAAAAAAAAACGAAAAATTCTGGTAAAAAAAAAAAAAATGCTCTTCAGTTCAACACACTGAGTTTCTACTTCCTTTTAAATCTTTTTTATGACTTCCTCTCACCTCTTCGCGGATGCCCAGCATATTCGTAGCCCCAATTGGATTGTCAAATAGCCCAATTTTTGACAACTTATCCTTCATCTGTAAAAATAAACTAACTATCTTAACCCTTCTTTCATTATAGCCCTACAAAAGTGAGATCGACGCATATCTTTCGTATAGCTTATTGCTAGAAACCGTTATAGAAAAAGTGGGGTAGCAAAATTTGACAGTTTTCAAATTTGTTTCAAGATTTTGCCTGAAAATACCATTTTTACATACAAAAATACTTTTTGCTCAAAGAAAAGCTGTCAAAACACAAGTTATGCTACTAAAGTGTCGGCAGCTTTTGGAATTCTGGTGAATTCTACTACTTAGGCAATTAAGATCAATTAATTGGATATTTCCTACACATCTATGGGAGATAAAAAGTTTTCAAGCGCAAAACAAAGAAATGTTGTGGTAATGCTACTATAGAAACTAAAGGCAAACAATACATAAAAAACTAATTTAACAGAAGTCTAGAAGGATTAATTACGCTGAATCAAAACAAATAGACAAACACTTATGGCATTTGCAAAAAAGACATGAAAAGAAACTATAAGGCTAGTAGAGATTAAATGCGCTACAAAATAATCCTCTGTCTTGAATCCTTTCTAACATTAAAAAAAAAAATAATAATAATAATAGTAAAAAATAAAATAAAAAAAAAAATCACCGCCTCAGGTGATCAAGGATGGACTAAGTAGCAGTGCAGACTATAATAGTACCCACCACCAACTAAAAGCACAAAAAGGACATTGCCCCCTTCCCTAAAGCCCCTCTTCCCTAAGGAATAGATCTTGGGGGACGAAGAAATGGGGTCAAGCAGATTTTTCAGGGGCAGCTAGTCAATTTTATAGACCAGTCGTTTTCAACAAGCAATGCAAACCAAATGTGGGGGACTTTTAAGAAGACAAATTGAGAGTATTTTGTGCAAGTCAATGTTCTTTTAGGTTTTTTTTTTTACAAAAAGACTTATATAATGCAAGAGGGCAGTGAAAATTTAGAGATGAATAGGTGGATCACGGTGACAAACAAAACAAGTTACCACTTACTCAATCCAAGTTATTGACCTTTAAAGCGTTCTCATTAGACTTGCCATACCCTTTTCCTACATAAATTTAGACCAGAAAGTTGAAAAAAGCGACTTATAACTAGATATGAGAAAATATTTCGAATGTTTCATAATCTCAAGAGAAGTCTTACTTCCAGGGAAGAAAAATACTCTCCCCCCTAATCAGCCAATCAGTCAAATTTAACCAGCCAAAAACGAAAGACATTTTTTTTTTTATTTATTCGTTTACCGGTTTGCACAAGTGTTGGCAGGTTTTGTTATACTTCTTTTTTTATGGTATCCTTTCTTAATAATTTTTATTTGTAACATAATTCTAATTAACTAGTTTTTTTAACCATTGGTTGGATATTTCAGTATTAGATTTGTTTTCGCGGCTTTATCTTTCAACTCGCTAAATATAGCAATCGTGTTAAATATTTTTTTTTAACAAGAGCCTATATAGTTCAACTAATATTACTACTATTTAAATATCACTGCAACACCATACCAGCTGAGTCCAACACAGTCACGCACACTCCTCCTCCATCACCCAATTTTTCCGTACAACTTATCATTTGGTATGTTTTGGTTGAGTTCATTAAAACAGGCATCTAAAAAGTATTCTTTGGTAATTGCACAAGGAATTATATAGCATACATTTGACAACTTTTTTGAAATTTTTGTGGAGGGTAATTACCCTCCACTCTAAATTTTGAAAAAATCCCAGGGGTATTTTGGGGGTATTTTCACTAACAACTGCCAAAGCATTACTGATACTGAGGACGTGGACATCCGCCGTTTCCAGGGACCAGGTCTGGGAGCCGTACAGAAATACGGATCGTATAATAGCCTCAATCTGAATTTCTGTCTTTAAGAAGCCATCTTTTTACCTCCATAGGTTCTTCAGTTTCACAAAGACTATGGAAAATTTAACTTAATTGAAAATTAATTAAAATTTAATTGAAAAATTACTGCTGGCATGAGAGTTTACTAGCCAAAGCACCCAACCCTTGACCAACAAATGCAAATGGCGATGAGAGCCATACCTCACCATTGTTATTACTATTATTCCTATTATCCTAACCTAAGCTCAAAGATTTGTCTTCCTATTCTTCCAAACTCCTTTCAACTACCTATAAAACAAGGCTATTTTACCTTTTATTGCTTCATCGCATTTACCATTCGTATAAATAATGTTACCCAACGAGAATGGGTAACTTATAAAAGTGGAAACTGGTGCTAGTATGAAAAAAAAAATCACCATCGCCACCTACCATTGGGCGTTTCTTAGCGGTTTTAAGTATAATGATGAGGCAAACTAAATGTAATTGGCAAAGTTAGCATCGTGATAACTGTCTGATCTCAGCTTCTGAGAAAAAAAAAGACAACTGTCAATAATGAAACAAATGACAAAATACACCAAACGCTAGATGGCTTTAATTTTGATGTTTTTTCGACACTAGCACCAGTGTCCACTCATTTTAGTTGTCCGTACACTTTGAATACTACCAGTAGAATACATTAATTTTGAAACCTATTCTCACTCTGTTGTATTACAAAATTTCTAAATATTCAACATCTATAAATGGGGTTTGAGGAGGGAGTGTGCCTGAAGCCTCAAAAAATTTCCAACTCTCCACGAGCTATCATTTAAATATAGATTGTATAGAGGGAAGGGGAGCTAGAGCGTTTCCTCTTTAATTGTTTTTCTTCATTACTTTACTAAAGAGGTACAGATTCCCCCCTCTGTTGTGAGGCTACTGAGATTCATTTCCTTTTTTTCTCGTTCGATTATTATTTATTTTTTATGAATAAAAACCTATACTTGAAAACTTGTTGGCGTTTTCTTTTTTTGTCTTTTTTTTTTACAATGCTCTAATATGTTCTATCCAAACTATATTGCCGCAATAAGTACTTTATTAAATAAAATAAAACAAGTTTTTTAACTGAAAGTAAGGAGTAACATTAAACCTTAAAACGAACAGAAATTATTCCGTATATGAAAGGGGCTGTCCCCTCCTCAACGTCTCGCTCTTTACGCTAAAGTTTTTTTATTGTTTAAAAAAAAGAGTTGTGAGAAAGTCAAATTTTAGCGTAAAGAGTGAGGCGTTGAGGAGGGGACAGCCCCTTACATATACGGAATAATTTCTGTTCGTTTTAAGTTTTAATGTTGCTCCTTAATTTCAGTTACAAAACTTGTTTTTTTTTTTAATTTTTGAACGTTTTTGAATTAATGAAGGTTTTTATTTTGGCTCATCGAACATGAATAATTAAAACGAAATTTGCATATTCATTTTACTTTTATTTGGTTAAATGGCTTTCTCGAAACTTGTTTTATTTTATTTACGAACGTTTTTACTGGTAATAAATATACGTAACTTATTATTAACTTACGTAACGAACTTCTATAGTCATATATTTTTAATACGTGCATTAGGGGGTTCGCCCCCTAGTCAATACCTTGCTCTTTACAGTAAAGTTCGGATTTTGTTCCAATTCTTTAAAAATGACCCCTTAATCACAAATTCCGTTAATTGGAATAAATAGCTCTTATGAAAGTACTAAAAAATCTTTGGCTTAAAGAGCAAGGTATTGACTAGGGAGTGAACCCAATCATATACGTAACAATTTCTGTTCCTTTTAAGTTTTGATGTTGCTCCTTACTTTCAGTTGAAAAACTTGTTATTTTTTTATTTAATTTCTGATCTTTTTTTAAATAATGCTGGGAAATCCGGCGCCCCCTTCATAGCAAAGTCCCTTCTCCCCTGAAAACTTCCCCCATGGAAAGATCCTCCCACATAACCCCCGACCCACCCCCCCCCCCTACTACCAGAAAAAATCCCCCCTGAAAACGTCTGTATACTTTCCAATAATCAATATATAACATTGGGCAAAGTTCATTACTTTCAGCCCTCTCCCCAGGTCCTTCCAGGGATCAAGCCATCCTAAAAGACATAGTTATCATATTTTCGACCATAATAAACAAAATGGCCACCTCAAAATTTTGATCGGGTGACTTTGGGAAAAAATGAGCTTGGGAGGGGGCCTAGTTGCCCTCCGTTGTTTTGTCACTTAAAAAAGGCAATAGAACTTTTAATTTCCGTTCCAATGAGCCCTCCAACGATATTCTAGGACCAAGGGGTCAATACGATCACCCCTGAAATCCGTGATCTTTCTTCTGGCAAAAAATGCAAAATTCCACATTTGTGTAGATAGGAGCTTGAAACCTCTACAGTAGGGTTCTCTGATACGCTGAATCTGATGATATGATTTTCATTAAGGTTCTATAACTTTTAGGGGGTCTTTCCCCCTTTTTTCGAAAATCAGCCAAATTTTCTCAGGCACGTAAATTTTGATGGGTAGAACTGAACTTGATGAAACTTAAATATTTGAAATCAGCATTAAAATCAGATTTTTTTTCTTAATGTATCTATTGGTATCAAAATCCCGTTTTCTAGAGTTTTGGTTACTATTGAGCCGGATCGCTCCTTACTTGCAGTTCGTTACCATGAACTGTTTGATGCTGGTAAATCCGGCGCCCCCTTCATAGCAATGTCCCTTCCCCCATGGAAAGATCCTCCCAAATAACACCCGACCCCCCCCCCCGCTACCAGAAAAAATCCCCCCTGAAAACGTCTGTATACTTCCCAATAACCAATACTATATGTAAACATTGGATAAGGTTCATAACTTTCAGCCCTCTCCCCGGGGACTTTGGGGGATTAAGTCATCCTAAAAGACATATTTATTATATTTTCGACCATGCTGAACAAAATGGCTATCTCAAAATTTTGATCGGGTGACTTTGGGAAAAAATGAGCGTGGGGGGGGCCTAGTTGCCCTTCATTTTTTTTGGTCACTTAAAAAGGGTACTAGAACTTTTAATTTCCGTTCAAATGAGCTCTCCCACGATATTCTAGGACCACTGGGTCGATACGACCACCCCTGGAAAAAAAAACAACAAAAAACAAATAAACACGCATCCGTGATCTTTCTTCTGGTAAAAAACACAAAATTCCACATTTTTGCAGATAGGAGCTTGAAACCTCTAAAGTAGAGTTCTCTGATACGCTGAATCTGATGGTGTGATTTGTTCTTTAAATTTTAGGGGGTGTTTCCTCCCTTTTTTCCAAAATCAGGCAAATTTTCTCAGGCACGTAACTTTTTATTGGTAAGACTAAACTTTATGAAACTTATATATTTTAAATCAGCATTAAAATCTGATTCTTTTGATGTATCTAAATGATGATGTATATACGTTTTTATTAGTAATAAATATACGTAACTTCTTTTGATGTATCTATTGGTATCAAAATTTAGTTTTTTAGAGTTTCGGTTACTATTGAGCCGGGTCGCTCCTTACTTACAGTTCGTTACCACGAACTGTTTGATACATATTACTATAGTCTTTTATCGTAAAATCTTCAGTTTTATTTCATGGCTATTAGATTTTCGTCACAATGACGACTACAGAGGGAGGAGTGTGCCCCAAAGCCAATTATAAAAGAAGAAGACACAAAAGTTAAAACTATCTAACTGGCAGTCTCAAAAACACCCCTGACAAGTCCTTAAGCAAGAAAGACCGGGACGAAAATCCTTCGATCCAATTATGAGGTTGATCATTTATTCATTTTGACTAACTATCGTCGACAACGTTTCTGTGCAATTTGATACCAAGGACGCATTAAAAGGAAAGCTAAAAATTCTGAAAACTACTTTAGGGGGATTCGATGCCTTAAAGTATTTCCGTATCTCGTCCATTATAAACTTTATTAGTTTTTGTGGCCAACCTAGATAGAATTGATAGGGCAGTCCTGCCACAATTTGCAGAGCTAGGATAAGAGATTCCAATAAACAACAGAAAACTAAAAGCTGATATCTAATTCCCTGGAAATAAAAAAACAACAAAAAAAACACTAGACTTCTACTGTTTTGTGGCGGAGATTTTCAGTTTTAAGAAAACTTACATCTCTAAAACGTGTGAATTTGCTTTTTTTTTTCATTAACCAGAGCAGAATTGTCTTTTTAAAGTTCTGGAAAGTGCAGTCCCTAAAATATTCTAGCTTACCTGCTAGGAAATCACTGAAATATTATTTAAAGCTGTTTAGTAGCTTTGGGAGTTCCCTGTGGTGCTACCCACTTATATTGAAAATCTTGCCAACACAGGGGACGTGAAAATTTCAGTGTTTTTTTCAATCAAGTTTCATGGTTAAACCACAAATTTGAAATAGCTCTCGATGGTGGCGAGTCCCATGGGAGAATTCACTAACGCGTCCATTGTGTTTGAGATAGTTAGCCGACGCTGAGGCGCGCAAAATGACTTAAAGGCATCGAATCCCTTATAAAAATCACAAATATTTATTTAGCTCATTCCTAAAGGCACATTGCTTCAATTCAGTCAGCGTCTAATTTCTAAGAATTGGTTGGCACAGCTGCCAGTCGTTTAGAAATGCCTTTTTTAAGGAACAAGGATACAAGAATCAGGAAAAAAAATACGGGAAAACAAAAAAAAAATTCGAGACAATTCAGAGACAAACTATATCACCCAGAGGGCGATTAGAGGAAAAGAGTAGAATAACTAAAAACTTAAACTTGAAGGATAGAACAAAATATATTTCATATTTTTCATAAATTTATACTAGCATAAAAAGATTTTATACTTTAATACAATCGGCTTACATGTTTTGATCAAATTTTTATTGTCTGCGTTTTCCAACTATATTTTTTTAAATGTGTATAGATCCCAAGGCCGTATACACGGGGGGGGGGTAGAGGGTTTGAACCCCCTCCCCCTGAAATGTTTTCCGACTCGTAAAAACGTAACAAAAATGAATATAAACAAATTTTTGGCGCATTTTTTAAAGTCTTTTTTGGAACCCTCCCTTCCGAAAAAAGTTCTTTTGTAGCTCCCCCTCCCCCCAGATTAAATCCTGGATATGGCCCTGATCGATCCCCTTTTTATTTTGGTGCTTTCGGGATTTATTTTCTTTTTTTTTCTTTACTTATTTATTCTTGAATAAATTCTACAAGGGACTATCCCATCTACGATTCGTCCTAGAAAAATGAAAAAATAGTGCCCTTCAATATTTTCTTATAACTTCCTAGTTACATCACGAAACGAAGTCATTTAAATTTAATTCGGTTGCGTAATTGCATAATTTTCACGTAATTTCATCCTTTTTTAGCAAAAAATTTTGACAAGTCTTAGCGGGGCGTGTTTAGAAACAATACCTCTCGTACTAGAAGTTCTATTTCTCTCGTAGTAGCAGTTCTATCTTTCTTGTAGTAGACTGTGTACAAGTCAACTTACCCGAAGGAAGGGGGCTAAGCATGGCTGCTCTGAGGAATTTAGTTCTTTTTGGAGCCTTTGTGTAAATTCTTCAGGTTCAATTCTTCCATTAATTAAGGCTTGAATGAGCGTTGCCACATTTTTAGACACACCTTCTGCTTGCTCGTTGCTTAGTTTGAGGAGCGTCGCTAGGAAATTTTTACACTTTAATTTCGCCGTTTCTGGAGTCATCTAAAATAAAAAAAGAAATTTTCAGATGAAAAAAAACAGCCCAATAAACAAAAATAGGAGACAATTGTTTGGAGCTTTGCCTTTTTCATCGCTATTACAAAAATATTAATTGTGATGCCGAATAAAAACGCAAAAGTGAAACATGTAGTCATAATATGAAAACTAAAACTAATGAAATTAAATTAGTTTGATTTGAATTTGTATTATTCTAGCTAAAATCATGGGTTAAATCTTGTCACAATATATATAATATTTGTAATATAAATATATACATGATATAATATTTAGTACCATAGCTATAATGAACGACAAACTCAGTAAAAAGTTGATCCTAAGCCTTGTAGCTGCATTAACTACAGACGATTTCTTCACGAAGCAATAAATGAATATCAAGATTCAGAATATTAGTCTGTGAGAATATGGAGGAAAATACCCCAGAAAGTCCTAGAATACCTTAGCAGGGTAATTTCCAATTTTGAATTAATCAAAAAAATTAGTTACATTCGGGGCCTTGCAATCAAATATTTGCAATAAAAGATCACAATAAAAACTGTTTTTATATGAAAATATAAAAACAGGTTTCCAATGAATGACGTCATTTACGTCATTTACGTCAATGAATGACGTAAAATAACTTATTTTACGTCAATGAATAACGTAAAATAAGAAAAGTCTAAGATCAAATTTCTTCGAATCCAAAAAGCGTGGACGAAATCAGATTATATATATTTTTATATATAAAATTTTTATATATAAAATATTTTTATTAAAAATATTTTTTTTTTAGTTAAAAAAAACTTGTTTTTTTTATTTAATTTCTGACCAATTTCAAATCATGCGGGGAGAAAATACTCCCCACTGAAAATTCTCCCTGAAAAATTTCCATATATTTTCCAATAACAAAAACTATACGTAAACAATGCGCAAGTTGCATAGCTTGTGGCCTTTTCCCCAGGGGCTGGGGGGTTGTCACATTATCCCTAGATGCATAATTATAGCACCTTTCAATTACGCAAAACCAAATTTCTATCTAAATGTCTTATCCAATATCTTTGGGGAATAAAGGGCGAGGAAAACAAGGCTATTCGTCCTTTTATCTTTTTGGTCACTTTAAAAGGGCACTAGGACTTTTAATTTCCTTTCAAATGAGCCGTTTCTTCATCTTCTAGGACCATTAGCTCGATATGACCCCTCCCCAGAAAAAATAAACAGACACGCATCCGTGATCTTTCTTCAGGCAAAAAATACAAAATTCCACATTTTTGCAGATAGGAACTTGAAAACTCTACGGTAGAGTTCTCTGATATGCTGAATCAGTTGATATAATTTTTGTTATGATCACTTCACCATTTGGGTGTATCTCCGTTTTTCAACAATCAGGCAAATTTTCTCAGACTCGTAGCTTTTGACAGGTATAAACTTAACCAATTTTATATATTTGGGATCAACATAAAAATTCAATTCTTTTGATGTATTATCTATTGTCATCGTTGTTTATTTTTTTTTAGTTTTTTTTTAGTGTCTCTCCTTACATACAGTTTGTTACCAAAAACTGTTTGATGTAGGCTATGTGATTTATTTCGTTCGTTTGATGTATCAAACAGTTCGTGGTAACGAACAGTAAGTAAGGAGCGCGACCCGGCTCAATAGTAATCGAAACTTTAAAACGGTATTTTGATACCAATAGATACATCAAAAGAATCGGATTTTTATGCTGATTTCAAATATATTTCAAATATGTCAAGTTTAGTCTTACCAATCAAAGTTATAAACCTGAGAATATTTGCCTTATTTTCGAAAAAAGGGGGAAACACTCCCTAAAAGTATTAGAATGTTAACAAAAATCATACCCTCAGATTTAGCGTATCAGAGAACCCTACTGTAGCGGTTTCAAGCTCCTTTCTGCAAAAATATGGAATTTTTTATTTTTTGCCAGAAGAAAGATCACGGATGCGTTTTTTTTTCCAGGGGTGATCGTGTCGACCCATAGGCCCTAGAATATCATGAGAGGGCTCATTCGAACGAAAATTAAAAGTTCTAGTGCCCTTTTTAAGTGACCAAAAATTGGAGAGTAAGTAGGTCCCCTCCCACGCTCTTTTTTCCGAAAGTCACCTGATCACAATTTTGAGATAGCCATTTTGTTCAGCATAGTAAAAAAAAATCTAATAACTATGTCTTTGAGAATGACTTAATTCTCCACATTCCCCGGAAAGAGGGCTGCAAGTTTTGCACATTGTTTACATTTAGTATTGGTTATTGGGAAGCATACAGACGTTTTCAGGGGGAATTTTTCTGGTGGGGGGGAGGTCAAGGGGAGAAGGTTGCGTGGGAAGATCTTTCCAAGGAGGAATTTTTCATGGGGAAAAGGAATTTTCCATAAAGGGGGAGCTGGATTTCCAGCATAAGTAACGAGCAACATTAAAACTTAAAACGAACAGAAATTATTGTGTATATGAGGGGGCTCGTCCCCTCGTCAATACCTCGCTCTTTACGCTAATTTTTTTTTGTTACTTTCAAAAGAGCTATTTATTCTAATTAAACCCTTTGTGATTCAGGGATCATTCTTAAAGAATTGGAACAAAATTCGAACTTTAGCGTAAAGAGCGAGATGTTGAGGAGGGGCGTACCCCCTCATACGCTTAATAAAATATGGGAATACAGAAGTTCGATACGTAAGTTAATTCATAAGTTACGGATATTTATTACTAATAAAAACGTTCGAAAATAAAATTAAAAGTTCTAGTGCCCTTTTTAAGTGACCAAAAAATTGGAGGGTAACTAGGGCCCCTTTCGAGCCCCTTTTTTCTCAAAATCGTCTGATTAATATTTGGAGATTGCCATTTTGTTCAGCATAGTTGAAAAACCGAATAACTATGCCTTTGGAGATATCATGACCCCCACAGCCCCTGGGGAAAGATCTTTAAGTTACAAAGTTTGCCCATTGTTTACAGATAGTATTTGTTATGGGGGAAGTATGCATACATTTTTCGGGTGGCGAATTTTAGCTAGTGGCATTTTCAACGGAGATGATTTTCGATGGGGAGTGAAGTTTCCAGGGAGTGAATTTTCCAGGGGAAATTCTACACTGGGGGAATTTGCCAGAATTCCTGTACGAAATTCGTCTTATGTCTTGCTTTCTCTTTGTCAACTCAATTTCACGCGTGGAGATGTTATGGGTAGCCTAATTGTCCGGGGTAAATCAAACAGTTCGTGGCAACGAACTGTAAGTAAGGAGCGAATAGGCTCAATAGCAACCAAAACTCTAAAAAAAATTCGATATTAATAGATACATCGAGAGAAGCAGCTTATTATGTTGGTTCTAAATAAATAAAATTTATCAAATTTAGTGTTACACATCAAAAGTTAAGAGTCTGAGAAAATTCGTCTGATTTTTTAAATAGGGTGGGGGGACATCTTTTTTTTTTTTTTTTTTTTAGAGAGATTTAGGGGTGATTGAATCGAAACAACGGTCCTAGAAGATCGGTAGAGGGTGTATTTGAACCAAAATTAAAAGTTCTAGTGCCCTTTTTAAGTGGCCAAAAAGATTGGTGGACAACTGGCCCCTCTCCCATGCCCCTTTTTCCCCAGTTATCTGATCAAAATTTTTAGATAATCATTTTGTTCAGTATAGTTGAAAGATCAAAGAATTACGTCTTTAGGAGTGGAAGGCTATCTTATACTCGTGACGGGACTCCTAATATGGGCATAGAGTCCCTAGGGGAGATGAATTTCTTAGAAATTGATTGCGTAATCGATTGGGAATTTGGAACACCTGTGCTGACAGTCATTAATCAAATTGTTTCCAGAAGTTTATTAATATCTTTGGAGTTCGACCAGAATTGTTTCCGGGGCAAAGTTTAGATCACACGTGACAGATGATGTCATGGTTGATTGATTTGACACGAAAGGGGAATTAATTTGTTGTTTCTAAGGGGAATTATTGATTCACGAAAGGAGAATTAATTTGTTGTTTCTAAGGGGAATTATTGATTCAAGAAAGGGGAATTAATTTGTTGTTTCTAAGGGGAAGGTGGGGAAGAGACATATTGATTGCGTAATCGAAGGGAGAGAATTCCCGAGAAATTGATTACATAATCGGTAGAACCCTATCAGGAGCTCGTGACGGGAATCCATTTATGTGCATAGACTGACGTAATCAACTAGGACAAATGGATTTCTGAGAAATTGATTACATAATCGGTAGAACCCTATCAGAAGGTCATGACGGGAGTCCATATATGGGCATAGAATGACGTAATCGACTAGGACAGTTGGATTTCTGAGAAATTGATTACATAATCGGTAGAACCCTATCAGAAGGTCATGACGGAGGTCCATATATGGGCATAGAATGACGTAATCGACTAGGACAGTTGGATTTCTGAGAAATTGATTACATAATCGGTAGAACCCTATCAAAAGGTCATGACGGGGGTCCATATATGGGCATAGAATGACGTAATCGACTAAGACAATTGGATTTCTGAGAAATTGATTACATAATCGGTAGAACCCTATCAGAAGGTCCTGACGGGAACAAGTTCCTTTCTTAATGTCGATCCTAAACCCATTTTTCAACTTGAAGTACACCCACAACTATACTTTACAGCTTTTTGGATACCTCAACACCAAGAAATACTTTTCAAAGACCATTTCAGAGCAAGTTACTTTCTTAATGTCCCTCCTAAACCCATTTTCCAACTTGAAGTACTTATCTTTTTCACCTAAAACTATACTTTACAGCTTTTTGGTTACCTCAACACCAAGAAATACTTTTCAAAGACCATTTCAGAGCAAGTTCCTTCCTTAGTGACCATCCTAAACCCATTTTACAAATTGAAGTACCCATCCTT
This sequence comes from Artemia sinica, assembly GCA_027921565.1. Taxonomy (NCBI): domain Eukaryota; kingdom Metazoa; phylum Arthropoda; class Branchiopoda; order Anostraca; family Artemiidae; genus Artemia; species Artemia sinica. The sequence goes on along the minus strand of CM051270.1, from coordinate 18,641,308 downwards.
TTAGCTTAGAGTTTTAGTTTGGTTTAGTTTTAGTTAAAAGTTTAGAGTTTTTAGCTTAGAGTCTTAGCTTAGAGTTTTTGTTAGAGTTCTAGTTTAGTTTTAATTAAGAGTTTAGAGTTTTTAGCTTAGAGTCTTAGCTTAGAGTTTTATTTAGAGTTCTAGTTCAGTTTAGTTACAGTTAAGAATTTAGAGTTTTAGCTTAGAGTCTTAGCTTAGAATTTTACTTAAAGTTATAGTTTGGTTAAGTTTTAGTTAAGAGTTTCGAGTTTTAGCTTAGAGTCTTAGCTTAGAGTTTTTGTTAGAGTTCTAGTTTAGTTTAGTTTTAGTTAGAGTTTTTAGCTTAGAGTCTTAGCTTAGAGTTTTAGTTAGAGTTGAAGTTTAGTTTAGTTACAGTTAAGAGTTTCGAGTTTTAGCTTGGAGTCATACCTTAGAGTTTTACTTAAAGTTTTAGTTTGGCTAAGTTTTAGTTAAGAGTTTCGAGTTTTAGCTTAGAGTCTTAACTTAGACTTTTTTTTGTTAGAGTTCTAGTTTAGTTTAATTTTAGTTAAGAGTTTGATGTTTTACCTTTGAGTTTCAGTTAGAGTTCTAGTTTAGTTTAATTTTAGTTAAGAGTTTGATGTTTTACCTTTGAGTTTCAGTTAGAGTTCTAGTTTAGTTTAGTTAAGAGTTTGGTGTTTTAGCTTAGAGTCTTAGCAAGAGTTTTTGTTAGAGTTCTAGTTTATTTTAGTTTTAGTTAAGAGTTCAGAGTTTTTAGCTTAGAGTCTTAGCGTAGAGTTTATGTTGAAGTTCTAGTTTAGTTTAGTTTTAGTTAATAGTTTAGAGTTTTAGCTTAGAGACTTAGCTTAGAGTTATAGTTTTAGTTTAGTTTTAGTTAAGAGTTTAGAGTTTTTTAGCTTAGAGTCTTAGCTTAGAGTTTTTGATAGAGTTCTAGTTTAGTTTAGTTTTAGTTAAGAGTTCGATGTTTTACCTTAGAGTCATAGCTTAGAGTTTTAGTTAGAGTTCTAGTTTAGTTTAGTTTTAGTTAAGAGTTGAGAATTTTAGCTTAGAGTCTTAGCTTAGAGTATTTGTTAGAGTTCTAGTTTATTTTAGTTTTAGTTAAGAGTTTAGAGTTTTTAGCTTAGAGTCTTAGCCTAGAGTTTTGATAGAGTTCTAGTTTAGTTTAGTTTTAGTTAAGAGTTTGATGTTTTACCTTAGAGTCATACCTTAGAGTTTTAGTTAGAGTTCTAGTTTAGTTTAGTTTTAGTTAAGAGTTTAGAATTTTAGCTTAGAGTCTTAACTTAGAGTTTTTGATAGAGTTCTAGTTTAGTTTAGTTTTAGTTAAGAGTTCGATGTTTTACCTTAGAGTCATAGCTTAGAGTTTTAGTTAGAGTTCTAGTTTAGTTTAGTTTTAGTTAAGAGTTTAGAATTTTAGCTTAGAGTCTTAACTTAGAGTTTTTCTTAGAGTTCTAGTTTATTTTAGTTTTAGTTAAGAGTTTAGAGTTTTTGGCTTAGAGTCTTAGCTTAGAGTTTTTGTTGAAGTTCTAGTTTAGCTTAGTTTTAGTTAAAAGTTTAGAGTTTTTAGCTTAGAGTCTTAGCTTAGAGTTTTTGTTAGAGTTCCAGTTTAGTTTAGTCTTAACTTTTTTTTGATAGAGTTCTAGTTTAGTTTAATTTTAGTTAAGAGTTTGATGTTTTACCTTTGAGTTTCAGTTAGAGTTCTAGTTTAGTTTAGTTTTAGTTAAGAGTTTGGTGTTTTACCTTAGAGTCTTAGCTTAGAGTTTTAGTTAGAAATCTAGTTTAGTTTAGTTTTAGTTAAGAGTTTATAATTTTAGCTTAGAGTCTTAGCTTAGATTTTTTGTTAGAGTTCAAGTTTATTTTAGTTTTAGTTAAGAGTTTAGAGTTTTTAGCTTAGAGTCTTAGCTTAGAGTCTTAGCTTAGAGTTTTAGTTAGAGTTCTAGTTTAGTTTAGTTTTAGTTAAGAGTTTAGAATTTTATCTTAGAGTCTTAGCTTAGAGTTTTTGTTAGAGTTCTAGTTTAGTTTAGTCTTAACTTAGAGTTTTTTTTATAGAGTTCTAGTTTAGTTTAATTTTAGTTAAGAGTTGATGTTTTACCTTTGAGTTTCAGTTAGAGTTCTAGTTTAGTTTAGTTTTAGTTAAGAGTTTGGTGTTTTACCTTAGAGTCTTAGCTTAGAGTTTTAGTTAGAGTTCTAGTTTAGTTTAGTTTTAGTTAAGAGTTTAGAATTTTAGCTTAGAGTCTTAGCTTAGAGTTTTTGTTAGAGTTCAAGTTTATTTTAGTTTTAGTTAAGAGTTTAGAGTTTTTAGCTTAGAGTCTTAGCTTAGAGTCTTAGCTTAGAGTTTTAGTTAGAGTTCTAGTTTAGTTTAGTTTTAGTTAAAAGTTTAGAGTTTTTAGCTTAGAGTCTTAGCTTAGAGTTTTTGTCAGAGTTCTAGTTTAGTTTAGTCTTAACTTAGAGTTTTTTTTATAGAGTTCTAGTTTAGTTTAATTTTAGTTAAGAGTTGATGTTTTACCTTTGAGTTTCAGTTAGAGTTCTAGTTTAGTTTAGTTTTAGTTAAGAGTTTGGTGTTTTACCTTAGAGTCTTAGCTTAGAGTTTTAGTTAGAGTTCTAGTTTAGTTTAGTTTTAGTTAAGAGTTTAGAATTTTAGCTTAGAGTCTTAGCTTAGAGTTTTTGTTAGAGTTCTAGTTTATTTTAGTTTTAGTTAAGAGTTTAGAGTTTTTAGCTTAGAGTTTTAGCTTAGAGTTTTTGTTGAAGTTCTAGTTTAGTTTAGTTTTAGTTAATAGTTTAGAGTTTTAGCTTAGAGTCTTAGCTTAGAGTTTTTGTTAGACTTGAAGTTTAGTTTAGTAATAGTTAAGAGTTAAGAGTTTTAGCTTAGAGTCATAGCTTAGAGTTTTACTTAAAGTTGTAGTTTAGTTAAGTTTTAGTTAAGAGTTTCGAGTTTTAGTTTAGAGACTTAGCTTAGAGTTATAGTTTAGTTTAGTTTTAGTTAAGAGTTTAGAGTTTTTTAGCTTAGAGTCTTAGCTTAGAGTTTTTGTTAGAGTTCTAGTTTAGTTTAGTTATAGTTAAGAATTTAGAGTTTTAGCTTAGAGTCTTAGCTTAGAGTTTTAGTAAAAGTTATAGTTTAGTAAAGTTATAGTTAAGAGTTTAGAGTTTTACCTTAGAGTCATAGCTTAGAGTTTTTGTTAGAGTTCTAGTTCAGTTTAGTTTTAGTTAAGAGTTTAGAGTTTTAGCTTAGAGTCTTAGCTTATAGTTTGTGTTAGAGTTCTAGTTTAGTTTAGCTTTAGTTAATAGTTTAGAGTTTTAGCTTAGAGTCTTACCTTAGAGTTTTTGTTAAAGTTGAAGTTTAGTTTAGTAATAGTTAAGAGTTTAGAGTTTTAGCTTAGAGTCTTAGCTTAGAGTTTTTAGCTTAGAGTCTTAGCATAGAGTTTTTGTTGAAGTTCTAGTTTAGTTTAGTAATAGCTAAGAGTTTAGAGTTTTAGCTTCGAGTCTTAGCTTATAGTTTTTGTTAAAGTTGAAGTTTAGTTTAGTAATAGTTAAGAGTTTAGAGTTTTAGCTTAGAGTCATAGCTTAGAGTTTTTGTTAAAGTTGAAGTTTAGTTTAGTAATAGTTAAGAGTTTAGAGTTTTAGCTTAGATTCATAGCTTAGAGTTTTAGTTTAGTTTACTTTTAGTTAAGAGTTTAGAGTTTTTTGCTTAGAGTCTTAGCTTAGAGTTTTAGTTAGAGTTTTAGTTTAGTTTAGTTTTAGTTAAGAGTTTAGAGTTTTACCATAGAGTCTTAGCTTAGAGTTCTAGTTAGAGTTGAAGTTTAGTTTAGTTACAGTTAAGACTTTAGTGTTTTAGCTTAGAGTCATAGCTTAGAGTTTTACTTAAAGTTGTAGTTTAGTTAAGTTTTAGTTAAGAGTTTGGTGTTTTACCTTAGAGTCTTAGCTTAGAGTTTTAGTTAGAGTTCTAGTTTAGTTTAGTTTTAGTTAAGAGTTTAGAATTTTAGCTTAAAGTCTTAGCTTAGAGTTTTTGTTAGAGTTCTAGTTTATTTTAGTTTTAGTTATGAGTTTAGAGTTTTTAGCTTAGAGTCTTAGCTTAGAGTTTTTGTTGAAGTTCTAGTTTAGTTTAGTTTTAGTTAATAGTTTAGGGTTTTAGCTTAGAGTCTTAGCTTAGAGTTTTAATTAAAGTTGTATTTTAGTTAAGTTTTAGTTAAGAATTTCGAGTTTTAGCTTAGAGACTTAGCTTAGAGTTATAGTTTAGTTTAGTTTTAGTTAAGAGTTTGGTGTTTTACCTTAGAGTCATAGCTTAGAGTTTTAGTTAGAGTTCTAGTTTAGTTTAGTTTTAGTTAAGAGTTTAGAATTTTAGCTTAGAGTCTTAGCTTAGAGTTTTTGTTAGAGTTCTAGTTTATTATAGTTTTAGTTAAGAGTTTAGAGTTTTTAGCTTAGAGTCTTAGTTTAGAGTTTTTGTTGAAGTTCTAGTTTAGTATAGTTTTAGTTAAAAGTTTAGACTTTTTAGCTTAGAGTCTTAGCTTAGAGTTTTTGTTAGAGTTCTAGTTTAGTTTAGTCTTAACTTAGAGTTTTTTTTTATAGAGTTCTAGTTTAGTTTAATTTTAGTTAAGAGTTTAATGTTTTACCTTTGAGTTTCAGTTAGAGTTCTTGTTTAGTTTAGTTTTAGTTAAGAGTTTGGTGTTTTACCTTAGAGTCTTAGCTTAGAGTTTTAGTTAGAGTTCTAGTTTAGTTTAGTTTTAGTTAAGAGTTTAGAATTTTAGCTTAGAGTCTTAGCTTAGAGTTTTTGTTAGAGTTCTAGTTTATTTAATTTTGGTTCAGAGTTTAGAGTTTTTAGCTTAGAGTCTTAGCTTAGAGTTTTTGTTGAAGTTCTAGTTTAGTTTAGTTTTAGTTAATAGTTTAGAGTTTTAGCTTAGAGTCTTAGCTTAGAGTTTTTGATAGACTTGAAGTTTAGTTTAGTAATGGTTAAGAGTTTAGAGTTTTAGCTTAGAGTCATAGCTTAGAGTTTTACTTAAAGTTGTAGTTTAGTTAAGTTTTAGTTAAGAGTTTCAAGTTTTAGCTTAGAGACTTAGCTTAGAGTTATAGTTTAGTTTGGTTTTAGTTAAGATTTAGAGTTTTTTAGCTTAGAGTCTTAGCTTAGAGTTTTTGTTAGAGTTCTAGTTTAGTTTAGTTATAGTTAAGAATTTAGAGTTTTAGCCTAGAGTCAAAGCTTAGAGTTTTAGTTAAAGTTATAGTTTAGTAAAGTTATAGTTAAGAGTTTAGAGTTTTACCACAGAGTCATAGCTTAGAGTTTTTGTTGGAGTTCTAGTTCAGTTTAGTTTTAGTTAAGAGTTTAGAGTTTTAGCTTAGAGTCTTAGCTTATAGTTTGTGTTAGAGTTCTAGTTTAGTTTAGTTTTAGTTAATAGTTTAACTCTCCATGTTTAAGTTAGGTTAGGTTAGGATAGATTAAGTTATGTTAGGTTAGCCTACGTACGTGCGCGTACGTAGGCTAACCTAACCTATTCTAACATAACTTAATCTATCCTAACCTAACCTAACCTAACTTAAACATGGAGAGATGTTTAACTCTTAAATATTACTAAACTAAACTAGAACTCTAACACAAACTATAAGCTAAGACTCTAAGCTAAAACTCTAAACTCTTAACTAGAAGTAAACTAAACTAGAACTCTAACAGAAACTCTAAGCTAAGACTCTAAGCTAAAAACTCGGGACTCTTAACTATAACTAAACTAAACTAGAACTCTAACACAAACTATAAGCTAAGACTCTAAGCTAAAACTCTAAACTCTTAACTAAAACTAAACTGAACTAGAACTCTAACTAAAACTCTAAGCTATAACTCTAAGCTAAAACTTTAAATTCATAACTATAACTAAACTAAACTAGAACTCTAACTAAAACTCTAAGCTAAGACTCTAAGGTAAAACTCTAAACTCTTAACTAAAACTAAACTAGAACTCTAACAAAAACTCAAAGGTAAGACTCTAAGCTAAAACTCGAAACTCTTAACTAAAACTTAACTAAACTACAACTTTAAGTAAAACTCTAAGCTATGACTCTAAGCTAAAACACTAAATTCTTAACTGTAACTAAACTAAACTTCAACTCTAACTAGAACTCTAAGCTAAGACTCTATGGTAAAACTCTAAACTCTTAACTAAAAATAAACTAAACTAGAACTCTAACACTAAAACTCTAAGCAAAAAACTCTAAACTCTTAACTAAAACTAAACTAAACTAGAACTCTAACAAAAACTCTAAGCTAAGACTCTAAGCTAAAAAACTCTAAACTCTTAACTAAAAGTAAACGAAACTAAAACTCTATGCTAAGAATCTAAGCTAAAACTCTAAACTCTTAACTATTACTAAACTAAACTTCAACTTGAACAAAAACTCTAAGCTAAGACTCTAAGCTAAAACTCTAAACTCTTAACTATTACTAAACTAAACTTCAACTTTAACAAAAACTCTATGCTAAGACTCTAAGCTAAAAACTCTAAACTCTTAACTATTACTAAACTAAACTAGAACTCTAACAAAAACTCTAAGCTAAGACTCTAAGCTAAAACTCTAAATTCTTAACTAAAACTAAACTAAACTAGAACTCTAACAAAAACTCTAAGCTAAGACTCTAAGCTAAAACTCTAAACTCTTAACTATTACTAAAGTAAACTTCAACTTTAACAAAAACTCTAAGGTAAGACTCTAAGCTAAAACTCTAAACTATTAACTAAAACTAAACTAAACTAGAACTCTAACACAAACTATAAGCTAAGACTCTAAGCTAAAACTCTAAACTCTTAACTAAAACTAAACTGAACTAGAACTCTAAAAAAAACTCCAAGCTATGACTCTATGGTAAAACTCTAAACTCTTAACTATAACTTTACTAAACTATAACTTTAACTAAAATTCTAAGCTTTGACTCTAGGCTAAAACTCTAAATTCTTAACTATGACTAAACTAAACTAGAACTCTAACAAAAACTCTAAGCTAAGACTCTAAGCTAAAAAACTCTAAACTCTTAACTAAAACTAAACTAAACTATAACTCTAAGCTAAGTCTCTAAGCTAAAACTTGAAACTCTTAACTAAAACTTAACTAAACTACAACTTTAAGTAAAACTCTAAGCTATGACTCTAAGCTAAAACTCTAAACTCTTAACTATTACTAAACTAAACTTAAAGTCTATCAAAAACACTAAGCTAAGACTCTAAGCTAAAACTCTAAACTATTAACTAAAACTAAACTAAACTAGAACTTCAACTAAAACTCTAAGCTAAGACTCTAAGCTAAAAACTCTAAACTCTGAACTAAAACTAAAATAAACTAGAACTCTAACAAAAACTCTAAGCTAAGACTCTAAGCTAAAATTCTAAACTCTTAACTAAAACTAAACTAAACTAGAACTCTAACTTAAACTCTAAGCTGAGACTCTAAGGTAAAACACCAAACTCTTAACTAAAACTAAACTAAACTAGAACTCTAACTGAAACTCAAAGGTAAAACATTAAACTCTTAACTAAAATTAAACTAAACTAGAACTCTATAAAAAAAACTCTAAGTTAAGACTAACCTAAAGAAGAACTCTAACAAAAACTCTAAGCTAACACTCTAAGCTAAAAACTCTAAACTTTTAACTAAAACTATACTAAACTAGAACTTCAAAAAAAACTCTAAACTAAGACTCTAAGCTAAAAACTCTAAACTCTTAACTAAAACTAAAATAAACTAGAACTCTAACAAAAACTCTAAGCTAAGACTCTAAGCTAAAATTCTAAACTCTTAACTAAAACTAAACTAAACTAGAACCCTAACTAAAACTATAAGCTATGACTCTAAGGTAAAACAACAAACTCTTAACTAAAACTAAACTAAACTATAACTCTAAGCTAAGTCTCTAAGCTAAAACTCGAAACTCTTAACTAAAACTTAACTAAACTACAACTTTAATTAAAACTCTAAGCTATGACTCTAAGCTAAAACTCTAAACTCTTAACTATTACTAAACTAAACTTCAAGTCTAACAAAAACTCTAAGCTAAGACTCTAAGCTAAAACCCTAAACTATTAACTAAAACTAAACTAAACTAGAACTTCAACAAAAACTCTAAGCTAAGACTCTAAGCTAAAAACTCTAAACTCATAACTAAAACTAAAATAAACTAGAACTCTAACAAAAACTCTAAGCTAAGACTCTAAGCTAAAATTCTAAACTCTTAACTAAAACTAAACTAAACTAGAACTCTAACTAAAACTCTAAGCTAAGACTCTAAGGTAAAACACCAAACTCTTAACTAAAACTTAACTAAACTACAACTTTAAGTAAAACTCTAAGCTATGACTCTAAGCTAAAACACTAAATTCTTAACTGCAACTAAACTAAACTTCAACTCTAACTAGAACTCTAAGCTAAGACTCTATGGTAAAACTCTAAACTCTTAACTAAAACTAAACTAAACTAGAACTCTAACTAAAACTCTAAGCTAAGACTCTAAGCAAAAAACTCTAAACTCTTAAATAAAACAAAACTAAACTAGAACTCTAACAAAAACTCTAAGCTAAGACTCTAAGCTAGAAAACTCTAAACTCTTAACTAAAAGTAAACTAAACTAAAACTCTAAGCTAAGAATCTAAGCTAAAACTCTAAACTCTTAACTATTACTAAACTAAACTTAAACTTTAACAAAAACTCTAAGCTATGACTCTAAGCTAAAACTCTAAACTCTTAACTATTACTAAACTAAACTTCAACTTTAACAAAAACTCTAAGCTAAGACTCTAAGCTAAAACTCTAAACTCTTAACTATTACTAAACTAAACTAGAACTTCAACAAAAACTCTATGCTAAGACTCTAAGCTAAAAACTCTAAACTAAAACTAAACTAAACTAGAACTCTAACAAAAACTCTAAGCTATGACTCTAAGCTAAAACTCTAAACTCTTAACTATTACTAAACTAAACTTCAACTTTAACAAAAACTCTAAGCTAAGACTCTAAGCTAAAACTCTAAACTATTAACTAAAACTAAACTAAACTAGAACTCTAACACAAACTATAAGCTAAGACTCTAAGCTAAAACTCTAAACTCTTAACTAAAACTAAACTAAACTAGAACTCTAACAAAAACTCTAAGCTATGACCCTAAGGTAAAACTCTAAACTCTTAACTATAACTTTACTAAACTATAACTTTAACTAAAACCCTAAGCTATGACTCTAAGCTAAAACTCTAAATTCTTGACTATAACTAAACTAGAACTCTAACAAAAACCCTAAGCTAAGACTCTAAGCTAAAAAAACTCTAAACTCTTAACTAAAACTAAACTAAACTATAACTCTAAGCTAAGTCTCTAAGCTAAAACTCGAAACTCTTAACTAAAACTTAACTAAACTACAACTTTAAGTAAAACTCTAAGCTATGACTCTAAGCTAAAACTCTAAACTCTTAACTATTACTAAACTAAACTTCAAGTCTAACAAAAACTCTAAGCTAAGACTCTAAGCTAAAACTCTAAACTATTAACTAAAACTAAACTAAACTAGAACTTCAACAAAAACTCTAAGCTAAGACTCTAAGCTAAAAACTCTAAGCTAAGACTCTAAGCTAAAAACTCTAAACTCTTAACTAAAACTAAAATAAACTAGAACTCTAACAAAAACTCTAAGCTAAGACTCTAAGATAAAATTCTAAACTCTCAACTAAAACTAAACTAAACTAGAACTCTAACTAAAACTCTAAGCTAAGACTCTAAGCTAAAAACTCTAAACTCTTAACTAAAACTAAAATAAACTTGAACTCTAACAAAAACTCTAAGCTAAGACTCTAAGCTAAAATTCTAAACTCTTAACTAAAACTAAACTAAACTAGAACTCTAACTAAAACTCTAAGCTAAGACTCTAAGGTAAAACACCAAACTCTTAACTAAAACTAAACTAAACTAGAACTCTAACTGAAACTCAAAGGTAAAACATCAAACTCTTAACTAAAATTAAACTAAACTAGAACTCTATCAAAAAACTCTAAGTTAAGACTAAACTAAACTAAAACTCTAACAAAAACTCTAAGCTAAGACTCTAAGCTAAAAACTCCAAACTTTTAACTAAAACTAAACTAAACTAGAACTTCAGCAAAAACTCTAAGCTAAGACTCTAAGCTAAAAACTCTAAACTCTTAACTAAAACTAAAATAAACTAGAACTCTAACAAAAACTCTAAGTTAAGACTCTAAGCTAAAATTCTAAACTCTTAACTAAAACTAAACTAAACTAGAACTCTAACTAAAACTCTAAGCTATGACTCTAAGGTAAAACATCAAACTCTTAACTAAAACTAAACTAAACTAGAACTCTATCAAAAACTCTAGGCTAAGACTCTAAGCTAAAAACTCTAAACTCTTAACTAAAACTAAAATAAACTAGAACTCTAACAAAAACTCTAAGCTAAGACTCTAAGCTACAATTCTAAACTCTTAACTAAAACTAAACTAAACTAGAACTCTAACTAAAACTCTAAGCTATGACTCTAAGGTAAAACATCAAACTCTTAACTAAAACTAAACTAAACTAGAACTCTATCAAAAACTCTAAGCTAAGACTCTAAGCTAAAAAACTCTAAACTCTTAACTAAAACTAAACTAAAACTATAACTCTAAGCTAAGTCTCTAAGCTAAAACTCTAAACTATTAACTAAAACTAAACTAAACTAGAACTTCAACATAAACTCTACGCTAAGACTCTAAGCTAAAAACTCTAAACTCTTAACTAAAACTAAAATAAACTAGAACTCTAACAAAAACTCTATGCTAAGACTCTAAGGTAAAACACCAAACTCTTAACTAAACTAAACTAGAACTCTAACTGAAACTCAAAGGTAAAACATCAAACTCTTAACTAAAATTAAACTAAACTAGAACTCTAACTGAAACTCAAAGGTAAAACATCAAACTCTTAACTAAAATTAAACTAAACTAGAACTCTAACAAAAAAAGTCTAAGTTAAGACTCTAAGCTAAAACTCGAAACTCTTAACTAAAACTTAGCCAAACTAAAACTTTAAGTAAAACTCTAAGGTATGACTCCAAGCTAAAACTCGAAACTCTTAACTGTAACTAAACTAAACTTCAACTCTAACTAAAACTCTAAGCTAAGACTCTAAGCTAAAAACTCTAAACTCTTAACTAAAACTAAACTAAACTAGAACTCTAACAAAAACTCTAAGCTAAGACTCTAAGCTAAGACTCTAAGCTAAAACTCTAAATTCTTAACTGTAACTAAACTAAACTAAACTAGAACTCTAAATAAAACTCTAAGCTAAGACTCTAAGCTAAAAACTCTAAACTCTTAATTAAAACTAAACTAAACTAGAACTCTAACAAAAACTCTAAGCTAAGACTCTAAGCTAAAAACTCTAAACTTTTAACTAAAACTAAACCAAACTAAAACTCTAAGCTAAAAGGATGGGAACTTCAATTTGTAAAATGGGTTTAGGATGGTCACTAAGAAAGGAACTTGCTCTGAAACGGTCTTTGAAAAGTATTTCTTGGTGTTGAGGTAACCAAAAAGCTGTAAAGTATAGTTGTAGGTGAAAAAGATAAGTACTTCAAGTTGGAAAATGGGTTTAGGAGGGACATTAAGAAAGTAATTTGCTCTGAAATGGTCTTTGAAAAGTATTTCTTGGTGTTAAGGTATCCAAAAAGCTGTAAAGTATAGTTGTGGGTGAAAAAGATAAGTACTTCAAGTTGAAAAATGGGTTTAGGATGGACATTAAGAAAGGAACTTGTTCCCGTCAGGACCTCCTGATAGGTTTCTACCGATTATGTAATCAATTTCTCAGAAATCCAATTGTCTTAGTCGATTACGTCATTCTATGCCCATATATGGACCCCCGTCGTGACCTTCTGATAGGGTTCTACCGATTATGTAATCAATTTCTCAGAAATCCAACTGTCTGAGTCGATTACGTCATTCTATGCCCATATATGGACCCCCTTCATGACCTTCTGATAGGGTTCTACCGATTATGTAATCAATTTCTCAGAAATCCAACTGTCCTAGTCGATTACGTCATTCTATGCCCATATATGGACCTCCGTCATGACCTTCTGATAGGGTTCTACCGATTATGTAATCAGTTTCTCAGAAATCCATTTGTACTAGTTGATTACGTCATTCTATGCACATAAATGGATTCCCGTCACGAGCTCCTGATAGGGTTCTACCGATTATGTAATCAATTTCTCGGGAATTCTCTCCCTTCGATTACGCAATCAATATATCTCTTCCCCACCTTCCCCTTAGAAACAACAAATTAATTCCCCTTTCTTGAACCAATAATTCCCCTTAGAAACAACAAATTGATTCCCCTTTCGTGAATCAATAATTCCCCTTAGAAACAACAAATTAATTCCCCTTTCGTGTCAAATCAATCAACCATGACATCATCTGTCACGTGTGATCTAAACTTTGCCCCGGAAACAATTCTGGTCGAACTCCAAAGATATTAATAAACTTCCGGAAACAATTTGATTAATGACTGTCAGCACAGGTGTTCCAAATTCCCAATCGATTACGCAATCAATTTCTCAGAAATCCATCTCCCCTAGGGACTCTATGCCCATATTAGGAGTCCCGTCACGAGTATAAGATAGCCTTCTACTTTTAGGGGTAAAAAAACCCCCAGACTCCGTGGGGAGAGGTCTGTAAGAAATTTGCCCACTGTTTACGTATAGTATTTGTTATTAGGACCTTTACAGACATTTTTCGGTGGGGGGGATTTTTTGCTGCGGTAGAGAGAATCTTCTTTGGGGAGGGAACTTTCCGGAGGGGAATTTGTCACTGGGGAAATTTGACAAAATTCCTATACGAAATACTTTTTAATTGTCTTACATTCTCTTCGCCAGCTCAATTTTGTATGTGGAGATGTTCCGCGGGAATTATCTGGGGGTTATTTTCCGCGTGTTTTGATTTCCGGAAAAAATTTTAACGGAAGGAGGTATATCCAGAGTGATTGAGAACCCGATTAGAAGCTAAAATCTTTTTACAAATGAAAGGATGATAAGAAGAATTTTTCATGCTGAATCGGCTGAAAGTAAGGAGCAACATTAAAACTCAAACTTAACAGGAATTATTCCGTATATAAAGGGTTTCCCCCTCTTCAATGCAGCTATAACGTAAAGAGCGAGGTATTGAAAAGAGGGCAACCCTTCATATACGGAATAATTTCCGCTCCTCAAAATCCCGCTCTTTACGCTAATGTTTGGATTTTATCCCAATTCATTAATAACGACTCCTAAAACACAAGGGTCCCTTAATTATACCATTAAGGAGATTTTTTTTCAGTAATAAATAATAATTTAGCATGAAGAGCGAGGTGTTTAGGAGGGGGGCAACATCCTTCATATACCAGAAAGGACTATAAGTTGAGGAATTTGCCCATATTGTTTACACGTAGCATTAATAACATTAAGTGTAATTACATTAAGTAACATTAGTATAATTACATTAAGTACTAAGTAACAATTTAGCGTGAAGACAGAGGTGTTTGGTAGGGGGCAACACTCTTCATTTACCAGCAAGGCCTATAAATTATGAAATTTGCCCATATTGTTTGCGCGTAGTATTTATTATTGAAATGAATACAGGCTCTATCAAACAGTTCATGGTAACAAACTATAAGTAAGGAGCGACCCGGCACAGTAGTAGCCGAAAAAAAAAACAGAATTTTGATACCAACAGATACATCAAAAGAATAGGATTTTTATGCTGATTTCAAATAAACAAGTTTTATCAAATTTAGTCTTACCCATACGACCCTGAGAATATTTGCCTTATTTTTAAAAAAAGGGGGAAACACCCCCTAAAAATCATAGAATCTTAACGAAAATCACACCATCAGATTCAGCGTATCAGAGAACCATACTGTAGAGGTTTCAAGCTCCTATCTGCAAAAATATGGAATTTTGTATTTTTTGCCAGAAGAAAGATCATGGATGTGTGTTTATTTGTTGTTTTTTTTTTCAGGGGTGATCGTATCGACCCAATGGTCCTAGATTATCGCGAGAGGGCTCATTCGAACGGAAATTGGAAGTTCTAGTGCCCTTTTTAAGTGACCAAGCTCATTTCTTTCTCAAAGTCACCCGATCAAAATTTTGAGATATCCATTTTGTTCAGCATAACAAAAAAAAAAAATCTAATAACAATGTCTTTGAGGATGACTTAATCCCCCACAGTCCGCGGGGGAAGGGCTGCAAGTTTTGCCCATTATTTACATATAGTATTGGTTATTGAGAAGCATACAGACGCTTTCAAGGGTGATTTTTTCTGGTGGTGGGGAGGGGGGGGGTTGAGGGAAGACGGTTATGTGGGAGGATCTTTCCATGGAGGAATTTTTTAAGAAGGGAAGGGAATTTTCTACGAAGAGGCGCTGGATTTCCCAGCATTATTTAAAAAACGATCAGAAATTAAATGAAAAAAAAAGTTTTTGCAACTGAAAGTAAAGAGCAACATTAAAACTTAAAACGAACAGAAATTATTACGTATAAGAGGGGGTTCACCCCCTCGTCAATACCTCGCTCTTTACGCTAAAGTGAATAAGCAGAATAACTATACCTTTGGATATATCATGACCTTCCCACAGCCCCTGCGGAAAGATCTTTAAGTTACAAAGTTTGCCCATTGTTAACGTATAGTATTTGTTATTGGGAAGTATGCATTCATTTTTCGGGGAGGAAGGGGGGGTAATTGTCAGATGGTGGGATTTTCCACTGGGATAATTTTCCATGGGGAAGGAAGTTTCCAGGGGGTTAATTTTTCAGGAAAAATTTTACACTGGAGGAATTTGCCTAAATTCCTATACGAAATTCTTCTTATGTCTTGCTTTCTAAAGTTTCTATTATTTTTAGTTTCTTTATAAGGTTTCTACAGTTTTGTAGGTATTCTTTCTTAAGCAAATAATTAAAGCACAAGTTTTTCAAACTAATTCAATTTAACATCTCAGGTATGAATTAGGATATTAAGATGTTTTTCATTAAGGTTGAAACATCTTTGAAAGTATTCTATTTAAAATCACTTTTTCTTCAGATACTATTTTTTTAGTTTTGATTACTATTGGGCCAAGTCACTCCTTTACTTACAATTCATTACCTCGAACTGTTTGATGCAAAATTCTATCTATATTGAAAAAAAAAATTACGTTAAAATGATAGAAAAAAAAGGAAATGATCTTGAGGAAGGAAAAGGAACTTGGGAAAATGACGAATAGACTTTAGTCAGCTATTGAACTCATTAGGTCATCGAGGCATATAATAACTCCGTCCAAATAATAGAACAGGAACAGAACAATACCTTGGAAGGTCAAATATTGTCTTCTAGTTAACTTTTCACTATTTTTTTTACTACTATGATAAATAAAAAAGGCATCTACGACTTTTCTCATGTGTATACAGCCCAAGTATAAAAAAGGTACTATTTTTACTAGTATACTATTTTCCTATTACTAAGAGAAACAAAAACCATCTGTACAACTTTCTTAAATACTTTTTTAAATAGCTTTTTTAGTTGGTTAGTTCCCACTTACAATGCTAAAATAATGTTAATAAAAGTCATAAGTCAAAGTCATTGACGATTTTGTCCGTATTAATGACTCTGATCAATTATATCACTAACAATGAGGGCAGGATTGCACGAAGGTTGAGTTGAGTTGTTGTTGATTTAAACGAGGCTTGAGTTGAATAGGAGCCGAATTAAACAAAGGTTGAGTTGAGTTGTTGCTGATTTAAACGAGGCTTGAGTTGAATAGGAGCCGAATTAAACAAAGGTTGAGTTGAGTTGTTGCTGATTTAAACGAGGCTTGAGTTGAATAGGAGCCGAATTAAACAAAGGTTGAGTTGAACGGGATTAAGCTAGACGAGTGTTGTGTTACATGGGACCCTATTATTTTATTTCTTTACTCCGCTTATTTTTTGTATTTGACAAGCGGGTAAAAATAAACATTGCTTATCAAAGAATATAGGAGATGTGACTCTCACCTACAAGATTTTTAATCGAAAGGTGTGGACTTCCCACCAACAGGTGTACATCTTGGAACGCCACGTGTGCCGCACAGTTCCGCCACGCTTGGCACAATTCCGACAAGGTTGGCACAGTCCCCATAAAGCTTGGAACACCCCCCCCCCAAAAAAAAAAAAAACGTTCCACCACAGTTTCGCCACGCGTGGTATATGCTACCTGGTACACGTGATTTTCCGAGAGACAGCGACCCCTCGTCCTGAATAATACAGCAGCCCTCCATCTGCCTTATGCTCAGAATGCAAGCACATAAAACTGGTGTCTCAAAAACTTTTCAGGGAGCATGCTAATATAAGAACCAGAAACCTATTCTTCTCAAACCATATAATTAATCACTGGAATAAACTGAGCGAAGCTACCATCTCCGCATGGAGTGCTGAAGCCTTTTAGGCAGGCCTTGGCAGAACGAGGTTTAATAAGCCGTAGAGATTAATATGACAAATAAGACAGCAGCTGACTTTTATCCACCACTCACTATAGGATTTGTTCTTATCGTTAGAAAATTGCATCTACAATTTTCCAAGATATAGACAGCCAAACGTTAAAGCGGGAAGTGAGGGGGTGGCGATAACTCTATTAAAGGATATTTTCTGGTCGCTTTAACTCCTAAAATCGCTCTTTACAATCAGTAGACAAAAATCTTTCTAGTTGAATTCTGTTGGTTTTTAATATCATATTAAGGATTACTCTAATTGCGAAGGAGGCTACAACCGCCCTCAGCCCTAATCCTTTAAGCTCAAGTCCATCTCTTTTTATACTTAAATTTAAAAAAACGCGTTTTTTCAACTGAAAGTAAGGAGCAACATTATAACTTAAAACCAACCGAAATTTTCCCGTATTTCCACAACCCTCACCCTTTCAAAAATTTCGTATCTCATAACCTTTTATCTCAAATTTTCATCAGATGTATTTGGGGGAAAAGAGGTTGGGAGGAGGGCTAGCTGCCTTCCAACATTTTTGTCACTTATAAAAATCATAAGAACTTACTTTTTCACGTAGCACTGCTAAATAAAAGTTGAATTGTAATTTAAGTAACCCACGGTATGCTATCAAAAATAAACAGAAATCTAATATAAAAAAAAGTTTTTACAATGAAAGTAAAAGAGCAATATCCTAACTTAAAACAAACAGTAATTATTCCATATATGATGGGGCTGTCCCCTCCACATCCCCCTGCTCTTTACGCTAGAGGTTAACTTTGTGTGCCATTTCTTTAAGAGCGACGGTTTAAACACAAGGACCGAAAGTGATACAGTACTTATAAAGCACTAGAAAAACTTTCAAACAGTTCGTGGTAACGACCTGTAAGTAAGGAGCGACCCGGTTCAATAGTAACCGAAACTCAAAAAATGGAAGTTTGATATATCTATTAATACTAATAGATATATCAAAAGAATCAGTTTTTTATCCTGATTTCAAGTATAGAAATTTCATTAAGGTTAGCCTTACTCTTCACAGGTTACGAGCCTGAGAAAATTTACCGGATTTTAGAAAAAGGGGAAAATAGCCCTTAAAAGTCAAGTGATCTCAATAAAAATCACACCATCAGATTCAGCGTATCAGAGAACCCTACATCGTAGGTTTTAAGCTCCTATCTGCAAAAATGTGGAATTATATATATATTTTTTTTGCCAGAAGAAAGATCACGGATGCGTGTTTATTTGTTGTTTTTTCCAGGGGTGAAAGTATCGACCAAGCGGTCCTAGAATATCGGGAGAGGGCTCATTCAAACGGAAATTAAAAGTTCTAGTGCCCTTTTTAAGCGACCAAAAAATTGGAGGGTAACTAGGCCCTGTCCCTCACCCCTTTTCGCCCGATTAAAATTTTGAGATAGCCATTTTGTTCATCATAGTTAAAGGCCCAATAACTATGGCTATGGGTATAACAAGACCCCCTACAGCCCCAGGGGAAAGGTCTTTTGTTATAAATTTGCCCATTGTTTGCGCATAGTATTTGTTATTGGGATGTAGGCATAAATTTTCGGGTGGGGTGGGGGGGATTTTCTGCTGATGGTTTTTCCACGGGGGAATTTTCCATGGGGAGGGAAGTTTTCAGGGAGTGAACTTGTCAGGGGATACTATACACTGGGGGAATTTGTCAGAATTCTTATACAAAATTCTTCTGAGTGGATTTTTTTTTCAATTTTGCGAGTGGAGCCTCAATTTTCCGAGTGGTTCCAGAGTAATTGTCCGGGGTAAATTGTCACCAGGATTGAATTGTCTAGAGGGTATTTCCGTGGGGACAGGGTTTCTCCGTGGGGGTGGGGCCAGATTTCATGGCATTATTTAAAAAACGATCAGAAATTAAATAAAAAACAAGTTTTTTCAACTGAAAGTAAGGAGCAACATTAAAAATTAAAACGAACAGAAATTATTACTTATACAAAGAGGGTAACCGTCTCCTCAACACCTCGCTCTTTACGCTAAAGTTTGAATTTTGTCTCAATTCTTTAATAATGACTCCTGAAACGCAAGGGCCGTTTAATTAGAACGCTTTTTTAATTGTACTAAAAAACTTTAGCGTAAAGAGTGAGGTGTTGAGGAGGGGGAAACCCCCTTTATATACGTAGTAATTTCTGTTTGTTTTAAGTTTTAATGTTGCTCCTTACTTTCAGTTGAAAAAAACTTTTTTTTTATTTAATATCATAAAGAACGGAAGGTTGAGGGTGGGATACACCTTCTCCATATACGGAATACTGTATATTCATTTACGGAATAATGTATATTCGTTTAAGATTTATATATATATATATATATATATATATATATATATATATATATATATATATATATATATATATATACATATATATATATATATATATATATATATATATATATATATATATATATATATATATATATATATATATATATATATATATATATATATATATATATATACTACTACTAACAACTCATCGCAGCACCAAGCCGCCTGAGGCCAACACAGCTACGCACGCTCCTCCTCCACCCCAATCTATTCAAAGCCTCCCTTTTTACACCCGCCCACGAAGTTCCCATTTCCTTTAAATCTTTCTTTATGAAGTCCTCCCACCCCAGACGGGGACGACCTGCTTTCCGTTTAGCCCTAGATGGTTGGCCGAAAAGAACAATCTTTGGCAATCTGTCATCCTTCATCCGCACAACATGCCCTAACCACCTCAACCTTTCTTTCATTATAGACCTAGAAAGCGGTATTGAACCACATTTTTCGTATAGCCTATTGTTTGAAATACGGTCAGTCAGCCGGGTACCCAGAACAATCCTTAAGCAATTTCTCTGGAAAACATCTAGCAAATCTTCATCCGCTTTTCGGAGCGTCCATGCTTCAGAGCCATATTTGACCACTGTCATCACTGTAGCTTCTAAGATTCTAATCTTGGTTTGCAGACTTATCTTCCTATTCTTCCAGACTTTTTTTAACTGTGAAAAAACACCCTGAGCCTTGGCTATTCTATTATATATATATATATATATATATATATATATATATATATATATATATATATATATTATATATATATATATATATATATATATATATATATATATATATAGGCATTAAATACGGCGAAGATCATTTTTAGTAAATAAACGATAACATGAGGTATATCCTTTCAAGAGTAAGTCATTAGAATATTTAGCTGGGGAACAACATGTTTGCTATCCTTAGTTTTAAGGGGATTTACTTCCAAAGAATAACCACAAACAATTTCCTATATGACGCGTTCAACACCAAATTGATGAGGTAGGCTACATACAACAAACAAATAGGAATTTTAAAAAGTAGAACAAAAACAGCGTTTCCGTCAAAGACGAAATTTTCACGTATTATTACTAAGGTACCCCCCCCCCCCATCATGTTTTAGTTCCAATAAATGGTGCATTTAAGACATTAATGATCCCTAGCTCTACGAGAGTAAACAACTTACTTCACGCTCTTGGTTGTCCATAATAAAATCAAAATCCAACCATAATTCAACCAAAATCCGCGTCAGAAGTTGTTTTTTTCATGCTTACTATTCAGAGGCAGAAATTAAATCCTTCGAGAACAATATAAAAAAAGCTAGTGATAAATGAACCAAAACAGTCGAACATGATGCCACACTTACTGTTTCCCACTGGGATCGTTTCCCATTGGGGTTTCCACTTATTATCATTCCAAGTGAATTATGTTGAAAAACACAATTTTCAGGTCAAGTCGTTTCGAAATCAAAAGTTCTACAGCCCTTCTTAAGTGAAGAAAAGATTGGACGGCAACTACAACCCCCCCCCCCCCATGTGTCTAAACTTGGTTTATTCCAGTGATGGGTCATATGGTTTGAGAAGAAGAAGTTCCTGGTTCTTGTATTAGCATGCTCCCAGAAAAGTTTTTGAGACACTGGTTTCTGGTGTTATATGCGAGAATTATAACAAGTCAAAAATAAAAGTGAAGAACAAAGAAATATCCGGTTAGAAGATAAATAGCAGCGAGAATTAAAACGAGTCAAAATAAAACTGAAGAACAAAAGAACATGCGGTTATAAGACATGCGACCGCATATCGAGTGCCGGGGCCCGGCCTCGAAATAGGATACACAGTTTTTCTTTTCTTAGAACTGGCATATTGACATTTCTAATCACATAAATAATCTAAATAGGTCAAAGTTTTAAGGGAAAATTTGTATTTTTTCCCAGGGTGGTTGTATAAAACCTATGATGACGCCATGCCATCAAGAAGAGGCTCACATTGCCTGCGGTTAGAAGACAAGCGACAAACAGAATCCATATATAGATGGCTGCTGCGTAGCTTTTCCAGGGCCCGGCATGTGACATCAGGAAGAGCCTCACATTGTCCACGGTTAGAAGACAAGCGACATTGAGAATCAATACCTAGAATCCTGCCGCGTAGCTGTGCCGGAACCCAGCCAGTGACATCAAGAAGAACCTCACATTGTCTGCGGTTAGAAGACTGTGTGTGTCAGTAGACTTTTTCTACTAAATCCAATCTGTGAACAATGAATAATTTGCACAATTTAGGCACTTTGCCTGTGTGACTGTGGGGGTCATGTTGACCCGGACGTATGCTTATTAGACCTTTCGACAGTTTTAACAAAACAGCCATTTAAAATTTTTGATCCGATGCCATTGGGGTGGGGGTTACGAGGGCAAAAGGGTAAAAACTTCAATTTATGATCGATTGAGCCCCCCCCCCCCCCCCCTCAATTTTTTACGACCACGCTCTCCGTGCAAAATGACCAGAGGAGAAAAGTAAAAATAACAATAAATGGGAGGCAGATGATTCTTTACTAGGGTGACGCCAATACATCGCTTTGACATCGTTTGTGCATTAGTCAAGCTTCGAATTTGACTATGCAATTTAGAAAGGGTGTTTTCTTCAGATCTGTTATTTCTACAGTTTTTTTGTAGGATATACAGAATTCCTTGGCTTTCCGTCTCAGATATCCAAATAGAAATTGATTGAGGGAGAATTCCATACGAGACGATCTTTTAGTTGATTTTTTTTTTCTCAAATAGGATAACAAGGTCGAGATAAAAAAAAAAAAAACATTAATTAGGCACATAGGCTCCTTATCTTTAACAAATAAGTGTTCTTACGTGATTCTTTTTTTTCAATTTGAGTCGCATAAAATAATGATATAGTGTAGTTATGGCTCAGCTGAAATTTTGACGAACTGAACGAACATAGCTAATTAAAGTGTATTTAGATAAGTTTAGCGTAGCTAATGGTTCCAAAACCTTGCATTAACTTAAGAAGAAACTCCTCGCATTCAAAAGCATGGGTTTAAGACGCTTTCTAAATATACAGTGGACCCAAAAAATACAAAACGCTACCGTACGCACAGAAGACGTTTCAGTCACTGATAATCGAAGTCATCGGACTCATGATTCGTATTCCGAAACTCGAAAACCGAAGGTCATCCTCCAGTGGTAGACATGCGTTATTGGAAGATGAAGACGCCCCAAAAACACCATACGATGAAGGTCCCAAGTCTCAGTGCCTCGCTCCAACTAGGGTTGCCAACTTCCTACGTCTAAAAAGAGTGCAAACCAAGGGAAAAAAGAGCGATTTTTGCTCAAAAAGAGTGCAAGTCAAAAAATTTGCTCATCTCCTCTGAGGTAAAAAGAGTGTACAAATTGGCAACTCTGTTCTTTGGGTTAAATGCACTTCTGACGAAGTTGTCAATTACTGACGTTTAAAGCGGATAAAAACTGACACCCTAAAAGAGTGATTTCGCTCTCCGTAACCCCCCCCCCCCCCTGAGGTAAAAAAGAGTGAATTTCACACGAAAAGTTTGCAAGTTGGCAACCCTGACGCCAACTTGAACAGGAGAATGTCTGAACGGCCGCAGCGGTGACAGATGACGACGCGACCTTTCTTGGAGGCTCAAAGCATCTCCGGAGGCACAAGATGATCTAAGGTAGCTAAGATTTTAAAGAAGCCAGAGCCCATCTAAACCACCTGATCAATCATTTGAGGATTGAATAGCTTAAAGCCTGATTTTATTTTGTGAATGTTCTCGCAGTTGGGAGCATAGAGGATGAATAATTCCCGCCCTAATCTGTCCTAAGACTCCTACTGTGGAAACTTCTAATAAAACAATTTGGAATGTACCTCAAACAAATATTTCATCCTAAGAATAATTGTAACTTCAGCTGAAAGCAAATGAAGAAAATACGTTTTTATGTCTTCTTCTGGCTCTGCAAACTAGAAAATAGTGAACCTCCGAAGCTATCTTTGGGCTCAACCTCCTTGTGTTCTAGACACGATCCCTCGTAGGGTCTCTAGGACAATTGTGACTGAGACAGTTTAAAATGCACCAAGATCTGGTATATGGGCTAGAAACATATTCATTTAACGTATTAGGCTTTTGAAGTTAACTTTCACTGTTAAGATAACATAGAAAACAGTTGTTATTCTAAAATCAAATTCAAAGTTCTTTTTCGTTACGCAGTTTTTTAAACGTCCTTTTTTATTTTTAGCTTATTAAGGGGTGGGAGAGGGGATGTATTCAAGAGGGGGGGGGTTGTTAACCTCCACTTAAATATTTTTGACTATACAGGTTATGCAGGTCCTTTTTTATTTTTAGCTTATTAAGGGGGTGGGAGAGGGGACGTATTCAAGAGGGGGGGGGGGTGGTTAACCTCCACTCAAATATTTTTGACTATACAGGTTATAATGGTATCCTCTTTTATTATTCCAACCGTTCAAATCCAGAAATTACACCAAAGAGTTTTTTTTTGGTGCCGTGCGGCACCTTACGATCGCATTGTCGAGACCAGTTTAAAAAAGGACGTAGGTATGCTCAAGAGTATAGAAATTACCCGTCAAACATCTCTTTACGAAGCTGCAGTAGCATAAAGGTTCTGCTAGCTAATAGACGATTTGTGATGCTTACTAAGGGGGTGAGGTGGGAGGTGGATTAGGCCTATAAAGGAAGGGGACTGTAAACCTTTGATGGGTTTTGACCATGGATATTATATTGTTCCCTTGTTACACTTGTTACCACTAGAAAAATGGAACCAAAAAGTGCCATTTTTGATGCTTCCTGGCACTTATTGGTGGCGTTATCGGGACAAATTTATATAAATAAAAAACGTTTACATATGGTTAGTGTCTTTTAAATGAGCCGTTAACAATCTCTTTACGGGTGAGCGTGTAACTGAACCACCGTGTAACTGAACCCGAGCAACTGAACCACCGTGCAACTGCAACCCCGCGTAACTGAACCACCGTGCAACTGCACCCCCGTATAACCGAACCCCCGTGTAACTGAACCACCGGGCAACTGAACGCCATTTAACTAAGCCCTCGTGCAACTCAACCCCCGTGCAACTCAACCCCATTTAACTGAACCCCCATATAACTAAACCCCCATGTAACTAAACCCCCGTGCAACTGAACCACTGTACAACTGAACCACCTTACAACTGAACCACCGTACAACTGAACCACCGTACAACTGAACCACCGTGCAACTGAACCACCGTGTAACCGAACCCTCGTGTAACTCAACCACCGTACTTACATTGGGTAAAATACAATAGGGTTATGAACCATAGTCATTTAGCTATGGTATAGTTATTTAACCTTCGAACTGTTTTAAATAAAATGGCCGTCCCAAAATTTTATGTATTTGGATGTATTTGGGGGAAAAAGAGGGTGGGGTGGAAGCCCTCTGATCACTTTTAATTCTGAAAAAGTGCACTGGAAATTTGATTTCCAATCGAATGAGCCCCCCCCCCCCAAAGTTCATACAATATTTTTTCTACAAAAACCTTGTGTTCGCAATGAGCAACTAGCTTAACTTACAGCCCTTGCCCGAGATGCTGCTGGTGGGGTTGTTAACCCCAAAGGCATGGTTATTTTATCTTCAAACTATTTTGAACAAAATGTTTATTTTTATTTTGATCGGATGTATTTGGGGGGGGGGGAATTGTCGGTTAAGAGGGAAAGGCTGATTGTCCTGTGATTACCTTTGATTCTTCGAAATTGAACTTGAAATTTCAATTTCCAATCGAATGAGCCTCCTGCAAAGTTTTTACGATCATCCCTTCTATAAAAACCTTAAATTTTAACAATTGGTAACTTGCAATAACATACAGATTGCTGATACATGTGTATCAGCAATTTTTTTTGGAACAGCTTAGTGTATCAAGATGAAACTTCTGGGACATCTACCTGCTACTACTGCTATTAATACTGCTGCTACTACTACTAATTCAACACTATTATTACTATTACTGCTCCTACTACGACCTCTGCTACTATTAAATCAGCACTATTAAGGCTACGCTAATCAAGTTGAAAATTTGACAGAATGGGGTATTTGAGGTGGAACTTGAACTAAATCAAAAGACATTTGTGCATGCAGATTTTCAAAATGGTGTATCTCTTAAAGGGATTTTCGTATTAAGTTGGAACTTGGAGTTGGAGCTTTCAGAGAGTGCTAAATCTTGCAAAAACAGAGCAAAAACGCTTGGCTCTTAAGCGTCAAAGCTTTAAATCCGGCCCTGTGCACGCTACTGCTAATGCTATTACTATTTTATTTACATTTACTACTACTGCTACTAAGACAACTGCTACTACTACCAGTTCGACTGCTACTTCTATTGCAACCACTTGTAAGCTAAAAGTATTAAGATGAAAATTAAGCAACTACATGAACATATAGGTTATCAAAAGGATATATCGGCAATGGGATAGCAACAGTTAATTGTATAAAGTTGAAACTTCTAGAACTTGATAAGAGGAATCTTCAGCTGACCAAAAGGCAATATGTTAATACTAGTGCTGCTACTAGCACTAGTGCTATTACTATTGATACTACTACTTATACTGTTACTGGGACTACCATTACAGCTGTACCTAACGGTAATGAACGGTGAAAAGGTGGAATTTTCGGGGAATATTGAGGTCGGAAGGTGAACTGAATCACATCACGCCATCTGTATACAGGTTTCCAAAGGGCGCATCAGCAATATCCTAGGGACAGTTTGGTGTGTTGAAGAAAATAAAAGGTGCTATGTGCATACTGCTACTAATTCTACTACTGCTAATACGCAAGCTAAGGGTATTAAGGTGAAGCTGTCAAGGAATATTTCGGCGGATATTGAACTGAATCAAATTGACTAGGATTATCCACATTCTCAAAAGGGTTACACAGAAATATCTCAAGAACCGCTTCCATTAATAAGAGTTAGACCTTTCAGGATAAGTTGTGGGTGGGGGACTTCAAACTAGCCAGAAGGCTCCATGTACATGCAACTAAAATTACTACTACGATTACTGTAACTAATAACGCTAAGAGTATTAAAGTGGAACTTTTATGGAACGTTTAGAGGATGTTTTAATTAAGCAAAAATATTATTTGCACGCAGGTTTTCAAAAGGGCATATAAGCGATGTCGGTACTTGTCAATAAGCTGGAACCCACGCGATATATTATATAGGGAAGATGCTTAAGTAACTAGTCAAATGGGTTTCTTTCAATAGAGAATTGGATGCAGACCGTGGTTTGTCTTAAACTTTTGTTTTTTTGGGGTTCAGGGGGAAAAAAGGTACCCAGGTTAGGTTGCGTATTTAATATACGCTATGCTTTACCCCCCGCCCCTAATGTTCAAATATATAGCCGAAATTTGTTTCTAAACTATTATATTTTCATCCTATTTTGTTTAATTTCATTAGCATTAACCAAACTTCACTTCTTGCGTGGGTTCCAGCTCATTGGCATGTACTGCGATATCCTATATATCAGAGGCAACGCTATAGCGTTGCCTACAGTAAAGACCATACGGCTCCAATATTTTATTATTTATTAATTTTTTTCCCCCAGAGGCACTTCACATGGAAGGGGTCGTCGTAGAAACTTCTAAGGGAGCTCATTCGACTGGAAATCGAGAGTTCTAGTGCCCTTTTTCAGGGTCAAAAGTTATTAAAACTCCGGGGTAGACACCCCCCCAGGGCCCAGGGACAGGCGTTGTAAGTTATACTCTGGGGATATATATGGTTCTTATAGAAGGGATACTCGTATAAACTTCAGAGGGCTCATTTGATTGAAAATAGAAAGTTCTAGTTCACTTTTAAAGATTCAAAAGAGACCGAAGGTTAAATAGAAAACCCCCACGCCCTTTTCCCCCAAACCCATCCGATAAAATTTTGAGATAGCCATTTTGTTAAAAATAGTTCAAATATCAGATAATAAAAACTCCAAGGTTGACACAAACCCATTTTTTCACTTTGATATTGTTATTTTGATATCAGTTTTGATACTTTGATGAATATTTGATTTTTTTTAAAGTTTGATTTTGAAATAAGGATTTTTAAAAACTTGAAACTTTTTGCAATCAAAAACGAACAAAAATTAAGTAAATAAAATTTCCGAAAAATAAGTTTTTCAAAAAAAAGTAAAGGCCATTTTAAACTTAAGCTCAGCAGATACAAATACCTTTTAAAATTCTAACTCTAAACGACCAGAAATTACTATTAAAAAATAAATGAAACCCAAAAGAACAGAAATTAAATGAACAATCATAGCAAAGCATACAACACGTAATAATATAAATCAATAAATAGATCTTAAAGCGAATAATGCTTAGATTGAATATGAAAATCAAGCTTAAAACGAAAAAAATATTCTCCTATTGAAGTATAATTGAAATTTAAAACGAACAGAAATTAAATAAACAATCAGCAAACAAACATACAATATATATATTAATGTAAATTAATAAATAAATCTTAAAACGAGTGAAACTTAAATTTAATATGCAAATCAAGCTTGAAACGAACAAAAATCACTACAACAAGAGTTTGGTTATGACCCCCTTCTCTCACTACAAAAGTCTAAAACCTACTGCGTCATTGGCGCTTTACTGAAAACTATATGCGTCTTGAACAATCTTGGAAAGTATAAACAACATCAAACTGAATATTAGATGTATAATGATATTAATTGTTGAAAGATCCATCAGTTCAAGAATTTATTTCACTGTAATTTTATATTTATTTTCAATGCTGTAAGAACTGGAAAAGAAAATATTTGTAATATAATTCGTTTTCAGTTAAGCGCCAATGACGCAGTAGGCTTTTGGTTTTTATTTACAGTTAAGAAAGGAGGCAGTATCCAAACACTTGACGAATATAGTTTCACAGTGAAACTATATTCGTCTTGAACAACTTTAAAAAGAGCTAATAAATTAAACTGATTATTTGATGTATAATGATATTAATTGCTGAAAGCTCATCAGTTCAAAATGTTACTATAATTTTAATGTTTATTTTTAATATTAAGTACAAAAGAAAATATTTGTCATAAAATTGGTTTTCAGTAAAGCGTCAATGACGCACTACGTTTTAGACTTTTACAGTGAGAGGAGGTGATACCCAAACTCTTTGTTTGCAGTGATTCTTGTTCGTTTCAATCTTGATTTGCATACTCAATTTAAGTTTCACTCGTTTTAAGATTTATTTATTAATTTACATTAATATATATTGTATGTTTGTTTGCATTGATTGTTTATTTAATTTCTGTTCGTTTTAAGTTTCATTTATACTTTAATAGCAAAATATTTGTTTTCGTTTTAAGCTTGATTTTCATATTCAATCTAAGCATTACTCGCTTTAAGATCTATTTATTTATTTATATTATTACTTGTTGTATGTTTTTGCTATGATTGTTTATTTAATTTTGGTTCGTTTTGGGTTTCATTCTTTAATAGTAATTTCTGGTCATTTAAGTTTGAATTTTAAAAGGTATTTGTATCTGCTGAGCTTAAGTTTAAAATGGCCTTTACTTTCCTTTGAAAAAGTTATTTTTCGGAATTTTTTTTTTAATTAATTTAGATAACAATTACCCGCTTACGGGTCTCCATCACGGCATTCGTTCGACTGTCTATAGCCGTTGTGTACCAATAAGCGAAACAGTACCGTAGTTTCTTATCATTTTCGGTTTGAACTATTATAGGAATTTATTTATGCTAGTCTTTGGTTTAATATGGCTCTTTATTTTTATTTGAAAAACTGTTTTTCGAAAGAATCTTTTTAAATAATTTAAAGAAAGCGCAACAAAAAGTGATTTTTTTTTTGTTATCTAAATTCTCAAAGTTCCGATATTTTCAGCACAGATTTTTATTACTCATCGTTCAAGAAAGGCCTGATACATCTACGTAAGAATAAAAAAACAAATCAAACCAAAAGTTCCCAAACACAAAGAGAAAGTAGCTTTTGTGTCTCGGTAATTAACCTTTTTCTAACCAAAAGATAAACAACTACGAGTGTAGAAAATATCACAAAATGAAAACAACAAAATAAGCAAAGTGGTAAAAAAAAAAATTACAGTGTGTAGACGGTGAGAGCCGCCGTTTACCCCCCACCCCGCGCAAAAAACATCCCTTAAGGAAAATACCCTGCGGAAAATAGCACCTCACGGAAAATACCCCACTCCCAGAAAATACCCACCCGTGGAAAATCCCCCCCCCCAAAAAAAAAATACCTCTTGCGGTTGGTTAGTCTCCAATCACTTTCGTCTTATAAAAAAAGACTAGAAATGCCTGGGATTATTAAACAATTTGTACCTCCATCCTCCTGTCGTCTCTCCCTTAGAGCTAATTCTGTATTTATTTGAAGGCTCAATGAGAGCTGAGATGTTTTGGCATCAAAATGCACCCTTTGAGGTATCTCCCTCTCTTTCTAGTTAGAAAACAATCAAATAACCACATTGCAGACGTTTCAGTTCCTTTTTATTTTTTTTATTTGTCTATTGTTTACAGATAGTATTTGTCATTGGGAAACATACGGGAATTTTTTGTGTGGGGGTTTGCTTGAGAAGAAAGTATTTGCACAGAGGGGGGGGGGGGCAATATTTACATATAAATTCCTCTTTTCCACTTCCCTTAAAACTTCTCAATTAAACTAAAAAACAACACGACTCAAAGAAGATTTTTAAATTTTGAAAACCATAATTTCCGCAAGGGGGGGTATTTTCCAGGTGATGGGGTTTCCGTGGGCGGAGGAGGGGAAATTTTCCACGGGGAGGGGGGGGGTAAACACTTAGACGTGTAGAAAGTGACTGGGTGAAGGGAACCCCCATTAACAGACATAAAAGAAATAAATCTGGATTTGAGAGTTTATGACGTCTGGTTTTCTTTGTTTTGGTGACAACAAAACAGAACATTTTTATAAATCATCTTGACAGTAATTTATGTAAATATTTAAAAAAGCAAACATTTCCAACAAGGTTGAACGTGTAAAGATTCGAACTTGTGTTTTACCCAATGTAAGTACGGGGGTTGAGTTGCACGAGGGTTCAGTTACACGAGGGTTCAGTTGCACGGTGGTTCAGTTGCACGACGGTTCACTTGCACGGGGGTTCAGTTACATGGTGGTTCAGTTACACGGGGGTTTAGTTAAATGGGTTTGAGTTGCACGGGGGTTGATTTGCGCGAGGGTTCAGTTGCATGAGGGTTCAGTAGCACGAGGGTTCGGATGCACGGGGGTTCAGTTGCATGGGGGTTCAGTTGCACGGTGGTTCAGTTGTACGATGGTTCAGTTACAGGGGTTCGGTTGCTTGGGGTTCAGTTACACGGTGGTTCAGTTACAATGGAACCCTCTTTACGATGTTGTGGTGGCTTGCTAGCCTTTGTAGAAACTCGAAACGAAAAAAGGAGACATCAGTGCTATCCATGTAAAAAAGTGATTTACCTTGTTATTCAAGGCGGGGGACTGTGACTACTGTGGAGGGTCTTTCGATCATGTTGATTCCAGCAATACATTCCTTTTCGATCTGCCACCAAATTCCAGGGGTTTCAAGCTCTTTCTTGAATTTTTCATTAATTTGTTTTTGCAATAACATTTTACTATTAAGATTAACCGATCCTGAAGAATGAAATAGACCCCCCCCCCCCCACACACACACACACATTTTCATGAATTGGATCCACATTAGGCTCGGTTCCTAAAAATGAAATCACGACATAACTCTTTTTTTTCTGGAATTTGGACAAATACATAGTGTTTCTCCGAGAGAAAATAAAAAGAGCGTTCTTTTTATCTATTGGTCAACAGACGCAAACTTAATATTAATTTGTATCACTAAAAACCTGTAAGATGACGTAATCCTTTGCTTATTATATATCAAAGAAACAGGTAACTTCAAATAGACTATTTGCCATTCCAATAGATAGGTTTTCAGAATAACTCTGTGCATTGCTACTTTGACGTTATTGCAAGTTTCGTTAAGCGTGATGGTGCTGATGCCAATTTTTTTTAAATCATGTCCTTTTTTTGTTCTGCGTAATCTCAAATATAGTTCTTTCCTGACCTATAATTAAGCAACAAAAATAACTTCATTTGCAGTTTCAACTATGTTGCTTTGTTTTTAAATTTTGTTCATTTAAGGCCCAGTCACAATGAGATTTTACTAATTCCCGAAATTATCGCCAGCTAATTTCGGGAATCAGTTGAAACTAGTGTTGGGTGATATCGGATATCGATATATCACACCAAATATCGTTATCAAAACATAAATATCGATATCGAAAACGATAGTATTTCGGCTTTTTCTTGTATCTACCAGTAAACGTCAAGCAGAAAAGATCCAACATATGAAATTATTTCACAAGCTTAGAAAAGCCAGATCTTAGAGAAACTTCCTTCACTTTTTCACTTTTTAAGCGTCAATAGATATTGGAGGGTAATCAGCCCCCCCCCCACGCCCTTTATTCCCAAATGCATCCGATAAAAATTTTGAGATAGCTATTTTCTTAAAAATAGTTCAAAGATCATATAACAAAACTCCGGTGTCGACACATCCCCCCAGAGAGTCAAAAGAGATTGGAGGGCACCTGCCCTCCCACCCCTCCACGCCCTTTTTTCTGAAACCCATCTGATAAGAACTTTGAGATAGCCATTTTTTAAAAAATAGTTCAAAGACCATATAACGAAAACTCCGGGGTCAACACAGCCCCACAGGGCCCGAAGGCAGGCGTTGTAAGTTATGCCCCGGGGGAATATATGGTTCTTATGGCAGGGATGCTCGTAAAAACTTTAGAGAGGGCAAACTCTTAATTTGATTGGAAATTGATAGTTCTAGTTCAGTTTTTGAGAATCAAAAGAGATTGGTGGGCAACTAGCCCCCACGCCCCTTTTTTCTCGAATGCATTTGATAAAATTTTGAGATAGCCATTAAGTTAAAAAATTTTCAAAAGTCAGATAACAAAAACTCAGGTGTCGACACAATCCCCCAGGGCCCGGGGGCAGGCGTTGTAAGTTATGCCGTGGGGCATACATGGTTCTTATGAAAGGGATACTCGTATAAACTTCAGAGAGGGCTCATTTAATTGGAAATTGGAAGTTCTAGTTCACTTTTTAAGAGTCAAAAGATATCCGAGGGTAACTAGCCCCCCCCCCACACACACACACCCTTTTTTTCTCCAAGCCTATCCGATAAAATTTTTAACATAGCCATTTCATTATAAATAATTCAAAGGTCAGATAAGAAAAACCCCTGTGTCGACGCAACCCCCTATGGCCCGGAGACAGGCGTTGTAAGTAATGCTCTGGGGCATATATCGTTTTTATGGAAGGGATGCTCGTATAACCTTCAGATAGGGTTCATTTGATTGAAAATTGAAAGTTCTCGTTCACTTCTTATGAGTCAAAATAGATTGAAGGGCAACTAGTCCTCCCCTCCACGTCCTAAATGCATCAGATAAGAATTGTGAGGTAGACATTTTGTTAAAAATAGTTCAAAGTTCAGATAACAAAAACTCCGTTGTCGACATAGCCCCCAGGACCCAAGGGTAGGCGTTGTAAGTTATGCCCTGGGGGCATATATGGTTGTTATGGAAGGGATGCTCGTATAAACTTCACAGAGGGCTCATTTGATTTGAATTTGAAAGTCGTAATTTATTTTTTAAGAGTAAAAAGTGATCGGAGGGCAGGTAGCCTCCCCCCCAACACTCCATTTGTTTTTTCCCAGACGCACTTCATATAGAAGAGGTCGTCGTATAAATTTCAAAGAGGGCTCATTTCAAAGGGGACAAACTTTTCACTTTGATATCGTTACTTCGATACCAGTTTTGATACTTTGATCAAGATTTGATTTTTTTTTTTTTTTAAGTTTGATTTTGAAATAAGGAACTTTAAAAAACTTGAAACTGTTTGCAATCAAAAAGGAACAAAAATTAATTAAAAAAAAACTTTCCGAAAAATAAGTTTTTCAAAGAAAAGTAAAGGCCATTGTAAACTTAAGCTCAGCATATACATATATACCTTTTAAAATTCAAACTCAAAAGGACCAGAAATTACTATTAAAGAATAAATGAAACCCAAAACGAACAGAAATTAAATAAACAATCATAGGAAAAAACATACAACAAGTATTAATATAAATGAATAAATAGATCTTAAAGCGAGTAATGCTTAGATTGAATATGAAAATCAAGCTTAAACGAAAAAAAAATATTTTGCTATTGAAGTATAAATGAAATCTAAAACGAACAGAATTTAAATAAACAATCAATACAAACTAACATACAATAGATATTAATGTAAATGAATAAATAAATCTTAAAAGGAGTGAAACTTAAAGTGAATATGCAAATCAAGCTTGAAACAAACAAACAAACACTACAAACAAGAGATTGGGTATCGCCCCCTTCTCTCACTGTAAAAGTCTAAAACCTACTGCGTCATTGGCGTTTTACTTGAAAACTATATGCGTCTTGAACAGTCTTGGGAAGTATAAACATCATCCAATTGAATATTTGATATATAATGATATTAGTTGTTGAAATATCCGTCTGTTCAATAATTTATTTCACTCTAATTTTTATTTTTATTTTCAATGCTGAAAGAACTGGAAAGAAAATAGTTGTAATGTAATTCGTTTTCAGTGAAGAGCCAATGACGCAGTAGGCTTTTGGTTTTTATTAAACAAAAAAAACTAGTTTTTTAAACTGAAAGTAAGGAGCAACATTAAAACTTAAAACGAACAGAAATTATTCCGTATATGAAAGGGGCTGTCCCCTCCTCAACGCCTCGCTCTTTACGCTAAAGTTTTCTATTGTTTTAAAAAATAAAGTTGTAAGACAGAGTCAAACTTTAGCATAAAGAGCGAGGCGTTGAGAAGGGGACAGCCCCTTTCATACACGGAATAATTTCTGTTCGTTTTAAGTTTTAATGTCGCTCCTTACTTTCAGTTTAAAAAACTAGTTTTTTTATTTAATTTCTGATCGTTTTTTAGTTAATGCAGCTTTTATTTTGGCTCACCGTCATTGAATAAGTAAACAAAATTTGCATAAAAATTTTACTCTTCTTTTGCTAAATGGCTGTCTCTAAATTTGGTTCTGACGTAATTTACAAATTAACTTACGTAACGAACTTCTATATTCGTATATTTTTCTTCTGGCAAAAAAAACGTTGCAGATATAGTTGCAGATTTTTGCAGATATGAGCTTGAAACCTATGTAATAGGGTTTTGTGATACGCTGAATCTGACGGTGGGATTGTCATTAAAATTCTTTCACTTGTAGGGGATGTTTCCTCCCTCT
This sequence comes from Artemia sinica, assembly GCA_027921565.1. NCBI lineage: Eukaryota > Metazoa > Arthropoda > Branchiopoda > Anostraca > Artemiidae > Artemia > Artemia sinica. The sequence continues at coordinate 18,607,213 of CM051270.1, read as the reverse complement.
TTAAAAAATCAGGTAAATTTTCTCAGGCTCGTAGCCTTTGATGAGTAATACTAAACTTAATAAAATTTATATATTTAGAATCAGCATTATAAGCCCATTCTTTTGATACATTTAGTGACATCAAAATTCCGTTTTTAAAAGTTTCGATTACTATTGAGCCGTATCGCTTGTTTTTTTTTACGTATATGTTATTACGTATATGAGTGGGTTCTCTCCTTAGTCAATACCACACTCTTTACGTTAAAAGTTAAAAAAAAAGTTTAATTCACAAACCCCTGAATCACAAAGGCCGTTTAATTAGAATAGATAGCTCTTTTGAAATCACTAAAAAAACTGTAGCGTAAAGAGCGAGGTATTGACTTGGGGGAGAACCCCCTCATATACGTAATAATTTCTGTTCGTTTTAAGTTCTAATGTTGCTTCTTACTTTCAGTTGAAAAAACTTGTTTTTTTTTTAATTTAATTTCTGATCGTTTTTTAAATAATGCTTGGAAATCCGGCGCACCCTTCATAGAAATGTCCCTTACCCCAAAGAAACATCCTCCACGGAAAGATTCTCCCGAGTAACCCCCTCCTCCAGCCCCCCCCCACCATCAAAAAATTCTTCCCCTGGGAACTGTGGGGGATTAAGTCATCCTAAAAGACATATTTATTAGATTTTCGACTATGCTGAACAAAATGGCTATCTCAAAATTTTAATTGGGTGACTTTGAGAAAAAATGAGCGTGGGAGGGGGCCTAGTTGCCCTCCATTTTTTGGAGGGCACGCATCGTGATCTTTCTTCGAGCAAAAAATGCAAATTTCCAACTTTTTGCAGATAGGAGCGTGAAACTTCTTTAATAGGGTTCTCTGATAAGCTGAATGTGATGGTGTAATTTTCGTTAAAGTTAATTAAAAATGCAAAATTCCACATTTTTGCAGATAGGAGTTTGAAGCTTCTTTAATAATGTTCGTTGATAAGCTGAATCTGATGGTGTGAATTTCGTTAAAGTTAATTAAAAAAATTTGCAATTAAAACAAAATTTTATTGTTTAAAAAAAATGAGTTGTGAGAAAGTCAAACTTTAGCGTAAAGAGCGAAAAGTTGAGGAGGGGACAGCCCCTTTCATATACGGAATAATTTCTGTTCGTTTTAAGTTTTAACGTCGTTCCTTACTTTCAGTTAAAAAAAAAACTTTTTTTTTATTTCATTTGTGAACGTTTTTTAATTAATGCAGGTTTTGATTTTGGCTCACCGTGCACGAATAATTAAAACGAAATTTGCATATTAACTTTACTTTTATTTTGTTAAATGGCTTTCTCGAAACTTGTTGAATTTTATTTACGAACGTTTTTATTAATAATAAATATACGTAACTTACGAATTAACTTACGTAACGAACTTCTATATTCATATATTTTTAATACGTATATTAGGGGGTTTGCCCCCTATTCAATACCTTGCTCTTTAAGCTAAAGTTCGAATTTTGTTCCAATTCTTTAAAAATGACCCCTTAATCACAAAGGCCGTTAATTAGAATAAATAGCTCTTATGAAAGTACTAAAAAAGCTTTGGCTTAAAGAGCGAGGCATTGACTAGAAGGTGAACCCAATCATATAGCTAATATTTTTTTGTTCGTTTTAAGTTTTGATGTTGCTCCTTACTTTCAGTTGAAAAACTTGTTTTTTTATATTTAATTTCTGATTTTTTTTTAAATAATGATGGGAAATCCGGCGCCCCCTTCATAGCGACGGAGCATAGTCTATATCTTAAATTCTTAACATATATATTTCCAATTTCTATTAACTCTCTAAATTTTATATAAGATCAACGCAATTATTAACAATTTTTACTTTTATTTTTCACTTACAACTTTGTACACGGGGAAATCAGCCACCATGGAGGCTAATCAGGTAATTCCTTCCATTTTCCAAAATCAGATGTCTCAAGCATAATTCATCCCCACTTATTAATTAGCGCATTGATTTGTTGTATAGCCCTAGCACAGTTTATATAATATACCAGTAAGTTTACCACAGATGATTTCTGGCTCTTCATTCTCGGTGCGAACAAAAAGCTCCTCCCACTTATTTCTGCACTTATTGTCCACTTATTGGTTGAGCCGGCCAAGTGGTTTTGTAAGTACTTGTTCCGTAGATGATTATTCTTTGTCTACCCGAGAAAAGATCTAATGCCGCTTATGTTTATATCTGCAAAAACGTTCTCTGGAGCACTCGCACCTCGGTCCGGGTTTTTATAATGGGTGAGATAGGGAAAGATCATACTGGATAATTATATAAACTGTGAGCCCTAGGTACAAAAAATATAACAATACATAAGTAAGTGTCTTGAAAGATGCATGTCATAGCTCAGCCACTAATGTTGCGACAGTGTAATAATCTAGTTGGGACTGTTCGTATTTAGTCGTTGCCAGGGAAATACACATTTTTTTTTTTTTGGGGGGGGGAGGGGAGAATGAGCAAAGAAACTCATTTAATATGAACAATAAGTGCCCAGACTCTCAAGAAAATTTAGGATTTCAGGGATGGCCGTGATCCCGAGCCCCCCACTCCCCCCAGGTTACACCCCGGTTCCTTTTTACTGGATATTCGGTGTATGTTTGTCGTTTCAGTCTTAATTAAAGTCTTTTTAGGCTGTCAAATTGTTAACTAACAATGACGGCTAACAAATCTTTTTAGCTCATGGATACAAAAGTGTCAGCTGATAATTCTGAGAGACGTGTTAAATGGGCGGAAAATGATAAAGAAAAGAAAAAAAGGTGATTGCCTACCAGGCTAGCCTACCACTGAAGATATTTTTAAGAAATATTAACAGTCATGGATTTTCGATCAATGGTAAAAGTAGTTGCCCTCCAATTTTTTGGTCATTTAAAAAGGGCACTAGAACTTTTAATTTCCGTTCCAATGAGCCCTCTCACGACATTCTAGGACTACTGGATCGATACGATCACCCCTGGGGAAATAAGTAAATAAATAAAAAAAAAACACGCATCCGTGATCTTTCTTCTGGCAAAAAATACAAATTTCCACATTTTTGTAGATAGGAGCTTGAAACCTCTACAGTATGGTTCTCTGATACGCTGAATCTGATGGTATGATTTTCGTTAAGATTCTATGACTTTTAGGGGGTGTTTTCCCCCCTTTTTTAAAAATAAGGCAAATATTCTCAGGGTCGTATGGGTAAGACTAAATTTGATGAAACTTATATATTTGAAATCAGCATAAAAATCAAAATTCCGTTGTTTTTAGTTTTGGTTACTACTGTGCCGGGTCCCTCCTTACTTACAGTTCGTTACCATAAACTGTAGAGATGGATTCTCGATCAATGTTAAAAGTATGAAAACTATTCATCCTCCTGTTGTTTTTTATATATATATATATATATATATATATATATATATATAATGTGCTTCAAAGCCTCCAACAATTTTCTCCAACAAAGATTAAGTTTTTTAGAAATATTTGAAAACAAAATGTGTTACGACGGCGAAGAACAGTGTACAAGTTTTCGCCGATTTCTTGTCTTTTTTCATTTCTAAAATATAAAAGATGAGCAAAGTAATTTGTATTTATTGCAAGTAATTTGCAAGCAAAACTTAAAATGAATTTAATTGAACGAGTGAAACTTAAATTGAATATGCAAATGAAGCTTGAAACGAACAAAAATCCCTACAAACAAGAGTTTGGGTATCGCCTCCTTCTCTCACTGTAAAAGTCTAAACCTACTGCGTCATAGGCGCTTTACTGAAATTTTATTTTGTTACGAATATTTTCTTTTGTACTTGATATTGAAAATAAACATTAAAATTATAGTAAAATTTTGAACTGATGAGCTTTCAGCAATTAATATCATTTTACATCAAATATTCAGTTTAATTTATTAGTTCTTTCTAAAGTCGTTCAAGACGAATATAGTTTCACTACAAAAAAGAGTTTGGATACTGCCCCCTTCCTTAACTGTAAATCAAACAGTTCGTGTTTACGAACTGTAAGTAAGGAGCGACCCGGCTCAATGGTGACCGAAACTCTAAAAAACAGAATTTTGATACCAATAGATATATCAAAAGAATCAGATTTTAATTCTGATTTCAAATATACAAGTTTCATCAAGTTTAAATTACCTATCAAAAGTTACGCGCCTGAGAAAATTTGGCTGATTTTCGAAAAAAGGGGGAAAGACCCCCTAAAAGTTATAGAACCTTAATGAAAATCACACCATCATATTCAGCGTATCAGAGAACCCTACTGTAGAGGTTTCAAGCTCCTATCTAATAAAATGTGGAATTTTCCATTTTTTGCCAGAAGAAAGATCACAGATGCGTGTTTTTTTTTTCAGGGGTGATCGTATCGACCCAGTGGTCCTAGAATATCGTGGGAGGTCTAGAGGATTCTATCCTTCTTTTTAAGTGCAAGGATGCAAAGATAAGTATACAAATTTTCTACAAAAAAAACGAATCATACTAAAATGTATGCTAAATTCCGAAAATAATCAGTTTTATGTCCGTAGAACCGATTAACAAGATCAAACTTTGTATTGTATTTCGTTGAAAAAAAAAATCCTGACCCAGATAAATTTTTTCTTCGATTTCTTTTTTTTTGGTAATTTGGAACTAATATCAGAATTCAGTTTGAGATCTTATTCCGGAAAATCTAGCCTTTAGATAAGATTTTTCGAAGCCATTTTTGGTAAAATTTTAATTTTTCCCAGTTATTTTTAATATATGCAGTTGAAAATTCGATTGTGTTCTTGATGCAGTGGTTTGGACTAAATTCAGATGTAACTAATCGTAATTTTTTGAGGTATATTTTTTTTCAAGATGTGTTATATTTATATCGATGTTATAAAATATGATCTTTTTATGTATTTTCTTTCTTCTAACATGGGTCCTTGGTCTCAGTCCCTCCAAGTACCCATATTGGTTGTTTGCATCAGGTTTGTCCGAAAATGTTTGTTCGTCTCGTAGAACGTAACACAAGTGAATATCTACAAATTTTTGATGCGTTTTCAAGTTTTTCTTCCGCTGCGACACTACTTCGGAGCGTGTGCGCGCCGACTGGATTCGGTAGAGGGCGTTCCTAGCTAGCGAACGAGCGGCTTGTCAATTGTCTACGAGCACCTGGAGATTCAGGACAGGCATTTTTGCGTGACGTGGTTTCTGTATGTGGTGCAAGCCAAAAATGCAGCGTTCGTTAGAGCAGAGGTACGCGATTAAACCCTGTGTGAAATACGGTAAATCTGCGACAGAGATGTTTGATATGATCAAGCAGGCTTACCCAGATGTTGCTTTAGCAAAAAGTGGTGGGTTTTGGAGGCAGCAGGCCTTTTTGTAGGGCCGGGAAGAGGTCGCCGATGAAGACAGTGCTGGAAGACACTTTATGCGTTATATGCGACAAGCCTATGGCTTCCTCCTTTATTGAATAAAATAGATAAATAAAGACCTTCGACTTCGACAAACACCGACAATTTGACTCGTTTGCGCAAAGTTTTGAACTCACACCGTTGACTAAGTATTTGTTTAACTGCCCAAATCTGAAATTTATCAAAATATGTCGTTCGTGACATTGTGACATTAATAAGCGCAAGGTTTGCGCGAAGATGGTCCCAAAAGTGCTCCCTGACGACCAGGAATTGCGGTGAATGGAAGTGTGCCAAGGAAATTTCAACATGGGTGAAAGTGACCCCAATTTTTGAATAACATAATGCCAGGTGACAAGTCCTGGATCTTTGAGCATGATCCTGAGATAAAGAGGCAATCTTCTCAGTGGCACACGTTGGCGTCTCCTCGCCCAAAAAAGGCAAGAATGAGCAAATCCAAAGTGAAAACGATGCTCATTGTCTTTTTTGACATCAAAGGCATCGCCCACCATGAGTTTGTTCCACCTGGACAAACCGTCAACGCCAAGTTTTATGTGGAAGCGCTCAAAAGACTCAAAAAACGGTCAATCGGGTCCGACAAGAACTTGCAGCCGACAGGAAGATGTACCACGACAACGCCCCAACTCACACCGCCCTACTCGTTAACAACTACCTGACCAAGGCCGGCATTCCAACACTTCCACAGCCTCTTTACAGCCCGGGTGTGGCCTCCCGGACTTTTTAATGTTTCCTCGCCTGAAAATGCCTATGAAAGACAAGTATTTTGAGGCGACAGAGGGGATCCAAGCAGCATGCACCGCGGTTCTCAAGGCTTTTTCGGAGAATAAATACCGTGACGCCTCCTATGCTTGGAAATCACGCTGGCAGCGCTACATTGACGCAGAAGGAGCCCATTTTGAAAGTTTTTATAGAATTGTAACGATTGGCTCAATAAATGTTTTTAAATCGACTCGGTCCCGTTACTTTCCGGACAAATCCTGTATATGCGTATTTGTAGACGGATTTGCAAAACAACATTTCATTATTAGGACGCTGTTAAACTGGAATCTACTCTGAAAATCCAAATTTACTGTTTCAAATCATAGGCAGCGCAATAGCGCTGCCTAAGCAAAGAACGATATGGGCACAATGTATTGTTTATTTCTTGGTCTTAGACCAGGGCACTTCGCATCGAAGGAGATGTAGAAGCTTCGAAAAGGGCTCATTCGATTGGAAAATGGAATGGCCAGCGCCCTTTTTAATAGTCGAAAGTAATTGGAGGGAACTAGCCCCCCCCCCACGCTCATCATTCCCCCAAACACATCCAATCAAAATTTTGAGATAGCCATTTTGTTCAGCGTAGTTGATTTCCAGATAGAAATTATGTTTTTGAGGAGGACACTCCCCCACAACCCTCAGGACAAGGGTTTTAAGTTGTACCCAGGGGGCATATAAGAACGATGTCGGTACAATGTATTATTTACTTTTTTTTTCCTTTAGACCAGGGCACTACGTATCGAAGAAGTTGTCGTAGAAACTTCGAAAAGGGCTCATTTAATTGGAAATTGGAGTGGCTTGAGTCCTTTTTAATAGTCGAAAGTGATTGGAAGGCAACTAACACCCCTTCCACGCCCACCATTTCCCGAAACACATTCAAACAAAATTTTGAGATAGCCATTTTGTTCAGCGTAGTTGATTTCTAGATAGACAATATGTTTTGAGAAGGTCACTCTCCCACAACCCGCAGGGAAAGGGTTTTAAGTTATGCCCTGGGGGCATATAAGGACGATGTTGGCACAATGTATTATTTATTATTTTTTCCTTTAGACCAGGGCACTTCGTATCGAAGAAGTTGTCGTAGAAACTTCGAAAAGGGCTCATTCAATTGGAAATTGGAGTGGCTTGTGTCCTTTTTTAATAGTTGAAAGTGATTGGAAGGCAACTAACACTCCTTCCACGCCCACCATTTCCCAAAACACATTCAATCAAAATTTTGAGATAGCCATTTTTTTTCAGCGTAGTTGATTTCTAGATAGAAAATATGTTTTTGAGAAGGTCACTCTCCCACAGCCCTCAGGGCAAGGATTGTAAGTTATGCCCTGGGGGCATATAACGTTTTTTTTATAGAAGGCGTTGTCGTAGAAACTTCAAAAAAGCCTCATTCGACTTTAAATTCAAAGGGCTAGTGCCCTTTTTACACATCCAATCAAAATTTTGATTGGATGTCTATTAAAAAGGCTAGTGCCCTTTTTAATAGTCGAAAGTGATTGGAAGGCGACTAACCCCCCTCTCTCGCCCACCTTTTCCCCAAACACATCCAATCAAAATTTTGAGATAGCATTTTTGTTCCACGCAGTTTAAAGGTCAGGAAATTATACCTTTGAGCAGGACACTCCCCCCACAGTCTTCAGAGCAAGGGTTATAAGTAATACCCTAGGAACATATAAGTTTTTATTAAAATCTTTGTCCTAGAAACTTGAAAAGGGCTCATTCGATTGGAAATTCAAAGGTCTAGTGCCCTTTTCAATAGTCGAAAGGGATCCGATGGCAACTAACCCCCCTCTCACGCCCATATTTTCCCCAAAAACATCCAATCAAAATTTTTCGATAGCCATTTTGTTCAGCGTCGTTGATTCCAAGATAGAAATTATGTTTTTGAGGAGGACACTCCCCCCACAGCCCCAAGGGCAAGGGTTGTAAGTTATGCCCTGGGGGCATATAAGGTTTTTTTTTTAGAAAGTGTTGTCGTAGAAACTTCAAAAAAGGCTCATTCGACTGGAAATTCAAAGGGTTGGTGCTCTTTCTAACAGTCGAAAGTGATTGGAGGGCAACTAAACCCCCTCTCACACCCACCTTTCCCCCAAACACATCCAATCAAAATTTTAAGATAGCCATTTTGTTCAACGTAGTTGAAAGTTCTGGAAATTAGGTCTTTGAGGATGACAACCCCCACAGCCCTCAAAGCAAGGGTTGTAAGTTATGCCCTTGGGGCATATAAGGTTTCTCTAGAACGCGTTGTCGTAGAAACTTCAAAAAGAGCTCAAGCGATTGGAAATTAAAATGGCTAGTGCCCTTATTAATAGTCGAAAGTGATTGAAAGGCAACTAACCCCCCTTCCAGGCCCACCATTTCCCCAAAAACATCCAATCGAAATGTTGAGATAGCCATTTTTTCCACGCAGTTTAAAGTTCAGGAAGTTATACCTTTGATTAGAACACTCCCCCCACAGTCTTCAGGGCAAGGGCTATAAGTTATGCCCTGGGGGCATATAAGTTTTTATTGAAATCTTTGTCGTAGAAACTTGAAGAAGGGCTCATTTGATTGGAAATTCAAAGGGCTAGTGCCCTTTTTAATAGTCTCGAAAGTGATTTGAGGGCAACTAACCCCCCTCTCTCGCCCACCTTCTCCCCAAACAAATCCAATCAAAATTTTTTGATACCCATTTTATTCAACGTAGTTGAAAGTTTTGGAAATTAGGTATTTAAGGATGACAACACCTCCACCCCCACAGCCCTCAGGGCAATGGTCGTAAGTTATGCCCTGGGGGTAAATAAGGTTTTTATAGAAAGCGATGTTATAGAAACTTCAAAAATTGTTCATTCAACTGGAAATTGAAAGGGCTAGTGCCCTTTTAATAGCCGAAAGTGATTGGAGGGCAACTAACCCTCCTCTCACGCCCTCCACTTCCCCAAACACATCTAATCAAAATTTTGAGATATCCATTTTGTTCAACGTAGTCGAAAGTTCGAGAAATTAGGTCTTTCAGGATGATAACCCCATCAGAGCCCTCAGTGCAAGGGTTGTAAGTTTTGCCCTGGAGCATATAAGGTTTATATAGAAAGTTGTTGTAGAAATTTCAGAAAAAGACTCATTTGATTGGAAATTGAAATTGCCCTTTTTAATAGTCAAAAGTGAGCGGAGAGTAAGAATCAATTTCTTCGCACGTCCACAGAGGCCTAAACCTTAGGAGAGGGTATCGGATACCTTTCCCAGAGGTGGCACAGAGCACAAAAGAGCCCTGTTATGCAGGTCTGTAGCTCAAATTTATTCAGAATATATATAAAAAAAAACTCAAATGCACAAAATAGTTTTTTTCCTACTCAGATAAATTTTAATTTCGAAGAACTAAAATGAAAGCCGGCCACGACACATCTTATAACTACTAGGAATGAGTTTTATGTCAAGACTTATGTCAAGATCTCATACTATCTAGGTATCGCACATTCCAGCAATAGAAATGTTTTTAAGACGATAGTTACATGGTAGCAAAAGCGTGTCCAGGATTCTTGTTCTGGGAGGGAGGGGGGTACAAACAAAAACTTCAAAAACGCATCAAAAGCTTGTTTATATTCATTTTTGTTACGTTTTTACGAATTAAAAAAAAATTTCAGTGGGGGCGGGTGGTTCAAAACCGGTAGCCCTCCCCTGATACGGCTTTGGATAGTCGACTAGGGTAAAAAATTGATCTGCGGATCAACTTTCTTTAATATTTCGAAGAAAGATTATAAGCTGTGTAAACCAAACTGTTAGAAATCAACTCAAATATGCACTCCTGAAACTCTGTGAAAGCTGGTGGCCTGCGTTTACTCCCCGGCGATTAATTCAAATCCAATCAAAATTTTTTGATCCCATTTTATTCAACGTAGTTGAAAGTTTTGGAAATTAGGTATTTAAGGATGACAACACCTCCACCCCCACAGCCCTCAGGGCAATGGTCGTAAGTTATGCCCTGGGGGTAAATAAGGTTTTTTATAGAAAGCGATGTTATAGAAACTTCAAAAATTGTTCATTCAACTGAAAATTGAAAGGGCTAGTGCCCTTTTAATAGCCGAAAGTGATTGGAGGGCAACTAACCCTCCTCTCACGCCCTCCACTTCCCCAAACACATCCAATCAAAATTTTGAGATATCCATTTTGTTCAAAGTAGTCGAAAGTTCGAGAAATTAGGTCTTTCAGGATGATAACCCCATGAGAGCCCTCAGTGCAAGGGTTGTAAGTTATGCCCTGGGGGCATATAAGGTTTATATAGAAAGTTGTTGTAGAAATTTCAAAAAGGACTCATTTGATTGGAAATTGAAATTGCCCTTTTTAATAGTCAAAAGTGAGTGGAGAGTAAGAATCAATTTCTTCGCACGTCCACAGAGGCCTAAACCTTAGGAGAGGGTATCGGATACCTTTCCCAGAGGTGGCACAGAGCACAAAAGAGCCCTGTTATGCAGGTCTGTAGCTCAAATTTATTCAGAATATATATAAAAAAAAAACTCAAATGCACAAAATAGTTTTTTTCCTACTCAGATAAGTTTTAATTTCGAAGAACTAAAATGAAAGCCGGGGCGGCCACGACACATCTTATAACTACTAGGAATGAGTTTTATGTCAAGACTTATGTCAAGATCTCATACTATCTAGGTATCGCACATTCCAGCAATAGAAATGTTTTTAAGACGATAGTTACATGGTAGCAAAAGCGTGTCCAGGATTCTTGTTCTGGGAGGGAGGGGGGTACAAACAAAAACTTCAAAAACGCATCAAAAGTTTGTTTATATTCATTTTTGTTACGTTTTTACGAATTGAAAAAAAAATTCAGTGGGGGCGGGTGGTTCAAAACTGGTAGCCCTCCCCTGATACGGCTTTGGATAGTCGACTAGGGTAAAAAATTGATCTGCGGATCAACTTTCTTTAATATTTCGAAGAAAGATTATAAGCTGTGTAAACCAAACTGTTAGAAATCAACTCAAATATGCACTCCTGAAACTCTGTGAAAGCTGGTGGCCTGCGTTTACTCCCCGGCGATTAAATCAAATCCAATCAAAATTTTTTGATCCCATTTTATTCAACGTAGTTGAAAGTTTTGGAAATTAGGTATTTAAGGATGACAACACCTCCACCCCCACAGCCCTCAGGGCAATGGTCGTAAGTTATGCCCTGGGGGTAAATAAGGTTTTTTATAGAAAGCGATGTTATAGAAACTTCAAAATTGTTCATTCAACTGAAAATTGAAAGGGCTAGTGCCCTTTTAATAGCCGAAAGTGATTGGAGGGCAACTAACCCTCCTCTCACGCCCTCCACTTCCCCAAACACATCCAATCAAAATTTTGAGATATCCATTTTGTTCAACGTAGTCGAAAGTTCGAGAAATTAGGTCTTTCAGGATGATAACCCCATCAGAGCCCTCAGTGCAAGGGTTGTAAGTTATGCCCTGGGGGCATATAAGGTTTATATAGAAAGTTGTTGTAGAAATTTCAAAAAGGACTCATTTGATTGGAAATTGAAATTGCCCTTTTTAATAGTCAAAAGTGAGTGGAGAGTAAGAATCAATTTCTTCGCACGTCCACAGAGGCCTAAACCTTAGGAGAGGGTATCGGATACCTTTCCCAGAGGTGGCACAGAGCACAAAAGAGCCCTGTTATGCAGGTCTGTAGCTCAAATTTATTCAGAATATATATAAAAAAAAACTCAAATGCACAAAATAGTTTTTTTCCTACTCAGATAAATTTTAATTTCGAAGAACTAAAATGAAAGACACATCTTATAACTACTAGGAATGAGTTTTATGTCAAGACTTATGTCAAGATCTCATACTATCTAGGTATCGCACATTCCAGCAATAGAAATGTTTTTAAGACGATAGTTACATGGTAGCAAAAGCGTGTCCAGGATTCTTGTTCTGGGAGGGAGGGGGGTACAAACAAAAACTTCAAAAACGCATCAAAAGTTTGTTTATATTCATTTTTGTTACGTTTTTACGAATTGGAAAAAATTTCAGTGGGGGAGGGTGGTTCAAAACCGGTAGCCCTCCCCTGATACGGCTTTGGATAGTCGACTAGGGTAAAAAATTGCTCTGTGGGTCAACTTTCTTTAATATTTCGAAGAAAGATTATAAGCTGTGTAAACCAAACTGTTAGAAATCAACTCAAATATGCACTCCTGAAACTCTGTGAAAGCTGGTGGCCTGCGTTTACTCCCCGGCGATTACCCCCCCCCGGAAAATACCCCCCGTGAAAAATAAGGCTTTCCAAAGTTGAGAATTTCATTTGAGTTTGATTTTTTTAATTTCCGTAGGGGGGGGGGGGGAATTTTGGTACTTGTGTATTATGCGCCACTCACTCAAGTTTACGCTGTGTAAAATTCGAGAACACATCGGTTTTTCGTTAGTTTCTTCGTTACTCTAGAAATAAATTTGGGCTATAGATTTGCACATTAGGGGGGGGGGGGGGGGGGGGTATAGCGGGTCTGCATGCAAAATGTATTTGGTACAATTATTCTGCATATTAGATATATAGACAAATAAGTGTAATTTAAAGCCAAATATACGGCCATGAACACAGTAAAATAACATAAATGAAAGGGGTAAATAACATAAACTTTGATCAGCGATCAAACAGTTCGTGATAACGAACCGTAAGTAAGGAGCGACCCGGCTCAATAGTAACCGAAACTCTAAAAAACGGAATTTTGATACCAATAGATATCCAGGGGGTTAAAAAACGGAATTTTCCGGGGGGTTAAACATCTCCCATTCACTATATTCATTTATGTTATTTTATTAGGAAATTAAAAAAAAAATAAAACTCAAATAAAATTCTCAAATTTGGAAAACCTCATTTTCCACGCGGGGGGGGGGGGTATTTCCCGGGGGATAAGCGCCCAGAACCGTGAAGCTTTATTCACCTAGATCGGGTACCATAAATATTAACGAAAATCTGCTAGGAAAGTAGTTGGTCACCCCCTGCAGGGAAAAGTGATCGTTTACTGTGTAATTATGTACCGAAAACTATGAATTAACTTGCCAACATTGACATAATTAGCACCTCTGAAGCAAGTTGGACTATCAAGAACTTCTTTCTAGATAGTCTGTCTTCTGCTTACTTATCTCTGTATCAACCAATTCGAGAGTACTCCGTATTCCCAATGGCTAAAAGTATAGCCAGAATTAGCAAGTTAAGTAAAAGTCACGCTGTCATTCTAGCCAAAAAGTGAGTCTCCCGTTGAAAAATTTAAAGAGTTGGCAGACCAAAAGTAAAAAAAATCTTTAATTACCCTCAAAAATCAAAATTCCATGAGGCCCACGGTTCAAGTTTTAGAGTGGTTGGAACAGTTTTGAAACTGGTGGTTCTGGTGGCATGTTTTGGGAGCTCGTGGTCCAAAAGAGCAAGACCAGTGTTTTCCTTTTTAAAATTACCATGAGACTGGTGAACCGGACTCACCACACTGTACCTTAAAAACCATATGTTAGGAGGAGATGAAGGAGTTTGCTGGCAGGAGGATGGCAAAGGAGTAGAAGATTGGAAACATGATTAAAACCATGCACACCAGGTGGTCTATGCCAAGCGTGGCAGAACTGTATCAGGCGTGGCGGAGGTATGCCAGGCGTAGTGAAAGTTCACCAAGCATGCCAGGACTGTGCTATGCATGGTGGCACAGGTGGCGCTACGAGTTACACCAGGTGGTGTGAAGCGGGCAACCCCAAGGGTTAACCATGTACAACGCGCGGTGCGGACAACATGCAGTGGAAGCGTGCCCTACGTCATGAAACTGTGATGCGAATAGGAGGGACATGGCTATGGTTGTTTATACATTGTACAAATATGTTCGATTCAATTTTAATACTTTAGTATTTCTACGATGACGATCACAGTGTATGTGATCGAAATATCTAGACTTTTATACATGTTTTCACTGTCTAAATAAATAGATTTATCCCCATTTGAACGTTTATTTGTTTGATTAGGATCCTTTTGGCCTAAGAACTTGCGGTCTTAAGCATCAAGGCGCCCAGAAAAAAAATCACTTTTTGCTGGGCCCTGTTTTGGAGGAACTAACGTTTTTTCCCCTCCATTGAGGCTCCCTTGGCCTAAGGACTTAAATTTATGATTTTTGAGACAACTGTAAATTGCCATAAAAGGCTATTTTTGAGGGGCCAGTACCTCCAGCTCAGTTTTTTTTATGCGGTGCATGAGGGTTTCCGCATCCCAGGAATTTACGGCTTCGAGTTTTAAGCCATTCAGAGAAAAAATAACACTTTTGGTCCTTTGCTGTTTTTTTTTTTCGATGGATCCAATATGTTTAGTGCATTGGAGTCCTCACGGCAAAAGAAATTACGGATGTAAATTTCAAACCTATTAAAAACGATCTTGGCCTTTTTTGTGGTCCCATTTTGGAAGAATACTGCCCTATAACTTCGTTTCAGGGAAGCATGGTCCTCTGGGCCTAAGGCCTTGCAGTTTTAAGTTTCAAGCCGTCCAAAATCGAACAAACTAATCAGGCCTCGAACGCCCATGCCCCAAACACCTCTCGACTATAAGTGTAGTTCTTTCGGTCCAGAGAATGATTACTATAAGTTTCCAGTCAATCAGAAACCTAAACTCAATCACGCCCCTTCTCCCAATTTCTCCACTATACCTGCACCTAAGAGGACAGAGGACTGTTTTATTCTTTGGTAGTTATTCTTTAGTTCCAGGTTTGCCACCTGTAGCACGAAAGTGCTATTTTAGTAATATTTTATTAGGTGTTGCACTGTAGCCCGTGCTCAGGCTTGCTAAAATAGCATGAAAGTGCTATTTTAGCACTATTACAGTCAATTTTTGACTATAGCATCGAAAATCGCTGTATAGCACGCAAATTTGGGCAATTGTAGCAAATTAGGAACTGACCGTGGTGGCAACCCTGTTTAGTCCACGATCAGCCTAATCCAACGGACATTTGTACACACAGGTTCTCTAAGTTAGCATATTAACCTATTTTCTTTAAAATATACATGCGTATACTGTATAATAACAAGTTCACATCCTAAATGTTTTAATTTAAAAATTCTTTTTTTTAAGAAAGAAGGGCGGGACCTGAAACCCGCCGCCTTTCTGGCAACACCCCTTGAGGTTTTGCGCTCGAACTTAAAAAAAAAAGTCAAACCAAGAAACCACAAAATATACGATTCACAATGCCTACAATTATTATTTCGTATTGACAAGATTAAAAAAAGCGTTAAAAATTGACCGTGTTGCATCTGAGTGAACACTTTTGGCTTACCTGACAACAAGCAATTATTGAATAGATTAGTTTCTTTTTTTAAATCTACACAACACAGAACACTAGGGCAACCAAGCGAAGCCTTTTTCTTGATGGTATACATAGTAAAAAACAACGAAAAAACATTTTCGCATGCTGACCAAGGCTCAGCGTACCGCAGGTACCGATTTCCTGATTCTCTACCTTCGACCGGGAGTGCACAGCCTGGCTGGGGGCAAACCACTCGACGCTTCCTGCGTTTTTCCCCTAGATTTTTCTAGGTACCCATTTGGAGCTGGGTCGACTCCGGCTGACCTTACAGAGTTACACCGCTAACTCCCTTCCGAACCAAATAACCAGCGATCCTAATACTCGAACCCCTACCCTTACGGGCATGCGAGCAAAGTCTCCCTTAAACCTATACTGTTCAAATTTCAGCCTTTCAAATACTTCTTATTTAGCTTCCTCTATTGAGAGAATCAAAGATACATAAATTAGATACCCCACTTACCAGGGGCGTCGTCTGGGGGGGGGGGGGGCAGGAGGCAGTTGCCCCCCGATAATGTGGAGAAAAAATATTATAGTCCCATACCCCCCCCCCCAAATGAAAATGCAGGAGATTCGGCCCTGCCGCTTGCAAGTATAGAATTCATCATATACATGTAGACGGCTACAGAGATTGGTTGTTTGAAGGGGAGGTAGGCGTTGTCTCGGTATGATTCATTTTTTTCAGTCGCCTATTCACATTGTTTTCAAAAGTAAATTATCGAGTAACAAGAAATAACGATTAATGCGGTGTGAATGAAGTGTGTTGGAGGAATTAAACACATTCTAATAGCCCTATGCCTCTAGCCCGTTTCCCTCAATCCTACTCTACATCTATTTGCCTCTATTTGCTATCTGTATTCTACATCTATTTGCATCTATCTATACATGGCCTCTACTTATATTCAACTCGTTCCCTCAACTCACCAAATTCTCTTTCACAAAAATTTGTTAAATTTGTGAGCATTTTTTACCACTTCCAAATGTTCAGTTACTTTCGACTCTTATCAGTAAATCAATTTCCGATGACAATGCAAAAATACAACTTCAAAATTCCCCCCTTTTAAACATTAAACAACATAAACGGATAATTGGGCCCAATGAAAAGTTTCAAACAAATACTACCGCATTAAAAAAGACTTGATAGCGCAGCAGTAAAACGCTTAACTGTGGCCGTGGTAACTTAGGTTCGAATCGTAGATAAGACAAATTTTGGCGTAGAGAAGATCAAAAACTAATTAGTCTTGAAAAATACTAAAAAATCGAAAAAAATAATTATATACATATATATATATATATATATATATATATATATATATATATATATATATATATATATATATATATTATATATATATATATATATATATATAATATATATATATATATATATATATATATATATATATATATTTATATATATATTTATATATATATATATATATATATATATTATATATATACTCGGTAATTTATTTTAATTTCTGTTCGCTTTGGGTTTCATTTATTTATCGATGCTGATTTGTGGTAGTTTCACGCTTGTTAGATAATTTGATTTTATTTTTGCTCATTTTTGGTTTAATGAAGTTCTTTACTTTTCTTTGAAAAACTTATTTTATGGAAAAAGTTTTTTAATTAATTTCTGTTCGTTTTATATTGACATAGTCTTTTCAGGGAAAAAGAAATAATAGTTTAAACCTTTTCGTTTTTTAAGACTTAATAGTTTGGCTTGCTATTTGTGTGCTGGAGTAAGTTTTTCAGCAATTTTCAACTTCATACACCCTTTTGAAAACCTGGACACAAATAGTAGTGTTTAATTTAGTTTCATACCTCCTCTAGTTGACCTTAAATAGAAAACTTGATATCATTCGCAAAAAATTCTGTTTACTTTCTTTGATAGCTTGGATACACTTACGCTTTTTGATTTGGTTAAATTTTAAGAACAGCAGTAGCCCTGAAAGTTGAACATAATACCCTCAGTCGTTCTTGGGATAATGCTGAGATGCCTTATTGGGAATTAGCATTAACACAGTGCGTTTTGATTTAATCTTAAGGCAACATTTTGTTTTAAGCATAATGCACAAATGGGAGGGTGGGCGTGGGAGGGGGATTAGTTGCCCTCAAATCACTTTCAACTATTAAAAAGGGCACTAGCCCTACCTATTTTCAATCGAATGAGCCGTTTTCGAAATTTCTACGACAACACCTTTGATACGAATTGCCTTGGTCTAACAAAGAAATAATAATAGAAAGAAAAAAAAACATTGTACCCACATCGCTCTTTACTATAAAAATGTCAAACCTTCCAATTACTTTCGACTATTAAAACGGCACTAGCCCTTTCAATTTCCAATCGAAACGAGCTCTTTTTGACTTTCTACGTCAACACTTTCTATAAACACCTTAAATGCCCCAGGGCATAAATTACAACCCTTGCCCTAAGGGCTGTAGGGGCTGTCATCCTCAAAGACCTAATTTCCAGAACTTTCAACTATGTTGAACAAAACGGCTATCTCAAAATTTTAATTGGATGTATTTGGGGAAATAGTGGAGGTGAGAGGGGCATTAGTTGCCCTTCAATCACTTTCAACTATTAAAAATGGCACTAGCACTTTGAATTTCCAATCGAATGAGCTCTTTTTCAAGCATCTACGACAAAGCTTTTAATGAAAACCTTATATGCCCCCAGGGCATAACTTAAAACCCTTGCCCTGAAGACAGTGGGGGAAGTGTCCTGCTCAAAGGTATAATTTCCAGAACTTTTAACTACGTTGAACAAAATGGCTATCTCAAAATTTTGATTGGATGTGTTTGGGGAAAAGGTGGGGGTGGAAGGGGTGTTAGTTGCCTTCCAATCCCCTTCAACTACTAAAAAAAGCACTAGCCCTTTCAATTTACAATCGAATGAGCCCTTTTGAAGTTTCTACGACAACACTTTCTATAGAAACCTTATATGCTCCCACGGCATAACTTACAACCCTTGCCCTGAGGGCTGGGGGGTTGGTATCCTCAAAGACCTAATTTCCAGAACTTTCAACTACTTTGAACAAAATTGCTATCTCAAAATTTTGATTGGATGTGTTTGGGGAAATGGTGGCCGTGAGAGGGGGGTTAGTTGCCCTCCAATCACTTTCGACTATTAAGAAGGCAAACATAATTTCCAGACTTTTTAACTACTTCGAACCAAATGGCTTCTATAAAAACCTTATATGCCCCCAGGCCATAAGTTAAAACCTTTGCCCTGAGGGTTGCGGGGGAATGTCTTCCTCAAAAACATACTTTCTATCTGGAAATCAACTAGCCTTCGCTGAACAAAATGGCTATCTCAAAATTTTGATTGGATGTGTTTGGGGAAATAGTAGGTGTGAGAGGGGTGTTAGTTATCGTCCAATCACTTTCGACTATTAAAAAGGGCACAAGCCCTTCTAATTTCCAATCAAATGAGCCCTTTTTGAAGTTTCTACAACATCGTCATCTATAAAAACCTTATATGCCCCCAGGGCATCACTTACAACCCTTGCCCTGAGGGCTCTGAGGAGGTTATCATCCTCAAAGACCTAATTTCTAAAAAATTTAACTACGTTGAATAAACTGGCTATCTAAAATTTGATTGGATGCGTTCGGGGAAAAGGTCGGCGTGAGAGGGGGGTTAGTTGCCCTCCAATCATTTCGACAATTAAAAAGGGCACTAGCCTTTTGAATTTCCAATTAAGTTTCTAGACAAAGCTTTCAATAAAAACCTTATATGCCCCCAGGGCATAACTTACAACCCTTACCCTGAGATCTGCGGGGGGAGTGTCATCCTCAAAGATATAATTTCTGGATCTTTCAACTACTTTCAACTAAATGGCTATCTCAAAATTTTGATTGGATGTGTCCGGATAAATGGAGGGCGTGGGAGGGGTGTTAGTTGCCTTCTAATCACTTTTTACTATTAATTAATTTAAAAATAACTTTCCGAAAAATATGTTTTTCAAAGAAAAGTAAAGGCCATTTTAAACTTAAGCTCAGCCGATACAAATACCTTTTAAAATTCAAACTCAAAACGACCAGAAATTACTATTAAAGAATAAATGAAACCCAAAACGAACCAAAATTAAATAAACAATCATAGCAAAAACATACAAGTAATAATATAAACGAATAAATAGATCTTAAAGCGAGTAATGCTTAGATTGAATATGAATATCAAGCTTAAAACGAAAAAAAAATTTTCCTATTGAAGTATAAATGAAACTTAAAACGAACTGAAATTAAATAAACAATCATTGCAAACAAACATACAATAGATATTAATGTAAATTAATAAATAAATTTTAAAACGAGTGAAACTTAAACTGAATATGCAAATCAAGCTTGAAACGAACAAAAATCACCACAAACAAGAGTTTGGGTATGACCTTCTTCTCTCACTGTAAAAGTCTAAAACCTATTGCGTCATTGGCGCTGTACTGAAAACGAATTTTATGACAAATATTTCATTTGTACTTAATATTGAAAATAAACATTAAAATTATAATAACATTTTGGACTGATGAGCTTTCAGCAATTAATATCATTATACATCGAATATTCAGTTTATTTTATTAAATTTTTTTAAAGTTGTTCAAGACGAATATAGTTTCCCTACAAACAAGTGTTTGGATACTGCCTCCTTTCCTAACTGTAAATAAAAACCAAAAACCTACTGCGTCATCGCTTAACTGAAAACGGATTATATTACAAATATTTTCTTTTCCAGTTCTTACAGTATTGAAAATAAAAATACATCTACAGTGAAATAAATTCTTGAAACTGATGGATCTTTCAACAATTAATTTCATTATACATCAAATATTCCATTTGATGTTGTTTATACTTTTCAAGACTGTTCAAGACACATATAGTTTTCAGTAAAGCGCCAATGACGCAGAAGATTTTAGACTTTTACAGTGAGAGAAGGAGGTCATACCCAAACTCCGATTTGTGGTGATTTTTGTTCGTTTCAAACTTGATTTGCATATCCAATTTAAGTTTTACTTGTTTTAAGATCTTATTTATTAATTTATATTAATATCTATAGTATGTTTGTTTGCATTGACTGTTTATTTAATTTCTGTTTGTTTTAAGTTTCATTTACATTTCAATAGGAAAATATTTTTTTTCGTTTTAAAAGCTTGAATTCATATTCAACCCAAGCATTACTCGCTTTAAGATCTATTTATTCGTTTATATTATTACTTGTTGTATGTTTTTTGCTATGATTGTTTATTTAATTTCTGTTCGTATTGGGTTTCATTTATTCTTTAGTAATTTCTGGTCGTTTTGAGTTTGAATTTTGAAAGGTATTTGTATCTGCTGAGCTTAAGTTTAAAATGGCCTTTACTTTTCTTTGGAAAACTTATTTTTCGGGAAGTTTTTTTAAATTAATTTTTGTTCGTTTTAGATTGCAAAAAATTTCAAGTTTTTAAAAATTCCTTATTCCAAAATCAAACTTAAAAAAAAATCAAATATTCATCAAAGTATCAAAACTGACATCAAAGTAACAATATCAAAGTGAAAAATGGGTTTGTGTCAACCTCGGAGTTTTTATTATCTGATGTTTGAACTATTTTTAACAAAATTGCTATCTCAAAATTTTTATCGGATGGGTTTGGGGAAAAAACGGCGTGAAGGGACTAGATTAAGCTTAGATCTCTTTTGACTCTTTAAAAGTGAACTAGAACTTTCTATTTTCAGTCAAAATGAGCCCTCTCTGAAGTTTATACGAGTATCCCTTCTATAAGAACCATATATATCCCCAGAGTATAACTTACAACGCCTATCCCTGGGCCCTGGGGGTTGTGTCAACCCTGGAGTTTTAATATCTGATGGTTGAACTATTTTTAACAAAATGGTCACCTGACATTTTATCGGATGGGTTTATCCATCCGATACACCCAAAGGTGTGGAGGGCGGGAGGAGCTAGTTGCCCTCTGATCTTTTGTTACTCTGAGAAAATGAACTACAACTTTTAATTTCCATTCAAATGAACCCTCTCTGAAGTTTATACGAGCATACCTTCCATAAGAACCATATATGCCCCCAGAGCAATACTTACAACGCCTGCCCCGGCCCTTGGGGGGGGGGGGGGTCGACACAGGAGTTTTTCTTATCTGATCTTTGAACCATTTTAACGAAATGGCCATGCTTAGGAGTTTTTGTTATATGATCTTTGAACTATTTTTCACAAAATGGCTGCCTCAAATTTTTGATCAGATATATTTGGGGGAAAAGGGCTTGGAGGCCAGTTGCCTTTGATCACTTCTGGCTCTTAAAAACGGCACTAGAACTCTCGATTTCCAATCGAATGAGCACCCTTTGAAGTTTATACGACGACCCCTTCTATATGAAGTGCCCCTGGGAAAAAAAATTAATGGAGTGTGGGGGGAGGCTAGCTGCCCTCTAATCACTTTTGACTCTTAAAAAGTGAATTATAATTTTCAATTTCCAATCAAATGAGCCCTCTAGGAATTTTATACGAGCATCTCTTCCATAACAACCATATATGCCCCCAGGGCATAACTTACAACGCCTACCCCCGAGCCCTGGGGGGACACCGGAGTTTTTGTGTTATCAGTACTTTGAACTATTTTTAACACAATGTATATCTCAAAATTCTTATCTGATACATTTAGGGTATGAAGGAGTGGGGGCTACTTGCCCTCCGATCTCTTTTGACTCTTAAAAATTGGACAAGAACTTTCAATCTCAAATCAAATGAGCCCTCTCCGAAGTTTATACGAGCATCCCTTCCATAAAAAACTATATATGCCAGTAGAGCATTACTCATAACGCCTGCCTCCGGGCCCTGGCGGGTTCCGTCGACACAGGATTTTTTCTTATCTGACCTTTGAGCTATTTTTAATGAAATGGCTATTATAAAAATTTTATCGGATGGTTTGGGGGAAAAAGGGTGTGTGGGAGGGGGAGGGGGCTAGTTGCCCTCGGATATCTTTTTGACTCTTAAAAATTGAACTAGAACTTATTAAACACTGTCTAACTCAAAATTTGTAGTGGACGGGTTTGGGGAAAAAGAGCGGGGGTGGGGGGGATAGTTGCCCTCGGATCTCTTTTGACTCTTCAAAATTGAACTAGAACAATTTCCAATCAATGAGCCATTTTTTAAGTTTCTACGACAACGCCTTCTATAAAAACCTAATATGCCCCTAGGGCATAACTTACAACCCTTGCCCTGAGGGTTGTGGGGGAGTGTCCTCCTCAAAAACATGTTTTCTATCTAGAAATCAACTACGCTGAACAAAATGGCTATCTCAAAATTTTGATTGGATGTGTTTAAGGAATGATAGGCGTGGGGGGGGGGGGGGTAGTTACCCTCCAATCACTTTCAACTATTAAAAAGGACACTAGCCCTTTGAATTTCCAATCGATTGAGCCTTTTTTGAAGTTCCTACAACGTCTTCTATAAAAAACCTTATATGCCCCCAGGGCATAACTTAAAACCAATACCCTGAGGGTTGTGGGGGAGTTTCCTCCCCAGAAACATATTTTCGATTGGAAATCAACTGCGCTGAACAAAATGGTTATCTCGAAATTTTGATTGGATTGGGGAAATGATGGGCGTGGGGGGGGCTGGTTGCCCTCCAATCACTTTCGACCATTAAAAAGGGCACTCGCCCTCTGAATTTACTATCGAATGAGCCTGTTTTGAAGTTTCTACGACGACTCCTATAAAAACCTTATATGCCCCCAGGGCATAACTTAAAACCCTTGCCCTGAGGGTTGTGGGGGAGTGTCCTCCTCAAAAATACATTTTCTATCTGGAAATTAACTACGCTGAACAAAATGGCTATTTCAAAATTTTGATTGGATGTGTTTAGGGGAATGATGGGCGGGGGGGGGGGGGGGGCTAGTTGCCCTCCAATCACTTTTGACCCTTAAAAAGGACAATAGAACTCTCGATTTCCATACGAATGAGCCCCCTTTGAAGTTTCTACGACGATCTCTTCCACATGAAAAGCCTCTGGGAAAAAACAAACAAATAATAATAATAATAAACCATTGGAGCCGTACGGCCTTTACTATAGGCAACGCTATAGCGTTGCCTCTGAAAAGGGCACTAGCCATTTCAATGTCCAATCAAATAAGCCCTTTTTGAAGTTTCTATTACAACACTTTCTATAAAAATCTTATATTGCCCCAGGGCATAACTTACAACCCTTGCC
>CM051270.1:18543504-18583504 GCA_027921565.1 Artemia sinica | reverse complement strand
CTGAGGGCCGTGGGGGGGGGGGTTGTCATCCTCAAAGACCTAATTTCCAGAACTTTCAACTACATTGAACAAAATGGCTATCTCAAAATTTTGATTTAATGTTTTTTGGGAAAAAGGTGGGCGTGAGAGGAGGTTTTGTTGCCCTTCAATCACTTTCGACTATTAAAAAAGGCACCTGCCCTTCGAATTTCCAATCGAATGAGCCCTTTTGGAGTTTCTACGACAAAGTTTTCTACAAAAACCTTATATGCCCCAAGGGCATAACTTAAAACCCTTGCCCTGAGGGCTGTGGGGGAGTTTCCTCCTCAAAAACATAATTTCCATCTGGAAACCAACTACGCTGAACAAAATGGCTATCTCAAAATTTTGATTGGATGTATTTGGGGAAATGGTGGTTGTGGAAGGGGTGTTAGTTGCCTTCCAATCACTTTCGACTATTAAAAAGGGCACAAGCCACTCCAATTTTTTCGAAGTTTCTACGACAACTCCTTCGATACGAAGTGCCCTGGTATGGAAAAAAAATAATTCGATACGAAGTCCCCCAAAAATGTTCGGGGGAATGGTGGGCGTGAGAGGGGGGTCAGTTGCCTTCCGATCACTATTAAAAAGGGCACTAGCCATTCTAATGTCCAATCGAATGAGCCCTTTTGGAAGTTTCTACGACAACTCATCCGATACGAAGTGCCATAGTGTAAAGGAAAAATAAATAAATAATACATTGTGCCAACATCGTTCTTTACTTAGGCAGCGCTACTGCGCTGCCTATGATAGAAAACTTCGACTCCAACCCCGACTCCAGACATTTTCAATATACCGACGCCAACTCCATTCAGCAAAAACGTACTAACACTCTGACTCCGAGTAGCCCTCTGCACAAGACCCGTCAAAATATTGCGATGCCACGCCGTAGGGGCCTGCGACTCACGTTGGGAATCATGGGGCTAGACAAACTTAAATTAGAGAAAATAGAAAAAAGGAAGATTCCATAGCAGGCCTCGGGTTACAACTCCGTGTCCCCCTGTCAATGTTCGTTCCATTGGTTTCTACGATTTAATATACAATTTGCATTAATTTAACGGTATCTTTAGTCTCATATCCAGGACTGTGGAGTCGAAGTTTTAGTAAATTTTGGCTGAATGGAGTCGGAGTCGATACATTGAAATGTCAGGAGTCAGAGTTAGAGTCGGTTATAACTCACAAAACCTAGTTAAATGAAGCTTCAAAACAGGGCTTTAGAGACGGAGTTTTAGTAAATTATTGCTGTCTGGAGTCGGAGTCTGTATATCAAATCTGTCTGGAGCCGGAGTTGGAGTCGGAGTTGGTTATAACTTATAACCAACTCTACAACTCTTCAATATCACCGTTTAATTAGGCTAGACAAACCTAAATATGAGATAGAGTGTAATTGAATTGCTATTTATCTCTATGTATGCGTTTACGTAGCTGCGTCTACATATCTACGTTTTTAATAAACCATTTGCATTAGTCCACTGGTTTATTTAGTCTAGTTTCATTGTTTAATTTAGGCTAGACAAAACAAAATATTCGGTTAGTTAATTGATAGTCAGTTGATCAGTGAAAGGAGGAACTGACTGTCTTGCAAAAGGCAATAACATTCTGCTGTTCTTGAAGAGCAGCTAGTAGTTAATTTTTTTTTTTCTTGTTTTTTAGTTCAAGTCTGGTCTATTCATGATATGGTTTTATATGATTAAAGCATCGATGTTTTTTTTTTAGTTCAAGTCTGGTCTATTCGTGATTTCGTCTTATACAATTGAACCATCGATGATAATTTTCTTTTATACGATTGTAGCATCAATATGTACATCCAATATTGAGGCTCCATAGAGTCATTTGATTTTACATAAATTGATTCGAACATATTTCGAATAAATCGAATACATACATCAAAGAAAGAAGTTTCATTTAGTCATTTGATTTTCTATTGATTGAATCAAACATATTTAGAATATATCGAATTTACTGATTTTACACTTTTTTTTCTATTTTCAGCGGTTTACTTTTATACAGTTATAGCATCGATAGATAGATCGAATATTGAAGTTGAATGCAGTCATTTGATTTTACATAAATCGATTCGAATACATGTCGAATAATCGAATTTATTGGTTTTATATTTCTGTTTTTGTTTTTAGTTCAAGCCTGGTCTATTCATGATTTCGTTTAGTGTGACTGAAGCATTGATGCATGAAGCATCGGTGATGGTTTCCTTTCATTAGATTAAATAAAAAAAAAAACAACTTTCTTTTAACTGAAAGTAAGGAACGTTAAAATTTAAAACGAACAGAAATTATTCCGTATATGAAGGGGGCTGTCCCCTCCTCAACGCCTCACTCTTTACGCTAAAGTTTTTTTTATTGCTTAAAAAAATAGAGTCGTGAGAAAGTCAAACTTTAGCGTAAAGAGCGAGGCGTTGAAGAGGGGACAGCCCCCTTCATATAAGGAATAATTTCTGTTCGTTTTAAGTTTTAACGTCGTTCCTTACTTTCAGTTAAAAAAAAACTTCTTTTTTTTATTTAATTTTTAAACGTTTTGAATTAACGCAGGTTTTGATTTTGGCTCACCGTACATGAATAATTAAAACAAAATTTGCATATTAATTTGACTTTTATTTGGATAAATGGCTTTCTCGAAACTTGTTCAATTTTATTTACGAACGTTTTATTAGTAATAAATATACCTAACTTACGTAACGAACTTGTATATTCATAGATTTTTAATACGTATATTAGGGGGTTCGCCCCCTAGTCAGTGCCTTGCTCTTTAAGCTAAAGTTCGAATTTTTTCCCAATTCTTTAAAAATGACTCCTTAATCACAATCAGTTGATCAATTGAAATCAGTTGAAAAAACTTGTTTCTTTATTTAATTTCTGATCTTTTTCTTTAATAATGCTGGGAAATCCGGCGCCCTCTTCATAGCAATGTCCCTTCCCCCATGAAAACTTCCTTCATGGAAAGATCCTCCCATATAACCCCCGACCCACCCACCCACCCACCCCCCATCTACCAGAAAAATCCCCCCTGAAAACGTCTGTATACTTCCCAATAACCAATACTATATGTTAACATTGGGTAAAGTTCATAACTTTCAGCCCTCCCCCGGGGACTTGGGGGGATTAAGTCATCCTAAAAGACATTGTTATCATATTTTCGACCATACAGAACAAAATGGCTATCTCAAAATTTTGATCGGGTGACTTTGGGAAAAAAATGAGCGTGGGAAGGGGCCTAGTTGCCCTCTATTTTTGGTCACTTAAAAAGGATACAAGAACATTTAATTTCCGTTCCAACGAGCTCTCCCACGATATTCTAGGACCACTGGGTCGATACGATCACCCCTGGGGAAAAAAATAAAAAAAATAAAATAAAATAAACACTTTATTCAGTATATGATTATTCATATACTGAACCAGAAAATGTGCAGAACTAATAAAGTGTGCAGGACTATTTATATATATATATATATATATATATATATATATATATATATATATATATATATATATATATATATATATATATATATATATATATATATATATATATATATATATATATATATATATATATATACATATATATATATATATATATATATATATATATATATATATATATATACATATATATATATATATATATATATATAGATATATATATATATATATATATATATATATATATATATATATATTATATATATATATATATATATATATATATATATATATATATATATATATATATATATATATATATATATATATATATATATATATATATATTATATATATATATATATATATATATATATATATATTATATATATATATATATATATATATATATATATATATGAAAATTCCAAATTTTTGTAGATAGGTGCTTGAAACCTCTACAGTAGGGGTTCTCTGATACGCTGAATATGATGGTGTGATTTTCATTAAGGTTCTATAGCTTTTAGGGGGTCTTTCCCCTTTTTTTTCTAAAATCAGCCTAAACTTGATGAAACTTATATATTTGAAATCAGCATATAAATCTGATTATTTTGATGTATCTATTGGTATAAAAATTCCGTTTTTTAGAGTTTCGGTTACCATTGAGCCGGGTCGCTCCTTACTTACAGTTCGTTACCACGAACTGTTTGATTGTAGCATCGATAGATATATCGATTACTGAAATTTCATGCAGTCATTTGATTTTATATTAATCAAATGGAATATATTTCAAATAAATCAAATTACTTGTTTCTATATTTTGTTTTATGGTTCAAGTCTAGTCTATTCGTGATTTTGTTTTACGCAATTCAAGCATTGATGATGATTTTGTTTTATACAATTTTAGCACCGATACATACATCGAATACTAAGGTTTCATACAGTCATTTGATTTTATTTTGATCAAGTTGAATTTATTTCCAATAAATCGAATTTAGTGATTTTATATCCTTTTTTAGTTCAAGTCTGGTCTGTTCATGATTTCGTTTTATATGATTGACGAAGCATCGTATATAAAGCATCAATGACTGAAGCATCAATGATAGTGTCCTTTTATGTGATAGTAATATCGATGCATACATCGAATGGTTCATAGTGTCATTTGAATTTTATTTTGATCAAATCGAATATATTTTGAATAAATCAAATTTATTGATTTTATATTTTCGTTCAAATCGGGACTATTCATGATAACGTCTATTCATGATTCCATTTTATATAATTGATACATCGATGATGATGCACTGATGATGATTTTGTCTTATCCTATGATTGAAGCATCGATACACACATCAAATACTGAATTTTCATCCAGTCATATGATTCAATATTGATCTTCATTTCTAACTACAGATGATACGTTTTATTAAAGATGATAAAGATGTTAAAGATGATAAGTTTATTAAAGTTTTGTTATCTAACTTTGCCAAAAGAAAGACTATAGAAAGAGGAGAGAACAACTTTGAGGTGTCGATTCCTATATTTTGGAATATCGAAAAATCAAAATATTGCCATCACTGCTATGATTCCTGAAATTTTGTTAAGGTGCGAGAGCTTGCTTTATTTTTGTGAGTCGTAAACGCATTTTTTAATTCTTTAAACGTCATTTTTGTATTTTTTTATTTTCTATCATAAAGATTTCCAAACAAATTCCTATGTTCAAAAGCTACTTACCTTTATTTATCTTTTATCTGAAATACAAAAGGTTTTATCCTTTTTCCTCATTTTTTATTCTTTATTAAAATGAATACTTAGTTCATTTTCATTAATTTCCTAAGGCTAGGCAAGATAACATTTGAGAAGAAAAAAAAAGTTCTAAAACACGGAACCTTTGGTCAGTCTCCCGTTTCCCCTTTTCCATACTCATTCGACAGTATGTACGTTTTAACATACCAGTTGCTTTTATCTAAAGGTTTATTTATTGACTCTAATATTATTGACTCTAATATCATTGTTTACGTTTTTACGTTTTAATATTATTGACTCTAATATCATTGTTTACGTTTTTACGTTTTACGTTATATCATGTTTTACGTTTTAACATACCAGTTGCATTAATCTAAAGGTTTATTTATTGACTCTAATATTATTGACTCTAATATCATTGTTTACGTTTTTACGTTTTAATATTATTGACTCTAATATCATTGTTTACGTTTTTACGTTTTACGTTATATCATGTTTTACGTTTTAACATACCAGTTGCATTAATCTAAAGGTTTATTTATTGACTCTAATATTATTGACTCTAATATCATTGTTTACGTTTTTACGTTTTAATATTATTGACTCTAATATCATTGTTTACGTTTTACGTTATATCATGTTTTACGTTTTAACATACCAGTTGCATTAATCTAAAGGTTTATTGACTCTAATATCATTGTTTAATTAAGACTAGACAAACCTAAATATGGGAGATTACAATTGAACTGCTATTTATCTCTAGGTCGAACTAAAACCTATTAAATAAACTACGTCTCAGTTTCTTGCTTACCCGCCTAATACCAACCGAAACTCTAAAAAAGGAGTTTTGATACCATTATATACATCAAAAGAATCAAATTTTTATGCTGATCTCAAATATACAAGTTTCATCAATTTTAGTCTTACCCATCAAAAGTTACACGCCTGAGAAAATTCGCCTTATTTACGAAAAAAAGAGAGAAACACCCCCTAAAAGTCGTAGAACCTTAATGAAAATCACACCATCAGATTCAGCGTATCAGAGAACACTACTGTAGAGGTTTCAAGCTCCTATCTGCAAAAATGTGGAATTTTGTATTTTTTGCCAGAAGAAAGATCACGGATACGTGTTTGTTTGTTTTTTTTTTTGTTTTTTTTTCCCTCAGGGGTGATCGTATCAACCCATTGGTCCTAGAATATCGCAGAAGGGCTCATTCAAACGGAAATTAGAAGTTCTAGTGCCCTTTTTAAGTGACCAAAAAATGGAGGGCAACTAGGCCCCCTCCCACGCTCATTTTTTTCCCAAAGTCACCCGATCAGAATTTTGAGATAGCCATTTTGTTCAGCATGGTCGAAAAATATAATAACTATGTCTTTGGGGATGACTTAATCCCCCATATTTCCCGTTGGAAGGGCTGCAAGTTATGAACTTTGCCCAATGTTTACATATAGTATTGGTTATTGGGAAGTATACAGACGTTTTCAGAGGGAATCTTTTCTGGTAGTGGGGGGCAGGGTCGGGGGTTACGTGGGATGATCTTTCCATGGAGGAATTTTTCATGGGGGAAGGGAGATTTCTATGAAGGGTGCGCCGGATTTCCTAGCATTATTTAAAAAATCAATCAGAAATTAAATAAAAAAAAAAAACAAGTTTTCAACTGAAAAACTTTTCAACTGAAAACTTTTCAACATCAAAACTTAAAACGAACAGAAACTAATACGTATATGAATGGGTTCACCCCCTAGTCAATACCTCACTCTTTACGCTAAAGTTTTTGTAGTATTTTCATAAGTGCTATTTATTCTAAGCAACGGCCTTTGTGATTACGGGGTCATTCTTAAAGAATTGGAAAACAATTCAAACTTTAGCGTAAAAAGGAAGGTATTGACTAGGGAGCGAACCCCCGAATATACGTAATAAAAATATACGAATATAGAAGTTCGTTACGTAAGTTAAATCGTCAGTTACGTATATATATTACTAATAAAAACGTTCGTAAATAAAATTAAACAACTTTCGAAAAAGCCATTTAGCCAAAAAAAGTAAAAATAATATGCAAATGTCGTTTTAATTAATCATGTACGGTGAGCCAAAATCAAAACCTGCATTAATTTAAAAACGTTCAGAAATTAAATAAAAAAACAATTTTTTTTTAGCTGAAAGTAAGGAGCGACATTAAAACGAACAAAAATTGTTCCCTATACGAAAGGGGCTGTCCCCTCCTCAACGCCTTACTCTTTACGCTAAAGTTTGACTCTTTCTCACAACTCTGCTTTTTAGAACAATAAAAAACTTTAGCGTAAAGAGCGATGTGTTGAGGAGGGGACAGCCCTTTCATATACGGAATAATTTCTGCTCGTTTTAAGTTTTAATGTCGCTCCTTATTTTCAGTAAAAAAAAACTGTTTTTTTTATTTATTTAATTACCACTAAGAAATGACACCTAAAACTGAAATGAAATATTTAAAACTGAAATATTTTAAAACTTAACTAAAACTTAAACTGAAATGTGTATTTTATGACACCTAAAACGACAGATAAACCACTAAGAAATGACACCTAAAACGAACAGATAATGTATTGAACAATGGTTTCGGTTAAAGCGAATAAACACTACCACAAATAAGGGCAGCGTTGCAAACTCTCCAACCCTCAAAATAGCTGCGCTTAGCTAAAAAGAAAATTAAAAACTAAAACTGAAATGTGTATTTAGCCAATTGTTTTTTCTGCTCGTTTCACAGGAATTATTCTTAAAAGAAGACAGCATCGACAAAAACGAAGTCCAAGACGAAAAAAATTATGTTTCGTAAAGCGTATATACCTCTAAAAAATTTCTTTGGGGGAGGGGGGGAGATTAAAAAGCGGCAACAACATCATTTTTTTATTAGTCTGTGTTCGTTTTAAGTTTTAGCTTTATTTTTCAGTGTGATTTTTAAGTTTCGATCGTTAGTTAAGTTAACGTTAGCGTTAACGTTAAGTTAAGATCGTTTTAAGTTTCCATATATAAATTCTTAGTAATTTCTATTTTGTCCTTTTCATTTCTACTAGTTGTATCTTTTTTTTTAAATCAATTTTTGGTACTTACGTGTTATAGCGACAACACTTTGTTCTTGATCTGTAATGAAACCGGTGTTCTGTATCCACTCGGAGATAATCAGCTTATCCTGAGCGAGATAAAGTACTATGCAGGTATATTTAATTAAACATTTAATATATAGTGGTGGTTAGGTTAGATATTTAATATAATGCGTTCCGGGCGGTCTGCTTTCCGCAATTCTCAGTTGTAGTTTCCATAATTTTGTTACTAAAGTATTATATTTTCACCATATTTTGGTGTATTTCATCATGAGTAATCTAACTTCACTTCTTGATTGTGGTCGTTATAACACGGAAGTATCCAAATTTTTTTCTATATTAACAGTAGTATTTGTTGGCTAATATTTTTAATTCAGAGCAGCAGTTGATGTTGATCAATAGTAGATTCGTGGAAATAGTGATCGCTGCCGGAAGAGTCGTATTAGGAGGATCCGAACAATAATTTTGGGCATCTATATTGCTATGTTGGCTTCAAATTTTTGTCAAACCCCCTCCAAAAATCCCTAAACATCAACTTCTGTGAAAAACAAAATATTTGTGAAATATTAGCTTGGTATATCTTGATTCGGTACATACATTCTACAACTTTAAAATTGCTTAATTTTTAGCGTTAACCGTTAAGGGTGATACCCCAAATAATCCCTGAAACACCATGAGCTGAAAGAAATACAAAATGCCTATATATTGGAAATACGAGTGGGAGGGAGTGACAGGGTAAGGGCCCAACTTAGGGGCCTTAAATTATGCAGATTCGAAAATCCTTGCATGAAATTCTGATTTCAATAATATGTGCAATTAGGTTAAGTATTTTTCTTTCTTAGATAAAAATGATGAAAAAACACCAATTCCAGATAAAAATAATATGATTATTTTTTAGAAAAAAAAATAGCTCGGTACATATACCTTGGACTAGTTACTTTACCACAGAATGGTTTGACACCAAAGTGAGATTGCCAAGGAAACTTACAACGACTTTACTGTGGCAATTACTAACTGAGAAGGATATATTCAATTTGATCGGATTAAAGATCTGGCTAGCAAGAGATGAAAATATCGCGTTTTTCCAATTAAGTTATTCTTTTTTTTCAGATACATATAATAAGTAATTATTTTCCATTTTGTACCTATTAAACTATTGTACCCATTTTGTACAGTCTCCTTTCCAGTACATATTAAAGAGCGAACCACGGCCCGCAGTAACCAGAAGTTTAAATCTCGTTTGAATGTGAGAAAAATTGTTCGTCTAAAGCTGATTCATGAATGATAAATATTATTTCGATTTATCTTAACAGTAAAAGTTGATTACAAAGACACATTTTTGGGACTTAAAAAAGAGCCTCATATCTCTCGAAAATGGGGGCGAGTCAAACAGAAAAATGTATCATTGGAATCATTAAGGTTTAAAACCAATGTCCAGCGGTTCTAAGGCCCTTATCTTGAATATCCGAGAAAGTCATACTTTTGTCTCATTCCTTCCCTTTTTTCCGGCGGTTCTGGCTGTTGGTAAATCGTGTTGAGCTGTATAACGGCTTGCTTGAAAGCTAATCTAGTTACATCTAGCTACGTGCTTTTTTATAGATTCGTATTAATAATGATACCGCAGAGTCGTGTGTCATCAGATATCCTCCAGATTTTGATGATTTTGATATAATGTAGCCTATGGTAATTAGATATCACCCCTTTCCTCCCCCAGAAAAAAAGTTTAGAAAATAAGAAATAAGAGTTTAGAAAAGTCTAAGAAAAGTTTAGCAAAGTTTTGAAATAATATAAAATTCAGAAAAATGTCAGCAACTTTAGGCTATGTGTACTGTAACTTCGCCCCAATATCTCCCTCCTTAATTTTTAGTTTTACGTGATGGTAGATTACAGGATACATTGTATTGAAATTACAGCTCTATGGTTATTCTTGCCCATCCATGCTACCAATTCCCTTTTTTCCATATTTTAGGAGGATTACATTGAGTCAAGTGGACCTGAGCAAAAATAAACCATTTGATGGCCATTTAACTTTCTTTGCAAACATAACTGTAATTGTTGTCATAAATTCCATTTGGAACCCTTAAAAAGACTCTGATTTGACTTTTAGCTCCGAAGACTTAAACTTTTTTTTGGCCCTCTCTGGAGAGGAGCCAGCATATGGCCCAAAGAATATGGCCTTCTATGGGTCACGATATGGCACATAGCTAGCATATGGCCCTATCTGATCCAGCGTATAGCCCAAAGAAGGAATAAGTTGAAGTTTACACGAAAAAACTAACAATTAGAAACCTAGGAAAACTTACTAAAAGGATTTTATCGATAGAGCTTATTAGTTAGGCAACGTGTTATTTCTTGGGTAACAATAGAGTTTTGTCCCTCTCTTCCCCCCCCCCCCCCAATAATCGTAACAAAATTCGAGTAATTTTACTTTTAGGACAGAAATCAGCCAAAAAAAGAAGTATCCCCTTCGATTCTCCGTTGAATGTTGTTTTGAAATTTAATAATACTCTTGTAACAATTGCGCCCCAGTTCCCCATCCCCTAAAGGGACTAGACTATGTCCTGGACAATGGGACTAGACATAGCC
Source organism: Artemia sinica (assembly GCA_027921565.1). Classification (NCBI taxonomy): domain Eukaryota; kingdom Metazoa; phylum Arthropoda; class Branchiopoda; order Anostraca; family Artemiidae; genus Artemia; species Artemia sinica. Next base: position 18,572,642 of record CM051270.1, on the reverse strand, counting down.
CTAGGCTATGTCCAAAAGTGCAGATTTTGTAGGTTTTGTCACTGCTTTGTGTGCTTATTTTTCATTGTTTCACGTCAAGAGTTAGTCCATGAAAATAAGCTTTTAATAATAATTTACGTGGTTGGGTGGATGAGGAGATGGGCTGTTATTCATATGAATTGAAATTTTCGCAACAGGGTTGAAGCGAACCTCACCCCCCTCTTTTCCCCACCCTTTTGTTAAATAAATCTTATAAAATTGCTTCAACTATTTGGGTAAACAAATGCACGTCAATATCCTTTATTAAAAAGGGTTCGTTTTTGTTGTCATAAAAAAGAGACGTGGTGGATCAATACAACTATATTTGTTTCCCTGTTTGTTTGAGGTTCCCTTGGGACTGAGGTTTGAGGTTCCCTTAAGGTTCCCGTGTTGTTGTCATAAAAAAGAGACGTGGTGGATCAATACAACTATATTTGTTTCCCTGTTTGTTTGAGGTTCCCTTGGAACTGAGGTTTGAGGTTCCCTTGAGGTTCCCGTGGATCAATACAACTATATTTGTTTCCCTGTTTGTTTGAGGTTCCCTTGGGACTGAGGTTTGAGGTTCCCTTAAGGTTCCCGTGGATCAATACAACTATATTTGTTTCCCTGTTTGTTTGAGGTTCCCTTGGGACTGAGGTTTGAGGTTCCCTTGAGGTTCCCGTGGATCAATACAACTATATTTGTTTCCCTGTTTGTTTGAGGTTCCCTTGGGACTGAGGTTTGAGGTTCCCTTGAGGTTCCCGTGGATCAATACAACTATATTTGTTTCCCTGTTTGTTTGAGGTTCCCTTGATTGAGGTTCCCTTGGGACTAAAATTTTAAATGAAGTATCTACAATCGCCTGGAATTTTAAACCAAAGTAAAAAAAAAAAACGATTTTTTTTTCACGGCAAGAATTGATATTACCATATTTTTCTTCCAAAATGTAATGGCCTCGTTATGGTCCCCTTGGTCCAGTCTACTTACCCTGAAAGTTTAATGTCAATCGGAGAAAGGCAATATTTGGTCCATTTCGGCCTTTCAGGAATCAATACAATCCGTTTTTTTCTACAACATTTTTTTGCCCAGTAAATTGCTAGCCAATTGGAGACAAAACAAATTTGAGCCTATTTAAGAAACAATACAATCTTTCACATAGCTTTTGTTTTCATTGAGGTTCCTTGCCTTTGTCTACATGTCTTCCCCCAAGTTTCTATAACCACATATTCGACAAAAAATAGATAATACAGGGAGACACATGGCTCATTACTAGGCAGCGCGGAGGCATTGCCTCTAACATAGAAGCAAGTCTGTCTGAAAAGCCATTGTCAAACAGTTTGTGGTAACGAATTGTAAGTAAGTGACCGGGGCCAATAGTGAGCAAAACTCTAGGCCAATAGTGAGCAAAACCGGGGCCAATAGTGAGCAAAACTCTAAAAAGCAGAATTTTGATAACAATTGGTAGATAAAAAAATTGATTTCAAATTTATAAAACTCATTAATAGTCCAGGACTTTTAGGGTTTGACCCGGACAAAATTGCAATATAAACGAAAATGGTACCAAAATGATCAGAAAAAAATTCTGTACAACATACTAAAAGTCCCCATAAATCCGAGTGGGGCGAGTACCCGAAAACAGGGGAAAAGGGGGAAATGCGGGGGAAATTGGGAAAAATGCCGAACATGCCCAGAAAATAGTTCAAAGTGAGTTTTCTGGGGCTTTCCCATACGCTGATCACGAAACTGACATCTAAAATTCAGTATAGAAAAAAAGTACTACGGAAAACGGGGGGAACAGGGGGAAGAGGGGAAAAAATTTAAAAATACAGGGTAGGGGTAGAAAGCACTTTGAAATATGTTTTCTGGGGTCTTTCTATCTGCTGATCCCGAAACTGACATCTAAAATGAAATAAAGAACATGAGCCCCACCATAACGGGGGAAAAGGGGGAAAGAGGGGAAGAAAAGGGACAATTGAAGTCAGGGGTAGAAATCAGTTTGAAATGTGTTTTCTGGGGTTTTCCTATCTGCTGATCAGGAAACTGACACCTAAAATGAAGGAAAGAAAACGAGAACCATGAAAACCGAACAAAACTGGAGGAAATAACGGAAAAGGGGAAGGGAGGCCTGACTCCTGAGCCAGCTGCTAATGGCTAATAAGTAGGCCTATGGACAAAATAACTCGCTTCAGTATCAAACTTTTACTTTCTTGAATCACAGACATTTCTTACAACCATTTGAATTACTAAACATAAAGAAAACAACCGCTTGGCAGTGATCACAGCATAAAACTTCAGCTATTATAGGTAAAATTTGTACTTTCGAAGGCAATATCGTTGAATAAAAAACTAAAAAAAGAACTTCAGTAACTATAGGTAAAATCTGCACTTTTTAAGGCAGTAGAGTTGACTTGAAAAACACAGCATTGATGTCACTAGTCGAGCTCCTCGTCTTCGACAATCTCGTTGTCCCTGTTCAAACAGTTGATACCCTGACATTCTCCGCACGCGAACGTACACGCTAATCCATTTTTCTTGCAGCTGCATCGCGAGTTCTCGCAGCCTGTCTTACAGTTGCATCTCACGACACTCAAAAGAGTCTGAGGTGCGGGCAACAAATCGGTCATCACAGGTGAGTATTTATGGTCTCTGAGGACCCAACCCCAGTCAGCCGGATCGAGATCAGCTGGTTCCCCTTTCCAACGGGATACCTGGAGGCGCACTCGCTGGGAGTGGAATGAAGCTGCAGCTTCGGTTGGCGGAAGCCTTTCAGGCTTAACAAACGCCGTAGTATTTGACGAAGAAACTTTTTCCAAGAAAATTCGATGTCGCAGCTTAGTGAGATCTTCGTTTGGTCGTGCTTTATACAAGCTGAGGAGAAGATATTCACCCGCTTTCACAATTTCATCTTTAGACGATGATTCATCCAGAAACACTTCGCATTTTTTTCTGAATACTTCGCTCTTCTTCAAAAGAGGTAGCACAGATTGCTTTCCAAGTCCGAAAACTCGTGAGGTCGTGTCACATCCCAAGAGTGCGTGCCCTACCAGAAGTAGCCTGGATACTTCTCCCATTTTTTTTTTAACTTCGTTGAGGCCCCAGAACCGTGTTATCGCTTCTTTTGCGTTCGTTGACGATTCGAAGTAAAGTGTTTTGCATTAGGCGGGAGGTGATACAAGAGTAGAATCAGAAGGTCAGTGTCGTTGCCAAGAACTATTGTTTCAGAGTTTTCTGCTTTCGTTACGGCAGTCTTCACGATTAGATAGTCAGCATCGTCCTTCGCATGGACGACTTCAAATCCTTTGGCTCTGAGTTTTTTCCCCGATATAGCTTATAATTCGCTGTTTGTTCTGAGAGTTTCTCAAAAACTCTTCCTTCTTTTTCTGGAGCTTCATCCCTAAACTGAAATCGATCACTTGATGCTGGCTTCCCTTACACCGTCGGTTGTGGGTAGCATCTTTCGTGGTTGGACCAGCGCTGTATCCATCGAAGACAACAGTAGGGGAGGTACAGCGTCGAGTAACGAAACTAACATAGCTGTCACAGATTGAATCATAAGTATCACCAATCTTCCAAGGTACTTGCTGAAGCAGCCAACCTCCGTCAACTACAGTGACACGATCTGACACTGGCAGGTGGTGAATCGAGTCCGTTTTCGCTTCTTTCCATATTGCTTTCGCTAGTGCAGGTTTGTCTGGCTGACGCATTATGCCAGAATTCTCAAACAAAGCGGCGGATAACTGCACAGTTCGTAACGTAGAGTTTCTGCCATGTCATTTTCAGATATATGGGCAGCAGTCGAAAGACGTTGAAAAAGCAGTGCAGGGTCGATATGCAAAATCTCGCCATCTATCCTTATGTTCCCATCGGATGCCAGTGTAACGACTTTGTCTTTCTTCCTGAATGAAAAACTTTCGACGGATTGGCCATCCATGCGCTGGAGAATCAGCTCACCTACAGCTTTAGCATCCTCTGCATTGACGCCTTTTTGGGCAATCAGCCCGGAACCTACACTTCTAAGCTCTATGGAACTAGTGAAAGGACAGTTCTCTAGAAGGAATTCAAGAAACGTCAGTAAATCCTTAGTATCTCTCTTTATTCGTGCTGCGGTTGCAGTAACGTGCTGTTCACTAGAACTGTACTCTAGGCCCGTCAGTTTCTGCATTAGATCATTCACTGAAGCGAGTACTGGCATAGACATTGTCCATATGTTTCTCTGAAGCTCAGTCATCCCTTTTCCTCTTGTCAGCCCTCCATCTGTTTTTAGGCTCTTCATCAGCACTGTCTCGATGACGAGGTCTGGAGCCAATCCAGCCCAATAACGATCACTTCGTCGGGCAATAAACTTGCCGTTTGCAAACTGTCCGAAGAGCTGTGGATTCGATGTTTCAAGTTCCTGCATCATCTGAAGAAAAAGACGAACTGACTTGGCATAAAGATTATGCCCCGCAGCTGCGAGGTATGGGAGCATTTCAGAAAGAGAGGATAAGTAGAGATCCCAGTCTCCAGTCCTTTCTGCTTTCAAAAACTTCCGAAAGATCGAAACCATTTCGGAATACTGCATGAATAGTTTCGCAGTTCTGCTGGATTTCAGAGACGATTTTAAGGCTTCGAGGCGTAGCAAAACCGCCGGAAGGGATTCGTGATTAGCCGCCGAGGAATACGGAATAAAGTAATTTCAGTATCTTTCGGTATTTCTTTCTCGAGTTTTTTTTGCCTTTTCCGAACCTATGGGGTAGCCGAACCTCTATAGATCTCCTGTATTAACATTTGTAAACATTTCCACATGCTTTCTACCCCTACCCTGTATATTTCCCTTTTCCCCTCCCTCCCCCCCCCATTTCCCCGTTTTATGTTAATCAATTTTTTTATATCATTTTAGTTCTCAATTTCGTAATCACCAGATAGGAATATCCCAGAAAATATCTTTCAAACCGCTTTCTACCCCTACCCTGTATTCTTCTCTTTTCTCCCCTCTTTCCCCTGTTCCCCCGTTTTCCGTAGTACTCTTTTTCTATACTGAATTTTAGATGTCAATTTCGTAATCAGCGTATGTGAAAACCTCAGAAAACTCACTTTAAACTATTTTCTGGGCATGTTCGGCATTTTTCCCATTTTCCCCCGCATTTCCCCCTTTTCCCCTGTTTTTCGGGTACTCGCCCCACTCGGATTTATGGGGACTTTTAGTATGTTGTACAAATTTTTTTCTATCATTTTGGTACCATTTTCGTTTATATTGCAATTTTGTCTGGGTTCGACACTTTTTTGAGCTAAAAGTCCTGGACTATAAGTTTAATATGAGTCGTCAAAAGCTACGAGCCTGAGAAAATTTTCCTGATTATTCAAGAAAAGGGGAAAACACCCCTGGAAAGGCAAAATGCACACCACATTATTAAATTCAGCATATCAGAGAACCCTACTTTAGCCTTTCCAGGCTTCTATCTACAAAAATATGGAATTTAGCTTTTCTTTTCCCAGAAGAAAGATCAAGAAAGCCTGTTTATTTGTTTTTTCCCAAGGGGTGATCGTATCGAACCGATGTCCTAGAAGGTCGGGAGGGAGCTCATTCAAACAGAAATTAAAAGTTTTAGTGTTCTTTTTAAGTAACCAAAAAGATTGAGTCACGGGAAAGAGGCGTGTTCTGCCACTTTGTTGCACCAAACAACGACTTTACTCCAAAGAGGGCTAAGTTACTATTGATTGAAAATTCTGAGACAGCCTATCGATTTAAAAGACTAAAAAATTTATAAATTGACCTTACCAGTTGCAGAAGAAGTAATCCCGCATGCAGATGCATTCATTCCCAAAGAGTCATGTAGCCTATACAATATAAGTGATTAAGAAGGGTATTCATAATGGTGCTGTGGGGCGATGCCTCTCTTCGTACTGCAGAAAAACGTTTCTGACGTTTATTTTAAAGTTCTGTTTAACCTGACGTTTATTATAAATCTTCGTTAAACTGATTTGTTTCATTTTTCATAAAATTATATACATGGATATGTAAGTGTGCATCAGATATTACGAACGAGGAGCAGTTGGTCATTTTGTAGACGGGGGGGGGGGGGGTATGCTTCAAAGAGTGAATTTAAATACCTAATTGTCCTCGATAATTTTGACTACATATTCAAATTTTGTCCAAAAATTTAATCGCAACTCAACATTTTAATCCTTAAGCAAAAAAAAAAACTGATAAAGCATGACACTACCAATCAATTTACAATTATTGATATATACCGTTTAAAAGCAAGAAAACGTGAGTTTATAGGGTGGGTACCCACCATCATACCTTGGTTAGGCCTGGGCATGATTGGAAATACGATCATAAATTAAATAGCAAAACAAATTTTGTCCGACTGAAAGTGAAGAGCAACATTAAAACTTAAAACTAACAGAAAATATTCCGTATATAAGGGGGGATACCGCTTCCTCAAATCTTCCTTCTTTAAGCTAAAGTTTGACTTTTTGTCAAAATTCATTAAGAACAAGAGCTGAAACGCAATGGCCGTTGAATTTGAACACGTAACTTTTTAAAGCACTAAAATAATTTAGCGTAACGAGCGAAAAGTTGAGGAGGAAAAGCCAAATTTATGAGGTCCCCCCTCCACCCAGCCCCTCTTCTTGGTTACCAAAGCCTGAGGTGGTTAAGGGTAATAATACAATGCGCTAAATCACCAGACAGTCTATCAATAAGTGAAAGCAAATCCCTGAGCCCCCTCCCAACCCACCCAAAAATTGTATTTTTACCTAAACACGGCTTCATGTAAAATGCTACTTCTCATCAAAAAAAAAAACTGAGCCCCTCCTTCTTTTCCTCAGTTAGCTCATGTTCAAATGCCGTTTCTGACAGGTCATCTTCCTCGAAATCTTTTTCGTCAGCTGGTAATTACTCAGAACTAGAAACACATCAAGTTTTAGCCTGTCATGTCGGCTTCTAATCAGTGTTGTGTTGTTGCTATAAGAGGACACCGTTTTTGATATGGATAAATTACTAGAAGAATCATGTTCGCTGCTTCATGCTTGATTCGGTCTTTACGATGGGCTTCCACTAGCCTGTCCTCTAGGCAGAGTCCATTGCACGAAGTTGTAGCAACTCAATTTCCAAGATCACCAACTACCCCAAATGCAGCCCGTCAGTGAGCTACTTACCCAGCAATTAGAAGGCCCTAGACGGCCAATCATTTTGATCAAAAGTTTCCGTCAATCGTTTGACGTGTGCTTCAATCAACCTTCAATCGACCCTTCAATCAACCCTTCAATCTCGATCAAAGCTAATTTAACACACTGCTTTTGGTCAAAATGACTCTGTCATTCAAACTTTCTATCAATCACCGTAAACGCTTGACTCAAGCGTCAAACAGGTTCCTAGAGGGTCAATCATGCTTGAGTCAATTGATTGACGGAAGCTTTTGATCAAAATGATTGACCGTCTAGGGTCTCCTTTAGATTAGCTTTGATCGAGACTGAAGGGTCGATTGAACGTTGATTGAAACACGTCAATCGATTGACGGAAACTTTTAATCAAAATGATTGACCGTTTAGGGCCCCCTTAAGACAGACAACAATAGTAAAGTTGGCTAAAAAATTGTTTATAACACGTTGCGGGATGTCATGCAGGATGACACATGAAACACGAGTTTTATCTCCTTAAGCATAAATAGCAGTAAAATAAAAATGATCTCAATAATTTCAGACAGTTAGTTGGTTCAGTTTTGTGTTATCAAATAACACTTTTCTGATATCCTGACTACAATCAATTACGTCACACATCTGTATCCTGTCAACTGGCAATCATCCTTGGGGTTTTCATAATTTATTCGTTAAGCCCACAGGTACATCACAGTGAAATGGAGAAACTTGTGATTTGTTCTTAACCCTAGGGCTCGGGAATTTGATCAAATCACTGACAAAACTAAGCTTAATAGGAATTTGGCTAGATCTCTTAGTTTATTACCTCAGCAAACCTTCATATGAAGTTCTGGGTCAATTTATTAGCCAAAAGGACAGTTTGTATTTTAACAGTGGCGACAGTTAGCGGAGGGGGGAGAGCAGGAGGTGCTTGCCCCCGAAAGATTTCGAAAAATACCTTCTTTGTTTTTTTATAATTTTTTTTTATTTCCATGGAAAAAAAAACTGAAAAACGACCAAATTACCAACACCCCGATCTTGAATAATAAAATTTTCCGTTTAATTTCCATGAATTGGCGCTGCGGGATTTTTGCGAGACCAAAACATACAGCAGATAATATAAGGAAAGGAGGATCCGAAAAGGACTTGAAAACATAAGCTAGATGTAAAGATGTGTTATAGCTTTCGTAGTGTCTTGGAAAAGAAGATTAGTAATACGAGGAATAAAGCAAAATGTTTGAAGCCAACGACCTTATTGTTTCGATGACGAAAGTGGCAGACTTACTTACACCAGAACTGGCAGGCCAAATGGCACCTCACATTACGCTCATATTCATCCACAAGAAGACATCAAATGCATTAAATTTGATGACAAAACCAGTGAGGAGCTATTACCAAAAGAGCAGTTCGGGGCAAATTTTTAAGCGGGGAGCTGTTTTGATTTTAAGGGTGCAGCAGTAAGTTTAATTTAAGATTTACTATTGCTGGAAACTTGCTTCTGCGAACCAAGGTTTTTTTTTCACAAAAAGCACATAAGTCCACAAGTCATCTGTAAATGGAAGTTTCTCCAATTTTGCCTTTTGGCCTTCCCGATTTTTTGCAAAAGTACTTCCTATTAAAGAAAAGCCAAAATCAAAAGCCATATCCCAAACGACAAAAATTAATAGTTAAAACGCTTACCGGTGGTCCACCAACCGCACCAGCACCAGCCTGGTTAGGTTGAGGTCTGGAAGCTACTTGCTGTTGAACCACATTTTGTCCCGACTGAGATTGTATCACAACACTTTGTGCTGATACCTGGGGTGCTGCCTGTAGTGTTTGCCCTTGTCCCTGACCTTGTTGTGGCGCATGGTTTACACGTAGTAATTGATATTGGCCGTTTTCTGTCTTGAGAAGGAGGTGTTGACCTTGTCCGGCCGGCAGACCTTGGAGAGCAGAGATAGGGATCTAAAATAAAATGAATCAAGCTTATGCCTTTGTTGACTATGAATATTCCTCGGCTTATCAACAAGAGGTTTGATGTAAACCAAAAAAGATATTGAGCAAGCCAAGGCCGTATCCAGGGGAGTTAGGGTTTCTGAACCCCCCCCCCCTGAAATGTTCATCTGACTCGTAAACACGTAACAAAAAGAAATATAAACAAATTTTTATGCATTTTTTGTAAACCCCCGAAAAAAAATCCTTTTGTACCCCGCCCCCCCCCCAAAAAAAAAAAAAATCCTGGAAACGGCCGAGGAATATGTCGAATATGGCACTATCTTGGTCATCTAGCGTGTCAAAAAAAAAGGAATTAAACTTGTCTGTAAAATATATCAATCTACTAATCATAAAAATGAACAGTATTCGTAATATTGAACTAGTTTCAACTTCCGATGTACTCTCAGGTTGCGTTTATTCACAGAAGTATATTCCCTCAACTATGGTGGCCAGATACTGTAGGCCACAATGTTTAGTTGTTTAAGCGAACGTCTAAATTGACAAATCTCGATATTATGACTATGAAACTGGGCAATATTTAATAAACTCTTAATCAAAGTAATTAGACTCAAAGCTATATAGTCCATTCGAGTCACGCGAGTCTATCTAAAGTTAATTACAGCATTTGTGTAATATTTATTAAGCGTCAAATTAAAAATATGCCTTTAAAAATGATAATAATTATAGGCCGTGGTTCCACGCCGTTAAAGAAGGCGCGCAACTAAATTCATCATATCTTTGTACTTACTTCAAATTTGGTTGTTTGAAAACCAAACCGCAGCTAAACAGTCTGTTTAAAAAGTCGTTAAGAGTCGAAGTCCGTCAACAGTAATTAAAAGTCTGTTAACAGTAATTTTGTCATTAAGGACCATTACCTAAATACATCCCTAGATGATAGTGTGGCAAAAGAGGTAAAATATATTGTGAGTATGTGCAAAGTGGAGTGTGAGAGGGAACACGGACCCAAAGACCATACTGAGAGCCCACCAAACATGAAAATTGAAAATCTTTGCATGACTCTCATTTCAACAAAGTTTTACATATCTACCATTTTTTAGGTATATTAAGCCCCTAGCCCTCTCTTCTATGAGACCGGATGTGCGTGATACTATTCTTAGTATCATTTATATACCATCACTATTTCTTCTTGTTCTTACCTGAATTAAATAAAAAAAACAAGTTTTTTTAACTGAAAGTAAGGAGCGACATTAAAACTTAAAACGAACAGAAATTATTCCGTATATGAAAGGGACTGTCCCCTCCTCAGCGCCTCGCTCTTTACGCTAAAGTTTTTTATTGTTTTAAAAAATAAAGTTGTGAGACAGAGTCAAACTTTAGCGTAAAGAGCGAGGCGTTGAGGAGGGGACAGTCCCTTTCATATACGGAATAATTTCTGTTCGTTTTAAGTTTTAATGTCGCTCCTTACTTTCAGTTAAAAAAAACTTGTTTTTTTATTTAATTTTTGAACGTTTTTGAATAAATGCAGGTTTTGATCTTGGCTCACCGTACATAAATAATTAAAACAAAATTTTCATATTAATTTACTTTTATTTAGTTAAATGGCTTTCTCGAAACTTGTTTAATTTTATTTACGAACGTTTTTATTAGTAATAAATATACGTAACTTACGAATTAACTTACGTAACGAACTTCTATATTCATATATTTTTAATTTGTTTATTAGGGGGTTCGCCCCCTAGTCAATACCTTGCTCTTTAAGCGAAAGTTCGAATTTTGTTCAAATTCTTTAAAAATGACCGCTTAATCACAAAGGTCGTTAATTAGAATAAATAGCTCTTATGAAAGTACTAAAAAAATTTTGGCTTAAAGAGCGAGGTATTGACTACGGGGTGAACCCAATCATATATGTAATATTTTCTGTTCGTTTAAAGTTTCGATGTTGCTGCTATTGCAGTTGAAATACTTGTTTTTTTTTTATATTAAATTTCTGATCTTTTTTTAAATAATGCTGGGAAGTCCGGCGTCCCCTTCATAGCAATGTCCCTTCCCCCATGAAAACTTCCTTCATGGAAATATCCTCCCTCCCACGGGGAGGGGGCCTAGTAGCCCTCCATTTTTTTGGTCACTTAAAAAGGGCACTAGAACTTTTAATTTCCGTTCCAATGAGCCCTCCCACGATATTCTAGGACAACTTGGTCGATACGATCACCCCTGGGAAAAAAAAAACAAACAAACAAATAAACACGCACCCGTGATCTTTCTTCTGGCAAAAAATGCAAAATTCCACATTTTTGTAGATGGGAGCTTGAAACCTCTACAGTAGGGTTCTCTGATACGCTGAATATGATGGTGTGATTTTCATTAAGGTTCTATAACTTTTAGGGGGTCTTTCCTCCTTTTTTCGAAAATCAGCCAAATTTTCTCAGGCGTCAATCAGCCTAACTTTTGATGGGTAGAATTAAACTTGATGAAACTTATATATTTGAAATCAGCTTTAAAATCTGATTCTTTTGATGTATCTATTTGTATCAAAATTCTGTTTTCTAGAGTTTCGGTTACCATTGAGCCGGGTCGCTCCTTACTTACAGTTCGTTACCACGAACTGTTTGATAACGAAGGATTTGTCGTAAATCAGTTCTTATCAGAATTATTTGAAAAAAAACTACGTTTTCTAAAGAGTTAAAGAGGCTGAGTTACAAGGTCGAACCTTAAAACGTACAGGGATTAGGAGGCACAGTTGGGGGACTGCCGCCCCCCAAACCCCCCGCTTTCGCAGCCTTTAAATAAAAAAAATTCTTTAAACTGAAAGTAAGGAGCGACATTAAATCTTAAAACGAACAGAAATTATTCCGTATATGAAAGGGGCTGTGCCCTCCTCAACGCCTCGCTCTTTACGCTAAAGTTATTATTGTTTAAAAAAAAGAGTTGTGAGAAAGTCAAACTTTAGCGTAAAGAGCGAGGCGTTGAGGAGGGCACAGCCCTCCTCATTTTCGACGCAAGCAAATTCCCACGAAACTTGATATTTGGTTTTTGGAAAACAGGGAAGGAGTGATCAGATTGAGCTGAAATTTCGAGGATAAGCTCCCAGGCCCTAGGAAAGCTTAACCTCTAAATTTCAGCCCAATCGAACAACGTTAAAGGGGGGCTGTGGTGGGAGGGTCGAAACTTCCGGCCCAGTTTACCCCATGAAGATAAAGTCGGAGGAGGGTGAAATTTTGCAAGTTTCTTAGTTTGAGCTTGGGCTACAAAATGCAATTACCGCCGTCTCTCTGCGACCTCTAGGACCTGAAATCGCTTAACATTGTGGTGGGTCGCCTCTTTATAGAGGCACAAGTGTGCCTCCTTGATATCTTTGCAACCAGCAGGGAGGTGTATATGATGAACCATCCAAGAGATCGATTCGAAGCTCTGTTTGGGGTTAAAGACAACGCTTTTAGGGTTCAGATTTCCCAAATGAAACACCTCTTATACCCCTCCACCGGTCGAACCTGTGGTCACTGATTTGTATTGCCATTTAGTGAATGCGAACATGTATGTCAATTTAGTGTTTTCACAACATATTACTATTGAATTAAAAAAAGTAAAGAATACGGCATAGGATTTTACGATCGCTGGGTCAAATCTGGCTGAGCTTACAGAGTCACGCAAGTGACCCCCGTTCAAAACAAATAGCCAGCGACACCAGGACTCGAACCCCTGTCCTCACGGACGAAGGGTTTCAAGTAGAGCACATAAGGACGAGAGCCATAAGGACAACTCGACTTGGAAGGCTCTCGTCCTATTCAAGTGTTCCTTACGCTTGAATTAGACCAAATAATAAACCTGTTCGAGTCGAGGATAAAGCTTACATGTTTGAATTATAAGAGGGGATCCCAATAAAAACATACACTAACTGAGAAGAATTGTCAAATTTATATCAAATGTATCCAAGCACTCTTCCTTTGAATCAGTACACTTTTGTCCGATCTTTATTGTCATGATTGGAATAAGTCCTGGAGTTCTTCAATTAAGATTATGTCAAAGATCCCCAGCAAAGTGGGTAAAAACAAACCTAGGTCATTAATTTAGTCCTTCCAAATTTCTTTCCATGCAGGAGAAGACTTGTGACCTGTCCTGACCTTTGGAAACAAATCAAGAACAATTTTCAGTTGTGTAATCTTTGGAACAAGGTGGCGGCAAATTATGACTAACTCAACCCAAGGGAGATTGTAAGGAGTGTATAGAGGATAAGCCCTAAAATGGAGAGCCATCGGCCTCCAGAACTGACAACATATGCAAGAAGCAACAAATTCAGACTCTGAATTAAGTGCTTTTGACCTGTGAATTCTAAGAAAGACTGAAGAGAAAGATGACCCAGGGAAGAAGCAGTGATGTCAATGGGGGGCTGTGCCAGCTAAATTTTGAAAATACCATTTTGCAGTATCTTCATTTAAAAATGTTTTTATTTGACATTTTCATTGACAAAACTGAAAAAATGACGACTTTGCCCCCTAGGTCTTGAAAATACAATTTGTTCCCTCTCTCCCTAAATTTTCGTTAATTAATGCCAATGCAATGCAACAGAACAAATTGAATTCAAACAATAATACATCCTGAAATGGGTTAATAGACACTTAGCAAAAACAAAAATGTTATGCAAACTAAAATGAAAAAAATGTATTCGAATCTTAAAAAACTGATTTTAACCATTTACCAAGAAAAAGTACAAGCTGCTAAAAGAAACAGTAGATTTCTTGAATGAATAATCTTCTTAGAAGTGTAAGCTGAACTTCCACAAATTTTATTGATTTTATAATGTTTGTTTTTTGTATTGCTATTTTTGAGGACAGATATTAACAATAAAACCTCAAAAATTCATGTTATGGTTTAGTCATTACTGCCTCAAAAGAAAAATCCCTATTTATCGACATTGTCTTGTTCTTGAATATATTTCTTACCCACTAATAGTACAATTACACAGGCAGAAGAACAAAATAAAGTGCAAAGAAACCTTTTAGAAACACATCAAACTACAAAGTGTACAAATTTTAGGGACATGCTCTTGTTTAAACTGTCAAACTTTGGTAAACTATCAGTTGAGATAATAAATTTTAATAACAAAAGTGTTCGTGTTGATTGTAACAAATATAACACTAATTACATTGGCACATTTGTGGTATACAAGGCTGTATTGAGGAGTTTTGTTCAGAGGGAGAAGGAGGGTGCAAAAAAAATTGCAAAACACATCAAAAATTTGTTTATATACATTTTTATGAGTCGAACAAAAATTTAGGAGGGTTAAAATGCGGTAAATCCCGCCTGGATACGGCTTTGTTGGTATGTTATAAAAATGCTACTATCTTGGGCAATCAAATTTGAATATGTGTTTCAATTTTAATTAATTGTTGTACAGAAACTGAAAGGAAAAATTTTGAATGATTTCCATACAAATTTTCATTGGATTTGGAGAACAGAATATCTTATATGCTTCAGTAGCTTTAGGTAACACAAGCATGTCAGTACACTAAAAAAAAGAAAAAAATACTGATCGAATGGAAATTTGTAAGAAAATGAAGCTATGAGTTTAAACATGGGCCCTGAGAAAACCTTCCCTCAGGTGAAGTTTCTGAAAGTCCAATCAGCCCTGCTATTTAAACATGATTGCGAAGGTAGGCTACTGAACCTGAGTAAACTCGCCCCCCTCCCCCAGGCAAGTAAAGAGAACCTCATTGCTGAACCCAGAGATTTTGTTTAGGTAGCAGCTACAAAAAAACGTACTTGCTCATAGCTCAAAAACGTTTGAGCTTAGCTCATAGCTCAAAATTTTGAGGTCTAAAAAAAAAAAATTGATGATAAAAACAGATACAGTTTCTGCCATTTCAGCCTTGATGTCCTAATTCCTTTTTTTTACAATCAACCAAGCATTTTTTACCAGTTTCATAAAAATAATGTTTTATACAACCTCCATCATCCAATTTTATTAAGCACTAATTTTTAAAAATGTCTTGAGATATTTTATTTCAAGCTTCGTTAAATTTGCATCTTCAATCAGGTATAAAAATGAGCCTAATAGGTTAAAAATAGAAAAAAAAACATGCAAAATTATATATCACTAAGACGGCAACTTCTTTCCAGGCATGTAGTTATGGTAGGTGTTTTGGGTCTGGGGAAGTTAAGAATAAAAACAACAAATAAATGAATACAACATGCCATATACCATAGAAATGTTGATATTCTGGGGAGGAGCAGAGCCAAAAAATCTCCACTACATGCAGTATGAGCCTGCCTCTGTCACTAATTGTTTGATGAATGCAGGTTTTGTAGATCTGCTAGTTTAATTAAAATGTCTTTCTACCATGACATTTTTTTTTTTAACTGACACTTCTAGAGAATTTCTTAAACATATAAACTTGTTCTAGGAAAATTTAAAGCGCTATGTTCAAATACAGATAATGAAGCAAAGCAGGATGACTAGTTTTGGTAAAAGCTGTTTTTACCAATAATGTTGTTTTACCAAAATGCTGTTTTTGTAAATGCTGTTTTTGCTGTGTATTAAAATACAGGGGCCTAATTTGCTATGGGGCAGGAGGAAACTTCCCCTCTCAGATTTATTTTTGGAAACTTATATCAGACAATTTTTGGAAACTTATGCAGCAGGATTTAGCAAAGGGATTTCCAAGATAGGAAAAGACCCATCATATAGAATTTTATCCTTGTTTTAATTCTAGGCTATACACATTGATGGGGAATCCATGACTCTTTAATATTTCTAGCAGTTAGCAAATTCTTTTGTTGATTTGCTACAAATATCTTCAGAGAAAGGCTAGCCCAGAAGAGCATGCTGAAAGGCAACTAACACCCCTTTACTAAACTTACCAAAATCAGTTTCAATCAATTTTTTTTCCAACAGGACATCCACTTTCTACCACCTGGGGCACATCTAAGAAAACTTTGAGTGCTGCACAGTTATACCATGTTTGACACACATTGCCTGATGTGTGTGATGCATCCCCCAAAAGGGCACCCTATTGCTCTTTTTTAAGCTTGCATTTTCTTGTTTTTTTGTTTATTTTTTTTTCTTGCCTTATTAGCATGTTTATGAAATTGTTGGCTAAAACTTATGTTTTCATAAGCAGCAACAGTCTTGTTAATAGAACTAACAACTATAACATGCAAGCTTTCAGCTTAACATGCAAGTTTGCTGGTTCTATATTTTTTTGCAATATTTTTTGCCCTTAATTCTTGTCAACAATTAGTTTGCAACTCAGAATTATAACAGTCTGAAAAAAAAAACATACAAAATCAACAATGTTCTGTCATATTCAGGAATTAGAGGGCGGCAGGAGAGAGAGGAAACACAGCTAAACTGGAAGCAACTATGATAATACAATAAAAGAAAATTTATGAATATCATATAACAAAGTAAGAATTGCTTTATTTCAGAAGGGGGCATTAACCTAAAATACCTAAATAGAATAAACCTAAATATACCTAAATAGGTATATTTACCTAAATATAGGTATATTTACCCTATAGAATATACCTAAATAGAACAAAATACCTAAAATACCTAAAAGAATGTTTTTTGTAGCCAGAAATACCAAATATTTGTTAAAACTAGCTAACCCCTTTTGCATATAGACTGATTCTTTGATGGAATCATTATTGAAATAAATAATGTAATCAAGAATGTTTGCTTAGCCAACAGGCTTTAAAATAAACTAAATAAACAGGCTTTAAAATATACTCAAGTTACTATCAACTATTTTTCTGTAGAAAATTTATTCCTTTATGATTTAAACTAGCTATTTAGGACATAGATAAGCTATTACTGAAGTGGTTAGCTCTAACTTATTTACTCAGACATATAATACAGATATCTCAAAATGCAAAATATTTGTTAAAGATTGTGATTTTGATATAACTAGGATGTTTTTATTAATCAGATTATCATGTTTACTTCCATCATTATCCACTTTTTAAAATAACTTCATATAATATTTTGGTAAATCATTACATACTAAATCAAAGATAAATTTGAGACTGCAAGAATAACCAGGTCAACACAAGAGCTATGATTGTACTTGTATGATATAGTGCCAACCACTCAAGTTTTAAGTTCTTTCAGCTAAGTATGGGACAAGACAGAAGTGACAGAATAGATTGGAAATATATAATTTGGGCTATGTATTTCCACATTAAGGGAGGAGGGGTAAAGTATTTGGACAGTGTGAAGTTGGAAAACAATTCTTACTTCATAATATGCAGAATAATTGCACTTTAACCCACCACCCCTAATGTGTAAATATACAGCCCAGATTTGTTTCTAAATTATTATATTTTTATCATACTTGGGTATATTTCATTAGGATTGAGCATCAGAGAAACAGGTTCTACTTAGATTAAGAATATTAGGTCAGCACTATATCATACAAGTACTGCCAAGACATATAGCCATTGGTAATTTGTGGAGAAACACAACAGAAAGATTTCAAAATATCCATGGAACTTTGCCTACATATTGTCATAGTGCTCTTTTTTTAGTGCTGTCATTTTCTGTTAGTATGATAACAGGTTTTCCATAAATAATAATAATAATATCACTTGATTAAAGTAAATGAGGAATACATTATTAGGGCTGTAGATCATTGGGGAGGAGGAGGGTGCATTGTCTGAGTAGTAACTATTATCAAAAAGAATTATTTTATGTAGATATTTGAGTTGAAAAGTGTTTTATGTCAAGAAGATCTGTTGAATTTATATTCATTTTATGAAGCAAGAATTCACCATCTTATCTTGCTGGCAATTGGTAAGAATTCTTTTTACAACATATTTCCTTCTGGAGAGTGAAAATCCTAAACTGATACCAACTGACAAATTACCTTTTTTTTAATTGAAAAAAGTACCTTTTTTTAATTGAAAAATGACTTTTTTGGTATTCCATTGAAGAACTTAAAAGACCACAAAACTGCCACCCCAATTTCAAAAAACACACTTTGCCCTTCCCCCTCCACTGCTATCTTTCTGTAAATAGACACCACTGAAACAGACATACTCAAGCAAAATGTTAATGAATATAAAATTAAAGTTGCTGATATTCAAGTTGAATTGCAGTTCTACTTGGTTTAACTGACTTGAATGAGATTTAACTAAAAATTCAAGTTGAGTAAGGAACACTCAGCTTCCATTTTACTACAAGAAACAAGACAAGCAAGTTAGGGTAAAATTCTAGTTTAGCTACTTTTTGCTACTTTGGAAAGGGGTTGGGTTAGGAAAATAATACTTTCAGTAATAAATCCAGGGCCAAAAACATACTCTGGGAAGGTATTACCAAGCTTAGAAATATTTGCCTACTTGATAGGCATATACCTATTGAAATTTTGACAAGACATTTTACCATATTTTTCAGGTATCAGTTCTTTTCCTCTAGTTTTAGTTCTGAAAATGCAATTCCTGTTAATTGAGTAGAATTTTAAGCCATACCTTAATTAATTTACACTTTGGAGCAAATTAAGACTGATTTTGATCTGTTATTTGCTCCATACTTGATGATTTGAATGATTAAACACCAAATGCTTCCCACTGGTACTTCCAGGGAACACCATTCCATTCAACATCCAATGACTTCTTGAACACTTCTTTATTGGGTGATGAGACTGTTTTCTAAATTTAACATATCAATAGGTTTTTCTAAATTTAGGAAATGTATTTGCAGAAATATCTCATAAATTGGGCTTGAGCAAAGTTGTGAAACTGAAAACAGTTTTGTTGTACTTCATTTAAGCAGAAGATCTATTTTGCAAGGTTTCACTTTTATAACACAATTTTGAAAGATTAGAGCCCTCTAAAGGGAGAAGGAGTGGAGGTAGGTACTTCAAAATACCTTTTAGGGCCATCCTTTAGTCTGTAAACCCATCCCTAAAAGTTTCATTTTCCTAACCTAACCCCTTTCCAAGATACCAAAAAGTAGCTAAACAAGAATTTTACTCAGGTTAGTTATATTAACTTTTTTTCCTTATTACTTTCTTCATTTGGCTGTTTATATTTGTTAGGCTATAGCAATAATGACCTTGTGTTTACTATTGAAGCTTGTTATAAAAGGCCTAAACACAAAACAGGCAATACAAAAAATAAGTCATAATTGAATGAGAAAAATCTCCATTTTTTTAAATACTATTTGTATCAAAGCTCAAATTAGTAGTTTTGTGGCTAAAACACAGGGCAACTGAAACAATAGCAGAAAACCCTAAAAATTCTTACCCCTGGCATTCCTGGTCTTGCTCCACTGGTGATCACTTGTTGTGGAGCAAGCAGAACTCTTGGTGCTAACTGTCTTTGGCCAATTTGAACAGATCCAGTAGTTCCTGGCCTAACATTCACTACTTGCATTCCAGCTGGAATCATTCCAGACTGATTTATCACAGTTTGCTGTGTAGGCACTGTTAATGTTCCACTTGTTCCTGGTCGAATCATAGCAATACTAGCTTGCTGAATATTAATAGGACTAGAAACCATGTTTTGAACACTGGAAGGTTGTGATAGTGTTAACTGTGAGCCAGATATATTAACTGGTCCATTTTGATTGACAGCTTGATTTTTCAAGCCATCAACACTGCTAGTCAAAACACCAGGCATTCGGCTATTCACCAATACAGGAGAGTTTTGGGATAAAACAGATGATGTTAAACTACCAGTTACGGAAGTAAAAACCAAGTTTTGTTTATTTGTGTCAACAGCATTAGATATGCCATTGATTGGTTGCTGCCTGTTATTTTCAGGCTTGTTTACACCTTGGAATGAGGATATTGAGGCCCTGCTTTGCACCAAATTTGATTCATTACTACTTGTAGATGCTAACTGACTTTCAAGCTTCCTCACAAGTTCACTCTTGGCCTTCTCATCCACGTCTGTGTGCATAAACTCATCAAGAAACTGAGAAGACGCCATTTTCTAAAACCCACACTGACAGGTTCATGACGCGTGCGCTATGACGTCATAAATTTTGATAGATGGCAGTTAAATCACTCTTGTAATATTCTTAAAATGTTAGGAATAAATCGTTCTTTATCACTTCCTTCTAATTTTGGATGACTATGCTCTTAATGTTGGAAGAAGAGACAGATTTTCAAGTCAATTATTTTTCAAGTTCTGAAAAAATTTCCATGGAGGAAAGTATTAAAAACAGCAACTCGAATAGTTTGATATTATTTAGTGATATATAGCCTATATTATTTTGGGATAAAACAAGAAAGCTTCCATTTGGCATGAACTCGGGAGGATTTTTATAGTACCGTCGACTGGTGGGCCTAGTTTTCCCTCCTCATCCTAGAATACTCTTTTTGATATTTTTATTGAGAAACACGTTTTTTTCGGTATTTTCATTTAAAAAATTAAATACAAAAAATCCACCCCCCCCCTAATATTTTGGAAAAGATGTTCCTCCTCCCTTAATTTTTGTGAATTAGTACCACTGAGTTCTTCTAGGGACAGTTTTTTGTACATTGGTGGTTCTAAGCCTGGGCAGGGGGAAGCCCCTCCCCAACTATTCAGATATCTGATATTAAATTCCTTTTATGTTATATAATTGATATACATTGCCCCCTCCCTCATATTATGAGGCCTAAAGTCACTACTGCCTTTATATTTTCTGATAAAGTTTCTGGGTCCGAAAATCACCCGGATTTATAAATGAAAGGGGCTAAAAACTATGCATTGCAATAGTGTGTCTATTATATATTACATAAAAAATTTGTATTGTATTCAAAATTGCCACAAATTTGAATGAATTGCTGAATTCAATGGTGAAAAAGAGATAAATGATCCAAATATTTAACTTTAATATCTTAAAACTAGAAACGAAGTGAAAGTTTAATATTAATATTGGTTTCTTAAAGTAAGAAAATCTTGTGGTAGGTCAAACAAATATTAAATTTGTCCTGGTGGCTTTATTATTTTCTTCTCTGAAACACTGGAGACTGCCTTGAGTCATATTTTTTAAACTATTTTTTTCCAAAATGATTTTACAAGGTATTGACTTAGTTTCACTTTATATTAGAATCTCCTTTATACCCGAAAAATCTTTGCCAAAAAAACTTTGGACTTTTGGAAAGTAAAGTACGTGAAAATTTACGATGGAAGACAATTTATCATGGGTTTAATTTTCACATTGATAGAAAATGCTTACTGTAACTAAAATTATAACAGTAAATAAAAAAATATAACAGTCAATTACGAAATTATAACAAATTATAGTAGTAAATTATAACAGTAAGAGTTTGAACAAATTAGGTTTTGAAGGCGGGTTTTAGGAGAATGTAAACCGTAAAAAAGCTCTCAATATTGTATAAAAAAAGAAGAAAACTTTTCCGGGATTTAGATACTTAAGATGCTCCAATAAACTAAGGTATGAAAAAACTTCTTTGTCAAATGCTCAATGGATATCGCCGGTAGAAAATAAGAGAAAAATATAGAACAATTTACTGTAACAAAAATTCTAACAGTGAATTTTTAGACACATTTTTGCTTTTGAAAGCAGTTTTTAAGGAAATGTGCTTTTTATATATTTGATATTAAAAATTGATATAAAAATATAAAATATATTTTATATTTTTTTTATATATTTATATATTTTATATATTTTATATATTTCATATATTTTATATATGATTTATATATTTGATATATATTTTAATATTTGAAAAAACGTTTCAGAGATTGAGATGTTTAAGATACTGGAATAAACTAAGGTAAATACAAACTTCTTTTCTAAGTGCTCAATGTCGGCAGAAAACAAGAGAAAAATATAGAACAATTTACTGTAACAAAAATTCAACCTAAAAATTTTGTTTCACCACATTTGCTTTTGAATGCAGTTTTTAAGAGAATGTGCTTGTAGAAAACCCTTGAGAAAACTTTTCTGAGATTGGAATGCTTAAGATGTTGGAATAAACTAAAGTAAAAATGGAATTATGTGTAAAATACTGAATAAATGTTGTCAGTGGAACATAGGAGAAAAATATACAAGAATAAAACTTTATCCTGCCTCTCAAGCTCTGATTTGATGTTTTTCCACAGAGCAAAAATCGATTAAACAGGTTTAAAAGAGAATTCAAAATGACTTATGCAACATTTTTCGAAAATCAATGTATTGTCAGAACAGCTATTCTTTACATTAAAATAGTAAATTAAAGTTTTAGTTTATTTTTGAAAGCTGGCAGCCTTTAATATTTTTTATTATACGCATTTTTTTATTTAACTAGAATACAAATTTCATTAAAATTAAATTGATAAAGCCAAGACTCCTGTAAGTTGAATATACAATTGTTGGTTATTTGAAACCAATGTGAATCCAGGAAATGATGATGTGCTACTTATTTGAGCGTTATCTTTTAAACACCAGGATATCGTACTACAAGGAGTATTTTGTCCACCAAAAAAGACTTAACTTGACTTGAAGCTCCTGCTCGAAAGCGCTGTCAGGGTAGTGAAATTCGATGCCAGAGGCGATAGTTGCTTGCAGACTAGTTTGTCCTGGGTGAAAGTTGAAGCTTTATTGGCTTGAAGTCTAATGACTTCTCTCCATCTCTTGTATGTCTTCTTAATATAATGTTTTTTTAGTATCCATACAATTCGAAGATCTTTATATCTAAAACCAATCACTGTGACGTAAGAGTACAAAAATGCTCCAGGACTTCAATCAATTCTTTTTTTCTTCTTTATAATTATAAAAAAAGTAAAAATAGATTTCATAATATTCTTCAATAGTTGTCTTCAATAGTTATCTTTTTTCTAAAAAACCACGACTCCTAAGGCTAAACTTCTTAAGAAGTTGGTTTCTATTTATCAAAATCTGATATATCACACAGAATTAAAAAACGTGACAAGACTCTTGCTCTTCCTCTTAAGTTCGAATTTAATTTTTTCCCGCTTATGAAAAGAGATCAAACTAAAAAAAAAAATTTCAACAGAAATCAATATTTAAAATCAATATTTTAGATCGTTATACAAAAAAAAACATTTCCTGTCCTTCAATTCAACGTACTATTGATATGGAAGATATTTTTTATTCCAACCATCTCTTGGACGAGTTGCTTTATACCAGGATCTCTATCAATGAATATCATTCATTTCACAATATCATTCATTTAAATATTAAATAGTGTTTTTTTCTGTTGTTATCTTGCTTGTGTTATGCTATTAATTTTACTTTTGGTTTGTTATCCTTTCTCTTCTTTTTTACCTCTTTTTATATTACATTCTTTCAGTTATGGTATTTACAGTGGGTCATTAATACAACTCGATTGAATTATTCTGGTGCGACTCTAGTAGAACACGAAGTTGACAGACAGTTTAAATAAACATAAGTAATTTGTTTCATAAGGCTTTAAAGAATATATTCTTATCTTGGTAAATAGTTAAAGCAAATTGTAGTTTTACTGCTTGACTTAGTTTCATTACCACAGACAAAAAGTATTTTATACAAATGTCCCACAAGCCAATCCTGCAATATTTTCAGATATTAAGCGTGTCTTAAAGCTATGCCTACTGGGTGACTATGGCACTATATTTTGGAATACAGAGTTGTCATGTTTGTACATTTGTGAATAAACATGACTTCATTCATTTGTGCAAACGATACGTTAATGCTTATCAAACCATATTCATTGTGTGGTCATAGAATTAAAACTAATAAGTGATCACGAAAAAAATAAATACTTCATAAGATATTTTTATTTCTCTTGAATTTCATTTGTTAAAATCAAATATTCTAAATAAGCTTGCTTCTAACAGGTAACATTCAGGAAAAAAATTTTTGAATGAAAATGAAGACAGAAAAACACAAACACTAAATTTTAGAGGCTATCAAAACATTATTCAATTGGACATCTGTATCTTATGTCTTTGGTCTATGATCTTTGCTGTTTGATTTAAGGATATCATGGGATCCTCTTGCTGTTTTTTACTCTTTAAGGTTCTATTTATTGCCACAAATAAGATCACATTAAATATTTTTGTTACAAGTAGCTTTGTCTGGACGG
Organism: Artemia sinica; assembly: GCA_027921565.1. NCBI lineage: Eukaryota > Metazoa > Arthropoda > Branchiopoda > Anostraca > Artemiidae > Artemia > Artemia sinica. The sequence continues at coordinate 18,548,568 of CM051270.1, read as the reverse complement.
TTGTATGATCTTTTAATGATTTTTATACAATACAAACATTTAATGAGTCTTGAAATGTTTTGAAACTTTCGTAAAAGCGTTGAGGAATTTCACAAATCATCTGACGAAGGATGCCTCTTCTAGACATTCTAAATTTGCCTTATTTTACAAAATTACCGCTCTTTCAACCATCGAAGTCTATCTGATCGTTTTGTTTTTAAGACTGATGTTTTGTTTTTTACTGACACTCCAATACAACTTTAAAAACAAGTTTTTTCCCAACGGAAAGCAATAATGCGTAATCAGAGTCCCTTCGTGTGTGTTATCAGAATTTCCCGGGCAAAATGAGGTATGAAGCTCAACTTTTAGAATTGATGTAAACCATTAGGTTTAATTTCTTACCAAAGAAGCTATAGTTTTTTCAAAGATTTTTTTTTGTTTAAGAGAGATTATGATATATATAATGTTTCTTGCAGTAAAATACAACTCAAGTGTAAGTAATGATTACACCAACAAATGTAAATCCAAATGCGAGTATTTTCAGTGAATTTTGACACTTTGCTGCGCATATTTCACAATCTCAACTAGGATTTTCTTCCCGATACTGTGAATAATTTTTGTCTTGTCAACATTCCCTCAACTTGGAAAAAGATAATACAACTTTGGAAGCCAGTTCAAATGTAAATCCAAATGGAAAATTGTACATTTTTAATCCAGTGTTTGCATTTCCTTTGGGGTGGGAAGGGGGAGTTGGCTGTTTGGACCATAGTCAGGGAAGTCTTCTTTACCCCTTCATCGAAATTTTTGTGAAATAAGGCTCCCACTCTTCGTTTTTTCAGCTCATGAAACTTTTGTGAAAGTAATGATGATTCAGGGTCCTTTGACGAAGGACGTCTCTTCTAGGCAATGCTCCAACTCTTCATTCTCTCAACTCAAATTTTATCAAGAGTCTGTGCTTATTAACTTTTCCTCTTCTGATATAGCTTCTCCCTGTGATTAATGATTTGATAAAAGAAGCCATTTTATGTAGATGCTACGACTAGTACTATTATGTACAACTCATCACAGACCAAAGCCACCTGCTGTCAACACAGCTGCGTGCACTCTTTCTCCAACCTGATGTGATCAGTGCTTCGTCCTTGACTCCCTCCTAAAATGTCCCTTCTTTACTTCAAATCTTTTAATATTAGCTTTTCTTACTATATTTCTGGGCATCATTATCTTGTTTAGCTGGATTATCAAAAAGCGCAATAACCATCTTAAAATTTCTTTTTTATATAGTGAGAAAAAGGGAGCGTACTGCACTTTGGCTCATCTTAATGTAGTATATATGGTTGTTAATAGGATACAACGGGTTGTAGGATACAACGAGCATCTTAAACAGACCTTAGACAATTCCCCTGGAAAATGTCTAGCATATCTTCCTCGTCACAGTGCCATATCTGATCACTGTCATTACCAGAGTTTCTAGCATCCTAATCTTATTTCTCACATCTTAGTTTTGAAAATTGTCTTCTTGTTCTTCAAAACTTTTGTTCACTCTGAAAAAACTACAATACATCTTAGCAGGTCTACTTTTTATATCTTCCCTGCATCCACCGTCCTTGCTACTAACGCTATCTAGGTAAGTGAAGTTTTCACTCTGTTACTTCCTTTTTACTTAAGATCATCCCTTCATTCTTATTTATTCCTAATTTAAGCGGATTGCCTTTGATTGCATTAAATCTCAGGCCTTTTTTTTTACTTTGAAGTCTCAAAACCTTTCACAACTCTTTAATATCACTTACAAATTTACCCAGAACAGTTAAACGCTTCGTTAAATCTAAGTCTAGTAGAGTTTTAACTTTTTAATTGATACCACGCTCTTCCACAGTTGCTTGTATTTTCCTTAGGCTACAGCTTATCAAATAATCCATATACACGGCGACAACTTTGCAAGAGATAAGATTTATTTCTGTAAAATGTCTATCAAAAGTCGATATGGGACTAATTCGCACTTTAAAGTCAATAAACACAAAAAAACAAATAATCAAACAGTTCGTGGTAACGAACTGTAAGTAAGGAGCGACCCGGCTCAATGGTAACCGAAACTCTAGAAAACGGTATTTTGATACAAATAGATACATCAAAAGAATCGAATTTTAATGCTGATTTCAAATATATAAGTTTCATCAATTTTAATTTTACCTATCAAAAGTTACGCGCCTGAGAAAATTAGGCTGATTTTTGAAAAAAGGGGGAAAGACCCCCTAAAAGTTATAGAACCTTAATGAAAATCACACCATCATATTCAGCGTATCAGAGAACCCTACTGTAGAGGTTTCAAGCTCCTATCTACAAAAATGTGGAATTTTCCATTTTTTGCAAGAAGAAAGATCACGGATGCGTGTTTATTTGTTTTTTTTTTTTTGTTTTTTTTGTTTTTTTTTCCCCAGGGGTGATCGTATCGAACCAGTGGTCCTAGAATATCGTGGGAGGGCTCATTGGAACGGAAATTAAAAGTTCTAGTGCCCTTTTAAGTGACCAAAAAAAATAGAGGGCAACTAGGCCCCCTCCCACGCTCATTTTTTTCCCAAAGTCATCTGATCAAAATTTTGAGATATCCATTTTGTTCAGCATGGTCGAAAATATTATAACGATGTCTTTTAGGATGACTTAATCCCTCGAAGCCCCCAGGAGGAGGGCTGAAAGTTATGAACTTTACCCAATGTTAACACATAGTATTGGTTATTGGAACCCGGCTCAATGGTAACCGAAACTCTAGAAAACGGTATTTTGATACAAATAGATACATCAAAAGAATCGAATTTTAATGCTGATTTCAAATATATAAGTTTCATCAAGTTTAATCCTACCCATCAAAAGTTACGCGCCTGAGGAAATTTGGCTGATTTTCGAAAAAAGAGGGAAAGACCCCCTAAAAGTTATAGAACCTGAATGAAAATCACACCATCATATTCTGCGTATCAGAAAACCCTACTGTAAAGGTTTCAAGCTCCTATCTACAAAAATGTGGAATTTTGTATTTTTTGCCAGAAGAAAGATTACGGGTGCGTGTTTATTTTATTTTTTTTTTCCCAGGGGTGATCGTATCGACCCAGTGGTCGTAGAATATCGTGGGAGGGCTCATTGGAATGGAAATTAAAAGTTCTAGTGCCCTTTTTAAGTGACCAAAAAAAATGGAGGGCAACTAGGCCCCCTCCCACGCTCATTGTTTTCCCAAAGTCACCTGATCAAAATTTTGAGATAGCCCTTTGTTCAGCATGTTCGAAAATATTATAAGTATGTCTTTTAGGATGACTTAATCCCCCGAAGTTCCTGGGAGGAGGGCTGAAAGTTATGAACTTAACCCAATGTTAACATATAGTATTGGTTATTGGGAAATATACAGTACAGACGTTTTCAGGGGAGATTTTTCCTGGTAGTGGGGGTGGGGTGGGGGGGGGGGGGGGGGGGGTGTCGGGTAGGGACGTACGAAGGGAGGGTCCTCTGGGCTCGGGCCCCCCCCCCCCCCCCGAAATCTCACGATTTTTTTCATTTTCCCATAATTTTCTGATTTTTCTCACAGAATAATGGGTTTGAAGGATTTGGCCCCCCCCCCCCCCGAAACAAATTGGCCCCCCCCCGAAAAAAATTCCTGCGTACGTTCCTGGGGTCGGGGTTATGTAGGAGGATCTTTCCATGAAGGAAGTTTTCATGGGGGAAGGGACATTGCTATGAAGGTGGACGCCGGACTTCCCAGCATTATTTAAAAAAAGATCAGAAATTAAATATAAAAAAACAAGTTTTTCAACTGCAACAGCAGCAACATCAAAACTTTAAACGAACAGAAAATATTACATATATGATTGGGTTCACCCCCTAGTCAATATCCCACTCTTTAAGCCAGAGATTTTTTAGTACTTTCATAAGAGCTATTTATTCTAATTAACGGCCTTTGTGATTAAGCGGTCATTTTTAAAGAATTGGAACAAAATTTGAACTGTCGCTTAAAGAGCAAGGTATTGACTAGGGGGCGAACCCCCTAATATATGTATTAAAAATACATGAATATAGAAGTTCGTTACGTAAGTTAATTCGTAAGTTACGTATATTTATTACTAATAAAAACTTTCGTAAATAAAATGAAACAAGTTTCGAGAAACCCATTTAACCAAATAAAAGTAAATTAATATGAAAATTTTGTTTTAATTATTCATGTACTGTGAGCCAAGATCAAAACCTACATTTATTCAAAAACGTTCAAAAATTAAATAAAAAATACAAGTTTTTTTTAACTGAAAGTAAGGAGCGACATTGAAACTTAAAACGAACAGAAATTATTCCGTATATGAAAGGGGCTGTCCCCTCCTCAACGCCTTGCTCTTTACGCTAAAGTTTGACTTTCTCACAACTCTATTTTTTTAAACAATAAACACTTTAGCGTAAAGAGCGAGGAGGGGACAGCCCCTTTCATATACGGAATAATTTCTGTTCGTTTTAAGTTTTAATGTCGCTCCTTACTTTCAGATAAAAAAACTTGTTTTTTTTATTTAATTATAATAAGGCTCGTCAAAGCAGAGATTTTTTTAAATGTCAAAGAGGTTCACACCAAACCAACTACTAACTTTGCTTCCTACCGAAATTGCTTCCTACCGAAATCTAGTACATAGTGATAATCACTTCAGCACATGGGCGCCCATAAAGGGGACAGGGGGGCGCCCGCCCCCCCCCCCCCCCCGGCTGAATGATGCTGCCTTAGTTTTATATTTTTGTTCTGTGATTTCTGTTATATAGCATTAAAAGTGCCAATTAGACCAGGTTTGCCCCCCCCCTGGAATTCAGCTTATGGGCACCCATGCTTCAGCACAAGTATTATACCTTACGAGGGTATGTCCTTCACTGACGTTTCTCAGCCAGTGGAGTGAAATGTCTGCTGATATTTCGATTTTACAAGAGATGATTTACGGTGCCACTGAAAGTTGCTAGGCTGCCACTTTTTGCAATTATCATATTCAATTTTATTTCAGTAACCCCCTAATAAAGCAGTTGAAAACTAGCTTTTTTGTAAATTTCTTCTCACGGGAGCTTGTTCTTCCTGGCATC
>CM051270.1:18503404-18543404 GCA_027921565.1 Artemia sinica | reverse complement strand
CGATTACTGGATGAAGGTTTTTGGTAGACATTCCTGTCTTCCCGGCGAAACGAATTAAAAATGCCTGATTCTTCATAAGATTTCCAAGAAATTTTTGTGTAAAAAATGTGAAAGCGTGGGAGCCCTAGCTGAGAACTTGTGAGTTTTTAGCTTGATAGATTTTGCACCAAATTTACCGATTCTGTTGTCTTGCGTTCGTTTTTCAACATATTTTATCGACAATGTATAACAATTTCTACTCTAAACGATACAACATAATAAGAACATTGTTAACTCATTATAGCTGCAGAATTTACAATTTATGAATTTTAATTTAACTGTATCTCAGCCCCCTCCCCCAGTACAAATACTGTAGCTACGCAGTGGGGTATTAGTACAACTGGGCTGTACTAATGAGTAATCTAATCTTAATTCTTTTTTTTCAGAGTCATAAGCAAAATTTTCCTCTCAGTAAAAAAACATTCACAGTACCAAGTCTATCAAACAATTAGTTTTTTTTTCAAAATATAGAAAGAAGCACTGAAAGTTTCACACTTCCGGCCATTCCCAACAGGCTACCAAGTCTCTAAGGCCTGTAACTGGCTTGTAGTTTTTACTAATATGTAAATCTAATCTTACTGTACTTTTTTTTGTAATAAGTGACATTTTCCTCTCAGTACTTTCTCTGCTCTTAACAGTGTGTCCTTTATCTCAAAGTCGTTTTTTTACTTTCTAAGTCGTAAGCTTTCTTTCCAATGTATTTTGATTCCCAGAGTCACATTATTTTACTCTCTAAGTCATAATATTTCTTCCCGCTAAGTCTTGACTCCCAGAGCCATATTTTTTGACCTCCTAAGGCATAAGCGTTCTTTCATTTCCAATCTCCCCATTTCCCATTTTTTCGTTTTTTTTTTCATTTCCCGTTTTTATTTCCAAGAACTTTTCTAGCCTCAATGCAACAGATCCAAAAGGTATTTTCAACCCCTTCGTGCAAGCAATGGAACCCGAGGACGGTCAATCAGTCTGCTCGACATGATCTCACTTTTTAACCTTAGCTTTCGTGAAAATGTGACGTAGGTTTATCAACACGAAGGGAGTGGGGTGGTTAGTAACCCGGGTATTTTCCTACATCTAAGGAATAACAAAGGTTGGAAACAACCTTTTATCAATATTTTTATACCCCTAGTCTTCCAGGAAAATAAAAACAAAAACAAACAAATAACCATTAACTGTCAGTCAATATACTGACATTTTTTCCTTAAGGGTTTGATAATTTTTCATCTATGAAACTAAGAAAGGTGAAAAAATATGAAACATATTTTGTTTTCAGTAAAGTACAAATTGTGCTCTGGTCTTGAGAAGGCATAGGGGTTATCAACCCTACTCATGTTAATTTTTGCTCGTTTTGAGTTTGACTCGGCTATTTATTGTAATTTATGTCTGTTTTGAGTTTCATTTATTTATTGACGGTGATTTGTGGTAGTTTTACGCTTGGAGGATTATTTGACTTTATTTTTGCACATTCTTGGCTTAATGGATATCTTTACTTTTCTTAGAAAAACTTGTCTTGTGGAAAAATATTTTTAAATTAATTTCTGTTCGTTTTTATTGATATTGTCTTTTTCATGAGAAAAAAAAAATGTACATCTTTTCAGTTTTCTTCTATAAGAATCCATAGTATGGGTGGCTATTTGTATGCTGGAGAAACTTTTTCAACAGTTTTTAATCCTGACAGAAAAAGTGTTTTTTAATTTAATTTTATAGCTTCTGAAGTTGACCTGAAAAATATACTGGATATAATTCCCAAAAGATTCTATCTACGTTCTTTGACAACCTCGATACACTGATGCTCTTTTTATTTATTTAGATTACAAAAGCAGAAGTAGTAATAGTAGTATCTCCAAAGGTTTCAACTTTATGCCCCAATCGTTCTCGCTATATTGCTGAGGTGTCTTATTGGCAACCATTTAGCACCATGCCTTTTGATTTATTTTAAAGCAACAATTAGTTTTAAAGTATTGTGGGCCAATTGCATAGTCGTGGGGGGTTGACATGCCTAATATCCCTAAGGATATAGTTGCTGGACCGTTCTACTATGGTGAACAAAATGGTTGTCTGAAAATTTTGACTGGATACGTTTGGAAAATGAATGGGCTTGAGAGAAGGGCTGCTTGCCCACTAATCTATTGTTACTCTTAAAAAAAGGCACCAGACACTTGTGTTGTAAAGGAAATGGAAATAATGGGCGTGATTGGGGGGCTAGTTGCTCTCCAATCGCTTTTGACAATTGAAAAGGGCACTAACCCTTTCAATTTCCAATTGAATGAGCTCTTTTCGAAGTTTCTACGACAACAAATAGCCATACATAATTTCCGGACCTTTCAACTATGTTGAACAGAGTAGCTATCTCAAAATTTTGATTGGATGTGTTTGAGGAAACGGTGCGTGTGGGAGGGGGGTTAGTGGCCCTCCAATCACTTTTGACTATTAAAAAGGACACTAGCCCTTTCAATTTCCAATCGAATGAGCTTTTTTTGAAGTTTCTATGACAACAAATGGCCATCTCAAAATTTGTATCAGATACATTTTCGGAAAATACGAGATGCGTGTGTGTATAAGGGGAGGGGGGGCTATCCACCTTCTGATCATTCTGAATCTTAAAAAGGGCAATACAAATTCTGATTAGCAATCCAATGAGCCCCCTCCGAAGTTTATACGATCACCCTTTCTATATAAACCTTAAATGCCCCCAGGGCACAACTTACAACCCTTGCCATGAGGGCTGTGGAGGGGGGGAGTTGTAATATTTAAATACATAATTTTTTGGACCTTTCAACTACGTTCAATGAAAATGGCTATCTCGAAATTTTGATTGAATGTACTTGGGGAAATGGTGGGCGTGGGAGGGGGTTAGTTGCCCTCCAATCACTTTCGACTACTGAAAATGGCACTAGCCGTTTTAATTTCCAATTGAATGAGCCCTTTTCGAAGTTTTTAAGACAAGTCCTTCGATACGAAGTGCCCTGGCCCAAGACCAAAAAATAAATAATACATTGTGCCCACATCGCTCTTTACTTAGGCAGCGCTATTGCGCTGCATATGGTAACCTGTCAAGTTGATTTTCATTTTTTTCCTTTTGACACTGCGTAATTTTAGCCATATCAAAAATTTTGACTAACTCTAAAATCTCTTGAGGATAATTGCAAGTGCCTTTTACTTACCAAGGGTGTCAAAATTCAAGGCGGAGAAATGACCTATTTTTCTCGGTGGGATCAATCTTGAGAAATCTCGGTCCCCTGCTACAAACACTACACGAATGAAGAGAGAACTAAATATCATCATTTTTCTCAGTATTTTATTTATTGCTTCCTCCTCCTTTTTTCTCAGCTTTAAATGTACTTTTATCTTTCGTTTTTGCCTAACTTCGTTTTTCATGGTAATTTTTTTCCACTAGTTTCTTTTTGTCACAGCACACATTTTTTGTACCATAATTTAGCAGAAAACTTCTAAACAGTTAATGCCCCGATATCCTGCCCGTTTAGCTTGACCCACCAGAACTGGGTTTAATAAAACACTTGTAACGTATATGTGTGCGTGTAACTGAACCCCCGTGTAACTGAACCCCAAGCAACTGAACCCCTGTAACTGAACCCCCGTGTAACTGAACCACCGTGTAACTGAACCACCGTGTAACTGAACCCCCGTATAACCGAACCACCGTGCAACTGAACCCCCGCATAACCGAACCCCCGTGCAACTGAACCCCCGTGCAACTGAACCCCCGTGCAACTGAACCCCCGTGCAACTGAACCGCCGTGCAACTGAACCCTCGTGCTACTGAACCCTCATGCAACTGAACCCCTTTAACTGAACCCTCGTGCAACTCAACCCCCGTGCAACTCAACCCCATTTAACTAAACCCCCGTGTAACTGAACCCCCGTGTAACTGAACCCCCATGTAACAGAGCCCCGGTGCAACTGAACCCCCGCATAACCGAACCCCCCGTGCAACTGAACCCCCATGCAACTGAACCCCCGTGCAACTGAACCCCCGTGCTACTGAACCCTCGTGCAACTCAACCACCGTACTTACATTGGGTAAAACACAATAGGGTTATGAACCATAGTTATTTAACTATGGTATAGTTATTTAACCTTCAAACTGTTTGAATAAAATGGCCGTCCCAAAATTTAGATCGGATGTATTTGGGGGAAAAATAGGGTGGGGTGAAAGCCCTCCGATCACTTTTAACTCTGAAAAAGTGCACTGGAAATTTTGATTTCCAATCGAATGAGCCCCCCCCCCCAAAGTTCATACAATATTTTTTCTACAAAAAAACTTATGTGTTAGCAATGAGCAACTAGCTTAACTTACAGTCCTTGCCCCAGATACTGCTGGTGGGATTGTTAACCCCAAAGGCATGGTTATTTGATCTTCAGACTATTTTGAACAAAATGTTTATTTTTATTTTGCTCGGATGTATTTGGGGGGGATGTCGGTTAAGAGGGAAAGGTTGCTTGTCCTATGATTACCTTTGATTCTTCGAAATTGAACTTGAACTTTCAATTTCCAATCGAATGAGCCTCCTTCAAAGTTTTTACGATCATCCCTTCTATAAAAACCTTAAATTTTAACAATTGGTAACTTGCAATAAATTACAGATTGCTGATCAGCAATTTTTTTTGGAACAGCTTAGCGTATCAAGATGAAACTTCTGGGGCATCTTCCTGCTACTACTGCTATTAATACTGCTATTACTACTACTAATTCAACACTGTTATTACTTCTACTGCTCCTACTACGACCTCTGCTACTATTAAACTAGCAGTATTAAGGCTACGCACATCAAGTTGAAAATTTGACAGAATGAGGTATTTGAGGTGCAACTTGAACTAAATCAAAAGACACTATGTGCATAAAGATTTTCAAAATGGCATATCTCAAAAAGGGATTAGTGTATTAAGTTGGAACTTTCAGAGAGTGCTTAAAGGGAAAGTCAATTCACCAAAAGGAAATATGTGCCGCCCAGGCCTCGATTTACCACTAGGTCCCTAGGCCCGGACCTAGAAGCGCATAATGCTAGCGAGAGCAATAAATTATCACTGAGTAATTTTTTCCTGACAAAAACTGGACTGATTTGATTTATCGTCGCCAGGTGCACTCTGCCGCCACGCTGCCTATTCACAGAAAAGTGACTTTAAAACAACACAGGATTCCATGGTCACTTATAAACTGTCAGATATCTCCCAAGAATGGTAGCTGAGAGTTCGGTATTACCCCTCTCTTTCATCACTTTTTGCTCATCAGTTGTGTTCTGTTAACACACAGTTACATGGTTACATGGTTACACACAGTTACAGTTACTTGGGGTTCAGTTACACGGGGGTTTAGTTAAATGGGGTTGAGTTGCACGGGGGTTGAGTTGCACAAGGGTTCAGTTAAAGGGGGTTCAGTTGCATGAGGGTTCACTAGCACGAGGGTTCAGTTGCACGGGGGTTCGGTTATACGGAGGTTCAGTTGCACGGGGGTTCAGTTACATGGGGGTTTAGTTACACGGGGTCTATTTAAATGGGGTTGAGTTGCACGGGGGTTGGGTTGCACGAGGGTTCAGTTGCATGAGGGGTCAGTAGCACGAGGGTTCGGTTGCACGGGGGTTCGGTTATACGGGGGTTCAGTTGCACGGGGGTTCGGTTATACGGGGGTTCAGTTGCTTGGGGTTCAGTTACGCGGGGGTTCAGTTACAACGGAACCGGATTCTAAGACTATATTCTTGTCACTACTTTTCGATCTCGTCTTACAAAGTTCGCGTACAGACTTTACAGTGTTACGAACCTTGTTAAAGGTTTTAGATTTCTTTGGTTCCGGCACCATAGGCATGCTGATTGACGAACATCAGGGTATCGACCTTCAGTCAGTACAGCATTTCAAAAATTATTTTTATATAAAAAAGCTTATGAATAGTTAAAGCAAATCATGAACATAATTTATAACTTTTTTCTCCAATGAAGTTCTACAAACAGCATATTGTGATTAATTTCTTTATTTCTATATTAAAATTAATTCAAAAATTGTACTAATTTTATGCTGTGTTATGCGAAATATTTTTTATTGATCATTTTTACAGTAAAATTTGAAAACTATCAATCAAGAGTGAATTTTCTAAGTTATTCTTTTCAACTTTGGCCATTTGAAATGTTTCCGAATGCCTCTTTCGATAAGCCGATGCAAATTAGAGAACAGTTGATGATTAAACGTTTCTTTATTAAGTAAAAACATAAAACGATGTCTGAGGAATTTGAAACGTATCAAATTCATATAAAATCAATGACAGGTCATTTTAAACTAAAACAAACCGTCCAGAAGGACGATTCTATAGCCCTAGATGTATTTTTGTATAAATAATTTCTTGAAAACGGCTGCATTTTTTTTTTTAAATTGGCACCTCGGAATTTCCTGGCCGGAAAAAACAATCTCGATGGGCAAGAATGTATCAAGGATTTTTTTCAGGGGGATGGGGAGGACACAAAAAACTTTAAGAAACGAATGACAAATGTGTTTATATTTATTTTTGTTGCATTTGTATAAGTCTGACCAATATGTTAGGGGGAGGGGGGAGATTCAAACCTCCTAACTTCTCCTGGATACGGCCTTGTAGATGGGTCACGGGTTAAAAAAAAACGCATTAATAGGCTTTATTTTGGAAATGAATTCATACGAGTGACATCATATTTATGACCACATTTTAAAAGCATAAATTACGCTATTCTCCTCATCCCCCAGGAGAAGCTTTATTGTTTTTAGTATTTATGACGCATACAAAATAACTAAAGATGACAATTGTCTCTGAGCAGCTAAAAAAAGGCATGGAACCAGAAACAGTAAAAATCACAATGAAGTGCAAACCAAAGCGCTGCACAGCGGAAATTGTGGTTAGAAGACATAGCAATATTAGGTCTAAAGAAGGAACGTGTTAGTTCTGGCTTTTTTTCGTCTGTGAAGGATAAACAGAAAAGAGGAATTGATTTTTAGCACAGGACATGTGCAAAATTACACAAGATTAGAAATAAATCCGAACAGCTAAAGAAAAAGGCAAGGAACAAGAGACAGCAAAATTACATTAAATTGCAAACAAAAATGTGACTTGAGCTGAATAATAATACGATAATTTTGCTAATGTGTATATTTAGATAATAGTTCCCAAAGTTGTGATGGAATATGGAACGTATTATTTTCGCATCTGCAAAGGATAAACAGGAAAGAAAAATTTAATTCACGTCAGAATTTCCTAGTTCAACTGAAGTTGTTGATTTGCCACCCCTTGACTTGAAACTAAACAATAAACGATAATTGTTCCAAGTATAATTTAGATTTATCACAGGACCTAGGCAGTGGAATCAGGGGCGTCCTGAGGGGGGGAGGTTAACGCCGCCCCTCCAATGTTTTTGGCATTCGGCAAAAGTTTCGCCAAAGGCAAAAAATTTCGGCAGAAATTTTGCAAAATTGCCTGAAATTTAGCAAAATTCTTGATTACTACAGAAAATCCGGCATAAATCAGGTAGTTATTCGGTAAAATTTACGAAGATCACCCCCCCCCTCCCAATGAGATGAGTCTTGGGACGCCCCTGAGTGGATTATTCCTGGGTCTTACTGAATTGCATGATAGCGTAATTAAACCAAAAACACAAAGACAGGGGAAAGGCTGGGAAAAAAAGTTTTTCGGTATCTTTGATGTCACATCGAATTGTAAATGAGATCTGCAGGTAGAAGAAAAGCAATAGTGAGAAAAACAAGGAGTCCCAAAGGAAAACATCATAAGCAGGGCAATCGCGCTGCCTAAGTAAAGAACGATGTTGGCAATATGCATTATTTTTTTTTTGTTTTCTTCCATACCAGGGCACTTCGTATCGAAGGAGTTGTCGTAGAAATTTTGAAAAGGGCTCATTCGATTGGAAATTGGAACGGCTAGTGCCCTTTAGTACTTTCGACTATAAAAAAGGGCACTAGCCCTTTCAATTTCTAACCAAATGAGCCCTTTTGAAGTTTCTACGACAAAACTTTCTATAAAACCTTATATGCCCCCAGGCCATAACTTACAACATTTGCCCTGAGGGTTGTGGGTGGGAGGGCTGTCATCCTCAAAGACCTGATTTCCAGAACTTTCAACTACGTTGAACAAAATAAGTATCTCTTTGATTGGATGTTTTTGGTAAAATGGTGGGCGTGGGAGGAGGGGTTAGTTGCACTTCAATCACTTTCGACTATTAAGAAGGGCTTTACCTGTTTCAGTTTCAAATCGAATAAGCCCTTTTCGAAGTTTCTACGACAAATCTTTCTATAAAAACCTAATATGCCCTCAGGGCATAACTTAAAACCCTTGCCCTGAGGTCTGTCGGGAGGGGGGTTGTCATACACAAAGACATAATTTCCAGAACTTTCAACTAAGTAGAAAAAAAGGCTATCTCGAAATTTTGATTGTATGTGTTTGGAGAAATGGTGGGCGTGAAAGGGGGATTATTTGCCCTCCAATTACTTTCGACTATTAAAAAGAGCACTAGCCATTTCAATTTCCAATTGAATGAGCCCCTTTGAAGTTTCTACGACAAAACTTTCTACAAAAACCTTATATGCCCCCAGGGCATAAATTACAGCCCTTTTCCTGAGGGCTGTGGGGGGGGAGGTTTTCATCCTTAAAGACCTAATTTCAAAAACTTTCAACTACGTTGAACAAAATGGCAATCTAAAAATTTTGATTGGATGTGTTTGGGGGAAAGGTGGGCGCGAGAGGGGGGTTAGTTGTCCTCCAATCACTTTTGACTATTAAATAGGGCACTAGCCTTTTCAATTGCCAATCGAGTGCACCCTTTTTCAAGCTTCTACGACAAAGCTTTCAATAAAAACCTAATATGCCCCTAGGGCATAACTTTTAACCCTTGCATCGAGGGCTCTAAGGGGGAGGGGTGTCATCCTCAAAGACATAATTTCGAGAGCTTAAAATTACGTTGAACAAAATGGCTATCTCAAAATTTTGATTGGATGTGTTTGGATAAATGGTGGGCGTGAGAGGGGGATTAGTTGCCCTTCAATCACTTTCGACTATTAAAAATGGCACTAGCCCTTTGAATTTCCAATCGAATGAGCTCTTTTTCAAGATTCTACGACAAAGCTTTCAATGAAAACCTTATATGCCCCCAGGGCATAACTTATAACCCTTGCCCTGAAGACTGTGGGGGGAGTGTCCTGCTCAAAGGTATAATTTCCAGAACTTTCAACTACGTTGAACAAAATTACTATCTCAAAGTTTTGATTGGATGTGTTTGGGGAAATTGTGGGCGTGGAAGGGGTGTTAGTTACCTTCCAGTCACTTTCGACTACTAAAAAGGGCACTAGCCATTTCAATTTCCAATCGAATGAGCCCTTTTCAAAGTTTCTACGACAAAGCTTTCTATAAAAATCTTATATGCCCCAGGGCATAACTTACAACCCTTGCCCTGAGGAATGTGGGAGGGTTGTCATCATCAATGACCTAATTTCCAGAACTTTCAACTACGTTGAACAAAATGGCTATCTCAAAATTTCAATTGGATGTATTTGGGGAAAAGGTGGGCGTGAGAGGGGGGTTAGTTGCCCTCCAATCACTTTCGACAATTAAAAAGGGCACTAGCTCTTTGAATTTCCATTCGAATGAGCCTTTTTGAAGTTTCTACGACAACGCTTTCTATAAAAACATTATAAACACCAGGGCATAACTTAAAACCCTTTCCCTGAGGTCTGGGGGGTGAGTGTCCTCCTCAAAAACATATTTTTTCAAACAGTTCGTGGTAACGAACTGTAAGTAAGGAGCGACCCGGCTCAATGGTAACCGAAACTCTAGAAAACGGTATTTTGATACAAATAGATACATCAAAAGAATCAGATTTTAATGCTGATTTCAAATATATAAGTTTCATTAAGTTTAATTGTACCCATCAAAAGTTAGGCGCCTGAGAAAATTTGGCTGATTTTTGAAAAAAGGAGGAAAGACCCCCTAAAAGTTATAGAACCTTAATGAAAATCACACCATCATATTCAGCGTATCAGAGAACCCTACTGTAGAGGTTTCAAGCTCCCATCTACAAAAATGTGGAATTTTGCATTTTTTGCCAGAAGAAAGATCACGGGTGCGTGTTTATTTGTTTGTTTGTTTTGTTTTTTTTCCCAGGGGCGATCGTATCGACCCAGTTGTCCTAGAATATCGTGGGAGGGCTCATTGGAATGGAAATTAAAAGTTCTAGTGCCCTTTTTAAGTGACCAAAAAAAATGGAGGTCAACTAGGCCCCATCCCACGCTCATTTTTTTCCCAAAGTCACCTGATCAAAATTTTGAGATAGCCATTTTGTTCAGCATGTTCGAAAATATAGTAAGTATGTCTTTTAGGATGCCTTAATCCCCCGAAATTCCCGGGGGAGGGCTGAAAGTTATGAACTTTACCCAATGTTAACATATAGTATTGGTTATTTGGAAGTATACAGACGTTTTCAGGGGAGATTTTTCCTGGTAGTGGGGGGGGGGGTTCGGGGGTTATGTGGGAGGATCTTTCCATGAAGGAAGTTTTCATGGGGGAAGGGACATTGCTATGAAGGGGACGCCGGACTTCCCAGCATTATTTAAAGCAAGATCAGAAATTTAATATAAAAAAACAACTATTTCAACTGCAATAGCAGCAACATCGAAACTTCAAACGAACAGAAAATATTACATATATGATTGGGTTCACCCCGTAGTCAATACCTCGCTCTTTAAGCCAAGATTTTTTAGTACTTTCATAGCTATTTATTCTAATTAACGGCCTTTGTGATTAAGCGGTCATTTTTAAAGAATTGGAACAAAATTCGAACTTTCGCTTAAAGAGCAAGGTATTGACTAGGGGGCGAACCCCCTAATAAACAAATTAAAAATATATGAATATAGAAGTTCGTTACGTAAGTTAATTCGTAAGTTACGTATATTTATTACTAATAAAAAACGTTCGTAAATATAATTAAACAAGTTTCGAGAAAGCCATTTAACTAAATAAAAGTAAATTAATATGAAAATTTTGTTTTAATTATTCATGTACGGTGAGCCAAGATCAAAACCTGCATTTATTCAAAAACGTTCAAAAATTAAATAAAAAAAACAAGTTTTTTAAACTGAAAGTAAGGAGCGACAATAAAACTTAAAACGAACAGAAATTATTCCGTATATGAAAGGGCTGTCCCCTCCTCAACGCCTCACTCTTTACGCTAAAGTTTGACTCTGTCTCACAACTTTATTTTTTAAAACAATAAAAAACTTTAGCGTAAAGAGCGAGGCGTTGAGGAGGGGACAGTCCCTTTCATATACGGAATAATTTCTGTTCGTTTTAAGTTTTATTGTCGCTCCTTACTTTCAGTTTAAAAAACTTGTTTTTTTTATTTAATTCTATCTGGAAATCAACTACGTTGAACAAAATGGCTATCTCAAAATTTTGATTGGATGTGTTTGGGGAAATGGTGGGTGTGGAAGGGGTGTTAATAGGTGTTAATTTTCACTTTACTGAAAAAAAAATACAAATGAATGTGAATTTTCTGTTTAATATACATATACTGATATTTAGTAATCAAAATGTTAATATTATTTGATTTATTAAAGTTATGAAAGTAAAAACATTCATATATTTTAGGTAAAGAGCAAATTATGTTCTGGCCTTGGGAAGGCATAGGGGTTTTGAGCCCTACTCATGTTAATTTCTGCTTGTTTTGAGTTTGACTCGGTTATTTATTTTATTTTCTGTTCGTATTGGGTTTCATTTATTTATCGATGCTGATTTGTGGTAGTTTCACGCTTGGTAGATTATTTGTTTTTATTTTTTGCTCATTTGTGTTTAATGGAGTTGTTTATTATTCTTTGAAAAACTTATTTTGTGGAAAAATTGTTTTGTTAATTAATATACTATAAAACGGATGATTCTTTGATGCAATGAAAGGAAGGAGGAATTGAATTCACGCCATACATCTTGATTCAATCGAAATTTCGGATTTGCCACCTGACGACTGCAAACTAAGAAATAGTGCGATGATTATACTTTTGCGTAATTAGAGAACCAAGCGTGTAAAAGCCTTCCGTCTGCTGAGTACCGGGGCTTGGGGTTGCCTTTGTGGTTGGCTCTTCACGATTCTCCGTTGGCTCCCCAGACTTTATTATGCAATCATAAACTAAAACTGATAAGTGATATCGAAAAAATAAATATTTCATAACATATTTTTAATTCGATTGAATTTCATTTGTTAATACCAAATGTTCTGAATAAGCTTTGTTTTAACTGGCAACATTCTGAAAAAAATTTATGGATGAAAACGAAGACAGACGAACACAAGCGCTATATTTTAGAGGTTACCGAAATATTGCTCAGTTTGATATCTGTGTCAAATGCCTTCGGTCTATAATCTTTGCAGTTGGATTTAAGAAAATTATGGGGTCCTCATGCTTTTGTTTCGTCTTTAAGGATACATTTACTGCCATAAATAAGATCGAAATTAAATATTTTTGGGACAAGTAGCTTTCACTGGATGGTTGCATGATTTTTAATGGTTTTTTTTTTATCTCAATACAAACGTTTAATGAGTCCTGTCATGTTTTGAAGCTTTTGTGAAAGTAATAATGAATTTCAGGGTACTTTGACGATGGACGTCTCTTCTAGGCAATGCTCCCACTCTTCATTCTTTCAACTCATATTTTATCTAAAGCCTGTGCTTATTAACTTTTCCTCTTCTGATATAGGTCTCTTCATGTGATTGACGATTTGAAAAAAGAAGTCATTTTATGTAGATGTTACTAATAGTACTCTTATGGACAACTCATCACAGCCCAAAGCCACCTTCTGTCAACACAGCTGCATGCACTCTTTCTCCAACCCGATGTGTTTAGTGCTTCACTCTAAACTCCCTCCTAAAATGTCCCTTCTTTACTTCAAATCTTTTACTATTACCTTTTCTTACCAGACTCCTGAGCATTGTTGTCTTGTTTAGTTGGATTGTCGAAAAGCACGATCACCATCTTAAACTTTCTTCATTATATCCTTAGAAAACCAGAGAGTGACACATTTTCATTCATCTTATAGCAGCATTTACGGTAGTTAATAGGATATAACGGGCTTTAGGATACAATAAGCATTTAAAACAGACCTTAATTTTTTTTTCCGGAAAGAGTCCAGCATATCTTACTCGTGACAGAGCCATATTTTATTTTTATTACTATTATTACTAAAGTTTCTAGCATTCTAATCTTATTTGTAACATTTTAGTTTTAAAACTTGTCTTCCTGTTCTTCAAGACTTTTGTTAACTATGAAAGAACTACAGTATATCTTAGCAGGTCTACTTTTTATATCTTCACTACATCAACCATCCTTGCTACTAACACTATCTAGGTAAGTGACGTTTTCACTTCGCTGTTCACTCTGTTACTTCCTTTTTACTTAAGATCATCTCTTCATTCTTATTTATTCCTAATTTAAGCGGATTGGCTTTTATTGCATTAAATCTCAGGTTTTTCTCGACTTTGAAGTCTCAAAACCTTTAAAAACTCCTTAATATCACTAAAAATTTTACCCAGAATAGTTCAACGGCTCGTTAAATCTAAGTCTAGTAGAGTTTTAATTTCATAATTGATACCACGCTCTCCCACAGTTGTTTGTATTTTCTTTAGGCTACACTTATGAAATAATCCATGTAAACAAGGAAAACTTCTCTAGACAAAAATTTTGATTGGATGTGTTTGGCGAAATGGTGAGCGTGAGAGGGGGGATAGTTGCCCTCCAATCACTTTCGACTATTAAAGAGGGCACTAGCCATTTCAATTTGCAATCGAATGAGCCCTTTTTGAAGTTTCTACGTCAACACTTTCTATAAAAACCTCATATGCCCCCTGGGCATAACTTAAAACCCTTGCCCTGAAGGCTGTGGGGGGAGTGTCATCCTCAAAGACATAATTTCCGGACCTTTCAACTACGTTGAACAGAATGTCTATCTTAATATTTTGATTGGATATGTTTTGGGAAATCGTGGGCGTGAGAGAGGGGTTAGTTGCCCTCCAATAACTTTCGACTTTTAAAAAGCGTACTAGCCCTTTCAGTTTCCAATAAAATAAGCCTTTTTGAAGTTTTTACGACGACACTTTCTATAAGAGCCTCATATGCCCCCTGGACATAACTTAAAACCCTTGCTCTGAGGGCTTTGGGGGAGTGTCATCTTCAAAGACATAATTTCTGGACCTTTCAACTACGTTTAACAGAAGGCCTATCTCAAAATTTTGATTGGATTGTTTGGGGAAATGGTGGGCGTGAGAGGGGGGTTAGGTGCCCTCCAATCAATTTTGACCATTAAATAGGACACTTACCCTTTCAATTTCCAATCGAATGAGCCCTTTTTGAAGTTTCTACGACAGCAATTTGCATAAAAACCTTATATCTCCCCAGGAGATAACTTACAACCTTGCCCTGAGGGTTGCGGGGGGGGGGGGATTGTCATCCTCAAAGATAAAATTATAAAACTTTCAACTACGTTGAACAAAATGGCTATATCAAAACTTTGATTGGATGTTGTTGGAAAAATGGTGGGCGTGAGAGGAGGGTTATTTGCCCTCCTATCACTTTTGACTATTAAAAAGGCCACTAGCTCTTTCAATTTCCAATCGGATGGGCCCTTTTTGAACTTTCTACGACAACGCTTTCTATAAAAAAAAACTTATATGCCCCCAGGGCATAACTTACAACCCTTGCCCTGGGGGCTTTTGGGGAATGTCATCCTCAGAGACATAATTTCCGGACCTTTCAACTACGTTGAACAAAATGCTTATCTCGAAATTTTGATTGTATGTGTTTGGGGAAATGTTGGGCGTGAGAGGGGGGTTAGATACCCTCCAATCACTGTTGACTATTAAAAAGGGCAGTATCCCTTTCATTTTCCAATCGAATTTGCCCTTTTTGAAGTTTCTACGACAACATTTTCTATAAAAACCTCATATGCCCCCAGGGCATAACTTACTACCCTTGCCCTGAGGGCTGTGGGGGGGGGGGGGTATCATCCTCAAAGACATAATTTACAGACTTTTCAACTACGTTGAACAAAATGGCTATCTCAAAATTTTGATTTAATGTGTTTGTGGAAATGGTGGGCGTGGAAGGGGTGTTAGTTGCCCTCCAATTACTTTTGATTATTAAAAAGGGCACTAGCCCTTCCGATTTCCAATCAAATAAGCCCTTTTCAAAGTTTCTACGACAACTCCTTCGATACGAAGTGCCCTGGTCTAAAGAAAAAAAAAACTAAAAAAAAGAATAATACATTGTGCCAACATCGTTCTTTACTTAGGCAGCGCTATTGCGCTGCCTATGATACAATTTAAATTTTTACTTTATATCCCCACTTGGTATGTTAATAGTAAGATAATTTATAAGTTTGAAGTATTCAATGTAATATCAAAGCTGGTTGTGCTGCTTGGTGAGCTATCAGGTTCTATTTTTTACCGAGTTCCGCCACATCATATTTTAGTCCTTTTGACTAATTAATTTCATTGGTGTTTCAGTCTTGTGTATTTTCTCTTTTTTTTATTGTTTTACTCTACATGCGTCATTTTTGTATATTTTGGAATTTACACAAATCTTTAAGAAGAACTTTAATTAGTTGTGCTCTAAAACTTAAAATAGTATTTGGCTACTTGTAATTCAATAATGTGACTGCTACGTTGTGTTCGTGCATAATTTTGATTTTTATTTATAATTGTTAATATGATGCAGTGTTTCTATCATCCCCAAGTTTTTCGGTATCTCCCCGAAAGAGTATTAAGACTTTCCCGGAATCTACTATGATAATAATATTAACAAAAATGAATTATTTGTATTTCACACTATTTTTTGTGGATTTAAGACTGTACAATACTTAAAGAATACCCAACTTATACACTATAAGCTGTTTTACTTTGTGTTGCAAACTGCTTACAGTGGAACGGGTGGTCATGGAAGAACTAAAATAGCTTAAATAAGAGATCTCAACAAATGATGGGAAATTAAGAGCCAACACTTACCCCCCCCCCCCGGAAATATTGGAAAAAACCATTTAACTTCCCTGTTTTTTTTTATTAGACGGAGCAGAACTTTCTTTTTAAAGTGCAGAAACAAGAAGTCCTTAGTAATATTCTAGCATACTTGCTCGGAAAACAACAAAAATATTTCAAAGGGATTATTATTTGAGTTATTTGGCCATCCTGAGAGCTACTTTTGGTGCCACCTGCTTTGATTGACAAACTCACCAGCAAAAGTGAAGTAAATCTTGCTGTCTTTTCAGTCAAATTATACTGTTAAACCGAAATTCTCGGCATATTTTGATGATAGCTAGTCTCCTTGGAAGGTCTGCTAGTAGACCCTTTGTCTGTCAGACGGTCAGCGGACTATGAGGCTTATATAATGATTTTTAAGGTATCACATTGACTTAACGTTGATTTTCGGGAGATATCCGAAACTCACTTTGCTTTCGAAGAAATTCACGGCAAATTTCGAAAACTTTAGGGAGTGCGTAAGCGCAATTATAATGTGACCCAGTCATGGATAATTTGGTTATTTGTTTGTTGCCAAAGCTTTTTAGATTTGTAAATGAGTTTTTGCATCAAATGAATTATCGTTGTAAAATTCTAATAGTGAGGTAAGACTCCAAAATGAACTGAAACGCAGATGAAAAGTTTATGGTATATACGTCTATTTGCCCTGTTTTACAATGTTAAAGGGCTTGGGTCTTCCGGTGTGTTTAGGCTATGTGTGATGATGCTGATGCGCGCTAGATACCCGACAAACTGAGGATAGACTAGAACAGACACCAAATTTATTTTTACCGTAAAATTAATTCAGTTCGACGCTGTATTACAAAAGTTTTGTATGTGGACAGAACTTGCTTTTTTACATAGATTTTATTCCAAAATATGATGGATTTTTTAGTTAAAAAATGATAAAATTGAATCGCAAAACCCAAAATTCACCTTCTATGGCGGATGGGAAACTTTCCTAAAAACGGAATTAGTAACCCCGGTTATCCCTGGAATTTGTTATTTGGCTTATTTCCGAGAATGGCACCCGCAAACTCTTACAGTTATAAATATTTAACAATGGCAACATAGCATATATGTTTAATTTAAAAACATGTGAGTTTGGCTCTGTGAAAGAATGAATTTGACATGTTGGATAGTTAATCAACAAGAACAGTAGCTCTATTAGCAATGGAGCTTTCAGAAAGCAGCATTTATCTAAGTGCGTTTGATACGTGTTCATATGACCTTTTACATCTCAGAATTGTGTCTCATTCATTCTCTAGTACAGCTTCATCTGACTTACTATTTAGAAAGCAAAGAGAATGCTGCAGGTTTGTGTATCCTTTCATGATAAATTATGCTTTCATAAAGACTGTATTCTTTTGGCTTTTCTGCAGGCAACACTATAATAACATTTCATTCCTCAGTCAACACTTTCCAAATTCAACCTAGCCTAATGGTTGCTGTCATCATAAAACACTTCCATTATATTGGGGTCATATATATTGGTAATTATAGCCTAATTGGCCACCTCATAAGGAGACATGTTAAGAAAACAATTCTACTTTAAAAAATATGTATAATGATCCTAGTTCTTCATTATCCCCAAGGGGAGGAACCTTTATTCATCAAGTCTTTCTCTAAAAAATCTCAAAGAGAAAAGTTCCAAATATCACCACGCTTCAATTCAATGCTGAAGTCCTTTTTAAATTGCCGCTTCAAATTGCTGCCTAATAAGTTCTTTTAGCATAGCTAGTGTTTTCATGCTGGTCTTTATTTATTTTATTTTTAAATAGCAGTGGGCAAAGGGCGAATAGCAGTGGCAAAGGGCAAATAACAAGTGGCAAAAGGCGAATCGCAAGTGGTGTGAAATACATAAATATAAAGCAGTGGCGAAAGGCGAATAGCCGTGGCGAAGGGCGAATAGCAGTGCATTAAATACAAAATATTAATAGCAGGGTAGGTTAGGTTTAGGTTATTAGGTTAGGTTATACAATTTCTATAATCTCAAATATACCACTACTTGTTCTTTAACACATTTTTTTTGACACAGTGCTACTGCTATTATAAAACACAACTTACTCTTGGCAGGGCAGTTTACAGTGGCAATTTCAAAAGACTAAGCATTGAATAAAAACGTGAGTGATATTTGAAACTTGTTTTACACCTTTTGAGGATTTTTAGAGGAAAAGACTTGATGATAAAGGTTCTCCCCTTGCTAATATAAGACACTAGGTCAGTATACATACTTTAAAGTAAGAATTGTTTTCTAAACATGTCTCCTTATGAGGGGGCAAGGCTAAATAAATTACTGAACTCTGTCCATCAGTTTTTCATGTTTTTTTTCCATTTTCATCCATTTGATTGAATAATTTTCAATATAATTATAGGGTATAAGCCTAAAACTAGGACTATTGAGAAGCAAACATGTTAAGAAAATGATGCACATGTTATAACATGCAGAAAATTATACTTAGCCTAACAAATTTTGAAAGCAATTTCAATAAAACTTTACACCCCACCCCCCCCCCCCCCCCTGGGGGGCATCCTGAGTCTATTTTTATTTGGGGGCAATTTTTGTAAGTTTACTAAATTGCTACCTGATTTTTGCCAAATTTTCTGCAGAAATCAAGAATTTTGCTAATTTGGTCAATTTTGCAAAATTTTTGCCTTCAGCAAAAATTTTACTGATTGCCAAAAAAGTTTGGGGGGCGGTGCTCCCCCCCCCCTTGGGATGCCCCTGCACCCCCCCCCCCTTCCGCCCCCAATGTGCAAATATAAAGCCAGAATTGTATATTTCTCATGTGTTTTTCTGTCTCTAGATTTTTTGGTACTCTTTCACTAAACAAACTCTTTTATCTAGTGTATATGGAATGTCAAACTGCACATGCAATGAAAAACCTGTTTTTATAGGATGATTCAAGACACCAATGTAGAGAAATACAATGCATAATATGGTTTTAATTGTGTATAAGATATTAAAAGTGTTTTTTTTTGGGGGGGGGGAAGGTACCTAGGTTAGGTTAGGTTATGTATTTAATATATGCTATGCTTTGCCCCTGACCCCCCCCCCCCCACCCCCCCCAATGTGCAAATATATAGCCCAAATTTGTTTCTAAACTATTATATATTCATCCTAGTTTATTTCATTAGCATTAACCAAACTTGTACTATATAAAAGAGTCTGTTTAATAGAAGAGTACCAATTTGTCAGTGTTGATTCAATTTATGGGTACATAAATTGAAACAAGAATGATGCATGGGAAATATATAATTTGGGTTATATACTTGCACACTAGGGAAGGGGTGTCAGGGTAAAGCATAGCAGAATTGCTTTCAAAATTTGTTTACTACAATTTTTGTGCATATCATGTAGTAAGAATTGTTTTCTTAATATATTTATTTCTCAATTGCCCCAATTCTAGGCTGCTATTAAAGATAATACCATTATATTCCTTATTTTATGCTATTTCCAAATGTCATGGCCACTTTCTTAGCCCTAATAATACATTTCTGCATTATGGAATATTGTCTTGTGTCATAGCTTTTTGTTGACATATGTTTTCTACAGTGTCTGAACTTGATGCAACCTAGATTTGTGTGTGATTTTTTGCAATAGGCTGTGTATCCTAAATTACCTTAAATTATAGGCTGGAACAAGTGAGGGATTTTCATCCTTGTAATTCTCTGTGGTGACTTCTATAGGGCATGGTTTCTTGTCTAGTTTCATTTTGCTTCCTGGTTAAGGATTCAGCTACCTCCGAGTTGAACAGAAACTCCTGAAATCTTTGTCAGTTTTGTACTTAAGTCTGTAAGGTGGTACTGCAGATACTTTGTCTTCTGAATGATTGTTTCATACTTTGGGAACTCTTTGGTAGAAGAAGCCCACCTTATCTAGTGGTACAATGTGGCTTAGGAAGTTTATTTGAATATCTTCTAATCATGTGATGCAAGGAGTTGGCAAATAGATCAAGAAACATTATTAGACATGATTTTAAAACTGAAAAACTCAGAAAGAAAAATTATAATCAGACTTATAAAAACATGTTGCATATTTTAAAGTAAGATTTTCATAGTTTTAGTGCTTTCTTTTAGTTTTGTATATTTCTAGGGCTATATGTAGAACTATCTGGTAGGGATAGTGTGTATTATCAGATAAGTAACCATGATATTTAGAAATAATATAAAATGAGGAATTTAATGGTGTTACTTTTATTTTGTTAAAACATTTTCTTCAGGACAGTGGCAAATCTAGAGTTACCTGATATGTTTATCCAGCTGTTCTAGTCTAATTCTTTCACATAGAAATGGTGTTATCATCCAGGTTAAGAATAAAATGATGTTAACAAAAAGACACACAATAATTCAAGCAATGAAAAAATAGATAAATACATTCTACAGGGTTATATCTGGTCCTGCTGGAAGGGGGGGGGGTTCATTCTCATGGTAGCAATTTTTTAGCCTAAATTTGAAAAAAGTGCTGATTAGGGAATCAAATGATAGCCTACTACTCTTATTTTTACAGTATTTTCCTATAGCTTGCAGAAGAACCCATAGAAAAGAGTATTATCAAGCTTTCTGCTCTTTGCAATTGAAAAGTTTCTCTCCCACTACAAGAAAAAGATGATAAAGTTCTGTTTTCTGTACTACTCTGGAAATTATGTGTAGTGTAAAGGCACCAATGATTTGACACTGCAATTTTGGAACCACTGTTGAAATTTTCCTTCAAAACAGGATAACTCTGCTTAGTAGTGACTTGGAACACCATCTCTTGAAGCCTTTCTTATATTTTGACAATGAAAAATGGGGACATTATATCCAATACACCCATTTATGAAAAGAATGTTCAGTTCAATCAGTTTCCTGTTTTCAACACAAAATGAGCTCCCAACAAATTTTTAGCTATGTAATGTGCAAACTATCATTACTTGGTTATTTTTTGGTAAAAAAAAGTTGGGATGAGTACCAATGCATCAAGACACATCTGATCTTCTCTAAAATGTAGCCATATTGGCTTTTTCCTGATAAAATTAAGTTAAAATAGAAGCTAATATTATATTCACAAACAATGTTCCAAATGTTGAAAATTCTTGTCTGATGTAGTGGAATACCAGACCAACTAAAAATATTCCTTCAGCCGAATTCAAATGTAGATATTGGATTCTATTACGAGATTCATCTCTTTTGAGAATATCTTGTAATAACCTGATCAACATTTTCGACAGACAGCAACAGGCCCTTTCAAAATATAGGTGACTCTGTCAAAGCTTCACTGAACATGCAAAACAAATGAGAAGCAATTGTTGTCAAAATTCAAGGGTCCTCTGACAAAAACATAGTTGTCAAATTTATGGGTACTTTCTCAACAACACGAGGTTTTGATGATTATTATTAGTAATAATATTTAATATGAAAAAAAATTAAAAAAGCAGTTCTTATTGTAGTTTTAATGATTTTATGCTAGATGCTAGATTTTCCCATCATCTAAGGAACTGCTACCTGGCCTCATGTTATGTTCATATTTTTAAGCATTTGACTTGGTTGATCATGACACCCTAATTCATTTATCACTGAATAAATTTGAAGTACACCCTTTCTTAGTAAAGTTTACACACGTTTTCTTTCAAATAGATTTCAAGCTGTAAAATACAAGATATTCTCTCTGAACCCCTCTCTAATTAGCATGGAATTCCTATCTGACCCAAAATGCTAATGACACATGTTAAACTCCTTGGTGTCACAAATTTCTAATAATATTAAGTAGGACATGCATATTTCAAGAATTCTGGACTTTCCAGACAAAGGATGGTCAAAACTAAAATTCTTTAAAGTGGATTAAACTGGTAGATTAACTTTGAAATGGCCAAATGTTGACAACACTTTAACTGTGAACAACAAAGAAATCTGGGTACTTGTTTAGAGTCCAGTTAACATGCAAGAAAGACTGCATCAAAATTTTAAAGATACTATACGAAAAAACAGGTTTTTGCTACCTAGTGAGGTATTGCTCACTCCATGACAAAGATTTAAACTTGAGTTTTTTGGGGTTGAAGGGGTAAAAAAGGTAACTAGGTTAGGTTACATATTTAATATATGCTATGCTTTATTCCCATCCCCCCTAATGTGCAAATATATAGCCCAAATTTGTTTCTGAACTATTATATTTTAATCCTATTTTGTTTTATTTCATTAGCATTAACAAAACTTCACTTATCACGTGTTTACTGGATACTAAACAAGTACCGAAATCTTTGCTGGACCATTAAAGCTGAGACAAAGTGGTCCATTCCAGGTAGCATTTATAAAGAGACCTGTATCACGCTATTATATCAACAATATATTATAGATACCTAGGTCACCCAATTACACTCCATATGATTATCCAATTTTGTTCCTATACTTTAGGCAATTTTTTAGTTTTTTGCTTCCACATCTGAATAGTATTTTATACATGTGCACATTTAGAAAAGTTGAAGAGAAACAATGAAATATTGCAAAAAGAATGGGCATATCAAATCCACCAGGATCCATTCCCAAGTATTTTGACATGTGTCAAATAGGGTTCTGACTTATGTTCAAAACTGGTAACTTTTTGTTCTGTCGAATTTGTTGGTGATTAAATAAAAAAAACAAGTTTTTTAAACTGAAAGTAAGGAGCGACATTAAAACTTAAAACGAACAGAAATTATTCTGTATATGAAAGAGAATGTCCCCTCCTCAACGCCTCGCTCTTTACGCTAAAGTTTTTTATTGTTTTAAAAAATAAAGTTGTGAGACAGAGTCAAACTTTAGAGTAAAGAGCGAGGCGTTGAGGAGGGGACAGTCTCTTTCATATACAGAATAATTTCTGTTCGTTTTAAGTTTTAATGTCGCTCCTTACTTTCAGTTTAAAAAACTTGTTTTTTTTCATTTAATTTTTGAACGTTTTTGAATAAATGCAGGTTTTGATCTTGGCTCACCGTACATGAATAATTAAAACAAAATTTTCATGTTAATTTACTTTTATTTAGTTAAATGGCTTTCTCGAAACTTGTTTAATTTTATTTACGAACGTTTTTATTAGTAATAAATATACGTAACTTACGAATTAACTTACGTAACGAACTTCTATATTCATATATTTTTAATACGTTTATTAGGGAGTTCGCCCCCTAGTCAATACCTTGCTCTTTAAGCGAAAGTTCAAATTTTGTTCCAATTCTTTAGAAATGACTGCTTATTCACAAAGGCCTTAATTAGAATAAATAGCTCTTATGAAAGTACTAAAAATCATTGGCTTAAAGAGCGAGGCATTGACTACGGGTGAACCCAATTATATATGTAACATTTTCTGTTCGTTTAAAGTTTCGATGTTGCTGCTGTTGCAGTTGAAATACTTGTTTTTTTATTAAATTTATGATCTTTTTTTAAATAATGCTGGGAAGTCCAGCGTCCCCTTCATAGTAATGTTCCTTCCCCCATGAAAACTTCCTTCATGGAAAGATCCTCCCACATAACCCCTGACCCACCCGCCCCCCACTACCAGGAAAAATCTCCCCTGAAAACGTCTGTATACTTCCAAATAACCAATACTATATGTTAACATTGGGTAAAGTTCATAACTTTCAGCCCTCCCCCTGGGAACTTCGGGGGATTAAGCCATCCTAAAAGACATACTTATAATATTTTCGAACATGCTGAACAAAATGGCTATCTCAAAATTTTGATCAGGTGACTTTGGGAAAAAAATGAGCGTGGGAGGGGGCCTAGTTGCCCTCCATTTTTTTGGTCACTTAAAAAGGGCACTAGAACTTTCAATTTCCATTCCAATGAGCCCTCCCACGATATTCTAGGACAACTGGTTCGATACGATCACCCCCGGGAAAAAAAAACAAACAAATAAACACGCACCCATGATCTTTCTTCTGGCAAAAAATGCAAAATTCCACATTTTTGTAGATGGGAGCTTGAGACCTCTACAGTAGGGTTCTCTGATACGCGGAATATGATGGTGTGATTTTCATTAAGGTTCTATAACTTTTAGGGGGTCTTTCCCCCTTTTTTCGAAAATCAGCCAAATTTTCTCAGGCGCCTAACTTTTGATGGGTAGGATTAAAATTGATGAAACTTATATATTTGAAATCAGCATTAAAATGTGATTCTTTTGATGTATCTATTTGTATCAAAATACCGTTTTCTAGAGTTTTGGTTACCATTGAGCCGGGTCGCTCCTTACTTACAGTTAGTTACCACGAACTGTTTGAAACGCTTCAATTTAAGAAAATCTGAATTTTATATCCTTTTCTGATAAAACTTCCAATTTCTAATCAAACAGTTAGATTTGTAGATATTTTTCTACATACTGAAACCCTTTTCAAACCAAAAGTCTTTAAATTAAGCCTTCTGGAGTAGAAAAAGTGCTTTTTTTTTTAACAAAAACTGTCAAATCATAAGTACCTTTACCCTAGTTGAATTGGCTGGGTAACTGAGTAGGTTATCCGCCATTCTGAGCTGACCACTAGCATATAATAAAAAATTCTGGTTACAGTCTTTTGCTTGGCTTCTTCTGAACTAAACAAAATAGAAACATTATAGTCATTTCCACAAATAAATTAATGGCCACTACTGTGACAATTACTTTCCCCCCTCCCCTAACTGCTTTCTGTAACAAGAACTTGTTTATTATTACAGTGTATAGAGACTTACAAGGAGGCCATTGCAGCAACCTCAAAAACCAACCCCAAGAAGTTCTGGAAATGCACCTATGTGCATAAGCCATGTGCATGGTTACTGATCTAATTTGTAATGGAATACAGTCAAATGACCCCCAAAAAATTGCTGATGCCTTGAATCACCAGTTTATGTCAGTATTCACACCTGCAGACACTGCCCCCTCCCAACCCAACTACAATACGTAATTAACACTCAAGTGTATCTAATAATGGAATGGATACCCTTGAAGGCAATGGGAAACCATGGAATCAAATGGGGAGGAAAAAGTCTCCTGGACTTAGATTATGCTGAGGGTTAAAGCATCCTAGATGAAAGTGTGAGCAAAATGAATGAACTTTTAGAGGTTTTGTGAATTCAGGGTGCTAGAATAGGTTTAAAAATTAATGTTAAGAAGACTAAGTCACTAATGCTAGGAATAAGTGAAGATGAAAAGGTGACGTTGGGTAATGACAAGATTGATCAGGGGGGCAGCTTCATTTACCTTGGTAGTATTATTAGTAAAGATGGTGGGAGCAGTGAAGATGTTAAAAGTAGAATAGCCAAGGCTCAGGGTGTTTTTTCACAGTTAAAAAAAGTTTGGAAGAATAGGAAGATAAGCCTGCAAACCAAGATTAGAATATTAGAAGCTACAGTGATGACAGTGGTCAAATATGGCTCTGAAGCATGGGCGCTCCGAAAAGCAGATGAAGATTTGCTAGATATGTTCCAGAGAAATAGCTTAAGGATTGTTCTGGGTACCCGGCTGACTGACTGTATTTCAAACAATAGGCTGTACAAAAAATGTGGTTCAATACCGCTTTCTAGGGCTATAATGAAAGAAAGGTTGAGGTGGCTAGGGCACGTTGTGTGGATGGAGGATGACAGATTGCCAAAGATTGTTCGTTTCGGCCAACCGTCTAGGGCTAAACGGAAAGCAGGTCGTCCTCGTCTGGGGTGAGAGGACATCATAAAGAAAGATTATGGGAACTTCGTGGGAGGGTGTAAAAAGGGAGGCTTTGAATAGATTGGGATTGAGGAGGAGCGTGCGTAGGTGTGTTGGCCTCAGGCGGCTTGGTGCTGCAGTGAGTTGTTAGTAGTAGTAGTTAGTAGTATCCAATAATAGTGGATAAAGCTGAGCTTCAATCTCAGCTTAAAAAGCTTAATCCAAATAAGTCTGTTGGGCCAGATGGTATTCATCCACAACTCTTAAAAGAAGCTCATGTCCAATTAGTAATGCCACTCTTAAGGCTCTCCCAAAAGTCTGTTGACACAAAAGTCATACCATTGGACTGGAAAGTTGCCCATATCTCGCCAATACGTAAAGGAGGTGAAAGGACCAACGCTCCCAACTATCAGCCAATCAGTATTACCTCTGCGGTTGGGAAAAATCCTAGAAGGCATTGTAAATACTGCTGTTCTCAATTATTTGGCCACAAATAACCTTCAATCAAAATACCAACATGGATTCCGACCAGGTAGATCAGTTGAAACAAATCTGATTGACTCATATAATTACATAATTGAGCTCCTTGACCAAAGTCTCTTAGTTGATATGGTTCTACTAGACTTTGCTAAGACCTTTGATAAAGTCTGTCATCAAAGGCTCCAGTTGAAACTGAAGGAAATAGGTATTGAAGAGGGTATGGTGGACTGGATTATGTCATTCTTGAAGGGAAGAAAGCAGCAGGTTAGAGTTTTTGGTGAAGGTGGTGCAGCTTCCTACTCAGAAATAGCAGAGGTCTTAAGTGGAGTGCCCCACTTAAGACCTTTTTAAACCACTTAAAATCTTTTTTTTCAATTGTAATTTAAAAAAAAAATCTGGACAAAAGCCAAACTTCAGTAAAAAGTAAGGAGCTAAGGAGGAGATAACCCCCTTCATATAAAGAAGGTTTAAAAATTAATGTTAAGAAGACTAATTCACTAATGCTAGGAATAAGTGGAGATGAAAAGGTGACGTTGGGTAATGACAAGATTAATCAGGGCAACTTCATTTACCTTGGTAGTATTATTAGTAAAGATGGTGGGAGCAGTGAAGATGTTAAAAGTAGAATAGCCAAGGCTCAGGGTGTTCTTTCACAGTTAAAAAAAAGTTTGGAAGAATAGGAAGGTGAGTCTGCAAACCAAGATTAGAACATTAGAAGCTACAGTGATGACAGTGGTCAAATATGGCTCTGAAGCATTGGCGCTCCGAAAAGCGGATAAAGATTTGCTAGATATGTTCCAGAGAAATTGCTTAAGGATTGTTCTGGGTAACCCGGCTGACTGACTGTATTTCAAACAATGAGCTGTACAAAAAATGTGGTTCAATACTGCTTTCTAGGGCTATAATGAAAGAAAGGTTGAGGTGGCTAGGGCACGTTGTGCAGATGGAGGAATGACAGATTGCCAAAAATTGTTCTTTTCGGCCAACCGTCTAGGGCTAAACAGAAAGCAGGTCGTCCTCGTCTGGGGCGGGAGGACATCATAAAGAAAGATTATGGGAACTTCGTTGGAGGGTGTAAAAAGGGAGGCTTTGAATAGATTGGGATGGAGGAGGAGCGTGCGTAGCTGTGTTGGCCTCAGGTGGCTTGGTGCTGCAGTGAGTTGTTAGTAGTAATAGTTAGTAGTATCCAATAATAGTGGATAAAGCTGAGCTTGACTCTCGGCTTAAAAAGCTCAATCCAAATAAGTCTGTTGGGCCAGATGGTATTCATCCACAACTCTTAAAAGAAGCTCATGCCCAATTAGTAATGCCACTCTTAAGGCTCTCCCAAAAGTCTGTTGACACAAAAGTCATACCATTGGACTGGAAAGTTGCCCATATCTCGCCAATACATAAAGGAGGTGAAAGGACCAACGCTCCCATTATCAGCCAATCAGTATTACCTCTGCTGTTGGGAAAAATCCTTGAAGGCATTGTAAATACTGCTGTTCTCAATTATTTGGCCACAAATAACCTTCAATCAAAATACCAACATGGATTCTGACCAGGTAGATCAGTTGAAACAAATCTGATTGACTCATATAATTACATAATTGAGGTCCTTGACCAAAGTCTCCTAGTTGATATGGTTCTACTAGACTTTGGTAGAACCTTTGATAAAGGTTGTCATCAAAGGCTCCAGTTGAAACTGAAGGCAATAGGTATTGAAGAGGGTATGGTGGACTGGATTATGTCATTCTTGAAGGGAAGAAAGCAGCAGGTTAGAGTTTTTGGTAAAAGTGGTGCAGCTCTCTACTCAGAAATAGCAGAGGTCTTAAGTGGAGGTCCCCACTTAAGACCTTTTTAAGCCACTTAAAATCTTTTTTTTTTATTGCAAATTTTCTTGAAAAATTTGGACAAAAGCCAAACTTCAGTAAAAAGTAAGGAGCTAAGGAGGAGACAGCCCCCTTCATATAAAGAAGATTTAAAAATTAACATTAAGAAGACTAAGTCACTAATGCTAGGAATAAGTGAAGATGAAAAGGTGACGTTGGGTAATGACAAGATTGATCAGGGGGGCAGCTTCATTTACCTTGGTAGTATTATTAGTAAAGATGGTGGGAGCAGTGAAAATGTTAAAAGTAGAATAGCCAAGGCTCAGGGTGTTTTTTCACGGTTAAAAAAAGTTTGGAAGAATAGGAAGATAAGTCTGCAAACCAAGGTTAGAATATTAGAAGCTACAGTTATGACAGTGGTCAAATATGGCTCTGAAGCATGGGTGCTCCGAAAAGCGGATGAAGATTTGCTTGATATGTTCCAGAGAAATTGCTTAAGGATTGTTCTGGGTACCCGGCTGACTGACTATATTTCAAACAATAGGCTCTACGAAAAATGTGGTTCAATACTGCTGACAGATTGCCAAAGATTGTTCTTTTCGGTCAACCGTCTAGGGCTAAACAGAAAGCAGGTCGTCCTCGTCTGGGGTGGGAGGACATCATAAAGAAAGATTATGGGAACTTCGTGGGAGGGTGTAAAAAGGGAGGCTTTGAATAGATTGGGATGGAGGAGGAGCGTGCAAAGCTTGGTGAGTTTTGATGAATGTGGTGCAGCTTTCTACTCAGAAATAGCAGAGGTCTTAAGTGGAGTGCCTCACTTAAGACCTTTTTAAACCACCTAAAATCTTTTTTTTTTCAATTGCAAATTTTCTTAAAAAATTTGGACAAAAGCCAAACTTCAGTAAAAACTAAGGAGCTAAGGAGGAGATAGCCCCCTTCATATAAAGAAGGTTTAAAAATTAATGTTAAGAAGACTAAGTCACTAATGCTAGGAATAAGTGAAGATGAAAAGGTGACGTTGGGTAATGACAAGATTGATCAGGGGGGCAGCTTCATTTACCTTGGTAGTATTATTAGTAAAGATGGTGGGAGCAGTGAAAATGTTAAAAGTAGAATAGCCAAGGCTCAGGGTGTTTTTTCACGGTTAAAAAAAGTTTGGAAGAATAGGAAGATAAGTCTGCAAACCAAGATTAGAATATTAGAAGCTACAGTTATGACAGTGGTCAAATATGGCTTTGAAGCATGGGCGCTCCGAAAAGTGGATCAAGATTTGCTTGATATGTTCCAGAGAAATTGCTTAAGGATTTTTCTGGGTACCTGGCTGACTGACTATATTTCAAACAATAGGCTGTACGAAAAATGTGGTTCAATACTGCTGACAGATTGCCGAAGATTGTTCTTTTGGCCAACCGTCTAGGGCTAAACAGAAAGCAGGTCGTCTTCGTCTGGGGTGGGAGGACATCATAAAGAAAGATTATGGGAACTTCGTGGGAGGGTATAAAAAGGGAGGCTTTGAATAGATTGGGATGGAGGAGGAGCGTGCGAAGCTTGGTGAGTTTTTGGTGAATCTGGTGCGGCTTTCTACTCAGAAATAGCAGAGGTCTTAAGTGGAGTGCCCCACTTAAGACCTTTTTAAACCACCTAAACTCTTTTTTTTCAATTGCAAATTTTCTTAAAAAATTTGGACAAAAGCCAAACTTCAGTAAAAAGTCAAAAGCCAAACTTCAGAAGTTTGGACAAAAGCCAAACTTCAGTAAAAAGTAAGGAGCTAAGGAGGAGATAGCCCCCTTCATATAAAGAATAATATGTTCAAATAGGTTTCAAATCTGTTCCTTGCTTTCAGTTGAAAAGCTCTTTTTTTTTATTTAACTTCTGATTGTTTTCCAAATTATACCCAGGCCTAACCAAGGTGTAATTTTAGGTACCGGTCCCTTAAATCCCTGATTAATTGCTTTTAAAATGTGTAAATCAATAATTGTACGTTGATTAGTACCGTCCTACATTTAAATTTGCAATTTTAATTTTGGATAAAATTTGAATATACTTAAAAAATTGGTGATGAATAGTAATTTTGGTAAAAAGGCCTTGTTAATTTTACTACTTAAGAATTTCGGTTGGATGAAAAGGAGTATTATTGTTTGTATGGATGGAAGTTCTGTGAGACTTTTGATCTTCTACATAACTGAAGCCATCACAACTTGTACATTAGGATTTTCTTATCAATAAATATACATAACATACATTTGTTTAAAGACATTGAAGTACTTCATATAAATAGAAAAAGAAAAATATTACCATTAAAATTGCTGAAAACTAAGTTCCTATCCAAGGCCGTACCCAGAGGGGGGGCTAGAGAGGTTTGAACCCCCCCCCCCAGAAATGTTTGTTTGACTCGTAAAAACGTAACAAAAATGGATATAAACAAATTTTGTATGCGTTTTTGAGGTTTTTTTGATTTTCAATAAGATCGCTTGTTTTTTTTGTGGGCTTTTCCTTTGTTTTCAAAAATCAGGCAAATTTTCTCAGATTTTTGGTTTTGATGGATTACAATAAACTGAATGAATTTTATATATTTAGAATCATAATAAAAAGCCAATACTGCTGGCCTTTGTAGCAATTTTCACGAGAATTCCATTTTTACTTTTGGTGAATATTAGCCCAAGACACTCTTTTTTAACCTGTTCATTTTATTTAGTTGAATAGGATAATATAAAGAAAGAGGGTCAATTTGACACCTGCATATTAAGTTTGAACTTTTTTTTTCTTTTGCTATTCTATCTTTTTTGTAAATGTCTGAATAAATAAGGGATTTAAGTTCGAGGGGGAGAATTGTCCTGTTATGAAAGAGGTAAATTTTATATGGCCGGTATAAAATCAAAACGTGGTATCTATGGAGGCAGGATGATTTTTGAGTATCTCTACTCTTTCTGTAAACTATTCTGAGGCGTAGGAAATTGCATAAGGACAAGTCTAAATATGTTATAATCTACAGAAGCAAAAGTATCCTTACTCTTTCTGTAAACTATTCTGAGGCGTAGGAAATTGCATAAAGACAAGTCTAAATATGTTATAATCTACGGAAGCGAAAGTATCTTTACTCTTTCTGTAAACTATTCTGAGGCGTAGGAAATTGCATAAAGACAAGTGTACATCTGTTATAATCTACGGAAGCAATAAATCTTTCTGTAATTTTGATTTGAGTTTGTTTTTCTTTTAAGATTAAATGCATAATAATTAAATATATTATTTGGTTAAATATATTGATCCCTTTGCCATGAATCCTTGTCGTTTAAAATTTACTGTAGTTTGTTTTATTTTGCATGCAATTTAATTGCTCTTCTATTTGAGAGTTTTTTCCTAAAAGTATTTAAAAATAAACTTATTCCTACGAAAAAATATCCTGAAATATATTCCCTGTCGCCCAGTCACTTCTGGTATTTTGGAGTCTGCCCCTCCCCCCCCTGGAAAATTTTCTGTCAGTGCCCTTGACCTTTTGTTCAGTAAATACTGCACAAACAGAAAGAAGAAAAAAACAAACAAACAAGAACAAGAAACCAAACTGACTTCATAACAAATAAAAGAAACGACTCTTAAAAAAATAACAAATAATAACAAGTTTGTATCTATATTATATATAAAGCCTCAACTCGTAACTATGCTTAAAATTATTTTTTTGGATCAGAAGGAAGGGAACCTCTTGAATTAATTAACTTATTGAGGCAATGTTGCCTCATTATGTGGCAATGTTGCAATGTTACAATGTGGCAATGTTGCCTGTGTTTTGTAATTCTGAAGCATACATGAAGGAGGGCAATGATTAAAGGATTTTTACTGGGATAAGGGGTAAAGAAATGCCCATAATGCATTTTGGGTTACCATTTTGCAATGTATGGGGAGGGTCCTTTGCAACAACCTCTGAGGATTCTCCTGTATTTCCTCTGTGTGCATGTATAAGTTTAACTATTTATGATCTTTGGCTAATAGCAAAAATATTTACTAACTTTTGTCTAGTCCACCATTGATGAGCAGATTATTTCCAATCATCCATTTATTATCATAACTGCCTACATAAATTTACTGTATCTTAACTGCACACAGATGAAGAGGATTGTCCTGCTAGGTTCAGTTCAAAGGAAACTTATAAAAATTTAAGCAATTTGTATAATTTAACCTTTTGTGGTTTTTGACAACAGGTTGTACAAAGAATTTGGTTCTATCCCACTTCCTGGGGGTGTCATAAATGATAGGTTGACATCGGTAGGACGCATTCACGGTTGAAGGATGAGAGGTCGCCAAAGGTTGTTCTTTTTGGCCATCAATAAGGAGCCCAACGAAAAGGTTATATAGGTAAGATAAGGCTTTATTGATAAACCACTATCCCCAGTTAAAAAATAGCTGAATATGCATTTGATGTCAAATAGTGTTCACATCAAAGTAGCCTACCATTTTTTTCACTGGAAACGGGCTATAATATATTTTGCTATAGTAACCTTAGTCTTCGAAAAAATTCAAATGAATTTACTGAAAAAATGTGTATTGTCAGTTTAATATACATATGCTGATATTTATTCCTTAAAATGGTATATATTCCTTAAAAAGAGAATGATGAATTCTGTTTGATTTTTTTTTAATGATTGGAAGAAACTAATATTTTGTAATTATTGAGAGTATAAAAAATCCTCTCCCCTTCCCTTTGGTGAGAAGATTAGAGTTAATAAAAATCACTGTTGTTTGTTGTTTTTTTTACTCAAATAGGTTTGGCAAACCATCATGTCCAGCCACTTCAAGCACTTGGTAAGGACTGCAAAAAAACAGGTAAGAGTTTGGAGAACTCAAGAGTATCTAAGTTGGATTCTACTGCTAGAATGTTTCTGTTTTTTTTTAATTTGAATTGGCCAAGTCATGGTCCTAAGGCTCTAATAGCTCCTAAATTCTTATTCTCCCATTGTTAATCAGTATCATACAGTTTTACATTGCCTGAAAAGGAGAACTTTTTTTTTTTACTGGACAATGGCGAGGGTTTCCAACTTCCAACCTTCATGTGTACATAAAATTCTCTGAGTTTATCTCCAAGAATTGGAGTTCTGGGTCTGGATATTCAAGTTTTGAGTCCTGGAATAAATATTAGCCCACGGAATCCTGAAGATGGCAACCTCTTGCCAATGTGCATTGTATATAAAACAATCAATAACTGAGTTTTTCAAGGGAGTGTGGTAACAATTGCAAGGAATGTTTTCAAGGAATACAATACTGATCAGTGGTGAAACAAAAAATACATTTTTACAGATTATCATTGAAATAAATGTTTAATGGATCCCTCCACAAGCTTGCTTCCAGGGACTCGTTTTTTCTCTCTTTCGCTCGTTCGTGTTTGTGGTATATTTAGCGTACAATAAAATAATGATTCTGATATATATATATATATATATATATATATATTATATATAATATATATATATATCTATATATATATATATATATATATATATATATATATATATATATATATATATATATATATATATATATATATATAATATATATATATATATATATATATATATATATATATATATATATATATATATATATATATATATATATATATATATATATATATATAGATTTCTAAGTTCGAAAAAATAATAAAGAAATCAACAACACCAAAACAACCTGTTGTTCAGGTAGCAATTTCTTTTGGAGTTTTGGAAATTTACCTCTTTAAATTAATTAATTCAAGAGGTTCCCTTTCTTCTGATCCATCAATGTAATTTTAAGCATAGTTGGGGGTTGAGGGTTTTTATATGATATAGATATAAACTTGCTATTATTTGTTATTTATTTAAGAGTTGTTTCTATTCATTTGTTATTAAGGCAGTTTGTTTTCTTGTATGTTTTTGTTTTTTCTTCTTCCTGTTAACATTGAATAATAAATAAAATAGAAACATTGATACATTGTCCAATGGTAGAAAAAGATTTTAATGATGATTTTGGAGACAACCAAAAAATTGATGACATAAAAACAATCACAAAACGCTTTTGAAGTGTTGTGTCTCTGCGCCCCAATCAACACTTACGTCAATGCATTGTTTAATGCTTCGTAATTAATTAATAAAAATGTTTCAAAGAAAAAAAAGAGTCGTATTAAAACCCAGGGGCGAAATCAAGGTTTTTGATAGAGCAAAATCAAGGGTATGCCCAATGTGATAATGGCGCCAATGAGCAAAATCGGAGGGGGGGGATGTGACAAAGGTGCCAATAATTGACCAAATTGACAAATTTATTCTAAAAAAAAGAAGAAAAAAAATGAGGGCACCAGAAAAAATCATGGGGTGGCAGGGTCCCTCCCCCCTGGATCCGCCACTGTTAAAACGCAGGACGAGCAGATGAAAACTCATGCAATAATTCAAACTTAAAATGAGTAGGAATGTCTTGCGGGAATACATGAAACGCAGATATCACCAATGATTTTTACTGTTCAAGTATATAGTAGCCTTCTGGGAAAGCATTTCCTCTTATTTATATCTCAAAATTCTTCCATTTCTCCACTTTGATGTTCAAGAACTTGCACCCTTATAAATTTGACAAGCATCATTACTCATTACCACTTTTTTTTTCTCCGGAGCTGAGGGTTTTATTATCCCACTGCGTAGTTTTAAGGATATTCGATGCTTTAAAAATCATATTGCGAGTCTCAGCGTCAGTTGACTGTCTAAAAGACTAAGGACCCGCTAACGAATTTTTATAGCACCACAGGGAACTCCCAAAGCAATTTTGGTACAAATTGGCAGGGAATCCTAAATGTGTCTAAAGTTTGAAAAGCTAACAAGAGGCTAGTTAAGAATATTTAATATTTTATCAATTGCTAAGCAAAGCGCTGTCTACTCAATGTACTTACAGCATAAATATCGTCTTAAGGGATTTGATACTTTAAAGGTAGATGACTCTCTCTCGCTCATTATAAACTTTTTTTTAGTCTTTGTAGCCAAACTGCTCAGAATTAACTGAACAGTCTTGCCATAACTTGTGTAGCTTTAATAAGGGATCCGAATAAACGACAGAAAAGTGAAAGCCGACACATACTTCCCCGAAAATCTTAGAAAAACATTTAACTTGTACCATTTTCATCTGGAGATAAATGTTTTCAGATTTAATGAAACTTACATCATCAGAAAGCGTGGATTTAATTTTTTTCCGATTTACTGGAGCATAATTTTTTTAAGGGTCAGGAAAGGGCAATCCCTAAATATATCTCAGCCCACCTGCTTGGAAAACATTAAAAAACAGCTCAAAAGAAGTATCATTTAATAATTAAGAGCTTTGAAAGTTTCCTATTGTGCTAACCGCCTTGTTTGAAATCTTTGTCGATACAGGATGTATATTATTTATGCTGTATCTACATTGAGTAGACAGCGTTTTACTTATTAGTAAGAGATTAGTATGTTTTCTTTGTTTTAAACTAGCCTCTCGTTAGCTTTTCGAACTGTTCACACATTTAAGATCCCCTACTAATTTATACCAAAATTGCTTTGGAAGTTCCCTGTGGTGCTGGGAAATTTGCTAATGAGCCCTTTACCTTTGAGACTGCCAGCCGATGCTGATACTTGCAAAATGATGTTCATAGTATCATATCCATTTAAGCAGGTGGTGCTATTGCAGTGTTTAGAGTGTGACGTTGTGATCCAAATGGCTGGCCCAGTTAAGTGGAGACATTAACCTTGACGAATTTTGAAAAAAAACTGGTAATAAATATATAAGACCTTTAGAAACGGATCTATAGACTGGTTCTAGGAAGGTTTTTAAAGCTCCTGCCTCCGTTTTTTTCCACGTTTAGTCCACATAATTTGTTCCACATTAATAAAGAAATATAGATTGGGATTAAATATCTTTGGTCCTTACTCGCTGCGGGACCAGATGCGGACCCAGCATCTTAGAAGACTCTGTATGGCTGACTCCCATTTGTCACCATCTTGCGTATACTCTAATTTTTACAGTTTTTTTCTTATTACAATCTTAGTCATTTGAGTCTTTTCTCGAGATGAGATGAGATGGGTTTTATTTTCAACTAATAATTAAATCATACTTAACTGGCACTTACCACATTTTTTCTGAGATAAAAGTGAGGTACGACCTTTGACTTAGCATACAATAATTTAATTTATGGTATCATTTAAGCATACCAAATATGTCGCACTGCATCCAGGTTGAAAGCACCTATTTCTTTAAAATAGCATGGATTTATTTCTGTTAAATTAGTACAAATATATCCTTTTAGGGCCTTGTTAAAAGGAATGAAGAGCTGTCTGGTGGCACCTGCATGTGGCAATTCACACTTGATTCAATGTGCAGTACGTAAAGGAACCATCTCATCATTGGGAGAACTCAACAAACTTCTTGCTAAACTAGACCTTGAGGTAAGTATTGATTAAGCTTTGTTTTGGCTAAGAACCAAACACCATGTATTCTTCCATGGACACACCTGTTAAAGCGGGGATGGGGGGCTTGGATCCCAAATAAGAGGTAAAATTCCACATGAACTAGAACGCTAGTTTTCTTGTTTTGTAACACATTCGATAAGTACCATAATATTAAGAAAAAAAATTACTTTTCATATGAGTTATTTATAATTCCTGTTTTGATAGGGAAAATAAAGAGCCTTTTTTCTGTCTTGCAAAAACGGCAAAACTTTGACGGGAACCGGCGTTTAATTTTTAGGTTTTTGTACCCTCTTCCCGAAAAAATACCCCCCCCCCCAGAAAAAGCCCTGGTTGTGGCCCTGGGTATTATATATCAATTTATACCCCCACCCTCTTCTTGTCTCTCCCTTAGAGCTAATTCTGTATTTATCTGAAGGCTCAATGAGAGTTGGGATGTTTTTGGCATTAAAATACACCCTTTGAGGTATCTCCATCTCTCCCTAACTACAAAATAATCAGAGAAACCCATTTTAGAGGTTTAAGAGTTCCATTTTAGAGTTCCAGTCCTTTTTTATAAGTCGAAAGCGATTGAAGACCAACCGGCCACGGGAGGGGGGGGGGGTATTTTCTGTTTTTTTTTTGCCGCGGAGGGTGTTTTCCTTGTGTGTGTGTGTGTGTGGGGTATTTTCTGT
Source organism: Artemia sinica (assembly GCA_027921565.1). Lineage (NCBI taxonomy): Eukaryota > Metazoa > Arthropoda > Branchiopoda > Anostraca > Artemiidae > Artemia > Artemia sinica. Next base: position 18,506,317 of record CM051270.1, on the reverse strand, counting down.
GGCGGTATTTTCCGGGGGGTAAACGTCTAGACCCAAATTTGACTTGATGTGAACATCAAATCGAATGCCTGCCTTGCCGACAGAGAATCAAATGAAACGTCAAAAGTCCTTTTCGTGTCGACAGAAATACTAATTCAAACGCGACCTGGTATGTTCCTCTTGTCTTTTGTTTAGTATGTTGTAAAATTATCAAAAAAAAAAAAAAATTATTTAGCAATAGAAAAATTGAATCAGAATTCTGAAAAAAAACTGTTGTGCCTTAAAAGAGATGAACTTCTAATTTTTCAATGAAAACAGAATGCAAGCCAGTCACTGTAAACATTGTCTTAATTTGCATATTCGTTTGTATTTACAATACTGTCCGTATTTATAAAATCGTTATGTAGAAGAATAGTCTCTTTTTGTGTCTGTTTGTCTTGGATCGTCTGTTTTTCATAAACTGTTGTCTCATGTCCGTTTTCGGTGGTCTATCGGATGTCCATTCTATTTTTGTCCATTTTTTTTTCTTTTCTGGCCAATCTTCATTCTCTTGGGTTACCGAATTCAGCTTCCCCTTCAAGAAGTTATTTTGCTCTTGATCTTGCTTTGGTTTAATCATCTTTGTCGAATTTTTTAAATCTTCACTATTTTTTTTTAGCTTGGTTTTAATTTATCTTTGGGCAATTCTCTTTCTTCTTCGTAATTGGAAACCTGATTTATATGCGTCAAAGTCTTCTTTTCTAACATAGCTTGATTTTCTAAATCAGTGCTCAGCAAAGCGCGGCTCCAGAGCCGCATGTGGCTTATTGTTCCCTTAAGCGCGACTCTGCCACAAATATCCACAGAAGGCCCAGTAGTATTTTCATTAAAAATCAAAACTTGGTAAGAAAAATTGTATCTTATTTTGATAAATTAAATTTTTATAGCTAGTATAAATTTTATTTAAGTTTAAAGATTTTAAGCACAAAGCAGACATTCTGAAAGGGATTCCAATGTCTTCCAAAGCCTTTGAAGATAAAACAGTTAACATTTGTCTGAATAACACACAGCATATTGAAGATCTGAAATTGGTTTCAGCTTTATCAATAGCAGCTCACAAGTCTTGTGACATATATGATACAGCAAATGTTTCACTTTTTTAAGATTTATGTCTCATTCAGGCTCTAAAGAAGAACTTTTAGGATTGTTACCTCTAGAAGGTCAGATCCATGAGAAGATATCACAAGTGCGGTAATTGAGTGTATGGATAAGCATTATATTCCCCTTAACCTCCCGACGACCCTTGTCCCTTTGTGTGGACTTGCAACTAATATTTTTTAGCGCAATAGTTATAAGTTGGAACGCTATCTACGTACCACAGTTGAAATCAGCGTATCTGGATTGCCATCTGTGATTTTTTCAGCCTGTTATTGCTGTTGGAATATATTCCCCTTAATAAAATTGTATTGAGATCAATAGATGGGGTAAGAAAAAGAGTTTGTTGCTATTAGGAAAGAAAAATTAATCCTGGTATCCTTGTTCGCCATTCTATCATTCATCAAGAAGCGCTTCGTGCGCAAACAGTTCCAGAAGAAATTGGTAAATTTACGGAATTTTAAGGTAATTTTAAGGTAATTTTAAGGTAATTTTAAGGAATTTTAAGGTAATTTTAAGGTAAATTTACGGAATTTACGGATTAAGAGCTAAAGCTCTTAATCAATTCAAAGAATGTTTATTTGAAACGGAGTGAGGGTACGCTGAGTTTCTGGTTTATAACAACGTACGTTGGTTATCAAGATTGGACGTTTTAAAACGTTTTGTGTCCCTTGGGTAATTTTAAGGTAATTTTAAGGAATTTTAAGGTAATTTTAAGGTAAATTTACGGAATTTACGGATTAAGAGCTAAAGCTCTTAATCAATTCAAAGAATGTTTATTTGAAACGGAGTGAGGGTACGCTGAGTTTCTGGTTTATAACAACGTACGTTGGTTATCAAGATTGGACGTTTTAAAACGTTTTGTGTCCCTTGTTCCGGAAATTAAGCTTTTCTCCTTGAGAAGGGGGCTCACTATCCAGAACTAACAGACGATCAGTGAATCCAAAACTTATGCCATGGTAGATGTTACGTCTCATCTAAATCAGCTTAATCGTAAACTACAAGGGAAAGGTAACTTTATTTTTTTGATGTTGAAGAAGCAATAACATTCAAAAAACATATATCCACTTTCGCTTAGGAGTTTCAAAGGGAACCATTGTTTCGCTTTTCAAGCCTGCTGAAGCCTCACCAAGAAAGTAATTCCTCTATTGATAAGCTCATAAACTCAAACAATAAACAATAATTTCAAATATGAGGGAAGCAGGTTTCTCATTGAGGGAAGCAGCATTTCTCAGCAGGTTTCAGGAATTTAAAAACAGCAGAGCAACTTTAGCATTTGTCAAAGGTCCTCTTAATACTACGGTAACCGGGTGGAAATTTTATCCTTTGGAAAATGACATTGGTAGCTTTGAAATACAGTTGCTAGATTTAAAAAACAAGGAGATACGGCACTCTAAGTTCGATCGTCTTTGTGTTGAATTGGAAATATTGGAGAAGAATAAATGCGATCGTAGTTCACAACACAAGTAGTCTGCTTTGGATGACCTGGAGAAGGAAGATATGAGCAGATTCAACACTCGGAACAGTATTCCGTATTCTTACGATCAACTGAAATAGCTTGCGTTTGCTGTTCTTTCCCTTTTTTGGTTCTGCGTATATATGCGAAACATTCTTGTTCAAGCATGAACATTATCAAAAGTAAACTGAGAATTGAATTGAATTTATTGAAAAAGAAATAAACAAGAAATATATTTATCAAAATCCACAGTACTCCACACACAAAACACCAAAAAACTTCAGTTTAGTCTCCCCCGTAAGACTCTATGGCCAGGAAAAAAACAAAGTGAAAAAAAAAACAAA
>CM051270.1:18446898-18503304 GCA_027921565.1 Artemia sinica | reverse complement strand
ACAAATACATCCATTATTTTTTTTTTAGATAACAAACTCATATCACCAGCCCAAATAATCCCCCTCCCCCGCAGAAAAAAGCTAGGCAGGGGAGTAGTTCCACCTACACAAATACAACAAAAGACAAACCTACACAAGTTCCAACAAAAGACCCAATCTGGAGACATCAATTCCTCGGAAAACCGGGGAAAACTTAATTTTGGCAAGAAATCCTCTACCATACATTTTGAAGATCCCAAACGAGTGGCAACCTTGTGCAGACTAAGGTGCAGTGTTCCAAATCATGTTACAAGCTATCACAGGGTTAAAGTCAGGCCGTATTGGCGGAGTATAAGGTATCTGTAAATTATTGGAAGGGCGGAAGTAATAAGTCGATTGCTCAGAAATAAAAGATATATTACTACATAGGGCAGCAGGAAGCAGGCATGTAACCTAAAAAAAATTGAAAGAAGCACAAGACAGAAAATAAAGACATCTCAAGTTTAACAAGGATTTAAGTAGGGAGCGATTAGTATCCTTATAAAAGTCCTTGCTTTATCAACTTGTAAACCTGACTGACTCAAGCCTTACAAGGAGATGCAAGCATATTGTTTGCATTAATAAATATTTAATAAGTATGAAATTAAGTTTTATTTGGTGTATTACTTATCTATTATGATTACAAACAGAAACGGAGATAGAACGCATCCCTATTTAACACCAGACATTATCCTGAAGAACCATGTCTCCCCGTTTTCGGTTCGAAAACAGCTTTCGCTACGTTCATAGAGGGCTATTATCATTTTAACTAGTTATAGAAAGGGTGGTCATATAAACTTGAAGAGGGGGGGGGGCTCGTTGGATTAGTAATCAGAAGTTCTAGTGCCCTCCTTAAGAGCCAAAATGATTGGAGGGTATATATGCCCCCCCGCACGCTTCGTATTTCCCCGTAATGCATCTGATTGACATTTGGAGATAGCCATTTGTTCGAAAAATAATCTTGAGATCATGTGCAGCGCTAGGTTTTTTTTTTACATAGACACTTCGTATAGAAGGACTTGTCGTAGAAACATCAAAAGGGACTCATTCGGTTGAAAATTGCAAGTTCTATTCCGTCTCTAATTGTCGAAAGTGATCGGAGAGCAACCATCAATCAAAATTTATCAAAAATTAATCAACATTTTGAGATAACCATTTTGTTAAGCATAGTTGAAAGATCCAGTGATTATGTCTTTGAAGAGTACAACCTCTCGCCTCTCTCAGATTCCTCAGTGCAAACGTTGTAAGTTATGCCCTGGGCGTAAATAAGTTTTTTATTGAAAAGGTTTTCGCATAAACTTCAGACTAGGCTCATTGGATTGAAAATTCTGATGCCCATTTTAATATTTGACAGTGATTGGAGGACAACCATCACCCCCCCCCCCCCTATTCGCCCATCATTTCCCCAAACGCATCGAATCAAAATTTTGAGATATCTGTTTTGTTAAGCTTATTTGAAAGGTCCAGTAATTGTGTCTGGGAATGATACCCCCCCCCCTTCCACGGCCCTCAGGGCAAGGGCTATATTTCACACTAATTGCCCATTGTTTATATTTGAGGTTTTTTTGGAAAGGGTGCTCGTATAAACTTCGGATGTGGCTCATTCAGTCAGATATCAGAAGTCCCAGTGCCCTTTTTAAGAGTCAAAAGGAATAGGAGGGCAACTAGCCCCACGTCTTCTTTTCCCCAAATGCATCCTATAGAAATTTTGAGATAGCCGTTTTGTTCAAAATATTCTAAAGAGCCTAGTCAAAGCCCTTTTGGGTTGAAATAGCCCGACAGAACCTCGGGGCAAGGGTTGTAAGTTATGCCCGGAACGCATATAAGGTTTTCAGGGAATGGGTGGCCGTGCAGACTTTCAATATGGCTCATTTGATTGGAAATTGAAAGCTATAGTGGTCTTTTTAAGAGTCAAAAGTGAATCGAGGGTAACCATGCCCCCTTCCGCCCACGATTTTCCAAAACAAACATCCAATCAAAATTTTGAGACGTGTATTTTCTTCAGCATAGTTGAAAGATCCTGCAATTATGTCTTTTGGGACGTCAACCCCCTCACAGTCTCCACAACATGGACTGTTAGGCAATTAGTTTACTTTCGTTCACGAAGGGCATTCAGGTGAGTTTTTCAGAGAAGGTTGAGTATAGACTTTCGATACGGCTAATTTGGTAGGAAATTTAAAGTTATAGTGATTTTTTTAAGAGTCAAAAGTGAATTGAGGGCAACCAGCCCCCCCTCCTCCCACGACCGTCATTTTCCAAAACACACATCCAATCAAAATGTTGAGACGTCTATTTTCTTCAGCATAGTTGAAAGATCCTGTACTTATGTCTTTGGGGACATCAACTCCCTCAGAGTCTCCACACCAAGGACTGTTAGGCAAATTCGTTCACTCTCTACGTATAGTATATATTATTGATAAAGGTATGCATGCTTGAACTTTGCTTCCCAAAAGGACGAAGGGCGCTCAGGTGAGCTTTTCAGAGAAGGTTGAGTATAGACTTTCGATACGGCTAATTTGGTAGGAAATTTAAAGTTATAATAATCTCTTTAAGAGTCAAAAGTGAATTGAGGGCAACCAGGCCCCCTTCCTCCCACGACCGTCATTTTCCCAAAAAACATCGAATCAAAATTTTGAGACGTCTATTTTCTTCAGCATAGTTGAAAGATGGCAATTCGTTCACTCTCTACGTATAGTATATATTATTGATAAAGGTATGCATGCTTGAACTTTGCTTCCCAAAAGGACGAAGGGCGCTCAGGTGAGCTTTTCAGAGAAGGTTGAGTATAGACTTTCGATACGGCTAATTTGGTAGGAAATTTAAAGTTATAATAATCTCTTTAAGAGTCAAAAGTGAATTGAGGGCAACCAGGCCCCCTTCCTCCCACAACCGTCATTTTCCCAAAAAACATTGAATCAAAATTTTGAGACGTCTATTTTCTTCAGCATAGTTGAAAGATGGCAATTCGTTCACTCTCTACGTATATTATATATTATTGATAAAGGTATGCATGCTTGAACTTTGCTTCCCAAAAGGATGAAGGGTGCTCAGGTGAGTTTTTCAGAGAGGGTTGATTATAGACTTTCGATACGGCTAATTTGGTAGGAAATTTAAAGTTATAGTAATCTCTTTAAGAGTCAAAAGTGAATTGAGGGCAACCAGGCCCCCTTCCTCCCACGACCGTCATTTTCCCAAAAAACATCGAATCAAAATTTTGAGACGTCTATTTTCTTCAGCATAGTTGAAAGATGGCAATTCGTTCACTCTCCACATATAGAATATATTATTGACTAAGGTATGCATGCTTGAACTTTGCTTCCCAAAAGGACGAAGGGCATTCAGGTGAGCTTTTCAGAGAAGCTTGAGTATAAACTTTCGATACGGCTAATTTGGTAGGAAATTTAAAGTTATAATAATCTCTTTAAGAGTTCCCAAAAGGACGAAGGGCGCTCAGGTGAGTTTTTCAGAGAAGGTTGATTATAGACTTTCGATACGGCTAATTTGGTAGGAAATTTAAAGTTATAATAATCTCTTTAAGAGTCAAAAGTGAATTGAGGGCAACCAGGCCCCCTTCCTCCCACGACCGTCATTTTCCCAAAAAACATCGAATCAAAATTTTGAGACGTCTATTTTCTTCAGCATAGTTGAAAGATCCTGCACTCTCTACATGTAGTATATGCTGTTGAGAAAGGTATGCATGTTCTAACTTTGCTTTCCAAAAGGACGAAGAGCATTCAGGTGAGCCTTTCAGGGAAGGTTGAGGGGAGTGTTGAACTAAATAAAACACGTTATGTGTGTACGGGCTTTCCAAAGGATGTAACTCTGGAATGACTGAGTATATCAATTCAGAACTTTCAGGAAATGATAAGGGAATTGATCAATTGACCAAAAAGGTAATATTTGTACGGTACTACTGCTAATACAACTACCATCACTAATACTGTTTCCATTACAACTTCTACAGCCACAGTTCAAAATACATTTAATATATTGAGGGGAAATTTGAACTAAATCAAAAGACGTTATGTACATGCTTATTGTCCAAAGAGCGTATCTCAAGAACGAATTTGAGTATTAAGTTGGAACTTTCAGAAAATGCTCAGAAAAGACAATATGTGCATGCTATTACCTCTGCTACATTTACTACTACTGCTGCTACATCACTACTACTGCTGCTACATCAACTACTATCTCTATTCCAGCTACTTGTAAGTCTAAGAGTATTAAGACTAAAATCACAAAATTATATAAATATACAGGTTATCAAAAGGATATACAGGTATAAGCTTTAGCATAGCAACGGCTAATTGTATTAAGTTGAAACATCCATGACTTAATGTTCAAATCACTAAAAGGCAATACATATACTGTTAATACTACTAATACAGTTACTTTAACTAATAACGCTACGGGTATTAAGGTGAAAATTTTACGGAACATTTAGGGTGAGTTTCAATTAAACGAAAAAACTATATGCATGCAGGTTTTCAACAGGGCATATAAGCAATATCATTGGCATCGCTGCTCTATAATAGCGACAAATATCATTGGAACTTTTAAACGATAAATAAAATTATCTATTATCTAATTATCTATTAATGATTCAAATCAAAATTTTGAGATAGCCTTTTTGTTCAGCATAGTAGAACAGTCCATCGGCTATGTCTATGGGATATTGGGCATTTCACCCCTCCCCACAATTATGCAATTGGACCACTATGTTCAAAATTAAATGTTGCTTTAAAACTAAATCAAAAGGGACTGTGTGTAGGGTTGAGAATAAGAAACCTCAGCAATAATATCAATAACGACTGGGGGTATTAATTTGATACGTTTGGGGCTACTAATATTATTATTTCTGCTCTGACAATTTAAATAAATCAAAACAGTGTAAGTGTATCCAGTCTGTCAAATAGCATAGATAGAACTTCTTGAGAATGATATTAAGTTTTATTATTTAGGTCAACTTGAGAATCAACTTAAATTAAGCAATACTGTTTGTGTCAAGATTGAAAATTGTTCAAAAAAATTAGAATAAAATATGATTTTCTCGGGCTTTTAAAATGTGGGATGAAAATATCCAGTTAAATCGTAATGGTGTACTTCTTACTTACGGTAACGTTGGTTCCAATGGTGCCCTTTTCTTTTCCACCCGGCGCTATTTTTGAGGGGTTTCGAGCACTTTCGAAATTTCCCTAAGATGAATCCACCATTTAGATTAATTTACAATTTAAATTACTATTACGACTACTAACAACCCACCGCAGCACCAAGCTGCCTGATGCCAACACAGCTACGTATGCTCTTCCTCCATCGTAATCTATTCAAAGTCTCCCTTTTTACACCCTCCCAGGGGTCCCAGGGGGTTGATTGCATAATCGGTCCAATGACCTCTTTCTCCAGGTGTGTTTTTGGCACGCTCTTAGCGAATGCCAAGGTCAATGTTGTTATTGTTGTTTTTGGCACGCTCGAGGCGAATGTTATGGTCAATGTTGTTATTGTTATTCGAGCCAGATGTTATGAGGTTCCGAGAAACAGTTAATGACATTTCCTTCCTGTTCGAGGCAGATGTTATGATCCGAAAATAGTATTTGTTATTGTTTTCCGAGCCAAATGTTACGAGTTCCCGGGAAATACATGTGCTATCAGTCATTAATCAAATTGTCTCCGGCGCGAAGTTAATTAATGTCTTTGCATTTCCAAAGAGGAATTGTCTAGGAGAAACACTTTAGATGACAGATGATGTCATGATTGATTGATTGACAGGGAAGGGGAATTAATTTGTTGTTCTAAAGAGAATTGATTCACGAAAGGGAAATTAATTTGTTGTTTCTAACAAGAGAATCGTTTCCGAGCAGACGTTTTGATCTTAGCGTGCGAAAAGGTTTCCAAATAATTTGAAATGCATTGGCGCAGAGATGCCAAACAAATGGAACATGCTGAAATTCCGTTTAGGGATAATTTTGGCGAAACCGTTTTAGCTATTTTATGGAATTATTTCGGCGAAACAGCTAGAGACATTATAAAAGATGATTTTAGAAGAGATTTTGGAGGAGGAATTTGAGTGTGGTCGTTATAATACACAAGTTTCAATTGAACAGTGTTGTGAGGTCCTCTACCCCAACCCAAAGGCTTCTCATACCCCTACCACAACCCCGAAGGAAGCCCCCGGTCCTCAAAGGCCCCCCAAGCTCTCAAAGGGCCACCGGAGCCAGCAAAGGCCCACCCAGACACCCAAAGGCCATCCCCGGGTCCCCCAGAGGCCCATCGAGCTCCCGAAGGACCAACGGGATCCCAAAGGCACTCCACCGGCCCCCAAATGTCCCCCAGGCCCTCAACTGCCCTCCCTGTGCCCCGAAGGAAGCCCCCGGTCCTCAAAGGCCCCCCAAGCTCTCAAAGGGCCACCGGAGCCACCAAAGGCCCACCCAGACCCCCAAAGGCCATCCCCGGGTCCCCCAGAGGCCCATCGAGCTCCCGAAGGACCAACGGGATCCCAAAGGCACTCCACCGGCCCCCAAATGTCCCCCAGGCCCTCAACTGCCCTTCCTGTGCCCCGAAGGAAGCCCCCGGTCCTCAAAGGCCCCCCAAGCTCTCAAAGGGCCACCGGAGCCACCAAAGGCCCACCCAGACCCCCAAAGGCCATCCCCGGGTCCCCCAGAGGCCCATCGAGCTCCCGAAGGACCAACGGGATCCCAAAGGCACTCCACCGGCCCCCAAATGTCCCCCAGGCCCTCAACTGCCCTCCCTGTGCCCCGAAGGAAGCCCCCCGGTCCTCAAAGGCCCCCAAAGCTCTCAAAGGGCCACCGGAGCCCCCAAAGGCCCACCCAGACCCCCAAAGGCCATCCCCGGGCCACCCAAAGGCCCTCCCCAGGCTTCCAAAGGCCCTCCCTCGGTCCCCAAAGGTCCCCCAGGCTCCCAACTGGCCCCCGGACCCCCAAAGGCCTTCCCCCGGCACCCAAAGGTCCACCGGACTCCCAAAGGACCAATCGGCACTCAGGGCCCCCAGACCCCCAAAGGCCCTTCCCGGGCTCCCAAAGGACCACCCAGCCCTTGCTTTAGTTTTAGTTAAAAGTATAGAATGTTTTAGCTTAGAGTCTTAACTTAGAGTTCTTGTTGAAGTTCTAGTTTAGTTTAATTTTAGTTAAGAGTTTGATGTTTTACCTTTGAATTTCAGTTGGAGTTTTAGTTTGGTTTAGTTAAGAGTTTGGTGTTTTAGCTTAGAGTCTTAGCTTAGAGTTTAAGTTAGAGTTGAAGTTTATTTTAGTATTAGTTAAGAGCCTAGAGTTTTTAGCTTAGAGTCTCAGCTTAGAGTTTTTTTTGTTAGAGTTCTAGTTTAGTTTAATTTTAGTTAAGAGTTTGATGTTTTACCTTTGAGTTTCAGTTAGAGTTCTAGTTTAGTTTAGTTTTAGTTAAGAGTTTAGAGTTTTTAGCTTAGAGTCATAGCTTAGAGTTTTTGTTGAAGTTCTAGTTTAGCTTAGTTTTAGTTAATAGTTTAGAGTTTTAGCTTAGAGTCTTAGCTTAGAGTTTTTTGTTGAAGTTCTAGCTTAGTTAAGAGTTTGATGTCTTACCTTTGAGTTTCAGTTAGAGTTCTAGTTTACTTTAGTTTTAGTTAAGAGTTTAGAGTTTTAGCTTAGAGTCTTAGCTTAGAGTTTTTGTTGAAGTTCTAGTTTAGTTAAGTTTTAGTAAATAGTTTAGAGTTTTAGCTTAGAGTCTTAGCTTAGAGTTTTTGTTAGAGTTCTAGTTTAGTTTAATTTTATTTAGAGTTTAGAGTTTTAGCTTAGTCCTAGCTTAGAGTTTTTTTGTTAGAGTTCTAGTTTAGTCTATTTTAGTTAAGAGTTTAGAGTTTTTAGCTTAGAGTCTTAGCTTAGAGTTTTTGTTGAAGTTCTAGTTTAGTTTAGTTTTAGTAAATAGTTTAGAGTTTTAGCTTAGAGTCTTAGCTTAAAGTTTTTGTTGAAGTTCTAGTTTAGTTTAGTTTTAGTTAAGAGTTTGATGTAATACCTTTGAGTTTCAGTTAGAGTTCTAGTTTAGTTTAGTTATAGTTAAGAGTTTAGAGTTTATAGCTTAGAGTCATAGCTTAGAGTTTTTGTTGAAGTTCTAGTTTAGTTTAGTTTTAGTTAATAGCTTAGAGTCTTAGCTTAGAGTTTTTGTTAGAGTTCTAGTTTAGTTTAATTTTAGTTAAGAGTTTGATGTCTTACCTTTGAGTTTCAGTTAGAGTTCTAGTTTAGTTTAGTTTTAGTTAAGAGTTTAGAGTTTTAGCTTAGAGTCTTAGCTTAGAGTTTTTGTTGAAGTTCTAGTTTAGTTTAGTTTTAGTAAATAGTTTAGAGTTTTAGCTTAGAGTCTTAGCTTAAAGTTTTTGTTGAAGTTCTAGTTTAGTTTAGTTTTAGTTAATAGCTTAGAGTTTCAGTTAGAGTTCTAGTTTAGTTTACTTTTAGTTAAGAGTTTAGAGTTTTTTAGCTTAGAGTCTTAGCTTAGAGTTTTAGTTAGAGTTCTAGTTTAGTTTAGTTTTAGTTAAGAGTTTAAAGTTTTACCTTAGAGTCTTAGCTTAAAGTTTTTGTTAGAGTTCTAATTTAGTTTAATTTTAGTTAAGAATTTGATGTTTTACCTTTGAGTTTCAGTTAGAGTTCTAGTTTAGTTTACTTTTAGTTAAGAGTTTAGTGTTTTACCTTAGAGTCATAGCTTAGAGTTTTAGTTAGAGTTCTAGTTTAGTTTTAGTTAAGAGTTTAGAGTTTTACCTTAGAGTCTTAGCTTAGAGTTTTTGTTAGAGTTCTAGTTTAGTTTAATTTTAGTTAAGAATTTGATGTTTTACCTTTGAGTTTCACTTAGAGTTCTAGTTTAGTTTAGTTAAGAGTTTGGTGTTTTAGCTTAGAGTCTTAGCATAGAGTTTTGGTTAGAGTTCTAGTTTATTTTAGTTTTAGTTATGAGTTTAGAGTTTTTAGCTTAGAGTCTTAGCGTAGAGTTTATGTTGAAGTTCTAGTTTAGTTTAGTTTTAGTTAATAGTTTAGAGTTTTAGCTTAGAGACTTAGCTTAGAGTTATAGTTTTAGTTTAGTTTTAGTTAAGAGCTTAGAGTTTTAGCTTAGAGTCTTAGCTTAGAGTTTGTGATAGAGTTCTAGTTTAGTTTAGTTTTAGCTAAGACTTCGATGTTTTACCTTAGAGTCATAGCTTAGAGTTTTAGTTAGAGTTCTAGTTTAGTTTAGTTTTAGTTAAGAGTTTAGAATTTTAGCTTAGAGTCTTAGCTTAGAGTTTTTTGTTAGAGTTCTAGTTTATTTTAGTTTTAGTTAAGAGTTTTTAGCTTAGAGTCTTAGCCTAGAGTTTTTGATAGAGTTCTACTTTAGTTTAGTTTTAGTTAAGAGTTTGATGTTTTACCTTAGAGTCATAGCTTAGAGTTTTAGTTAGAGTTCTAGTTTAGTCTACTTTTAGTTAAGAGTTTCGAGTTTTAGCTGAGTCTTAACTTAGAGTTTTAGTTAGAGTTATGGTTTAGTTTAGTTTTAGTTTAGAGTTTTAGTTTAGACTTAGAGTTTCAATTAGAGTTCTAGTTTGGTTTAGTTAAAGTTATGAATTTGGAGTTTTAGCTTAGTGTCATAGCTTAGATTTTTACTTAAAGTGATAGTTTGGTTAAGTTTTAGTTAAGAGTTTCGAGTTTTAGCTGAGTCTTAGCTTAGAGTTTTTGTTAGAGTCCTAGTTTAGTTTAGTTTTAGTTAAGAGTTTAGAGTTTTAGCTTAGAGTCTTAGTTTAGAGTTTTTGTTGAAGTTCTAGTTTAGCTTAGTTTTAGTTTAGAGTTTTAGCTAAGACTTAGAGTTTTTGTTAGAGTTCTAGTTTAGTTTTAGTTAAGAGTTTAGAGTTTTACCTAAGAGTCTTAGCTTAAAGTTTTTGTTAGAGTTCTAGTTTAGTTTAATTTTAGTTAAGAATTTGATGTTTTACCTTTGAGTTTCAGTTAGAGTTCTAGTTTAGTTTACTTTTAGTTAAGAGTTTAGTGTTTTACCTTAGAGTCATAGCTTAGAGTTTTAGTTAGAGTTCTAGTTTAGTTTAGTTTTAGTTAAGAGTTTAGAGTTTTACCTTAGAGTCTTAGCTTAGAGTTTTTTTGTTAGAGTTCTAGTTTAGTTCAATTTAGTTAAGAATTTGATGTTTTACCATTGAGTTTCAGTTAGAGTTCTAGTTTAGTTTACTTTTAGTTAAGAGTTTAGTGTTTTACCCTAGAGTCTTAGCTTAGAGTTTTAGTTAGAGTTCTAGTTTAGTTTAGTTTTAGTTAAGAGTTTAGAATTTTAGCTTAGAGTCTTAGCTTAGAGTTTTTGTTAGAGTTCTAGTTTATTTTAGTTTTAGTTAAGAGTTTAGAGTTTTTAGCTTAGAGTCTTAGCTTAGAGTTTTTGTTGAAGTTCTAGTTTAGTTTAGTTTTAGTTAATAGTTTAGAGTTTTATCTTAGAGTCTTAGTTTAGAGTTTTTGTTGAAGTTCTAGTTTAGCTTAGTTTTAGTTTAGAGTTTTAGCTAAGACTTAGAGTTTTTGTTAGAGTTCTAGTTTAGTTTTAGTTAAGAGTTTAGAGTTTTACCTTAGAGTCTTAGCTTAAAGTTTTTGTTAGAGTTCTAGTTTAGTTTAATTTTAGTTAAGAATTTGATGTTTTACCTTTGAGTTTCAGTTAGAGTCCTAGTTTAGTTTACTTTTAGTTAAGAGTTTAGTGTTTTACCTTAGAGTCATAGCTTAGAGTTTTAGTTAGAGTTCTAGTTTAGTTTAGTTTTAGTTAAGAGTTTAGAGTTTTACCTTAGAGTCTTAGCTTAGAGTTTTTTTGTTAGAGTTCTAGTTTAGTTCAATTTAGTTAAGAATTTGATGTTTTACCTTTGAGTTTCAGTTAGAGTTCTAGTTTAGTTTACTTTTAGTTAAGAGTTTAGTGTTTTACCCTAGAGTCTTAGCTTAGAGTTTTAGTTAGAGTTCTAGTTTAGTTTAGTTTTAGTTAAGAGTTTAGAATTTTAGCTTAGAGTCTTAGCTTAGAGTTTTTGTTAGAGTTCTAGTTTATTTAGTTTTAGTTAAGAGTTTAGAGTTTTTAGCTTAGAGTCTTAGCTTAGAGTTTTTGTTGAAGTTCTAGTTTAGTTTAGTTTTAGTTAATAGTTTAGAGTCTTAGCTTAGAGTTTTTGTTAGAGTTGAAGTTTAGTTTAGTAATAGTTAAGAGTTTAGAGTTTTTTGCTTAGAATCTTAGCTTAGAGTTTTTGTTAGAGTTGAAGTTTAGTTTAGTAATAGTTAAGAGTTTAGAGTTTTAGCTTAGAGTCTTAGCTTAGAGTTATAGTTAGAGTTAAAGTTTAGTTTAGTTAAAGTTAGGAATTTAGAGTTTTAGCTTAGTGTCATAGCTTAGATTTTTACTTAAAGTTCCAGTTTGGCTAAGTTTTAGTTAAGTGTTTAGAGTTTTAGCTGAGTCTTAGCTTAGAGTTTTTGTTAGAGTTCTACTTTAGTTTAGTTTTAGTTAAGAGTTTAGAGTTTTACCTTAGAGTCTTAGCTTAGAGTTTTTGTTAGAGTTGAAGTTTAGTTTAGTTATAATTAAGAATTTAGAGTTTTTAGCTTAGAGTCGTAGTTTAGAGTTTTTGTTGGAGTTCTAGTTTAGTTTAGTTAAGAGTTTAGAGTTTTATCATAGAGTCATAGCTTAGAGTTTTTGTTGAAGTTGAAGTTTAGTTTAGTCACAGTTAAGAATTTAGAGTTTTTAGCTTAGAGTCTTAGCTTAGAGTTTTACTTAGAGTTCTAGTTTAGTTTAGTTTTAGTTAAGAGTTTAGAGTTTTATCTTAGAGTCTTAGCTCAGAGTTTTTGTTGAAGTTCTAGTTTAGTTTAGTTAAGAGTTTAGAGTTCTACCTTAGAGTTTTACTTAGAGTTGAAGTTTATTTTAGTTATAGTTAAGGGTTTAGAGTTTTAGCTTGGAGTCATAGATTAGAGTTTTAGTTAGAGTTCTAGCTTAGTTTAGTTTTAGTTAAGCTTAAAACTAAAACTAAACTAAGTTAAGTTTTAGTTTAGTTTAGTTTAGTTAGCTAAGTTAGGTTAGGTTAGGTTAGCCTACGTACGCGCACGTACGTAGGCTAACCTAACCTAACCTAACTTAGCTAACCTAACCTAACTTACCTAACCTGACTTAACCTAACCTAATCTCGCAGCGCTTCCCACGGTTCTTCCCGGGCCCACCGGTGCTTCCCGGGTCCCGCGGTGCAAAAAGCTATCTAACCCCCCATGTCGACTTTGTACCAGTTAGATTAGGTTAGATTATCTTGAGTGCTCATGATAAGCTAACCTAATCTAACCTAACTTAAACGTGGAGAAAACCTAACCTCTAACTTAAACGTGGAGAAATCTAACCTCTAACCCTAACCTAACCTATGGTTTTGGTATTTCTATGCAATATTGTGGAATTTTGTGGTTATGCTAGTTTAGAGTAAACTTCAACTCTAACTAAATCTCTAAGCTAAGATTCTAGGCTAAACCTCTAAGCTAAAACTCTTAACTAAAACTAAACTAAACTAGAACTCTAACTAAAACTCTAAGCTAAGACTCTAAGCTAAAACTCTAAACTCTTAACTATAACTAAACTAAACAAACTTCAACCCTAACTAAAACTCTAATCTAAGACTTTAAGGTAAAACTTAAAACTCTTAACTAAAACTAAACTAAACTAGAACTCTAACTAAAAACTCTAAGCTAAGACTTTAAGGTAAAACTCTAACTCTTAACTAAAACTAAACTAAGCTAGAACTCTAACTAAAACTCTAATCTAAGACTCCAAGCTAAAACTCTAAACCCTTAACTATAACTAAAATAAACTTCAACTCTAAGTAAAACTCTAAGGTAGAAACTCTAAACTCTTAACTAAACTAAACTAGAACTTCAACAAAAACTCTGAGCTAAGACTCTAAGATAAAACTCTAAACTCTTAACTAAAACTAAACTAAACTAGAACTCTAAGTAAAACTCTAAGCTAAGACTCTAAGCTAAAAACTCTAAATTCTTAACTGTGACTAAACTAAACTTCAACTTCAACAAAAACTCTAAGCTATGACTCTATGATAAAACTCTAAACTCTTAACTAAACTAAACTAGAACTCCAACAAAAACTCTAAACTACGACTCTAAGCTAAAAACTCTAAATTCTTAATTATAACTAAACTAAACTTCAACTCTAACAAAAACTCTAAGCTAAGACTCTAAGGTAAAACTCTAAACTCTTAACTAAAACTAAACTAAAGTAGAACTCTAACAAAAACTCTAAGCTAAGACTCAGCTAAAACTCTAAACACTTAACTAAAACTTAGCCAAACTGGAACTTTAAGTAAAAATCTAAGCTATGACACTAAGCTAAAACTCTAAATTCCTAACTTTAACTAAACTAAACTTTAACTCTAACTATAACTCTAAGCTAAGACTCTAAGCTAAAACTCTAAACTCTTAACTATTACTAAACTAAACTTCAACTCTAACAAAAACTCTAAGCTAAGATTCTAAGCTAAAAACTCTAAACTCTTAACTAAAACTAAAATAAACTAGAACTCTAACAAAAACTCTAAGCTAAGACTCTAAGCTAAAATTCTAAACTCTTAACTAAAACTAAACTAAACTAGAACTCTAACTAAAACTCTAAGCTAAGACTCTAGGGTAAAACACTAAACTCTTAACTAAAAGTAAACTAAACTAGAACTCTAACTGAAACTCAATGGTAAAACATCAAATTCTTAACTAAATTGAACTAAACTAGAACTCTAACAAAAAAACTCTAAGCTAAGACTCTAAGGTAAAACTCTAAACTCTTAACTAAAACTAAACTAAACTAGAACTCTAACTAAAACTCTAAGCTATGACTCTAAGGTAAAACACTAAACTCTTAACTAAAAGTAAACTAAACTAGAACTCTAACTGAAACTCAAAGGTAAAACATCAAATTCTTAACTAAAATTAAACTAAACTAGAACTCTAACAAAAACTTTAAGCTAAGACTCTTAGGTAAAACTCTAAACTCTTAACTAAAACTAAACTAGAACTCTAACAAAAACTCTAAGTCTTAGCTAAAACTCTAAACTAAAACTAAGCTAAACTAGAACTTCAACAAAAACTCTAAACTAAGACTCTAAGCTAAAACTCTAAACTCTTAACTAAAACTAAACTAAACTAGGACTCTAACAAAAACTCTAAGCTAAGACTCAGCTAAAACTCGAAACTCTTAACTAAAACTTAACCAAACTATCACTTTAAGTAAAAATCTAAGCTATGACACTAAGCTAAAACTCCAAATTCATAACTTTAACTAAACCAAACTAGAACTCTAATTGAAACTCTAAGTCTAAACTAAAACTCTAAACTAAAACTAAACTAAACCATAACTCTAACTAAAACTCTAAGTTAAGACTCAGCTAAAACTCGAAACTCTTAACTAAAAGTAGACTAAACTAGAACTCTAACTAAAACTCTAAGCTATGACTCTAAGGTAAAACATCAAACTCTTAACTAAAACTAAACTAAAGTAGAACTCTATCAAAAACTCTAGGCTAAGACTCTAAGCTAAAAACTCTTAACTAAAACTAAAATAAACTAGAACTCTAACAAAAAACTCTAAGCTAAGACTCTAAGCTAAAATTCTAAACTCTTAACTAAAACTAAACTAAACTAGAACTCTAACTAAAACTCTAAGCTATGACTCTAAGGTAAAACATCGAAGTCTTAGCTAAAACTAAACTAAACTAGAACTCTATCACAAACTCTAAGCTAAGACTCTAAGCTAAAACTCTAAGCTCTTAACTAAAACTAAACTGAAACTATAACTCTAAGCTAAGTCTCTAAGCTAAAACTCTAAACTATTAACTAAAACTAAACTAAACTAGAACTTCAACATAAACTCTACGCTAAGACTCTAAGCTAAAAACTCTAAACTCATAACTAAAACTAAAATAAACTAGAACTCTAACCAAAACTCTATGCTAAGACTCTAAGCTAAAACACCAAACTCTTAACTAAACTAAACTAGAACTCTAAGTGAAACTCAAAGGTAAAACATCAAATTCTTAACTAAAATTAAACTAAACTAGAACTCTAACAAAAACTCTAAGCTAAGACTCTAAGGTAAAACTCTAAACTCTTAACTAAAACTAAACTAGAACTCTAACTAAAACTCTAAGCTATGACTCTAAGGTAAAACACTAAACTCTTAACTAAAAGTAAACTAAACTAGAACTCTAACTGAAACTCAAAGGTAAAACATCAAATTCTTAACTAAAATTAAACTAAATTAGAACTCTAACAAAAACTTTAAGCTAAGACTCTAAGGTAAAACTTTAAACTCTTAACTAAAACTAAACTAGAACTCTAACAAAAACTCTATGTCTTAGCTAAAACTCTAAACTAAAACTAAACTAAACTAGAACTTCAACAAAAACTCTAAACTAAGACTCTAAGCTATAACTCTAAACTCTTAACTAAAACTAAACTAAACAAGAACTCTAACAAAAACTCTAAGCTAAGACTCAGCTAAAACTGGAAACTCTTAACTAAAACTTAACCAAACTATCACTTTAAGTAAAAATCTAAGCTATGACACTAAGCTAAAACTCTAAATTCGTAACTTTAACTAAACCAAACTAGAACTCTAATTGAAACTCTAAGTCTAAACTAAAACTCTAAACTAAAACTAAACTAAACTAGAACTCTAACAAAAACTCTAAGTTAAGACTCAGCTAAAACTCGGAACTCTTAACTAAAACTAAACTAAACTAGAACTCTAACTAAAACTCTAAGCTAAGACTCTAAGCTAAAAAACTCTAAACTCTTAACTAAAAGTAAACTAAACTAGAACTCTAACTGAAACTCTAAGCTATTAACTAAAACTAAACTAAACTAGAACTTCAACAAAAACTTTAAGCTAAGACTCTAAGCTAAAACTCTAAACTATTTACTAAAACTAAACTAAACTAGAACTTCAACAAAAACTCTAAGCTAAGACTCTAAGCTAAAAACTCTAAACTCTTAACTAAAACTAAACTAAACTAGAACTCTAACTGAAACTCAAAGGTAAGACATCAAACTCTTAACTAAAATTAAACTAAACTAGAACTCTAACAAAAACTCTAAGCTAAGACTCTAAGCTATTAACTAAAACTAAACTAAACTAGAACTTCAACAAAAACTCTAAGCTATGACTCTAAGCTATAAACTCTAAACTCTTAACTATAACTAAACTAAACTAGAACTCTAACTGAAACTCAAAGGTATTACATCAAACTCTTAACTAAAACTAAACTAAACTAGAACTTCAACAAAAACTTTAAGCTAAGACTCTAAGCTAAAACTCTAAACTATTTACTAAAACTAAACTAAACTAGAACTTTCAACAAAAACTCTAAGCTAAGACTCTAAGCTAAAAACTCTAAACTCTTAACTAAAATTAGACTAAACTAGAACTCTAACAAAAAAAACTCTAAGCTAGGACTAAGCTAAAACTCTAAACTCTAAAATAAAATTAAACTAAACTAGAACTCTAACAAAAACTCTAAGCTAAGACTCTAAGCTAAAACTCTAAACTATTTACTAAAACTTAACTAAACTAGAACTTCAACAAAAACTCTAAGCTAAGACTCTAAGCTAAAACTCTAAACTCTTAACTAAAACTAAAGTAAACTAGAACTCTAACTGAAACTCAAAGGTAAGACATCAAACTCTTAACTAAGCTAGAACTTCAACAAAAAACTCTAAGCTAAGACTCTAAGCTAAAACTCTAAACTATTAACTAAAACTAAACTAAACTAGAACTTCAACAAAAACTCTAAGCTATGACTCTAAGCTAAAAAACTCTAAACTCTTAACTAAAACTAAACTAAACTAGAACTCTAACTGAAACTCAAAGGTAAAACATCAAACTCTTAACTAAAATTAAACTAAACTAGAACTCTAACAAAAAAAAACTCTAAGCTGAGACTCTAAGCTAAAAACTCTAGGCTCTTAACTAATACTAAAATAAACTTCAACTCTAACTTAAACTCTAAGCTAAGACTCTAAGCTAAAACACCAAACTCTTAACTAAACCAAACTAAAACTCCAACTGAAATTCAAAGGTAAAACATCAAACTCTTAACTAAAATTAAACTAAACTAGAACTTCAACAAGAACTCTAAGTTAAGACTCTAAGCTAAAACATTCTATACTTTTAACTAAAACTAAAGCAAGGGCTGGGTGGTCCTTTGGGAGCCCGGGAAGGGCCTTTGGGGGTCTGGGGGCCCTGAGTGCCGATTGGTCCTTTGGGAGTCCGGTGGACCTTTGGGTGCCGGGGGAAGGCCTTTGGGGGTCCGGGGGCCAGTTGGGAGCCTGGGGGACCTTTGGGGACCGAGGGAGGGCCTTTGGAAGCCTGGGGAGGGCCTTTGGGGGCCCGGGGATGGCCTTTGGGGGTCTGGGTGGGCCTTTGGGGGCTCCGGTGGCCCTTTGAGAGCTTTGGGGGCCTTTGAGGACCGGGGGGCTTCCTTCGGGGCACAGGGAGGGCAGTTGAGGGCCTGGGGGACATTTGGGGGCCGGTGGAGTGCCTTTGGGATCCCGTTGGTCCTTCGGGAGCTCGATGGGCCTCTGGGGGACCCGGGGATGGCCTTTGGGGGTCTGGGTGGGCCTTTGGTGGCTCCGGTGGCCCTTTGAGAGCTTGGGGGGCCTTTGAGGACCGGGGGCTTCCTTCGGGGCACAGGAAGGGCAGTTGAGGGCCTGGGGGACATTTGGGGGCCGGTGGAGTGCCTTTGGGATCCCGTTGGTCCTTCGGGAGCTCGATGGGCCTCTGGGGGACCCGGGGATGGCCTTTGAGGTTCTGGGTGGGCCTTTGGTGGCTCCGTGGCCCTTTGAGAGCTTGGGGGCCTTTGAGGACCGGGGGCTTCCTTCGGGGCACAGGGAGGGCAGTTGAGGGCCTGGGGGACATTTGGGGGCCGGTGGAGTGCCTTTGGGATCCCGTTGGTCCTTCGGGAGCTCGATGGGCCTCTGGGGGACCCGGGGATGGCCTTTGGGTGTCTGGGTGGGCCTTTGGGGCTCGGTGGCCCTTTGAGAGCTTGGGGGGCCTTTGAGGACCGGGGCTTCCTTCGGGGTTGGGGTAGGGGTATGAGAAGCCTTTGGGTTGGGGTAGAGGACCTCACAACACTGTTCAATTGAAACTTGTGTATTATAACGACCACACTCAAATTCTCTTCCAAAATCTCTTCTAAAATCATATTTTATAATGTCTCTAGCTGTTTCGCCGAAATAATTCCATAAAATAGCTAAAACGG
The DNA here is from genome assembly GCA_027921565.1 of Artemia sinica. NCBI lineage: Eukaryota > Metazoa > Arthropoda > Branchiopoda > Anostraca > Artemiidae > Artemia > Artemia sinica. Next base: position 18,485,051 of record CM051270.1, on the reverse strand, counting down.
TTTCGCCAAAATTATCCCTAAACGGAATTTCAGCATGTTCCATTTGTTTGGCATCTCTGCGCCAATGCATTTCAAATTATTTGGAAACCTTTTCGCACGCTAAGATCAAAACGTCTGCTCGGAAACGATTCTCTTGTTAGAAACAACAAATTAATTTCCCTTTCGTGAATCAATTCTCTTTAGAACAACAAATTAATTCCCCTTCCCTGTCAATCAATCAATCATGACATCATCTGTCATCTAAAGTGTTTCTCCTAGACAATTCTCTTTGGAAATGCAAAGACATTAATTAACTTCGCGCCGGAGACAATTTGATAATGTGACTGATAGCACATGTATTTCCCGGGAACTCTCGTAACATTTGGCTCGGAAACAATAACAAATACTATTTTCGGATCATAACATCTGCCTCGAACAGGAAGGAAATGTCATTAACTGTTTCTCGGAACCTCATAACATCTGGCTCGAATAACAATAAACAACATTGACCATAACATTCGCCTCGAGCGTGCACAAAACAACAATAACAACATTGACCTTGGCATTCGCTAAGAGCGTGCCAAAAACACACCTGGAGAAAGAGGTCATTGACCGATTATGCAATCATTCTCCCTAGGGAGGCTATGCCCATATATGGTGTAGGGTCACGAGTTAACACCCCCATCTCTACTCCCATTTCCTTTAAATCTTCCTTTATGACACCCTTCCACCCCAACCGCAGACGGCCTCCTTTCTGTTCAGCCTTAGACGGTTGGCCAAAAACGGCAATCTTTGCCAATCTGTCATCCTTCATCCATAGAACGTGCCCTAGCCATCTCAACCTTTCTCTCCTTATAGCCCTAGAAAGCGGGATTGGACTACACTTTTCGTACAGCCTGCTGTTTGAAATACGGTCAGTCAGCCAGGTACCCAGAACAATCCGCAGGCAATCTCTCTTGAAAACATCTACCAAATCTGCATCCGCTTTTCTCAGCACCCATACTTCAGAGCCATATTTGATAACTGTCATCACTGTATCTTCCAATATTGTAATCTTGGTTTTCAGACTTATCTTCGTATTCTTCCAACTTTTTTTTTTAGCTTTGAATAAAACACCCTGAGCCTTGGCTATTCTACTTTTAATATCTTCATTGCTCCCACCGTCTTTATTAATAATACTACCAAAGTTTTTGAAGCTATCCTCCTGATCAATCCTTTCGTTACCCAACGGCACCTTTTTCATCTTCACTTATTCCTAGCCTTAGTGACTTCGTCTTATTAATATTTATTTTCAAGCCTATTTTAGCACCTTCAACTCGTAAAACCTCGAAGGTACTTGCACTCGATTAAATAAAAAAAACCACTATTTTTTTAGCTGAAAGTAAGGAGTGACGTTAAAACTTAAAACGAACAGAAATTATTCCGTATATGAAAGGGGCTATCTCCTCCTCAACGCCTCGCTCTTTACGTTAAAGTTTTTTATTGTTTTAAAAAATAAAGTTTTGAGACAGAGTCAAACTTTAGCGTAAAGAGCGAGGCGTTTTTTTTAGCGAGACGCTAAAGTTTTCTATTGTTTTAAAAAATAAAGTTGTGAGACAGAGTCAAACTTTACCGTAAAGAGTTAGGCGTTGAGGAGGGGTTAGCTCCTTTCATATACGGAATAGTTTCTGTTCGTTTTAAGTTTTAATGTTGCTCCTTACTTTCAGTTAAAAAAAGCTTCTTTTTTAATTTAATTACATTAAATGCCCAAGGAAATACAAGGAAATTTTTCTTATCAGTTAATTTGTTCTATTAGGATTGAACTTTTACTGTCGCCCAGAAGTTTTCGGTAAGGGTGTTTTGAAATTTTTGTATGGAGGAATTGCGTAGAATTTAGAGAACTGCGTAAAAAGTTACAATAAAAAGTTTTTCTTAACAGCTAATTTATATTTTAAAATTATATTTTTTCAATCTCTCACAAGTCCGGCCTAATATTTTGAAGATTTCGGGTGCGGAGGAATTTGTGTGGAGTCCTACTAATTTTTTGTAATTGCCCAAAATGAAGAGGTACTGAAGTTTGAAAGAAAACTTCTAAAAAAGCATCCTGCAACAGCTGTAGACAAAGAAGACAAAATCTGATTTCATTTTGATTTAAGCAAGGGGTTGCCCACTTACCTATACCTTCTGTACATCTTGGAGCGTCGCGTGTGTCACACAGGTCTGTCTCGCTTGTCACATTCCACCCAACGCTTGACACGGTTCCGCCACGCTTGGTACGCTTTTGCCACGCTTGGCACGTGTCGCCTGGTGTATATTATTTCTGAAATTTGGCTACCCCTTGGAATTAAGCATAGACAATTACACAAATAATTTTTCTCAACAATTAGATTATATTAAAAAAGTCGATGTACCTGCACTATGTCAATCAACTTATAATAAAAATATTTCTGCAAAAAATTTGCGTGAGCAAAAAGCTATTATTCCATTTCCCAAGGTAAATTTCAGGTTTTGCACAAAACTTCAAATTTTGGTCAATTTCAACCATGTTAAATTCTGTTCTTTGTTTCTTCTAGTTTCTTAAGAAAGAAGTTGCAACTCTGAGGATCCTACAATTATGCTTGAGTTTCTCCTTAGAAGCGTCTCTATGTTTGAAATGGAACAAGATTTCTAAATGGCTATTGCAGGGAGGAGATATTTTAAGAAATAATGGAGCCATCCCCGCTATTGAATTGGGCTTGCTTGTTGCAGGTAATCCCCAAATTTTTCAATTAGAAAAGTTTGCTCCACCGCAGAGATCTCATTTTACCTGTTTTCTATTTTGTAACCATATTTTTGTTTTACTTACAATTTTACGGGGAACCCTAAAGTTTTTTTTCAATCCAACCGTAATCTCAACATTACATTAATATCTAGAAGAGGCTTCGTAGGTATTTTACGATGTAAGGGTACATGCACAACTTCTAGAAAGAGGCAAATTATATATAAAACGTTTGAAATTGTAGGGAAACTAGTGAAAATCTCGTGATTTTGGGAGGAACAGGTCCCAAAGTCCCAACCCACTACTTAAGGACCTGGCCCTGTGGTCCTTATATTAAACTAAATGAAGTCCATTTTCTTATAATTTCAAGATACTGAAAATCTGACATGGGTTGAAGTTTATTCATTAACTAAATGCTGCTTCTTTAACTAAGTGCTACTTCTTGCATTGGCTGAAGTATTTCAGTAGTTGCTAAAATGACTTGGAAGTTGTTTTTTTTTTCAACGTTGAACCAACTCTACCTACCTTTGTGGTGTTTATTGTTCTCATATTTTATCAAAAATGTATAATAGTTTTCTTGTCAAAATGGTCTGGCATATGCTATTGATCTTACAAAATTGGGGCTTTAAAGTAAACGATTAGAATTTAGTCGTTGGACTTTGTAAGTATATTGCCAGTGATATCAATCCAAGAAAATGTAGGGTGGTGGATTTATTATTCGTAATCTAAGGGGGAGGGTGCAATTTTTTTTCAAGGTAAGCACCAAATATAAGGCAGTTTTTAATTAAACACGCAAGAGGGCATTTTTTAAAATCTAGAGGTAGGGGTAAATTCCCCTCCCATTAGATGTCACTATATATGGCTGGATTGGTTGAAAATTATCTGATCCCCTTTCATTTCAATAATAAGCCAAATCCACTTGGATTGTAATTGTTTATTGTTCTCAGCTTTTATTTGAATGTTATCAAACTTATCATAACAAGTTTCTGTTTTAGCTGTGCGCTTTTATTCATTTCATTTGTACAATCATACAAGGCATTTTACAGTCCATTAACTTCGTTCTGTTTCATGAATTTTTTGAAACAAGTCAGAAGTGGCTGAATGGCTCTAAAAATAACTAAATATTTCCAGTAAAAATACTAAATGAAATAATAAAATAAATAATAAAATGAAATAATAAAATGAAATAATAAATAAAATAATAAAATGAAATAATAAATAAAATAATAAAATGAGATAATAAATAAAATAGAATAAACTAATTAAATTAAAAATTCTAAAAGTAACTCCAATAGTGAGTTGGGTTCACTCAACTTTACTTTTGTTTATTGTTTTCTGCCTTTATTTTAAAATTCTTATTACAGCTTGTTGCATCTTATTGTTCTTTGTCCTGGTTTTAAAACTCTTATTACAGCTAATTACATCTTATTGTTCGCTGTCTTTATTTTAAAATTCTTGTTACAACTTGTTGCATCTTATCACGTCCTGTAATGGCACAGTAAGTTTGACCATAGCTTTGTTATACGGGACCCAGACAGTAGCAGCAGTCGAGCAACAGTAGCAACAGCAACAGTCGTATAGTTGAACCCGAATGTAGCAAGAAACTGCAGGGCCGACGCAGGGACCTTAGTAGTCAGGAAGTGTTATTATCCGAGTACTTTTTCTTTACATCTTATTACATTGGTATTATTATTGCTTACCGGTTTTACACAGTCAAAATCCTGTGTAAAAAATTCAGTTTTTGGCACTTGAATGTGAAAACCTATATCCTTGTCCGTGAACACTCTGCTTATGGACGATGAGGGCATAACTCAAGGAGTGACGGATATGTATACAATATGCATGTAAACAAATATAGTCATACAATTGAAAATAAATAGAAAACATACTAAAACAATAGAATACAAATATCAGAAAACTGATAGAAAACATACTAATACAATTAAAATCAAACGTAAGAAAATAGAAAGCATAGTAATACAATTGAAAACAAGTGTCAGAAAACAGATGGAAAAAAGAATACTGCAATTGAAAATAGATATCAGATAGACATAGATTTTCGTACTTCGCAAGAAAAAGACAGAAAATATTGCCTGCTTCTTGGCTATATTCAGCACCAAATTCGCTACCAACGTGGGTACAAAAAGAGAGAAGGTGAGGTGAATCCTAAGAAAGGAGATGAGTGGACTAAATGGTGATAGACAGTCACTAACAGCATATCGAACATTTCTTTTGGAGGTAGCGATTGGTATTTTTTGGTGCTACAACGTCCTTTTGGGTTCTTTTGAGTGCTTCTCAAAGATTTTTTTTTCGCGATTCAAATATTTTCTCAAAGATAATAGATTCTGACCGAAGGCAGTAGATTTTGCGAAACGATGTATTGCAATTCTGGCTGCTGTAACTGATTGAAGATGAAATTCGATGAATTTTTCTTAGAAAATCTCCTGAGAGAAGGTTCTGTTAAGTGCGGCTTTCTACCAGATGAGGATCTGTTCCTATCAAAATGGGTGTTCCAAGACGGATCAGCTCTTTTTTTTGGACCGCTTGGAGGCTGTATCCACCTTCTTGAAACCACATTAAGCCGCAACTGTTGGCCTTCTTAGATGTGACTATGACTATGTGCAGCTTAGCTTCTAAGTGCTCTTGCGCTCTGTTGAACAAGATAGATTCTTTTTTTGCATCAAAAGCGTTTTTCACGCTCAAGGCTGGCCGAGTTAAAGTTTTTGCATTTGAGATTTCTGAATTGGGCATTTTGAACCATGACATTTCTGAAAAATTCTTGAAAGAAGACTCCACTAAATACAGCTTTATGCCCCAGGAGAAGGATCGAATTCTATCAAAATGGGTGCTGTAAGACGGGTCAGCTCTTCTTGGAGACAACTTGTATGTTGTATCCACCTTCTTGAAACTACATTGAGCATCCATGGGAAGGTTAAAATTTAACAGCTGCGTGGCCTTCTTAGATGTGACTATGACTATGTGCAGCTTAGCTTCTAAGTGCTCTTGCGCTCTGTTGAACAAGATAGATTTTTTTTTTGCATCAAAAGCGTTTTTCACACTCAAGGCCGGCAGAGTTAAAGTTTTTGCATTTGAGATTTCGGAACTGGGCATTTTGATTTCTAACATTGCTGAGCATTTCCCGAAAGACGATTCCACTCAATACGGCTTTATACCACAAGAGGCCACATGAAACCTTCATATGAAACTTGAAATTGACTGGTGCGTCACCTTCTTAGATGTAACTATGACTAGGTGTATATTAGCCTCTGTGTGCTGTTGTGTTCTGTTGAATTAACTAGGTTCTTTTTTTTAGCATCACAAGTGTGTTTTACGCTGAAGGCCGGCAGACTTAAAGTTTTCCCATTTGAAATTTCTGAATTGGGGCTAGATCAAGAAATTCTTCAATATTTTCTGAATGATGAAAACTCTGTTATCACTTCCTCTATGAGTTCAGCGGTTCGACTAGGTGCAACTGTTCACGTTCTTCCTTCGTAAGTTATTTTTCTGTTATCAGCTGTTTGTCATTTATTATTAATTTATAGTTTTTTTTCATCTATTCCGTAGTTATGTAATATACAATTATAACCACCCCCCAACCAGTAGCAACAAAGAATAAAAACTTATTGGAGGGTGGAGTCCCGATTAGGAGTGGAAAACTGTGTCCGTTTACGACAGGAAGGTTTGAACCGTAGTTCTTCGAGACTCCGCAAGGTTTTGTAGAATATCATCGTAGCTAAATATAAATAAATTATAATACTTTTTTTTATAAATAAATTTACTTCTTATATCTAAAAGGTAAAGAAAAATCAATTAAATTGTACTTTTCAGGTGCACTATGACCCTGGAATTAAATTCATATTTATATTCATTTAGAAATAGTTACCGGTTGAGTCATTGACATGGTTGTCCAGTCAAAATATTAGGCCGTCATACCCGAAAATACTCTTAAATGATAAACATCAAAAACAAGAAGAACAATAGGGAATTCTTTTCGCAAGACAGTGGAAATTCTAATTTTAATGTATATTTCGACTCTATGTCCAAGGGCCGTCCTCAGCAAAACATAAATATATAAAAGAAAAGAGACTTACAATAACATACGATCATTAAAACTAAAATGAAAATTTTAAAACAGTCCCAGTATCCTTTCTTCAGCGAAGTTCAACCAGAACTGATAAATAAAGGGCGGTGAAACAAGACAATTCATTGAAATAAAAGAAAAATAATTAAAAACGTATTTTCATTGCTAATCTTGCTTTTTCGGCAGCTAACCTCGAAGGTCTTTTTGTTACTGGTTCTGTGGTAATGTCTACTGGTTTTTTAATATATTTTGTAAGATCGTTTTAAATTAAATTTGTGTATAGAGCATTTAGTGAATATTCCCCCAAGTCCCCTTTTAAGGAAATATTATTAATCTTAAATCTGATTTCAATTGCTTCTCGAACAACCTGCTTTATGCCTAGGTCATTGTTAATAAGGGTGGATTCTTCAAAAAGTATTTTGTGGCTGGGGTTTTCAAATACATGGCTGCTTAAAGAAGAATCGAAAGAAAAATTAGCAATATTAGAATTTAGAGCTTTGGTGATATCATCTTTATGCTGTTGTAGGTGTTTCTCTAAATTCTGGTGAGTTCTACCTACATAGCATTTGCCCCAGTCACATGGTATTTGATAGACCCCTCTTTGGCGAGTACCTGGGGTTTTATCTTTACCAGAGTTTTGGAAATTCATGATTTTGAAATTATTGGTAAATACTACATACAGATTATTTTGTGTGCAAACTCTTTTAAAATTCTCAATGATTTTTGGGATGTATTGCAGGTATATTAAATTTGAGGGCTTATCGGGATTCTCACATGGTAAAATACTATTGATTTTACGGGAGTGTCTTCCCTTCAAACACTGTCTAAAATGCGCCGTTTTGGTTGCGATGTCAAAAGTCTCCTCCGCGCCTACCTTTGCTATGTACGGCCAGTCTTGGAGCATGCATTTCCTGCATAAGGCCGTTCCATACTGCATACTGCTCACCTAATGCACGACCTAGAGTCAGTGCAGAAAAGGGAAGTTAGGATATTCCCTACCAAGAAGCACTCAGTAAACTTGAAATCCAGTGCCTTGAGCAAAGACTGAGCAATCTCATCATGAGATTTGGATAAGCATTGCTGTCAAACCCAAACACCGCGATATTCTCCCCGCAGATATTCTCCCCACCAAGCAGAAAAACCAGACAAAAACTCAAACTGACACCTAAACGTGCATGAACATGCCGATATTGTAATTCATTTGTGCCATTTTTTACGTCTATGTTTAACATTTAATGTTATAATGTTTCTGTTTATCTGTGTCTATGTTTAACATGTAATGTTGTGCCATTTTTTTTACGTCTATGTTTAACATGTAATGTTTTTGCAACTGTAAATTAGCCAAGAGCTATGAAAGTTATGTAATAAACCGTTCTCTCTCTCTCTCTCTCTCTCTCTCTCTCTCTCTCTCTCTCTCTCTCTCTCTCTCTCTCTAATAAGTAAAATGGGGTACCCGTTTCCAAAAAGTGTGTGTCCCAGATAAAGTTTAGTTCTGCTGTGATGTGGGAATCAGAACAAATGTTTAGGGCACGATCGACGAGAGAGATAACGACAGCTATTTTAACTTGTGAGGGGTGATTTGATTTAAAATGAAGATATCTATTGTATTGTGTTTGTTTTCTGTAAATAGTAAAATTGAGTTTATCTATGCTACGAATAATTAACACATCTAGGAATAACATTTTATTTGCAATTTCAATTTCTAAGGTAAGCTTTTTATCATATGTATTAAGGTTATCTGAAAATCCCCAAGTTCATTTTCCCCATAATTCTAAAGTGATATTACGTCATCCATGTAACGTCCTCAATAGATGTTTTTCAAGAAATACGAATTTAGCGCCCAATTTTCAAAATGTTCCACATAAACGATGTTCCATAAAGATGTTCCATGTTTCACAGAAAGATGTTCAATTTGATTCATTCAGATTAGAATTTCCACTGTCTTGTGAAAAGAACTCCCTATTGTTTTTCTTGTTTTTGATGTTTATGACAGAAGGGCAGTTTGATCTTCGTCGCTATCATAGGCAGCGCGCTAGCGCTGCCTAAGTAACGAACGATGTGGGCGCAATCTGTTATTTTTTTTTTCTCCATACCCGGGCACTTCGTATCGAAGGAGTTGTCGTAGAAACTTTGAAAAGGGCTCATTAGATTGGAAATGGGATTGGGTAGTGCCCTTTTTAATAGTCGAAAGTGATTGGAGGGCAATTAGCCCTCCCCCACGCCCATCATTCCCTCAAACACATCCAATCAAAATTTTGAGGTAGCCATTTTGTTCAGCGTAGTTGATTTCCACAAAGAAAATATGTTTTTGAGGAGGACACTCCCCCACAACCCTCAGGGCAAGGGTTTTAAGTTATGCCCTGGGGGTATATAAGATTTTTATAGAAGGCGTTGCCGTAGAAACTTCAAAACAGGCTCATTTGATTGGAAATTCAAAGGGCTAGTACCCTTTTTAATAGTCGAAAATGATTGGAGGGCAACTAGCCCCCCCCTCCACGCCCATCATTCCCCCAAATACATCCAATCAAAATTTTGAGATATACATTTTGTTCAGCGTAGTTGATTTCCAGATAGAAAATATGTTTTTGAGGAGGACACTCCCCCACAACTCCCAGGGCAAGGGTTTTAAGTTATGCCCTGGGGGCATATAAGGTTTTTATAGAAGGCGTTGTCGTAGAAACTTCAAAACAGGCTCATTTGATTGTAAATTCAAAGGGCTAGTACCCTTTTTAATAGTCAAAAGTGATTGGAGGACAACTAGCCCCCCCCACGCCCATCATTCCCCCAAACACATCCAATCAAAATTTTGAGGTAGCCATTTTGTTCAGCGTAGTTGATTTCCAAATAGAAAATATGTTTTTGAGGAGGACACTCCCCCACGACCCTCAGGGCAAGGGTTTTAAGTTATGCCCTGGGGGCATATAAGGTTTTTATAGAAGGCGTTGTCGTAGAAACTTCAAAACGAGCTCATTCGATTGTAAATTCAAAGGGCTAGTGCCCTTTTTAATAGTCGAAAGTGATTGGAGGGCAACTAGCCCCCCCCACGCCCATCATTCCCCCAAACACATCCAATCAAAATTTTGAGATAGCCTTTTGTTCAGCGTAGTTGTTTTCCAGATAGAAAATATGTTTTTGAGGAGGACACTCCCTCACAACCCTCAGGGCAAGGGTTTTAAGTTATGGCCTGGGGGCATACAAGGTTTTTATGCAAGGTGTTGTCGTAGAAACTTCAAAGCAGGCTCATTCGATTGGAAATTCAAAGGGCTAGTACCCTTTTTAATAGTCGAAAGTGATTGGAGGGCAACTAGCCCACCCCCACGCCCATCATTCCCCCAAACACATCCAATAAAAATTTTGAGATAGCCGTTTTGTTCAGCGTACTTGATTTCCAGATAGAAAATATGTTTTTGAGAAGGACACTCCCCCACAACCCTCAGGGCAAGGGTTTTAAGTTATGCCCTGGGGGCATATAAGGTTTTTATAGAAGGCGTTGTCGTAGAAACTTCAAAACAGGCTCATTCGATTGGAAATTCAAAGGGCTAATACCCTTTTTAATACTCGAAAGTAATTGGAGGGCAACTAGCCCCCCCCCCATACCCATCATTCCCCCAAACACATCCAATAAAAATTTTGAGATAGCCATTCTGTTCCATGCAGTTCAAAGTTCAGGAAATTATACCCTTGGGGAATATAAGGTTTTTTATTGAAATCTTTGTCGTAGAAACTTGAAAAAGGGCCCATTCGATTTGAAATTCAAAGGAATAATACCCTTTTTATAGTTGAAAGTGATTTGAGGGCAATTAACCTCCCTCTCACGCCCACCTTTTCTCTAAACACATCCAATCAAAATTTTTAGATAGCCATTTTTTTTCAGTGATTTGAGGGCAACTAGGTCTCCCCTCCCACAAGCCCATCATTCCCCCAAACACATCCAATCAAAATTTTGAGATAGCCATTTTGTTAAGCGTTGTTGATTTCCAGATAGAAATTTGTTTTTGAGGAGGACACTCCCCCACAACCCTCAAGGCAAGGGTTTTAAGTTACGCCCTGGGGGCATACAAGGTTTTTATAGAAGGTGTTGTCGTAAAAACTTCAAAACAGGCTCATTCGATTGGAAATTCAAGGGGCTAGTCCCCTTTTTAATAGTTGAAAGTGATTGGAGGGCAACTAGCCCCCCCCATGCCCATCATTCCCCCAAACACATCCAATAAAAATTTTGAGATAGCCATTTTGTTAAGCGTAGTTGATTTCCAGAAAGAAAATATGTTTTTGAGGAGGAAACTCCCCACAACCCTCAGGGCAAGGGTTTTAAGCTATGCCCTGGGGGTACATAAGGTTTTTATAGAAGGCGTTGTCGTAGAAACTTCAAAAGGGGCTCATTTGATTGGAAATTCAAAGAGCTAGTGCCCTTTTTAATAGTCGAGAGTGATTGGAGGGCAACTAGCCCCCCCCCTGCGCCCATTATTCCCCCAAACACTTCCAATCAAAATTTTGAGATAGCCATTTTGTTCAGTGTAGTTGATTTCCAGATAGAAAGTATGTTTTTGAGGAGGATACTCTCCCACAGCCCTCAGGGCAAGGGTTTTAAGTTATGTCCTGGGGGCATATAAGGTTTTTATAGAAGGCGTTGTCTTAGAAACTTAAAAAAAGGCTCATTCGATTGTAAATTCAAAGGTCTAGTGCCTTTTTAATAGTCGAAAGTGATTGGAGGGCAACTAGCTCCCTCCCCCACGCCCATCATTCCCCCAAACACATCCAATCAAAATTTTGAGATAGCCATTTTGTTCAGTGTAGTTCATTTACTGATAGAAAATATGTTTTTGAGGAGGATACTCCCCCACAGCCCTCAGGGCAAGGGTTTTAAGTTGTGCCCTGGGGGTATATAAGGTTTTCATAGAAGGCGTTGTCGTAGAAACTTCAAACAAAGCTCATTCGATTGGAGATTCAAAGGGCTAGTGCCCTTTTTAATAGTCGAAAGTGATTGGAGGGCAACTAGCCCCCCCCCCACGCCCATCATTCTCCCAAACACATCCAATAAAATTTTGAGATATCCATTTTGTTCAGCGTAGTTGATTCCCAGATAGAAAATATGTTTTTGAGGAGGATACTCCCCACAACCCTCAGGGCAAGGGTTATAAGTTATGCCCTGGGGGCATATAATGTTTTTATTGAAATCTTTGTTGTAGAAACTTGAAAAAGGGCTCATTCGATTTGAAATTCAAAGGGCTAGTACCCTTTTTAATAGTCGAAAGTGATTAGTGATATTTTTTGTGTTGTTGTTGTTGTTGTTTAGACCAGGGCACTTCGTATCGAAGGAGTTGTCGTGAGAACTTCGAAAGGGGCTCATTCGATTGAAAATAGAAAGGGCTGATGCCCTTTTTAATAGTCGAAAGTGATTGGAGGGCAACTAATTCCCTTTATACTCCCACCCTCCCATTTGCCCATTATGTTTAAAAACTAAATGTTGCCTTAAGATTAAATCAAAATGCACTGTGATATTGCTAATTCCAAATAAGGCATCTCAGCAGTATCCCAAGAACGACTGAGGGTATCATGTTCAAACTTTCGGGGCTACTTCTACTCTTAAAATTTAACCAAATCAAAATAGCGTATGTGTATCCATGCTATCAAAGAAAGTAAACAGATTTTTTTGCGAATGGTATCAAGTTTTCCATTTTAGGTCAACTAGAGAAGGTATGAAACTAAATTAAACTCTACTATTTGTGTCCAGATTTTTAAAAGGGTGTATGTTGTTAAAAATTGCTGAATCTTTTCTCCAGCATACAAATAGAAGGCCAAACTATAAAGTCTTAAAAACCGAAAAGATTTAAAGTGTTATTTTCTTTTTCCCTGAAAAGACTATGTCAGTATAAAACGAACAGAATTTATTAAAAAAAAATTTTTCCACAAAATAAGTTTTTCAAAGAAAAGTAAAGAACTCCATTAAACAAAAAATGAGCAAGAACAAAATCAAATAATCTACCAAGCGCGAAAATACCACAAATCAGCATCGATAAATAAATGAAACCCAAAACGAACAGAAATTACAATAAATAACCGAGTCAAACTCAAAACGAGCAGAAATTAACATAAGTTGGGCGCAAAACCCCTATGCCTTCCCAAGGCCAGAACAAAATTTGCACTTTACTGAAAAAAATACAAATGAATGTGCATTGTCAGTTTAATATACATATACTGAGATTTTGTAATCAAAATGTTAAAATTATTTGATTTATCCAATTTATAAAATTAAAAATTTTATATTTTTTTCAGTAAAGTGCAAATTTTGTTCTGGCCCTTTCCCAATTTTTTCGGACCATTCGTTGCATACAATCCTAAAAAAACCTAAAAAAAAAATTAATAATAATAAAAACACATCTGGGATCTTTCTTTTGACAAAAACAAACAAAATTGCACAATTTTGTAGATAGGAACTTGACACCTCCAGGGCAGGATTTCGTGGGAACTTCGAAAGGGGCTCATTCGATTAAAAATAGAAAGGGCTGATGCCCTTTTTATAGTTGAAAGTGATTGGAGGGCAACTAATTCCTCTTCCACTTCCACCCTCCCACGCCCGGGTTGTTGAAATTAATCTTAGTGGGATGTTGCAAAGTGGTGGGAGGGTAACCAGACCCCCATCCATGCCCATAGATTGACGTAACATCCCCCGTCCAGGGTTGCCACCCCTAGTGATTTGTCACTAGTGACAATCCACCCCTAGTGACTTTCACTTTTACTTAACTCAACATAATTTTTTCACTACTTTCCAAAATTTTTGTCTTAATTATTTATTACATATGAAAAAATAGAAATAGATTATTGAAATAAATGAGTTTCTAAGGACTCTTAAGGAAAGATTCCTACACATTATGCAGCAGTTCCATATAAATGAGTTTCTAAGGGCTCTTAAGGAAAGATTCGCACACATTATGCAGCACTTCCTGATCTTCTAAATCAGGGATTTTCAAACTTTTTTGGGCAAGAGACCCCTTTTCCATAAAGAACTAGTACTTGAGACCTTCATAGTCAAATTATTTTAAAAGTCTTAGAACTTTTAAACAATACATCATTCAGCACAATAAGATAATCATTCACGTCTGACGAGAAAAGAAAGATATTTAATATAGAATGTTTTCAAAGATGTTTAAAACTTTGTAAAAATCGTCTTAATACCCTAATTCATACATGGTATATTAACTTGAATCAATTCGAAAAACTTGTGCTTTAATTATTTACGTAAGAAAATTACCTAAAAAATTATAAATAGTTTTTATGTAAAGATATTTCCTTGTGACACACAGGAATTGAACCTGCAAGCCTTTAATTTAGAGGCAGGGTTATATCCACTGTGCTGTCACAAGTTACTTGATATCTCGATTTTTCTATCAAGCTGTTTACATATATTAAAAGGTTCGTGGTGAAAACCCGTAAGTAAGGAACGATTGGATCCAATAGTGACCGAAACTGTAAAAACGAAATTTTGATACCAATAGATACATCAAAAGAATTGATTCCTTAGGCTGATTCCAAATATATAAAGTTCATTAAGTTTAATGTTACCCATCAAAAGCTATGAGCCTGAGAAATTTGCCATACTTTCGAAAAAGGAAGGAAAAACCCTCAATAAGTTAAGCGATCTTAATGAAAATCCCACTATAAAATTCAGCATATCTGAGAATCCTGCCGTGGAGGTGTCATATTCCTATCTACAAAATTGCGCAATTTTGTTTGTTTTTGTCAAAAGAAAGATCCCAGATGTGTGTTTATTATTATTATTTGTTTTTTTTAGGTTTTTTTTTAGGATTGTATGCAACTAATGGTCCGAAAAGATTGGGAAAGGGCTCATTCGAACGGAAATGAAAAGTTCTTATGCTTTTTTTGAATGACCAAAAATATTGGAGGGCAACTAGCCCCCCTCCTACGTCCCATTTTTCCCAAAAATATCCGATAAATGTTTTGAGATAGCTGGGGATGATTGATTTTGAGCATAGTTTCCGATCAAAGATTTGGTAATTAATTGTTAAAAGGGGATAACATTGCCCCCACAGTCCCTGTAGAAAAGGCTGGAAGCTGTGCAAATTGCCCACTGTTTATACATAGTATTCGTTATTGGGAAATATAAAGCAATTTCTAGGAGAAAACTTTTCACGTAGATAATTTCCCAAAGGGGAGGAAAGTTTTCTGGGTTGTTGAAATTAATCTTGGTGGGATTTTGCAAAGTGGTGGGAGGGTAACCAGACCCCCATCCATGCCCATAGATTGACGTAACATACACAGTCCCTGGACCATGGATGGAAAGTTGTTCAAGTTACCCATTGGTTTTATATAAGGTGAATTGCTGGGAATACTGGGCATCTTTGATCCTGGGTCTTGGGTTAAAAGTAAATTATTATTTTTAGGGTATTAATGTGAAACTTTCGGTAAATTAGGGTATTAATAAGAACTGCCAGAAAATGCTGAGTTAAATGTCGGAAAAAAATCGAATTACGCTATATACAGGATGGTTGTCAAAAGGGCGTATCAGCAATACATATTGAATCTCCGAGTATATAAAATTGAAACCACCATGGCATGTTGAGGGGGATATTGAAGAGTAAATAGAGGGCAACCAGCTTTCTTGGTATTTTGCTTATAAAAAATTTAACATAGTCATTTTGTTCAAAATAGTTAAATGGTGTAGCAATTATGCCTCCTGGGTTAGTCCGGGTGCGTCTGAAAAGGCTAAAGGTATTGAGGTGAATTTTTTGGGAATGATGAGGGCCATGTTGACTTAAATCAAAAGACACAATATGCATCCAGGATATACAAAAATCGTATCTGCAATATCTTTGGATGAGGTAAGGGTATTAGCTGAGAACTTTCAAGGTCACTACCACTGCAACTACAACTGTGGCCGAAACTGTAGCTACTCGTGACTTCTACTGCGACCGTTTTTGACTGCGACTAAGGTTACTTGTGACAGTGACTTCTCATTTCGACTACGACTATTTGTGACTGCAACTACCTTTGACTGCGACTACTCTCTATTGTGACTGCAACTACTTTTAACTGCGACTGTGAATGCAGCTGCTTGCTACTGTGACTAATTTTACTTGTGACTACTTTAAGGAAATTTCAAAGGAATGGTGAATAAAATCAAAACACACTGTGTTTATGCTGATTGTCACAAGAGCGTATCACCAATATCTCTGGGACGGCTTAGAGTATTAAGATGAAACTTTCATAACACGGTCAGGGGTATGCTCAAAAGCGATCGGAGGGCTACCAGTCTCTTACGAATTTACCTTATTTAAATGCCCCCTGTTCACTATTTATCGAAATTTTGAAATAGTCTAAAGATTTAATGACTATGCGTATGCCTCCGGGGATGCCAAGCCCCCCCCTCTCCCCACAGTCTCTAGGCATTAGTTGTAATTTATACAATTTGCCCATTGCTTGCAAACAAGACTTTTTGTTGGGAAAGTAGGGATAATTGATTTAGGGTGTGTCTGAAAAAGCTAAGGTTGTTAACACAAGGAAACTTCAGGAGGGTTTGGAGGGATGTTAAACTAAATTAAAAGACACTCCATCCAGGCTGGCAATGAGAGGAATATGCAATATCTTAGGAACAACTTAGGGTGTTAACTTGAAACTGTCAGGACCACTTATGCTACTTCAGTAACTGCCACTGCGACTGTGGCTATGACTACTTACGACTACCTGCAAGTCTGACAGCTCCAAAGGCTTATCAACTTGAACTGTCAGAGCCACTTCTATCACTTCTACTACGACTGATACTACTGCTGTTACAACTGCAACTGTGACTGCAACTACTTGCGACTAATTCGAGGAAGTTTTAAGGGGAGGGGTCTATTGAATACAATTGAATATCACTATAGACATATTGATTGTCAAAAGAGCTCATCAACAATGTATCAGGAATGGAAGGGGGTATTTAGTTGAAAATTTCAGGAAGTTTAACAGTGATAGGAGGGCAGAAGGTTTTTTGTCGTTCTTAAATACCCCCCTTAACACTGGTTAAAATTATGAAATATTTACTTTGTTCAAAATGATCAAAAGATGTAATAACTATGCCTCTGATGATGCCAATTCCCTCACAACCTCTGGGGAAAGGTTTGTAAATTATGCAGCGTGTCCATTTCACCTTAATCGTCGCTGAGTTTGCACTAAAAACCCTCCGTTAAATGCGATCAAAACCTTTTGGAGAATTATAGGACAGTTGCGAGAAGATTGAAGAAAATCATTCAAACTCAGTGGCGTTAATCTGCGGAAATCGGGAGAGGGGCACAAAATATATTTCTCAAAATCAAGGAGAGCGACAATTCAGATGTTTTTTTTTTTCAAGGAATATTCCATAAATAGCCCTTTTTCAATGAAAATACAAGAAAGGTATTTAATTTTTTTTTTTTTTTTGGGGGGGGGGGAAGTAAATAACCTGACTACCCCTTGATCTACGGTAGGCTATTGTTTTTCTAAGCCAAGGAGCTGGTTTTTTTCAGGCAGGGAAAAACTTTCTTCTAGTAAGTCTAAACTTGTCATTAGACGCTTGGGACATCCAAATATCGGATTAAAGTTGGTGCTTTCGTTTGAAAACAAGATACCCAATTTGGTCACCCTTGAAGGATGGAAAGACAAGCCTTGTCAGGAAATATGCCATAGCAGAATCGAATTCCAGTCTCGTGGAAAATTGATCTGCCATGCGAAAAACCGCGGAAAGTCTCCTTGCGTTCGTAACACATAAGAAGAGGTTTATACGCAAGCCTCTTCACAGAGGTTTACAAGAAGGGGCTGTAGAAATACGTCATAGCAGAATCAGGCCATTTGATTTTTATGGAAAATCGATCTGCCACTCAAAGAACCGCGGAAGTCCCCTTGTGTTAGTAGCACACAAGGAGAGGTTCATACATAAACCTCTTCACAGAGGTTTACTTATATGGGCTGTAAAATTTGTAGATGCTTCTTGTATATTCTAAGCTGGAAACGTTCCTTGCTGTAAAGTACAGATTTTTAAAGTGCAGTATTTTCAAATTACTCCTTTTTTTTAGGTTGCGGCAGGCTTCTATCGAATCTATTTCAAGACAAATTCCTCCCTCATGCCCGTATAAGCAGTTGTCTTCATTCATTGAACATTGGAAGTTTACAGTAAGTTTTTTTCGCTGTCTTAATAAGACGATTAATTATTTTTGATTACACGTGAGAATTATAATAAACAGTTAATTAAATAATTTTTATTAATAACTTCACAAATTAAATAAAAATTTAATAAAATAAAAAGTAGCCACTATTTATTTAAATTAATGCAAAAATTGAATTAAATTAATTGATATTTTCATTTAATAATTTAATAAATTGTAATAAAATTTTTATAATAATTACTTAATTAAATAAATTGATTAGTTGTTATTAATAATTAATTATCATTACTAAGTTTGCAGTATTTATTATGCTCCACAATGCCTTTTTCTTCTTAGTCTTCATAAGTTAGGCCTGAAGACTTTTGCCCGTTCTATTGTCATTAAATTCAAAATTGTGCACGACTCCAGTCCAATTATATGCGCCCTTCGTGTTGAATGTTGGTTGTGTTGAACGCCGTTCGTGTTGAATATTTCTCGAGTTGAACATTATTCCAAACACAAAATTCTTGATTCACCAATCAGAATTGAGATTTAAGGCATAATTTTTTGAAACTAGAAAACATGGAATACAGAATACATTTCTGTATTTACAGAAATTTTCCTATCTGTAATAGACCTGACAAAAGTTAAGATGGCATAGCTTAAGTAGAGATCGATTGGAAACAAAATAGTGTTGGTGCAAACTTTATAAACCAATTTTTTGTAATTTTAATCAATAATCCGTGTCTGAAAAACAAATATGACGCCAAAATAAAGAAAAAAAAACCCATGCCATTCATTAAATTTGTTTTTTTACCGACAGATATGACTATAGTTTGGCTCGTGCATTATAGAAAATCTGCAAAAGTGTGTAAAAGAGGCACATTAAACTCGTTTACTTTCCAAATGCACATCCGGGCTCATTACACTTGTTTTTGTGCCTGGGTCACCCTAAAATATTTAATAAAATTCTTTTTTATATTTTGCTTTTTTTCTAACCTCCTCCAACCGTAATAAGTGCATGCGTACCTGCTTAGTTAGAGTGACATAATGGTTTCAAACTGTTTTTTCCAGAAATATTCCCATTTCTCATCTTATGAATGAGTTAAGAATGAATTAATATCCTCTAATGGGTAGAAATTAAGTCGACATGCTAATTACTTTTATAACATTTCTTAGGGCAAGACTAACATTTCCACCTTTAAATCCTAGGTCTTGGCGGCGACACTCTTCAGTGGTAAACAGACTACGCAGACACATCGGCCTCCCAGTCCAATATTATTTCTCTGTATTTGAGAAAGGAATAATTGCCAAAAGAGTTAATTTCTTTGTTTAATTTAAGATTGGGTATGAATGATGTCATTCATTCCTCTATCCTATGAGTTCTACGAAGAAATAACTCATGATATCTAGGTTTTGAAGCGGTAGAATATACCCATTGGATTTGATCTTCAAAGATGGATGTCCTTTTTAAGTGTCTCAGTGGTTTCAGATACATTTGCGAAATGTGTTACTGCTAGCCTTGCCGCTAGTGCCACAAAACACTCCATGAAACTTAGTACATTTGTTTCTTTTTTCATATGAAAATTTTTCGGAGATGGTTCAAAATACAATTTTCAAATGGACCCCAGAACCCATTCAAATGGAATAAACATAAGGGAATAAATATATTTTTATAGCACGTGATCTTTGTCGTCTAATGGTGCCAGTTGAATTTGACGTGAAGCAGGACCGTAGCCAGGAATTTTTGGGGCAAGGGGGGCTTATAAAAAAAAATTTAAGATACGTATCAACATTTTATATGCATTTTGTTACCTTTTTAAGAGTTTGAAAAAAATTTCGGGAGGGGGGTTGAATCCCCAACCTTACCCTCTCCTAACTACGCCCCTACGTGGAAGATTTTATTCTTATTCTTATTTTTTCGGATAGCTATTTCATGTATTATACTATTATACAGTGAGGGCAAAAATAAGGAATAATAAAAAAATAATATCTTCCACGTAGGGGCTTAGTCAGGAGAGCCGAAGGATGGGGGGGGGGGGTTAGATCCCCCCTCAAAGTTTTTGTCCGACTCGGAAAAGCGTAATACACATTATTATTAGTATTTTAAAACACAGTCGTCTAATAGTGCCGATTAGAATTGACCTGGAAGCTATTATTACTTTTCACCGATTCTATGCAACAGTGTAACACTTGGAGTAACAAATAAAAAAACATGAAAGAAGGAAACATAAAAATACAAACAACCAGCGCAAACATAATAAACACACACAATAAACAGAAACAGTAAACACAAGCATGAAAAAAAGGGAAAAGAAAACAGCCGCAACTGAAAGAGCCTAATAAGGTGGGGAAGGTGAAAAATATGGCAAATTTTGCTAAAAAAAAAGTCGACTATTCTGCATAAAAGCATACATTCTGTCCAAAAAATAAAAAATTTTAAACTAATTAATCCTCTCAATTGATTTTGGTTTGTCAAACCATTTAGAAATTTCAAATGCTTTAGCTTTTGACACAACTTTTTTGGATTTTCAATACTTTTATTTACGATTTTTCAAAGATTTTTTTCGACAAATACACATAATACACTCACAAACACTCAAATACACTAAAAGAAACACAAAAGAGTGCATAAAAAATACACTCTAAAAGGCAAACTGCCTTTTTGAGAACCTTTGAAGGATTGCACCAGAGCCGTTCCTAGGGCTAGTGGTGCCCGGGGAGAAATTAATTACAGCGCCCCCTCCAAACTCAAATATAGGCGAAAAAAGGCGAATCAAAGTGAAAAATTTGGTCAAAGTGGCCAGCCTCCCGGCTGCAACACCCCCCTCCCCCAGAGTTACGGTGCCCGGAGCAGCAGCTCCGATTGCCTCCCCCCTTGAACGGCTCTGGTTGGCACAGAATACTAACCCTGGTCAAGTATAATACTAACCCTGGTCAAGTATTTCATCATTATCTTTGTTTCAGTACGGACTTGAGATCCCAAATGACTCATCTTCGACCTATTACGTCAATGTGAAGTTTTCACCCACTGGAACAACTTACACTTATCCTCATTGGTGCGTTCATTCAAGGTCACCAGTTATCCTTAAACGATTTGATCCAACACCAATTCTTCAAGATTTTATTAATGATGTCAATGAATTACAAATGGGCTTGAAGTTAGAAGCGAAAGGATACAAACCAGTGTCTTCTTTTGCTGTAACTGACCAAGTAAGATATTTCGTTCTGTCTTTTTACACAACGTATATTTAAGTAGGTGTATATTTAAGTAGGGATTAAGTTAAGGAGGGATTCCCTCCTCCTCTCGAAATAATTTCGAAAGTATTGAAGGAAATACTTTTTAAATTACTTTTTTATAATTACTATATAATTACTTATACTTGTTATTTATAATTATTACATTATTATTACATGTTGTTATATCATTATTAATATATATATATATAATTATGATTATTAATTTTAATTGTACAATTGTAATGAATTATATGACATAGTTACTATATAATTAATACAATTATAGGTTTTATAATTACTTTACAAAAATAAAGAGGAACTACTTTAGAAAGGATTTCTTCCGCCTTTTCAGCTGCTGTGGCGTCATGTGTCAAAATTAACCTTGTCTTCTTCATCTGAGGACAATCCGATTGATATAAGCTCTTGGAAAAATATTTCTTCTCCTTATTTTCTGATGATCCGCCTTCTCTTGACACTACATTTTGATAACTTACTTTTGGGTCATTTTTCAAAGCTAGATCATGTTAGAAACTCTATCACAATTACGCCGGCATCTATTCAGGTACATATTCGTCGTATAAAACCAGGCAAACCATCAGTTTCATACGGCGTGCAACGGTTTTTGCACAAAACCGTTGCAACGGTTCTGCAACGTCGTATAAAACCAGGCAAACCATCGGTTACATACGGCCTGCAAAAATTGTTGACAACAAAAATTGATCGAACATCTTGTCATCCTACTCCAGGCCTGTATCGCCCAGCATTATTTTCCTGAAGCGGCATGTGAAAGTCTAGTAACGTGATTTCTTAAGGAAAATAAAGGTCCAAAATCTTGCGATTCATATAGACCGATTACCGTATGGTCGTAGATTGGAAAGCTTTTGAGAAGCTCATCTATAATGAAATTAGCACGAAGTGTGATCACGGTGATAACCAACATGGTTTTCATGTAGGACTTGGCGTGCAGAACTACAAAGCAACTTTCTAGCGATTCTCGATAGGCACAAAAAGTCAAAAAGTAAACTCTACAATAAAATAAAAGTTCAAAATAGGGATAAAATCCTTTTTAATAGACAATGTGTAGAAAATTCATAAAAAATACCAGATATTTCGGTCACATATACAGTGACCATTTTACATAGTTTTACTACTGATGACGGTCACTGTATATGTGACCGAAATATCTGGTATTTATTGTGAATTTTCTATACACTGTCTATTAAAAAGGATTTTATCCCTATTTTGAACTTTTATTTTATCATCATGGAAAGGCAGTGTGGTCTTCGAAATTATCTACGTCAACTCAACATTTATGCCATTGACATTTCAAAGGCATTTGACCCGGTTTTTCATTCCCAAGCAATTCTGTCTCTTTCTATAAGTGGAGTTAATCCATTTGTGTGTGTTTGCTTTTGGAGGGGGTACCTGAAGGCCTCAACCCCGGTACGTTTGTAAGGTACTGTTAGTAATCGTATTCGTGTATGCCGAGGTTTTAAAAAAGGTTCTGTTTCAAGTCCTGCAATATTTAATAATGCTATCAGAGTAGTCACTCGACAAATTTAGCCAGTAATCAATGCAAGTCACTTGTCATATGCCGACGACATTCATCTTTTAGTTCATAATCTTGGGGCACTCCAGAACGCCGTTGATGTTATTTTCTCGGACTGAATGAATCAGTCTTGCGGTTGCTACTTACCTAAACCGAGTTTCTTGTTTGTTGACGGCCTGAGATCACCAAGTGTTGAGACCGCCTCCAGTCGTACAATCCAAGTTAATCCAGCTACAATTTCATCTTCCAGTTCACTTAGGTATTTAGGCCTTCCATTTGGAGGGTCAATTAGGTCCACAAGACAGCTTATAATTGATTCTTTGAAAGAAAAACTAAGAAAATCTTACTGTTTTTCGCCAGGGTAAAGGGCCAATTTGATAAGAGGACCCTTGGTCGGCTATATGATGCGTTTTTTGTACGCCTCTGCACAAAGCACATTCAATCGCTGTTCTTTAGCTTCTGCAAGTATTTTCTCAGTATCCCTATTTGGCCTCGTAATAGCTACATTTCCCGACGGTACAGTGTTTTTGAGATTTGTCAAAAAATGGATGAAGTGTCACGTAGATTTGCTGACCGCTGCAATAGAATTGTTGATTTTTCACTGATTTGTTCAGTTTTCGGAGCCTGGGCGCCCCGAAAAACGGATAAAAATTTGCTAGATGTTCTCCAGAGAAGCCTATCAATTATTTTGGGTATCTCGCTGACTGACACTATTTCAAACAGTAGGCTGTACGAAAAGTGTAGTTCAATCCCGCTTTCTTGGGTTATCATAGGCAGCGCGCTAGCGCTGCCTAAGTAAAGAACGATGTGGGCACAATGTGTTTTTTTTCTTCTTCAGCCGGGCGCTTTGTATCGAAGGAGTTGTCGTAGAAACTTCAAAAAGGGCTCATTCGATTGGAAATTGGAGTGGCTAGTGCCCTTTTTAATAGTCGAAAGTGATTGGAGGGCAACTAGCCTGCCCCCCTACACCCATCATTCCCCCAAACACATCCAACCAAAATTTTGAGATAGCTATTTTGTTCAGCGTAGTTAATTTTCTGAGAGAAATATGTTTTTGAGGAGGACACTCCCCCACAACCCTCGGGTTAAGGGTTTTAAGTTATGCCCTGAGGGCATATAAGAACGATGTTGGCACAATGTACTATGTATTATTTTTTTCCTTTTGAGCAGGGCAATTCATATGGAAGGGGTCGTCTTAGAAACTTCAAAAGGGGCTCATTCGATTGGAAATTGAAAGTTCTAGTGCCCTTTTTAATAGTCGAAAGTAGCCATTTTGTTCAGCGTAGTTGATTTCCCAATAGAAAATATGTTTTTGAGGAGGACACTCTCCCACAACCCTCAGGGCAAGGGTTTTAAGTTATGCCCTGGGGGCATATAAGGTTTTATAGAAGGCGTTGTCGTAGAAACTTCAAAAAAGGCTCATTCGATTGGAAATTCAAAGGGCTAGTGCCCCTTTTAAAAGTCAAATGTCATTGGAGGGCAACTAGTCCCCCCCACGCCCATCATTCTCCCAAACACATCCAATCAAAATTTTGAGATAGCCATTTTGTTCAGTTTAGTTGATTTCCAGATAGAAAATATGTTTTTGAGGAGGACACTCCCACAACCCTCGGGGCAAGGGTTTTAAGTTATGCCCTGAGGGCATATAAGAACGATGTTGGCACAATGTACTATTTATTATTTTTTTTTCCTTTAGAGCTGGGCACTTCATATGGAAGGGGTCGTCGTAGAAACTTCAAAAGGGGCTCATTC
Organism: Artemia sinica; assembly: GCA_027921565.1. NCBI lineage: Eukaryota > Metazoa > Arthropoda > Branchiopoda > Anostraca > Artemiidae > Artemia > Artemia sinica. Next base: position 18,460,599 of record CM051270.1, on the reverse strand, counting down.
GATTGGAAATTGAGAGTTCTAGTGCCCTTTTTAATAGTCGAAAGTGATTGGAGGGCAACTAGCCCCCCCCCCCCCCCCCCACGCCTATCATTCCCCCAAACATATCCAATCAAAATTTTGCGATAGCCATTTTGTTCAGAGTAGTTGATTTCTAGATAGAAAATATGTTTTTGAGGAGGACATTCCCCACAAGCCTCAAGGCAAGGGTTTTAAGTTATGCCCTGGGGGCATATAAGGTTTTTATAGAAGGCGTTGTCGTAGAAACTTCAAAACAGGCCTATTCGATTGGAAATTTGAAGGGCTAGTACCCTTTTTAATAGTCGACAGTGATTGGAGGGCAACTGGCCCCCATACGCCCATCATTCCTCCAAACACATCCAATAAAAATTTTGAGATAGCCATTTTGTTCAGCGTAGTTGATTTCCAGATAGAAAATATATTTTTGAGGAGGACAGTCCCCCACAACCCTCAGGGCAAGGATTATAAGTTGTGTCCTGGGGGCATATACGGTTTTTATTGAAATCTTTGTCGTAGAAACTTGAAATAGGGCTCATTCGATTTGAAATTCAAAGGGATAGTACCCTTTTTAATAGTTGAAAGTGATTTGAGGGCAACTAACCCCCCTCTCACGCCCACCTTTTCCCCAAACACATCCAATCAAAATTTTTAGATGGCCATTTAATTCAACGTAGTTGAAAGTTTTGGAAATTAGGTCTTTAAGGATGACAACCCCTCCCCCACAGCCCTCAGGGCAAGGGTTGTAAGTTATGCCCTGGGGCATATAAAGTTTTTATTGAAAGTGTTGTCGTAGTAACTTCAAAAGGGCTCATTAAATTGGAAATTGAAAGGGCTAATGCCCTTTTTAATAGTTGATAGTGATTGGATAGCGACTAACGCCCCTCTCACGCCCACCATTTTTTAAAGCACATCCAATCAAAATTTTGAGATATCCATTTCGTTCAGTGTAGTTGAACGTTCTGAAAATTAGGTCTTTTAGCATTATAACCACCTCAGAGCCCTTAGTGCAAGGGTTGTAAGTTAAGATCTGGGGACATACCGTATAAGGTTTATATAGAAAGCTGTTGTATAAATCATAGGCAGCACGATCGTGCTGCCTAAATAAAGAACGGGGACACTCGAGAACGAGACAAGAAACGGGGACTAAGTAAAGAGGAGTACACTCCCCCACAACCCTCAGGGCAAGGGTTTTAAGCTATGCCCTGGGGGCATATAAGAATGATATTGGCACAATGTACTATTTATTATTTTTTTCCTTTAGAGCTAACAAATAAACTTTCAAATGGGGATAAATCCATTTATTTAGACAGCGAAAAAACAGGTACAAAAGTCCAGATATTTCGGTCACATATACAGCGTACGTCTTCAGTGAGTATTTCTACTGAAGATGGTCGCTGTATATGTGGCCGAAATATCTGGACTTTTTTATCTGTTTTTTTCGCTGTCTAAATAAATGGATTTATCCCCATTTGAAAGTTTATTTGTTCGTCCTAGAACGGCTGTGTGGTCTAAGAAAACAACACCTAATTTAAAGATGTTATGTCGAAAAAAATCCTTGTGAGCTGGGCACTTCATATGGAAGGGGTCGTCGTAGAAACTTCAAAAGGGGCTCATTCGATTGGAAATTGAGAGTTCTAGTGCCCTTTTTAATAGTCGAAAGTGGTTGGAGGGCAACTAGCCCCCATGTAAGTTTTTATTGAAAGCGTTGTCGTAGAAACTTCAAAAGGGCTCATTCAATTAGAAATTGAAAGGGCTAGTGCCTTTTTTAATAGTTGAAGTGATTGGGTAGCGACTAACGCCCCTCTCACGCCATCATTTTCCAAAACACATCCAATCAAAATTTTGAGATATCCATTTTGTTCAAAGTAGTTGAACATTCCGGAAATTAGGTCTTTTAGGATGATAACCCCCTCAGAGCCCTCAGTGCAAGGGTTGTAAGTTATGCCCTGGGGACATATAAGGTTTATATAGAAAGTTGTAGTATAAATCATAGGCAGCACGATCGCACTGCCTAAGTAAAGAACGGGGACACTCGAGAACGAGACAAGAAACGGGGGCTAAGTAAAAAGGAGGACACTCCCCCACAACCCTCAGAGCAAGGGTTTTAAGGTATGCCCTGGGGGCATATAAGAACGATGTTGGCAGTATTATTTATTATTTTTTTCCTTTTGAGCAGGGCACTTAGTATCGAAGAAGTTGCCGTAGAAACTTCGAAAATCGCTCATTCAATTGGAAATTGGAGTGGCTTGTGCCATTTTAATAGTCAAAAGCGATTGGAAGGCGACTAACACCCCTCTCACGCCCACCATTCCCCTAAACACACCCAATCAAAATTTTGAGATAGCCATGTTGTTTAACGTAGTTGATAGTTCTGGAAATTCGGTCTTAGAGGCTGACAACCACCCTAACAGATCTTAGGGTAATGGTTGTAATTTATTCCCTGGGGGCATACAAGTTGTTTATAGAAAGCGTTGTCGTTTCCAAAAGGGCTCATTCTATTTGAAATCGAAAGGCCTAGGGCCCTTTTTAATAGTCTTAAGTCATTGGAAGGCTTGACATTTTTATAGTAAAGGTCGAAGTGGGTATAATATATTATTTTTGTTGTTGTTGTTGTTTAGACCAGGGCACTTCGCATCGAAGGAGTTGTCGTGGGAACTTCGAAAAGGACTCATTCGATTGGAAATAGAATGGGCTGATGCCCTTTTTAATAGTTGAAAGTGATTTGAGGGCAACTAATCCCCCTTCCACTCCCACCCTCCCACGCCCACCCTCCCACGCCACCCTCCCACGCCAACCCTCCCACGTCAACCCTCCCATTTCTGCTCTTAAAATTTAACCAAATCAAAATAGCGTAAGTGTATCCAAGCTATCAAAGAAAGTAAACAGATTTTTTTTTGTGTATGGTATCAAGTTTTCCATTTCAGGTCAACTAGAGGAGGTATGAAACTAAATTAAACAGTACTATTTGTGTCCAGATTTTTAAAAGGGTGTATATTGTTAAAAATTGCTGAAAATTTCTCTCCAGCATACAAATAGCAGACCAAACTATAAAGCCTTAAAAAACGAAAAGATCTAAAGTATTATTTTCTTTTTCTCTGAAAAGACTATGTCATATAAAACGAACAGAAATTAATTTAAAAAACTTTTTCCACAAAATAAGTTTTTCAAAGAAAAGTAAAGAACTCCATTAAACAAAAAATGAGCAAAAATAAAATCAAATAATCTACCAAGTGTGAAGCTACCACAAATCAGCATCGATAAATAAATGAAACCCAAAACGGACAGAAATTACAATAGTTAACCGAGTCAAACTCAAAACGAGCAGAAATTAACATAAGTTGGGCGCAAAACCCCTATGCCTTCCCAAGGCCAGAACATAAGTTGCACTTTACTGAAAAAGTACGAATGAACGTGCATTGTCAGCTTAATATACATATACTGATATTTAGTAATCAAAATGTTAATATTATTTGATTTATTAAAGTTATAAAATTAAAAACATTTATATTTTTCAGTAAAATGCAAATTTTGTTCTGGCCTTGGGAAGGCATAGGGGTTTTGCGCCCAACTTATGTTAATTTCTGCTCGTTTTGAGTTCGTTTTGTTCGTTTTGGATTTCATTTATTTATCGATGCTGATTTGTGGTAGTTTCACGCTTGGTAGATTATTGGATTTTATTTTTGCTCATTTTTTGTTTAATGGAGTTCTTTACTTTTCTTTGAAAAACTAATTTTGTGGAAATAGGTTTTTAAATTAATAATAAGAGAAAGGTTGAGATGGCTAGGGCACGGTCTGCGGAAGAAGGATGTCAGATTGCCGACGATTGTCCTTCCTGGCCAACTGTCTAGGGCTAAACGGAAATCAGGTCCTCTAGTATTGGGGTGGGATGATGTTGAGAACTTTCCGGGAGGCTCTAACGAAGAAGGCTTTGAATAGATTAGGATGGAGGAGGAGCGTGCATAGCTATGTTGGCCTCAGGCGACTTGGGGCTGCGGTGAGTTGTTAGTAGTAGTAGATCTTCCTATTGTAATTTTGTAACGTAATGCGATAGATATTGTCTATATGTAATTCTTTCAGTTTGAACTGCGATAGCAAACAATCATAGGCCAATTTGCAAAGTAAAAATTTGCATGAAATCCTAAGCTGTAAAGAAGAATATTGATACTTCTTCTTTACAGAGATTCTTTACAGATTTCTTCTTCAAACATTGATATTTCTTCTTTACGTTTCTTCTTTATGCCTTGCTAATTATGTGCCTCTAATTATGTAACAAAACAAATTAAATACGAAAATCTATGACATCAAAACAAACGTCTTGAAAAAATGTTTACTTGGCCTGGTTTTTAACATAATTTTTGTATAGCTATTACTCGATTTCTTGTAGTTTCATAATTATCTTTTTTTTATTGTAATTGTTTCCAGTTTTGTTTCTTTTTTGTTTCTTATAGTTTATTTATCATGGTTTATTTTTTCTTTATTTTAATATTTGGTGATCATGGAACTCGTAATTATATTTGTTTTAGTAAATATTGTTTTTCTTATTTAACAACTCTTTTATAGTCAGTGGGTAACTTCCAAACTTCTCTTAAGTGAACAGATGCATAGATTTTCTTCCAGTCTGGGTTGAGACTCATCTGGGGTGCTCTTCTGTCACGTTCGTACGTCCTACGGAACGTGTTCTTTGTTCTTCTTCGGTAACGAGTCCCGTTATCGATACTTGCGGCATGAGCAGGTATCGCCATCTTCGTTGTCTCACAACGCAGGTGATTTATGATTGGCCTATGTAGATCTGAATTCCGTCAATGCTGATATGGTCTCTCCAACTGATCTTTAGGATTCGGCGAAAACACTTATCCTCGAAGACAGAAATAATTAAGGACGAGCAATAATTAGGGAAATAAGGAAGGGTAAATGAACAGTTGATGAATTATCAACTGCTGAACCAAACCCCTCCTAAGTTCTATCTGCTTTTTTTTATAGCTATTTATCCTATTAATAAACTTTTATGTATCTCACAAAATTGACACGCAATCCAATTGCGCCATCTTCGTTGTCTCACAACGTAGGTGATTTGTGATTGACCTATGCAGATCTGAATTCCGTCAATGCTGATATGGTCTCTCTATTGGTATTTAGGATTCGGCGAAAACACTTAGCCTCGAAGACAGAAATAATTAAGGACGAGCAATAATTAAGGAAATAAGGAAGGGTAAATGAACAGTTGATGAATTATCAACTGCTGAACCAAACCCCCTTCAAGTTCTATCTGCTGTTTTTTATAGCTATTTGTCCTATTAGTAAAATTGTATGCGTCTCACAAAATTTTCACGCAATCCAATTGCACAAAACTGTAGAGATGATTCAATGCAGAGAACTATTTGCGTCAAAATGTGTTATCTCACAGGGCATTAAACTGTGTTTTTACTTGTGAACTTTAACTGTGCTTGGTAAAAGCTGTGCTGTTTTTTAATTGTTTCTTTCCTTTAGGTCTTATCGCCAGCATTTCAGAATTTAGAAGCTCATTTGCCGGCAGTAGCAGGATCTTATAGAACTGTTAATCCTCGCCCAACACTAAAGCAGCAAAGTATTTTTGAAATGCTTAAAAATATTAAAAGTCCAACAAAAAATAAAGCGTCTACTTCTCAAAGTCACTCTCAATGTCAAAATTCACAAACTATGAAGGGAAATGCTACAATATTCCGACCTATTTTTGGTGCAACATCTTCTTCTCAAAGTGAAATGTGTGCTACCCCGAGTGAAAAAGCGGGGAGAGTCCAGCCATTTGTCAGTGAAACTACATCTCAACTAAGAACTGGCAAAGTGGCTGACGTAAAAGTTAATGAAAAAGAAAATTATGATGTGATGAATAAAACAGGATTGCCGTCAAAGTATTTTCAGTCTCAACTTATTACTCCTAAAATGTATCCTAAGCCTTGGAATCCTATCAAATACCCTGAATTAGGTCAGGCAATTACTGATAAAGGTAAAGCCAACCATACTTCTAAGGCTTACACTGAAACTGATGGTTCTTCAAAATATTTTATTTCTAAAGCTACTAATTCGAAATTACCATTCAAACCACGTAATAAAGGCAGACAAACAAAACTTATATCAACGATTTATATTAAGACCACAGATAGCGAGAAAATGCCGGAAAATTTGAAGAGTATTCCCATTTCTGAGTCGAAATTGATGAGTGAAGCTGAAATCCTGAAAAATCAACTTAAAAATGAGGTTATCGAAATTGCCACAAGTACTGCAGATAGTATCTACCCGTTTCACCCAAATTTGCCTCAAGGGGCTGTTATACCTGTTCAGGCTCAGGGTTATGATTTCATTAGTAAAGTACCCAGTACTGAGGAGAAGTCAGAAAAATCTGTTTCTGATTCAGAGCATTATTTGGTGAATAATGACAAACCGATGGAAATTCAAGAGAATACAAGCAGTGCTATACATAAAAAAAGTGTCTTAACTCAAGATGGTCATTCATCTAGTTCAGTGATTAGTTCAACTCCCAGTGGAGCTTCCCAAAATTTAGTAATCACTAATTTTGTAAACAAGCCTTTGCAATTTAATCATGGCTTTGTGAAGCCACAAGTTGAGAAAGTTGACACACGACCTGGTTACGCTTCTTCTTCTGGTAAAGCAAATCCATCTTTCAGCTCAAATCTCTGTAGAATCCCAGAAGTAAAGGAGGTAGTTAAAGTCATTTCTGGCTCTGTAAAATCGTCAATTGAAAAAGCTGGTACACATGAAACTCAGACTGCTTTACTTAATTATGGCTACTCTTGTAGCCAGGGTAATCTAACTATTGACTCACGTGCTTGTGGAACCTCTATTAATTGTGGAGATAAAGGACTAGTCAACGAGGGAGTAAAAGTCAGCTCTGGTTATGTGAAGCCGTCAGTTGAGAAGGTTACCATGTCTAGGACATTTCATCATGACTCTTCTTCTAGTCAGGATAATCGGACTGTTAGCTCAGTACCTATATTAACTCATCACCCTCAAATTGAAGCTAATAAATATTTAATAAAGGAGGGGGTCAAGTCAAGCTTTGACTCCGCAAAGCTGTCGATTGAGAAAGTCGCAGTGACAGTTCAAAATACTATACCTTCTAGTACAATTCAGGGCCACCCAACTTCTAAAATAAATCCTTGTGGAACTCCTCAAGCTATAGCAAATAATCATTTGGTAAACAAAGTAGTAAGAACTGGCTCAAGTTTTATGAAACCATCAATTGAGAATGTTTGCACCCCTGCAGCTCACGACAAGATTGTTCCTGTTTTTGTCAAAAAGAAGTTTGAGTCAGCTGTATTAAAACCAATTATTGAACACAACCCTAAGCCACAGAAACTGATTCCTAGTTTTATGCTGAAAAAGAAACCAACGTTTGGTCAACTTAATGGAAAAGATGAGAGTGTGAAAAATATGATTAGGGAAAATGATTCTGCAAATAATATGGTGTCTGTTCAGGGAAAGAGTGATTGTCGAAAGGATTTGGATACAAGTAGTAAGTCTGCTATCTGCCTAGAAAAGAAAGTGCCAATTTTTTCCCAAAATAAAATGCAAAAACCTATTATCTCTTCACCAGCTTTTTTGAAAAAGCCTGCTCTGGATCTTAAGAAAAAACAGAAAGCTAACAAAGAGAGTATAAAACCAAAAGCCCCCCAGTTAGAAAACCCTATTAACGCTCCAGTCGGGAGTAAAACGCTGGCGTCGTATTTTTCTTCATCCACTGGGGGTGTTACAAGTCCACAGATCAACAGTATTACAAGCAAAGTTAATTTGTCTACCACAGAACCATCTATTTTTGAAAGACTTTCTGAATTGGACCTGAAAAGCCCGGCAGAGTTTAAAGGACTTGGGAAGGATTTCGCTGAAACTGGAAAGAAGCGGAAGAAAAATGATAATCAAGTAAGTTTTTTCATGATCTCTCATGCAGGGTTCCCATGGCGTCAATAAAGTTAAGAGAGTTTTTCACTGAGTTAATTAACCGTTTTTATAATATATTTTCATCTACTTTATTATACCGTATTCAAAAAGAAGTTAAATTCTACGAAAAAAAAAAAATCAGCTAATTTGGTGTACATGTTACCGTGATTGTCCAAAATTGGTGAATGTCGACATTCACCGGTGAATGTCCAAAATCCCTTTTTTACTCCTTCGATTTAGTCGGCGTTGCCAGTCAACTTTTTCAGTTTTATGCAAGGTAATTCATATCTGAGATTTATAACCTGATTTAACCAAACCTAACCTAACTTTAACTTTTACCGTCATAGCTTGCATAATTTGAAAAAGCTGATTCGTAAAGCTAATTGAATCAAAGCAGAGAAAAAGGAATTTCGGACAATCACAGTAACAAATACTCAAAAAACTTGCTGTAAATTCGAAAAGGTGAAAGTCTTGTGTGGCCGGGACTAACTCTTGCTGTATACTTTGTGGGGTACTTTACTGACTTTATTGAACTTCTATCAGGTATGGTTATACGCAGAGTCTTGACTTGTTTATTGGGCACCAAGGGAAACTATTGGAATAAAGCAGTCCCCTAAAGGGTGGTTAAGGAGGGTCTTAGTCTCATATAAATTACTTGATAGGGTTTACGATGTATGAGAATATGCTTTAGAGACCATTGTCTTGAAGCCGCACTGGTATCTTTTCTTTAGCAGCATCTCTACTTTTAGTACACGTTTTCTTTTACTATCCTAGAGCATATATGCGTATGTATATATAATTATGCATAATATAATTAATATAATATAATATAATCTATATAGATAGATAGATATATTTATCCTCATGAAAACCCTATTAGACCATGGTGACATTCACAAAACAAGCGAAAAAAAAATACAAAAACATAATGTATACTGAAAAACACTGATTGTTTAAGAAAATCATCATGATGCCTTATACCTACCCGGACGAACTTTTTAGTATTTATATCTAAGCAGCACCTACTTTTCAAAATTTCTAAAATCGATCTCTCCCCCCGACCTCCCTGTAACAACCTCCCCCGACCCAACCTGTAACAAATATTTCCAGATGTAATTCCCTCAATTCCTTACATTCCCCTAAAAAATGATGCAAAAACTCATCCATCTCTCCGCACATTTGCCGGCAACAGAAATTGTTCCGTATGTTTCATTTTGTATCCGAGTATGAAGAGCTATCTGAGTTACGGAATGAATGTTTTGGACGAGTTTTTGGGAGTGAATGCTGGTTAATTGAGCGGATGGCTGAGAGGAACGCATGTGCTATTAAACAGTTGTGTAAGTTTCTTCGATTAAACATAGGGAATCATGTTTGAGGGGATAGCTTGTTACGGTTCTTAGGATTTGGATTTTATTATGATCGGTGTTTGTTGGTTAAAATTTTGAACCTTGGTGTGTTTCTTTTTTTTTGTCGTTTTGTTGCTCTTTTTCTTTTTTTGATTTTTATTATCTAAAGTTGTATTTTGTTCCTGAGCTTTGTTTTTAGACTGTATTCTGTGTTGCTATGACCCACAGGCTTTTTGCAATAAACTTTATCTTATCTATGAAGGGTTGCTCCTTCCTCAATACCTTGTTCTTTACACTAAAGCTGTTAGCCCTTTAAAAAAAAAGCTTCCTATTTTAATTAATTCCTATTTTTAATTAATTTCCTATTCTATTTCAATTTCTCTATGGCTCAGCAGCCGTTCTTAAATACTTGGGACAAACAGTCAAACTTTAGCGTAGGATGGGCGGCCAGTTGCTCTCCAATCTTTTTTATTTCTTAAAAAGGGCACTAGAACATTTATTCTCCGTTCGAATGCGCCCTCTCCCGACCTTATAAGGACCATTATTTCAATAGGATCACCCCTTGAAAAAACAACAACAAAATAACAAATAAACACGCATCCTTGATCTGGGTTCTGGCAAAAATAGCAGAATTCCATATTTTTGTATATAGGAGATTTAAACTTCTACAGTAGGATTCTCAGGTACGCTGAATCTGATGGTGTGATTTCATCACGATTTTATTGGATTTTAGGGGGTATTTCCCCCTATTTCAAAAATCAGGCAAATTTCTAAGGCTTTTAACTTTGAATGGGGACACTAAACTTGATGAATCTTATATATTTGGAATCAACATAATACGCTGATTCTTTTGATGTATCTATTGATATTAAAATTCTGTTTTTTAGAGTTTTGGTTACTATTGAGCCGAGTCGCTCCTTACTTACAGTTCGTTACCACGAACTGTTTGAAAATATCGGCTTTTCCAGTATAATAAATCTAGACACATAGAAAAATAACATATAATAAATGTGTTAGTTTAGAAAATTAACGGATAATAAATACAATGTATTTTAATCATCGATCCAAAATTAAAAATAGGGTATTCGAATTCTTATATTGCTGGTGTATGACATAATAGACCTCCCATTTCCTAGCATATTCCGTTTCTCTTTTAAAGTTTTATAGTAAACCGACTATCATTTGTTATTGCCCTGACTAGTATCGATAGGTGAAGCCCGCGAAGCAATTAGATGCTAAACTTTTTATTTAACTTAATCTCAGTGGGTTTTTCATGACTTAATAAATTCATCTAAATTTTAATTAACTTATGTATAAATATCCAGACAATATTTTGTTTGGTATTGCTCTTAAAAGTGAGGAAAATTAGCCTGGAATAATCATAGAATAGAATATGATTTATTGGCTAAAATAGCACAAAAGCTAGCATAAGCACGTCAGAACAATTACAATAATAAAACAGATGTTAGGGGATAAACATAAAACAAAAAATTAAATCAATTATTAAAATGGGAAACAAAATATAGGACAAAAGAGTGTTTGTACCTCATGGTCAACGTTTGGGGACACAGGTCCAATTGTGTATTTGGAGCTCTACGAACATTGAGTCTTGTATTAGGGGTCGGTCGAAAACAGGATCAGCCGCTTTGTGGCATGTTTGAAACAGGTTTTTGTGTGGCATGGCCGCATAGAAACAAAAATGAATTCTTGTCGAAAAGGGGCATGTTTAAGAGCTGACGTCACAAGACTTGTTTTGTTTCTTAAGCTAATACGAAGGTGATGACATGCCAATTCTAAACCAAAAATGACTATGGAAATGCGGCACGTTTAGGCATTACGTAAAAAATGGTTTCTGTCACAAAATTTGAATGTCTCTTGTTTTGGCTTTTGCCAAGGATACAAAGACATATCCATCGTATATATGGGTCTGCTAATTACGAGTTATGGAGTTTGTACTTTGAATAGAAGATGGCATATGAGACGCGAATCTCTTATTTTTAAGTGCTATTTTGAAGTCTAATTTTGGATGTGTCAAACGTTCACAGATCTAGATAAATATTTGCAGGTACTGCAGATTATCCCATATACAGGTTTTAATGTGTCCTTCGCAGTGAAAATCAGTGACCGGTAGCACTAATTTATGAAAAGTTTGGCGGGGGATATTTTCCACTGTTTGTGTTGTTCCAATAAAATACCAAAACAGGTTGTTTCAATAAGAATTCTTGCAAACGGTATTTTTATTAATCTAAAGGGTTGGTTAAAAAGTAGTTCTTAATTAAAAATTTGAATAAACTTGCCCTGAAAATCTCTAATGCTTAGCAAACTTTCACATGTCAAACACTATTAACTGGGAAATTTGATTCAGGAGGCCCTTTTTAAGACTTAGGAAAAAAGGTTTAACTTTACCGTAAAGAGCAGGGTATTGAGGAGGAGGCACCGCACAAATATATTAATTTCTGTTTTTTTTCTTAAGTTTTAGTGCTGCTCCGTGCTTTCAGTTGAAAAATAGTTTTTCTTAAAATTTAATTTCTGATCTTTTTTTCGAATAATAACGAGACACACACCTCCCCATTCATGGCAATTTCCCAAAGGAAAACTCCCCCAAGGAGAGTTCCCACGTGCAAGATAGTACCCCCATGAATTTTACCTCGTAAAAGTTCATGCTTACTGCAAATGCCCATCCCCCCCCCCCCAAAAAAAAAATCTTGTTCACTATTCTGGACGAAAAATTCTTCTGAACATAATCTAACTCGAAAAAATACTTGCTTTTAACTTTATTTATGATCTTTTTTTTAATTCATACCAAAAATCACCTCTATGTTGAAAATTTTTCAAAGGTCCTTCCCCTCCAACAGGAAGTTTCTTGCGTGGAAAATTTTACAGCAGAGAATTATTACTGATGATAGTTCTTCATGGATTACTTCTCATGAGGTAAATGAGTAAATTTTGCTTATGAATTCAGGCAAACTTCCCCCGTGTAAAATTTTTGTTGAAGTCAACCATCCCCCCCACGATTTTCTGGCGTCCTCTTTCCCTGTTTTTTTCACTCTTCCTTTAGAATAAACTTGTATATTTGGTCAATTATTGGCCCCTTTGTCAAATTGCCCCCCCCAAAGATTTTGCTCATTGGCGCTTTTGTCACATTGCCCCACCCCTCCCACCAATATTTTGCTATCGATCCGCCCCTGGGCTAGAGCTCTCAATTGCTGATCTAATCAGCATCCTCCAGAGTATCAGTGATCACAAGGTGGAGTTGCAGATGACGAAGGGCAGTCCCCCTTCCATATGTAATAGATCCCTGCTTATTTTGGGATTTAACGATACTCTAATTTCATTTCATGATAACAGCGTAGACCAGAAATATTCCCAGAATGCAGACCAAAAGTAATCCAGATACATTTTTTAAAGTTTCTTTTGTCCTCTCCTCAAACAATACATATCCCCCAAAAAATAAAAATTCTGGTTATGGCCCTGGTGATTATACATCGTTTTTTACTCCCGCAATGCCCTTGTCTCTCACTTAGAACTAATTCTGTATTTATCTGATGGTTCCATTAGAATTGTGATGTTTTGGCATTAAAATACACCATTTGAGATATCCCCCTCCCTCCCAAACTGCAGAATACTCACAGGATTCTATTGTAGAAGTTGAAGGGCCTTTTTAAGTTTATAATTTGTCCACTGCTTACAGATAGGATTTGTTATTGGAAAACTTTGAAGATATTTTGTGCAACCTGCAAATCCCAAATTTTAACTGTCAGCTGTCAAGTTTCGTGCTTTCTTTTTCATAAGAAACAACGGTACTTGTTTAGAATCTAGGTACACACGCGAGAAGTGGAGTGTCATTAATTCTAATGAATAAAACAAAAAAATTGGAGGGCAACTTGGCCCCCTCCCACGCTCATTTTTTTTCCGAAGTCACCGAATTAAAATTCAGAGATAGCCATTTTGTTCAACATAGTCGAAAATCGGGCACAGCCCCTTTCATATACGGAATAATTTTTGTTCGTCAACAAATGAAACAAATGTCTTTTCAACAAATGAAAAGACAACTTTTTTCAACTGAAAGTAAAGAGCAAGGTTTAAACTTAAAATGATCAGAAGTTTTTCCGTTACAGTCGCATTCTCAATCCTCGCTCTTTACTCTAATTAAATAAAAAAAACAAGTTTTTTAAACTGAAAGTAAGGAGCGACATTAAAACTTAAAACGAACAGAAATTATTCCGTATATGAAAGGGGCTGTGCCCTCCTCAACGCCTCGCTCTTTACGCTAAGTTTGACTTTCTCACAACTCCTTTTTTTAAACAATAAAACTTTAGCGTAAAGAGCGAGGCGTTGAGGAGGGCACAGCCCCTTTCATATACGGAATAATTTCTGTTCGTTTTAAGTTTTAATGTCGCTCCTT
>CM051270.1:18409560-18446798 GCA_027921565.1 Artemia sinica | reverse complement strand
GTGTCTGAAAATCATAGTATTTGTCAATTGTGATTTCTCACTCTCTTTGCCCATAGTGCGTGTGCCAGGCAGGTTAGATACGCCTTACCATCCTAGTCTCTATGATCTACATCCCAGTGCCTTGTCTTTTTCAGTGTTGGTATGTTTGAATCTATAGTAATTTGTTGAACATGTGCCTTTAACTAACTCTCTCTTGCCCTCTAAGCCAGTGTTTTGGGCCAGCGATCACGCGCTGTTTGCTTGCTCCCACATAGACTAGTCTATTCTCTGGTTTAGTATGTATGAATTTTGCTATTTGTATTTGTAATCTCACTCTATTTGTCTGTTTAGTCAGACGGTCTGCGGGTTTGCAAGTCCCAGCTGTTTGTCTTTGATCGTGTTTGTATATCTGAAAGGTGTCGTTTACTTTCTAATCCCCCCAGCTTATGTATGTCTTCGAATTATATAATGTTTGTTAGTGTATTTTTTTTTTTCTTTTCATGACTACTCAATTTTTTTGCCTGTGTGCTTAAGGGGACTGGGCAGTGGTGTATTGGCATATCCAAATGTCTAAGTCTTTGTTGCGTTTGTGTGCTCTGAATGTGCAATTGCTCTTTTTCTTTCGCCTTAAGCATATGTACTGCCCATAAGTGTTATACCTCCCTTGTTGCGATTTGTATAGTCTGAAGTGCTCATATATTTGTTGTTGGTTTGTATCGTCTATAATAGTGTCTGTCTCTCTCTGCCTTTGTAGTGTCTGAATGCCTGCCTTGCGTCACTTATGTTGACGTTTAGCTCATGCCTCTGAAGTGCTTTTATACTTTTGTATAGCACGTGGTATGTTTGAAGTGTCTTCTTTGTATGGGTTTGTATGCTCTAAAGCTAGCTTGTCTTCTCTGCTTTAAGTACGTCGGAAGCTATTTGTCTTTGTTGGCGTATTGGAGTCTTAAAAAGTGCCTGTCTTTACTAACTGTTTGTAATGTCCATGAAGTGTTTATCTTTGATGCGCTTTGTATGTACAATAGAAGTCGTCTATGTATTTGTCTTTTTGTCGATATGTCTAAATCGATACTGTTATCTACTCTCTCTTAGTATGTCTGAAGTGCCTGTCTCTTGTTAGGTGAGTGCTTTGTATGTCATGACAGTAGTTTATCTTTCGTCTGGATGCTGACTATACATTGAAGTTTCTGCTTTGCTTGAGCCTGGCGTTGTATGCTCTAAAGTGCTTGCTCTAGTCTCTACTAGTCTTGTATGTAACTGAAGATATTTGTCTAATGTATAGATTCGTTGCGCCATTAGCGCATTTAGCCTATGTACTAAAGTGCCTGCTCTTTCATCTAGTTTTGCTATGCTCTGATTGAAGTGTTTATATACTTAGTTGGTTTTTGCCTGTCGTCTGAAGCTGCCTGGTCCACCTTTATCTGTTGGTCTATGCTCATGTCTAAAGTGCTTGTCCTTTTTCCTGTTGTATGTACTAAAGTATTTCGTTTTTTCTATTGGTTAGAGTTTATGCCTATTTCACTATAATATGCCCTGTCTTTACATCCGTTTAAGACTAATGATCGCTGACAGTGTTTGTCTTTGTGCGTTTGTATGCTCTAGATATGTCTGTATTTCTCTGTTTGTATAGCCTAATAAAGTAGTTTGATCTTTATCTAACGTTATGCATGCTCCTGCCACAGTGTTATGTCTTTGTAGCGAATTTATGGTATCAGACCTCCGAAGTGCTGTCTTGTTACTGTTTAGTAATAGTACTAAATCTGCTGAGTCTTTCTCTTGCTTTTGTAGACTGAAGGCATGTTAGCTACGACTATGTTGGTTTAGCCTTATGTCTTATACTCTTTTTGGGCGGGGGGGGTTTCTTTTTTTTTTGGCTGAGAATGAATTGTATGTACTATGTCTCCGTTTATATGTCCTGAAGTCGTTTAGTCTTTGTGATAGCGTCTCGTATGTCCCGAAGTAGAAGTGATCTAGTCTTTGATTTGGCTTTGTATGTCTTAACGCTGCTCCTAGTTCTTATCCTCGGCTTTGCTATGTCGAAGTGGTTATGATCATTTGTATGGTTCTCCATATGCTAATGAAGTATCCGTCTTTGTGGCTTCTGTATGTTAAATTGACCCCAGTTCTTTCTACTGTTTTGTAAATCGTAATGCAAGATGTTTCGTCTATTATGCTTATGGTTTGTAATGATCTATAGCTGTCTAGTCCTTATGTTGGTTTAATTATGTAATGATCGATAGCTGCTATTTTCTTTGTTCGGTTTGTATGTCCTGAAGTGCTCTTCGTCAATATATGTTGGTTTCGTAATGTCTGTGTCGAAAGTGCGTTAAGTTTTTGCTCTTGGTTTGCCTATTGTCTGAAGTGTCTGCTTTGATTTAACTTTTTTATGTATATCAGCTACATAGGCTCTTTCTCTGACTTTGCTCATGTCTCAAAGTGTCTCGTCACTATTGCCTGGTTTGTATCGTCAATCAGTGCTCGTCTTTGTGGTATTATCTTTTTATTTTTGTTATTGGTGCTCGTTAATAGTCTGAAGTGTCTTTGTTTTGTTGAGTTTGCTATGTCTGAAGATGAAATCTAGTATGTAATGTTATCATTTTTTATGCTCGCAAAGTGCCTATGTGTTCTCTCCTGTTGCTATGTCTAAAGTGTTTGTCTTTGATTGAGTTTAGTTATGTCTGAAGGTCTCTGTCTTGTTGGTTTGTAATGTCTGAAGTGTCATGTATTGCTTGTGTTTGTATGTCATAAATTGAAACCCCCCCTCTCCAGGGCGCTCTGTACTTTCTCCGGTTTGTATGTCCAAAAACATAGATGTGCTCTGTTCTCTATCAACCCTCTGTTGTCATGTCAAAAGTGTCTGTCTTTGCTGGTTTGCTCATACGTCTAAAGTAGCCTTGTCTCTTCTCTCTTGTAATATTAAATGTACTAGTTTTTCTTGTTGTGTTGTCTGAAGGTCAGCATCGTATCGAGTCTTCGTATGTCTCAAAGTGCCATGTCTATTCTCTGGTTAAGTATGTCCTAAAGTGCTCTGCTCTTATGCTGCGTTTGTTATATCATAAAGCTGCTTGTCTTTCTATGTTATGTATGTCTAACAGTAGTCTCAGTCTTATCTCCGCTGTTCTGTAATGTATGAAGTGTCTGTCTCTATGTTAGGTTTGTATGTCTAACGTGTTCTGTGCTTTCTCATGCTTGTATAGTCATGATAGTGTTAGTCTTTGTTTGTTTGTGACCGTGCTTTTCTTGTGAAGTGTACTCGTTCTTAGATGGTTGTATGTGTGAAGTGTACTGCTCTTGTTTGGCTTTGTAATAGTCTCAATGTGTTTAGTACTTTGTTGGTTTATGTAAGTCTAAAAGATGCTTAGTCTTTTACAGCTATTTTCATCGTCTGAAGTTACTGTTTAATGTTGGTTTACGTATCGTCTGACAGATGTCTGTCTTTCCTGATTTGTATGCTTCTAAAGTTTCTGTCTTTCTCTCAGTTTATGTATGTCTGAAGTGGTTCTTGTCATATTGTTGGTGTATAATAGTGCTGAAGTGTCTGTCTTTAGTTGACCGTTTGCTATGTCTAAGCGATTACTTGATCCTTTCTACTGTTTCGCTATAGTAACCTAGCAAGTAGCATAGTTCTTTATCTGCCTTCGACTATAAGTCTGAAGTAGCACCCTCGTCCTTTATCTCATGTTTGTCAACTGTCTCAAGAGTCGATCAGCCTTTTCTACTGCCTTTGCTAATAGTCTAAAGGTGCCTTTGGCTCCTTTGTTACGGGTTAGCTCATTGTACTGAAGTAGTGACCTCTCATTGTTGCAGTTCTGTATCGCCTCTAAAGCAGTTAACTGTAATTGTTGAGTTTGTATGTCTGCGTGTCTGTCGTGTAGGATTTGTATGTCAAATCGTTTTAAAGTCATTGGTCTGGCTTTTGTATAGCTCTGAAGTATTCTGTCTTTGTCGCGTTTGTATGTCTAAAAAGTGCCATGACTATTCTCGACTTTGTATGTCCTGAAGGGCTGTCTATGCTTGCAGTTTGATGTTACTCCAGACTGTGCTTGTCACTTCTCATGTAGCCTGCTATGTCTGAAGTGCTTGTCTTTGTTAGGTTTGTTTTCCTTTTCTCCCTATGTACTAGAAAGCTAGCCTCCTATGTACTTTCTCTGCCTTTTTATCGTCCGAAGATGTCTGAGCTTTGTTGGTCGTATGTCTATAGTACATGTCTTCTCTGTCTCGTATGTGTTCATAGTGTATGCTCATTGCTGCACTAGCGTATTATGTATGAAGTCCAGATAGCTGTCTGTCCTTTGCTTAGGTTTATAAATGACTCTAAAAGATGTACAGTTGCTCTTTGCTGGTTTGTATGAGCTTAAAAGTGACTCTCACTACTTTTCTCACATCCTATTTTTTATGTCATAAAGATAGCTTGTCTTGTTAGTTAATATTCCTGATGTGTATAAAGTGCTTTTGCCTTTCTCTGTTTGTAATGTCTGAATTAGTGCTCTATCTTTGTTACGGTTCCTGTCCCATGTCTATAAGCTACAGTGTCTTTCTCTGTTATGTATGTCTACCTAAATGTAGTCTTTCGATGGTTTGATACTGTCTGCATAGTGTTCTGTCTTTGTTGCGTTTTCGTGCGTGTATCTTAAATAGTGCCTGTCTTGTTGCCGTCTTTCGTATGTCCGAAGTTGTCTGTCTTTGTTGCCTTTGCATGCCTCTCTCCCAAAAAGCGTTTAGTACTTTGCTGGCTGCTTTACGTAACCCCCCCCCCTCCCTGTTCTGAAGTCGTCTCTTTTTGTTGGATTTGTATGTTTGTATTTCTTTTGTTCAAACATTGATTAAGGTTGTTGCATTGTCTGAAGGTGTCTGTCTTTGCTCTCTGCTTTAGTATGCTCTTGCAAGTGTCTGTCTTTGTTTGTTTGTTAATGGATAGAATGTGTCTACGTCATTGTGCCCGTTTGTATTTCTGAAGTGTCTGTCCTTCTTAATAATGTTATAGTATGTCTGCAAGGTGTTTGTCTTGGTTTATAGTTGCTTTATGCTCTTGAAGTGCTACCTGCCCTCTTTAGCTAGGTTTGTTAATAAGTCTAAGAAAAGTGCTTTGTCATTCTCTTGTTGTATGTACTGAACGTGACTGTATTTTGTTGCACGAAGTTTGTAGTCTGAAAGTGCCTCTTGTACTTCCCCCCCCCCCTTTTTTTCTTAGCTTGATTATATATGTCTGAAGTGTCGGTCTTTGTATAGTTTGTATGTCTAAAGTGCAACCCCCTTGGTCTTTGCCTGTTTGCTAGTCTAGAAAGTGCTACTGTTTTGGGAGTAGGTTGTGTATGATCTAATATGTCACAATAGTACTTTCTCTGTCAGTGCTATGTCTAAAGCTGCTCATGTACCTGTGCCTGGTTTGCATATCCTGTGACGTGTCTCTATAGCTTACTGTCTCTTGCTTCAGGTTTGCCTGGTCTAAAGTGCCTGTCTTATGCTGGTTTTGACTATGTCTGAAGTGATCTCGCTAACCTTTTGTTGCTTACTGTCATCGTCTAAGTGCTTGTCTTTGTTGGTTATGCTATGATCCTCAAAGATGTTAGCTCTTGTTCAAAGGTTCTGTATGCTCTGAGTGTTTGTCTTGTGTTTGTCTTGTCTAGATCTAAAGCTGTATATTGATCTATTAGTTGAGGCTGCTTGCTTGTCTGAACTGTGAATGTTTATTGCGTTTGCTATGTTCTGAAGTGTCTAGTCTTTGTAACTAAGGTTTGCCTTGTCTGAAGTGTATGTCTGTTAGACTAGTTGTTTGTAATGCTCTGAAGTGTTACTGTTTGTGCGTTTGCTATAGTATAGAGATATCAGTCTTTGTTAGTATTCTGTATAATGAACATCTGAAGATAGTTCTGTACATTTGGCTGTGGTTTTGTATGCTCTGAAGTGTCTCTATCTTATGCTAGGCGTTTGTATGTCTAAAGGCCTTGTGAACTTTCTCTGTTTGCTACTGATCGAGAATCGTCTGTCTCTTGATTGCGTTTGTATGTCTGAATCGAGTCTGCCTCTATTCTACTCTTTGTATGTATTAAAGCTGTTGCTCTTCTACTCTGTTTGCCATCATGTATGAAGGGTGATTACGTCTTTGTTGGTTTGTATGAGCCTGAAGTATACGTCTTTGTTTCTTAGTTTGATAATGTCTAAGTGCATGTCTGCCTCTGTTTGCCCTGCATCGAATCTGTAGCTCTTTATCTTTGATTGGTGATGTATTGTTGAAGTGTCTGGCTACTTTCTCATTTACCCTATCTTTTGTTATTTTTTCTCCTATGTCCCCCTTTTCGCTTACATTCGTTGGTTTTCATGTCCAAGAAGCTGTTTGTCATTTGCCACTAGCGTTTGCTATACGAAAAAGTATGTAGCGGTTGTACCGCTATTTGTATGAGTTCTCGTATGTCTATGACGTGCTTTGTCTTTGGTTGGATTTGTATGATAGAAGCTGCCTAATGCTCTTCTCTCTGTTTGTATCGTACTAAACTGTTTGTCTCTTATCTGTTGCTATGTCTAATAGTCGTTTCGTACTTTCGAGTTGATTTGTTCTGCATAAATGAAGTAGTCTGTCTTTGTTGCGTCTCGTATGTCTGAAGCTAGTCTGCCTCTTTGTTTGTTGATATGTCTGAAAAAGGGTCTGTCTCTTCTCTGTATGTATGTCTTGAAGCCTGATCTGTCTTTCTCTGTTCTGCTATGTCCAAAGTGTAGCTGTCTTTGCTGGTTAGCTATGTCTTAAAGTCGCCTTGTCTTTACTCTATATTGTATAATCACTAAAGTGATCTGCTTTCTTCTCTGTTGTGTGTCCGAAATTTTCAATCAATTGAATTGGTTATTTGTATGTCTAAGTGCCTGTTGTCTCTTTATCTGACTTGGTGCGATCTAAAGTGTCTGTCTTTGCTGCCGTTGTATGTCAAAAGTGTATATGTCTTATCTCTAGATATTGTGATGTCCTACAGATCACTTATCGTCTTTACTCTGTATTGTATGTCTTGAATGCCCTCAAAGCTTCAATTCTTTCTTGAAGCGTGTCCTGTCCTCTGGCTTCGACGTTTTGTACTGTCTAAAGTGTCTGCTCTTTCTCTGTTAGTGATGTTCTGAAGTGCTTGTGTCTTTCGCTTTGTTAGTAGTGTCTCGAAACCCGCTGTCTGTCTGTTGATGGTTTGTGCTAATGTGTCGAAGTGCTCTGTCTTTGCTTAGTACTTGTATGTCTGCAACGCTGTTTTTTTTTTGGGGGTTTATTGTCTTTGCATTGACCCCGTTTGTAAGTCTCGACAGCTGTCTGTACATTCGTATAGCGATTTGTATGCTACTAAAAGTGCTTGTTTTCTCTCGCATCTCATGTATGTTGACTTTTTTTTTGCCTGAAGTACTCGTTTTTGTTGGCTCCTTGCCAATATGATCTGAAGTAGTCTGTCTTCTCTCTGTTTTGCTCATGTCTAAAGCCTTTCTGGCTCATTCTACTCTGTTTCGATCCATGTATGAAGTGTTTGTCTTCTGTTTGCGTTTATCATGCCTCTGAAGCTGTCTGTCTTTGTTGGCTGTTGTATGTATAAGGTAGCCCTTGCTTCTTTCTCTGCTTCGTGTGTCTGAAGTGCATGCTCTTTCTCTGTTCGTATGTCTGATAGTGCCTCGTCTTTCTCTGTTTGCTATAGTACTAATAGTGTCTCGTCTTTCTCTCGAGTTTGTCATGTCTAAAGGTTATGTACTCCTATGCCTTGATCCTGTTTGTAATGTCTAGAAGTGTCTGTCATCTGTTGCGTTTGTATGTCTAAAAGTGTATAGTATTCTGATCATGTTGGTTTAGTAATGCCTGGTGTACTGTCTTGTGTCGAGTGTTGTCATAGTAAAACTAAAGTGTTTAATCATTGTTGACGTTTGTATGTAATAAGAAGTTTCTGCTCTTTGTCGGTTATAGTATCGCTACCTCTAAAGTAGCCTGTGTATTCTCGCTCTGTTTGTATGTCTGACATAGGAGTACTAGTTTAGTTTGCTTGGCTTATGACCTATGTCCAGCAGGTGCCTTGTCTTTCTAACTGCTTTGCTATCGTACTGAAGTGTCTAGTCTTTGTTGCCCGTTTGTTATGTTAAGCTGCTTCGCTCTTTTCTCTATGTTTTTATGTCTGAACGTAGTACACTGTCTTGTAATTGGTTTAGTAATGCTATAGTACATGTCTTCTCTGCATTGTATGCTTAAAGGGTAATGTCTATTAAGATAGTTTTGCCTAAATGTAATACACTAGGTACTGCATCTTTGCTTGGTTCTATCATGCTCTAAAAGTATCTAGTCTTTTTTCTTTACCTTGTTGTGTATGTCTCAGAGAGTACAAAAAATACAAAACCCCCCCCACAAAAAACAAAAATCCAATAGCCTCCTCTCTGGTTTGTAATCATGTCTAAAGTGCCTTGCTACTTTGTAGTTTTATGTGACCTCTAAAAGTGCTTATTCTATACTCCCTGTTTGTATTAGTCTGAAGCCTGTCTGTCTTTGTTAGCAGTTGTATGCATAGTACATGTACTTATTCTCTGTTATATGCTATGTTTAAGTTGTATGTCCTCTTGCCTGTTTTTGTATAGTCTGTAGTAAGTCTGTCCTTGTTGGCGTTTATATGTAAATCAACAGTATCACTGCTCTTTGCCTGGTATCTGACTTCATTCGCTACTAGAATGCTACTGGCTCCTTATACTCTAGTTTTTAATGTTCCTAAGTGCCTTTTATCTCCGTCTTTGAATTAGTTTTTTTGTGCTCTTAAGTGATTCTTCTTTCTCTGTTTGTATAGTCTCCGAAGTAGCTCTGTACTTTGCTACGCGTTTGTATGTCTTTCATAGTACCTGTCTTTCTCTGATTTGTATGTCTAAATTGGTCTGTCTCTCGCATAGAGCTTTGTATGTCTTAAAGTGTTTGTCTTTGACCTGCGCTTATGCCACTTGCTCCGAACAGTGTCTCTTTCTTCGCCTTGCCTTCTTGGGTTTGTCATGTTTAGAAGCTTTGTGTCTTTGTTGGTTTGCTTGTCTGAAGTGTCTGTTTTTTCTCTTGTTTAGTATGTCTGAAGCTGTTTTCCGATAATTCTGTTCTTGTTTGTATGTCTGAAGCTGTCTGCTCTGGTGGTTTGATATTGTCGGAGATAGCTATCCGTACTGTCTATTGTTCAAGGTTTTATATGTCTTATAGAAACACCACCAAGTCGTTTATCAGCATACTTTGTTGGGTTCTGTATGTATGAAGTGCCTGCATGTCATTTGTGCGTTTGCTATGTCATTAAAGTGCTTGTCTTATCTACCTTGTATTGCGAATGTCTGCAAGTCTGAATGTTGATAATTGCCTTGGTGGCTGCCTATGTCTTCATACCTGAGATTGTGTCTACGGTCTTTTTTGCTTCGTTTGTCATGTCTAAAGCCTGCTTGTTACTTTTCCTGTTTGTATGTTGAACCCTAGAAGTAGTAAACTGGTTTTGTCACAGGTTTAGTCATGCTAACTATAGTAAATGTCTTTCTTACTTGAAGTGTGTTATGTCTAATAGTGTCCCATGGTACTTTGCTGGTATTCGCTACTTTCTGAGTGTTTCGTCTTTGATGTAGGTGTGTCGCTCTGATTATAAGTAAGCCTCGTCTTTAGCTATGGCTTTGTATGTCTGAAAGTGTCTCTGTAAACTTCTGGTGGCCTTTGATATGTAACATATAAAGTCTGCATAATAGTACTTTGTTGGTTTGTTATGGTCTAAAGTGTTTTGATCTATGTGTTAGGTTATGCTATAAAAGCACTTGAAGTGTTTATAAGTTTCATCAAGTTCGCGTTTTGTTTATAGTCTAAAGTGTATTCTTGTCCTTTGTTTGAGTTTAGCTTGTACACTAGCATAGTGCAATCCTACCTTTAGTATTGCGTTTGCACATATGTATGAAGTAGTCTGATCTTATGTTAAAGCAGTATTGCCCTATCACGTATACGCAAGTGTCTGTTCTTTGTTTGTTTAGTATGGCTCTGAAGTGTAACTGCTCTTGTTGGTTTTGTATGTAATCGCAAGCTATGCTCTGTCTTCGTAGTCTGGTTTGATATGTCTGAAGTGTTTGTCTCTGTTGAGACCAGCATCCTGTTGTACCTGGCTGCAATGCTGCTTTAATCTTATGCTGTCTATGTATGCCTAACGCATAGCCGTCGTCTGTTCTACGTTTCGCTATGTATCTAGAAGTGTCTGTCTATGCTTGCGTTATAGTCATAGTCTGAAGAGCTCTGTACTTTCTCCTTTGTATAGTTAAATGTCGTTTGTCTATTCTCTGTTTGTATCGTCTGAAGGCTTTGATCTTTCGTTGGTTTGTATGTATACTGAAAATGGTGAGTCATGAGGTCTCTATGTTAGTTTGTCATGTCCTAAAGTGCAGTGCTCTATTAAGTGTGATAATGTCCGGTAAGTTTTTATCCTTTACTCTTGGCTGTGCATGTTTGAGAATTGTACTGCCTCTTTGTTGGTTTGTATGAATGACTGAAGTAGTCGTCTTTGTTGCGTTTAGGATGTCTCAGAGTAGATTTGTACTTTGTGGTTTGTATGCTCTGAAGTGTCTGACCCTTTCTCTTCTTCTATGTCTTGTATGTCCATCCTCCTAAACTGTTTGTATTTCTCTGTTTAGATGATCTGAAGACCCACTGTTTGTGCCCTTTGTTGCGTTTAGCTATAAACGTCTGAATCGTCGTCTGACTTTTGTCCTGGTTTGATTATCTGAATGTGTTCTGTCCTTTCTATCTTTGCCTATGTCTGAAGTATTTGTCTTTGTTAGGATTTTGTATGCCTTGGAAGTAGTCTGTGCTTTGATTGGTTTGTTTGTATGCAGTTTAGTATAGTGGGTTTGTCATAGCTCCGGAAATGAGGCAGAGCTATGTCCTGCTATGACACACGCCTATGCCTCTCCGGATTATAGTTTTCCCTAACGCCAACGCCTCCATGTTAATAGGCAGCCATCAACCTTATGAGGTGAGTTGAAACACGCCCCCAGAAAGAGACTTTCAGTATCTATAGGCAATTCCTAGACTCTAATTAGGATACCCAGGCCCTAGCGTGTCGGATTAAGGGCACTGCCAACCCTCCACCACGTCAAATTTACTACCGCAACGAAAAAAACGATGCATAACATGCCTCCTGGATGACCTACCCCCCCTATTACCTTCACGACCTCCCAGCATTGTCCTGCCGACGATTTCCCGACCAATACGATTTTCAATACGTAACCTTATTGACAGAGGCGGGGAAAACGACTCCTTCGACCCTGGAAAGCGACTCACACTCAAACTTTCCTGGAGAGTAAATCAATGCTTGCCTATGAGCTAAAACGCTCTCAATATAGCTAGAGCGCTGGCGCTATACGCGAAACCCGCCCTTGTCGTAAGAAGAGTCGATGCATATGCGTGAAGGCCATAATCACCTGATCTCCGGTCTGCGATCACCAAAAGCAAGACAAATAGGTGTAAGAGCCTCGCGCTGAACGTAAGAGCAGCAGATGCACCTGCTCTACATATAAACAAATCTTCAGACCCATAAGAATTACTGATGGCTCTAGCTCCAGCACCAATGCATGCGAAAGCTGCGACAATTATTGTTATGCATATGACTTCCCACCAATGCCATATGATCCTAGCCGCGAGACCACATTCCAAGTGAAAGGTATCAGTTACTATGCTGGAGCCCCTCATACGAACCCTAGAACTATAGATGTCCCAACACCCACGACATACGTCACTCTTCTGAGGAGTGACCTTAAACAGCTCACGGTAAATGACAGGCCCGAGGGCGTTTATTTGTCGGAGAAGTCTATAACTCGCTAGCCGCCCTAGTGACACAGGATACACTGAATGCACAACGGACAAAGACTCCTCCAGAACCTACTACGATAATATGCCCCAGAATCTGGTATCATTTCAAACACCTCTTTCACGAGACGAGAATGTACACAAATACACTTAGGTATAGTAACGAACGTCCAGACAGAGAAGATGATGCGATTAATGTTTATGCATCCTAGGCGTCGCTTGCGCCTCGTCGATAACAAACTACCTGCCGAGCAGCTCTAGAGCGCCGGCCAGAGCTGGAAACAACTAGACCCATTAGTGGTAGGTCGCCCAAACTCAGGCTACGCATCGAGAGCACTTCAAGCAGACAAGAAAGACGGCCTCCAACTCAGATATGAGTTAGTAAACTGGCACATTCTCAGATTCACATAGAAGTAAATAAGCCCCTCTCGCATATCTCATAACGCGCCCGCTTAAAGCTGCCTCCATAGTTTACTAGGACGACCCTGAAGTAGCACTGCGAAATTCTATTCAAAGATAACTATACTCGATTCTGCTGGCATTTCAACCCATTAGGCCACAGCCCTGGACACCAAGAAATAAACCACTGCGAACTATCCCAGTAGACTCATGTCTCCGTAATCCGAGCTGCGCACGGAAGGCCTGTTTTAGCAAAGAATATGCCCATGATTACAGACGACCCTCAACGGCCTTGCCGCACAATAATGCATATCTGCAGAGTGAATAGTGAAGACCTTTCGTCGACAAGAAGGCCAGCGATCTTACCTGAGATGCCTCGAGGAAAAGGGAGCACACCCTCGCCCCCCTCCACTCCTACCAAACACCTCCGCAGAGCACAATGACCTGACGCGACAGCCGGCATCAATACATCCCCCACGACCCTCGGGGTAAGGGTTTTAAGTTATGCCCTGAGGGCATATAAGAACGATGTTGGCACAATCTATCATTTATTATTTTTTTCCTTTAGAGCAGGGGACTTCATATGGAAGGGGTCGTCGTAGAAACTTCAAAAGGGGATCATTCGATTGGAAATCAAGAGTTCTAGTGCCCTTTTTAATAGTCGGAAGTGATTGGAGGGCAACTAGCCCCCCCCACGCCCATCATGCCCTCAAACACATCCAATCAAAATTTTGAGATAGGCATTTTGTTAAGCGTAGTTGATTTCCATATAGAAAATATGTTTTTGAGGAGGACAGTCCCCCACAACCCTCAGGGCAAGGGTTTTAAGTTATGCCCTGGGGGCATATAAGGTTTTTTATAGAAGGCGTTGTCGTAGAAACTTCAAAACAGGCTCATTCGATTGGAAATTCAAAGGGCTAGTGTCCTTTTAATAGTCGAAAGTGATTCGAGGGCAACTAGCCCCCCCCCCACGCCCATCATTCCCCCAAACACATCCAATCAAAATTTGAGATAGCCATTTTGTTCAGCGTTGTTAATTTCCAGTTAGAAAATATGTTTTTGAGGAGGAAACTCCCCCACAACCCTCAGGGCAAGGGTTTTAAGTTATGCCCTGGGGGCATATAAGGTTTTTATAGAAGGCGCTGTCGTAAAAACTTCAAAACAGGCTCATTCGATTGGAAATTAAAAGGGCTAGTGCCCTTTTTAATAGTCGAAAGTGATTGGAAGGCACCTAGCCCCCTCCCCGCCCATCATTCCCCCAAACACATCCAATCAAAATTTTGAGATAACCATTTTGTTCAGCGCATTTGATTTCCAGTTAGAAAATATGTTTTTGAGGAGGACACTCCCCCACAACCCTCAGGGCAAGGGTTTTAAGTTATGCCCTGGGGGCATATAAGGTTTTTATAGAAGGCGTTGTCGTAAAAACTTCAAAACAGGCTCATTCGATTGGAAATTAAAAGGACTAGTGCCCTTTTTAAAAGTCGAAAGTGATTGGAAGGCACCTAGCCCCCCCACGCCCATCATTCCTCCAAACACATCCAATCAAAATTTTGAGATAGCCATTTTGTTCAGCGAAGGCTAGTTGATTTCCAGATAGAAAATATGTTTTTGAGGAGGACATTACCCCGCAACCCTCAGGGCAAAGGTTTTAACTTATGCCCTGGGGGCATATAAGGTTTTTATAGCAGGCGTAGTCGTAGAAACTTCAAACATGCACATTTGATTGGAAATTCAAAGGGCTACTGCCCTTTTAAATAGTCGAAAGTGATTGGAGGGCAACTAGCCCCCCCCCACGCCCATCATTCCCCCAAAAACATCCAATCAAAATTTTGAGATATTCATTTTGTATAGCGTAGTTGATTTCCTCATAGAAAATATGTTTTTGAGGAGGACACTCCCCCACATCCCTCAGTGCAAGGGTTTTATGTTATGCCCTGTGGGCATATAAGGTTTTTATAGAAGGCGTTGTCGTAGAAACCTCAAAACATGCTCATTCGATTGGAAATTCAAAGGGCTAGTGCCCTTTTTAATAGTCGAAAGTGATTGGAAGGCACCTAGCCCCCCCCCTCGCCCATCATTCCCCCAAACACATCCAATCAAAATTTTGAGATAACCATTTTGTTCAGCGCATTTGATTTCCAGTTAGAAAATATGTTTTTGAGGAGGACACTCCCCCACATCCCTCAGGGCAAGAGTTTTAAGTTATGTCCTGGGGGCATATAAGGTTTTTATAGAAGGCGTTGTCGTAAAAACTTCAAACAGGCTCATTCGATTGGAAATTCAAAGGGCTAGTGCCCTTTTTAATAGTCGAAAGTGATTGGAAGGCACCTAGCCCCCCCCACGCCCATCATTCCTCCAAACACATCCAATCAAAATTTGAGATAGCCATTTTGTTCAGCGAAGGCTAGTTGATTTCCAGATAGAAAATATGTTTTTGAGGAAGACATTCCCCCGCAACCCTCAGGGCAAAGGTTTTAACTTATGCCCTGGGGGCATATAAGGTTTTTATAGCAGGCGTAGTCGTAGAAACTTCAAAACAGGCACATTTGATTGGAAATTCAAAGGGCTAGTGCCCTTTTTAATAGTCGAAAGTGATTGGAGGGCAACTAGCCCCCCCACGCGCATCATTCCCCCAAAACATCCAATCAAAATTTTGAGATATTCATTTTGTATAGCGTAGTTGATTTCCTCATAGAAAATATGTTTTTGAGGAGGACACTCCCCCACATCCCTCAGTGCAAGGGTTTTATGTTATGCCCTGTGGGCATATAAGGTTTTTATAGAAGGCGTTGTCGTAGAAACTTCAAAACATGCTCATTCGATTGGAAATTCAAAGGGCTAGTGCCCTTTTTATTAGTCGAAAGTGATTGGTGGGCAACTAGCCCCCCCCATGCCCATTATTCCCCCAAACACATCCAATCAAAATTTTGAGATAGCCATTTTGTTCAGCGTAGGCTAGTTGATTTCCAGATAGAAAATATTTTTTCGAGGAGGACACTCCCTCACAACCCTCAGGGCAAGGGTTTTAACTTATGCCCTGGGGGCATATAAGGTTTTTATAGAAGGCGTTGTCGTAGAAACTTCAAAACAGGCTCACTCGATTGGAAATTCAAAGGGCTAGTGTCCTTTTTCATAGGCGAAAGTGATTGGAGGGCAACTAGCCCCTCCCACGCCCATCATTCCCCCAAACACATCCAATCAAAATTTTGAGATAGCCATTTTGTTAAACGCAGTTGATTTCCAGATAGAAAATATGTTTTTGAGGAGGATACTCTCCCACAGCCCTCAGGGCAAGGGTTTTAAGTTTTGCCCTGGGGGCATGTAAGGTTTTTATAGTAGGCGTTGTCGTAGAAACTTCAAAAAAGGCTCATTCGATTGGAAATTCAAAGGGCTAGTGCCCTTTTTCATAGTCGAAAATGATTGGAGGGCAACTAGCCTCCCCCCACGCCCTTCATTCCCCTAAACACATCCAATAAAAATTTGAGATAGCCATTTTGTTCAGCTTAGTTGATTTCCAGACAAACAATATGTTTTTGAGGAGGACACTCCCCCACAACCCTCAGGGCAAGGGTTATAAGTTATGTCCTGGGGGCATATAAGGTTTTTATTGAAATCTTTGTCGTAGAAGCTTGAAAAAAAGGCTCATTCGATTTAAAATTCAAAGGGCTAGTACCCTTTTTAATAGACGAAAGTGATTAGTGATATTTTTGTTGTTGTTGTTGTTGTTGTTTAGACCAGGGCACGTATCGAAGGAGTTGTCGTGGGAACTTCGAAAAGGGCTCATTCGATTGAAAATAGAAAGGGCTGATGCCCTTTTTAATAGTCAAAAGTGATTGGAGGGTAACTAATCCCCTTTCCACTCCCACCCTCCCACGCCCACCCTGGACTTGTTAGGAATTTCAGAAACTCCTATCCCAGAAGTAGGAAGCATGAAATTAGGTGACATAGAATTTATATAGCATTAATAATAGTACACTAATCCCTCATCTTATGACTAAAAAGTACAGGGTATCAGATATAGTAGTATATGCTCCTTAAGAACCAACTGATGGAGAAACTAGTGACTCAGATGAATTTTACTTACAGTTAGAGGAGCAAATAGACAGGGTCCCAGGCAGAAATATTTGTGTTTTTATTAGGAGATTTTAACATCCAGGTTGGTAGAAATATGGATACATGGTATCCTAGCCTAGGTAAATTTGATGTAGGAAAAGAAAACAGTAATGGCTATAGACTGTTGAAATTTTGTAGGTATAACAATCTAGTTAAAATTTGCACTTTACTGAAAAAAATACAAATCAATGTGCATTGTCAGTTTAATATACATGTACTGATATTTAGTAATCAAAATGTTAATCTTATTTGATTTATTAAAGTTATAAAAGTAAAAACATTTTTTTTTCCAGTAAAGTGCAAATTTTGTTCTGGCTTTGGGAAGGCATAGGGGTTTTGCGCCCAACTTATGTTAATTTCCTCTCGTTTTGAGTTTGACTCGGTTACTTAATTTAATTTCTGTTTGTTTTGGCTTTCATTTATTTATCGATGCTGATTTGTGGTAGTTCCACGCTGGGTAGATTATTTGATGTTATTTTTGGTCATTTTTTGTTTAATGGAGTTCTTTACTTTTCTTTGAAAAACTTATTTTGTGGAAAAAGTTTTTTTAATTAATAATACAAAAAATCATGCAAGATGCTTCTTTTGAGAGGTTTTTGGGTCTGGTCCAGAGCCATAGAACTTCGGTTTTGGAGTTGTTTACTATTTCAGAAAATGAAAAAATCTGATTCGGGAGTGTAGACCGACAAACATAGCCACTCCTCCACCATGCGATAGAGGGATACCATCCTTGTCCAATCTGGGCTTAAAATGGGAGTCATAATTTGGAATCGAGCAAAAATCTTTAGTGGCAGACCATGTTTCTGTAAGGCAAGCAATATCAATCTGGTTTTGTCAAGACTAATTTGTAGTTCATCCATTTTATTTGCTAGTGACCTTACATTCGCAAGAAGGATTCTGGGAAATGAGTAGGAGGGGGAGTAATGTATCCCACCAGGGTTTCTTGATTTGCTATTGGATACTTGATGTAGATTCTCGGGTTCATTTGATGCGAATGGTTAGCATCAAATGAACCCAACTGAGGACATGAACTGATTCGCCAATTGAAATGAGAGGGAGCTGGAACGTAACATGGAGTTCTTCTGAATGTGTTTATTCTGAGGGGGTTCTGGTGTGATGGAGGATGGATGTACATTGGCTGATTTAAGAAAAGTGACATGAGATTCAAACTCATAAGAGGGACTGGGTATGGCTGTCTTTGGCAGGCTTGCATCAACAGAGGTGCATTTTTTCGCTGCCTGTTTTTTTGGACTTCGCAATTCAGTCTTGGCACGTAGCTTTCTCCTTCTACGGAAAGTGAGATGCACATTAGTACAACAATTCATGAAACAAAAGCCATGAGCAAAATTTTTACGCAGAGATTTGTGAGGCAAAAGACAACACTCATCATGGCAGCTGCCTTTAAAAAATCCACGCAAACATGAAGAAACGGGCAGTTCTCTGCCTTCTACAGTCTCCACTTATGTGAAATCTGCAAACACGTTGCTCGGGGGTATGATCCGTTATATACGTCTCTTCATCGGTAAGAAGGGATCGAGGATACCCTAGTTCAGTCTGAGTGGCTTGACTGGTAACAAAGCTACTGCATTGAAGAGATACATCAGTACTGGGACATTTTGAGGCGGTATTATTATCCTGGTTTAAGCATTTTTCATAGGTAAAAAGAAAGAATCGTCCCGAGGGCTTCTTCAGGGCAAGAACTATGTCTGCATCAATTGCAGCGCAGGCCGCATGCATGCGGTGTAAGCATTGATGACAATCGAACGACGGGCTGTCTTTAGTCGTTCCGCCACATATGAGACTACTCAGGTCAGAACTTGAGCGGTCTTTTCTTTCCAGCGTTATATTTTCTACAACATTCATGAGTCTCGATACTACGCCAGGAGCAGCTGGTGATTTTGTCAACTCGTTTCCACTCGGGAAAATAGTATTCTTTTTAAATTGATCGTGTTTTTTCTTGTTGTTATTTGGCTGTTTTGGACTGTTATTTTTAGACTTCGATTTCGTTAGGATACAGTTTCTTGGAGAATCTTTTTGCGCACAATTTACGCGCACAAAGGTCTTCTTTAAGTCATTTTAGCACTTAATTTTTCCACAGCTAAAATAAGACAATATATTGCATTTGATACACTGCACGCTAGCTGTTTTATTGGTTATTCTTTTTGAGCAGATGCCGCAATGTTCAGGATCTATAATAGTTGCTTCTGCTATATACAAAGAGTTCAGTTGAGTTCAAAGAATTCAATCCTCTAAGTTAATTAAATCTCTTAGTCCAAGTCTCTATTGTTATACAATCACTGAAACCCAAGGGAATTTATATTAAGTAGCAAAAATGTAAATACCAGGTAAATGAAATAATCCACTTATAAATGTCTCTAGAGAAATCACACAGGTTGTAACCTTACTTTATTAAAAGGTTAATATCCAAAAATACGGTGTTCAGACACCGAACTCTGAAAAACTAGTGGTTTGTTTTATCACAAATGAAAGGGACAAAGGTTTTTTCATATCTTGAGGTAAAGCAAGGAATGTGGGAAAAGGAACGAGTTCAGAAACAGTATGTTGTAGGTCTGATTTAAAATAAAACCTCCAAAATGAAAAGCAAATTTCTTGTTTATTGCTTTGGCCGAACTAGATTTTGGGTTAGGGGAGGAGGGAGGGACACCAGGGAAAAGATCCTTATTTAGGCGTCTGGTCATTAAATAACCTAAAAAGGCCTACTAGTAGTAACCTAAAACGTCCTTATTATCAAGATCATCACTGAAACTACACTACTACTACTACTACTACTACTAACAACTCATCGCAGCACCAAGCCGCCTGAGGCCAACACAGCTACGCACGCTCCTCCTCCACCCCAATCTATTCAAAGCCTCCCTTTTTACACCCGCCCACGTAGTTCCCATTTCCTTTAAATCTTTCTTTATGACGTCCTCCCACCCCAGACGGGGACGACCTGCTTTCCGTTTAGCCCTAGATGGTTGGCCGAAAAGAACAATCTTCGGCAATCTGTCATCCTTCATCCGCACAACATGCCCTAACCACTTCAACCTTTCTTTCATTATAGACCTAGAAAGCGGTATTGAACCACATTTTTCGTATAGCCTATTGTTTGAAATACGGTCAGTCAGCCGGGTACCCAGAACAATCCTTAAGCAATTTCTCTGGAAAACATCTAGCAAATCTTCATCCGCTTTTCGGAGCGTCCATGCTTCAGAGCCATATTTGACCACTGTCATCACTGTAGCTTCTAATATTCTAATCTTGGTTTGCAGACTTATCTTCCTATTCTTCCAGACTTTTTTTAACTGTGAAAAAACACCCTGAGCCTTGGCTATTCTATTTTTAACATCTTCACTGCTCCCACCATCTTTACTAATAATACTACCAAGGTAAGTGAAGCTGCCCACCTGATCAATCTTTTCATTACCCAACGTCACCTTTTCATCTTCACTTATTCCTAGCCTTAGTGACTTAGTCTTCCTAACATTAATTTTCAGACCAATACTAGCACCCTGAACTCGCAAAACCTCTAAAACTTCATTCATTTTGCTCACACTTTCATCTAGGATGCTTAAATCATCAGCATAATCCAAGTCCAGGAGACTTTTTCCTCCCCATTTGATTCCGTGGTCTCCCATTGCCTTTCCTGTGCTCCTTAAAACAAAGTCCATCAAAATAATCCATATAAAGGGGGATAGAACACAACCCTGCTTAACTCCTGATTTAATACAAAACCAGCGGCTAACCTCATTTCCTACCTTAACCGCAGCAGTGTTATTCTCGTACATAGCACTAATCACTTTAATGTATTTGTCTTTTATACCATACAAGGATAAAACCTTTAATAAAGCTCCTCTATCAACAGAATCGAACGCTTGCTCATAATCTATAAAACTGAGGACCAAAGGTGTTTGAAAACTTAATTCATCTGAGTCACTAGTATCTCCGTCAGTCGGTTCTACAGGGGCGTATACTACTATAACTGATACCCTGAACTTTCTAGTCATAAAATGAGCAATTAATATTCTATTATTAATACCTTCCCAGCCTAAACAAGACTTAGCAGCTTCCTTATTCATCATGAGCCCTACTCCCTGTCTATGTACTCCATCCTTCCTGCCTGAGTAAACAAATTCTATATCACCTAATTTCATGCTTCCTACCCCTGGGATATGAGTTTCTGAAACTCCTAATAAATCCAGTTCGAATCGTCTGAATTCGTCAGTCAAAATGTCGATACGATAGTCATTTTTTAATGTCGTAACATTCCAAGTTCCAATTTTCATGTTCTTTAAATCATTGAAATTATTTTCGCCTCAGGAAAAGCAATGATCCCGGATACCAGTGCAGGACGGGGATCACATATCTTCTCAAGTCTACACCGAAGTGCTTAAGCCGGCTTAGAACCGGACAGCAAGAAGTCCCTGGGACCTCCATGAATGGAGGCTTTGTGCAATCCTGGGCCCATCTTGGTCACAACATGGTTTTCAGCACTTGGCGATGCTCTTCTATCAACAAGAGTCGAAATCTCAAGCCTATTACCTCCGACTCATTATATATTGATGCCTACAAATATTATGCTACTACAGGGAGGCAACCCGTAATAGATAAATTAGCTAGGAAGAGGTTTTTCAGCCCAAAGACGCCCATCAAAACATACCAATCCCAGAAGAATTGTCCATTAGTCAGAATCCCGTGCGAATGCTATGTCGTTTACTAGGCTATAATTTCCTCGAGGGGTGCCACTCCTCAAGTGGGAATAGAGTTGACCGCAAGGTCCCCAGTCTTGCAGGTACCCCGAAAAGGTCGAGGCAGCCCTTTGCAGAGGTCGTTGTCCATAGATCTGGATCTTACGCCCTGCCACAGTTGTCCTCCTATAGAGGATCCTCCCGCGATGGTGTTCTGCATCACCATGCAATTTAACCCATTGCTGGGAGAAGGTTTGCAACTCATGGAACTTGTGGACAAACCAATGGGCCCTTTTGAGTGTACATTTGAGGGGCCTTCTTCCTCCTCCGCCTGTATTTATGACGCCGGGCGAGGGTGCCCCAGATTCTATTATGGACCCCCAGGGACAAGGTCCCCATGGTCCGTGCCTCCTATGGAGGTACCCTACATATCTGTAGAGCGTTCCCCTATCGCCACCTGGGGACACGCTGAATGGCCTGGGGGAGGCCAGATAAACGGATTACTTTTGTTTTGCAAAGGCCATAACTCAGTGACATATTTAACCTACTACTTATAAATATACATAACTCACTGACTAGGCCTATATAAGTTATATACAGAAATATATAACTGAGTGACATATTTAACCTACTACTTATAAATATGTGTAACTCACTGACTAGGCCTATATAAGTTATATACAGAAATATATAACTCAGTGACATATTTAGCCTACTACTTATAAATATGTGTAACTCACTGACTAGGCCTGTATAAGTTATATACCTCAGAGTAAGTTCTTGCAAACACAATTTTTCGAATTGACTTGTCAGATGGATGCATGGGAACACGTTTATTTTGACGAGAGTCATTGCATTTGAAATGTCTCCTTGCTGCTCCAGCGAGGAAAAGGAAACTTCGTAAACGAAAAGCAAATTTATTTTTCATTGATTTTGTCAAACTAGGTGAGAAGGCACCGATGATGTATTATTATTGTTATTATTATTATTCCTATATTCACGGCGTCAGTTACATAGAGGTATATGATATGTCGATATTCATTTACCTCGTTCCGAAACCTTGAGGTCTTAAATGTCCGTTGAACCTTCTTTCGAAGGTATCAACAGAGGGACTGACTGTTTATTTGATTAAATCAACATAACAAAAAACATATACCCCCAACAGAGAGCAAAGCTCGTAAAATTGGGTAAAAAAACAAAACAAAAAAACATTTCCTCATCATAACAAAAGAGAGAAAGAAAAAAAAAAAAACCTGGTTAAAGAAAAAAACAAAAAAACATAACAAACATAAAGAAAACAAACGCTGGACAAGTGAGGCACGGAAGGCTATCCCAACATGGGTAACAAATATAAACAAAAAAAAAAATAATAATAATAAAAAAAAATTTCTATTCCACCATCACAGGTCAATACATAATTTTAATATTTTCTTCCTTAGAACTGATATTTGCCGAAATGATGCCTCAATTTGAATTCTATCTCTCAGCCTATATTTATTTGAAATAAATGGTATTTGGTATCTAATTGAAAATCTAGATCTTTCACAATTAACAAAGGGAATTCGATATGTTCCAGAACACCTAAGAGCCGAAGGAGGGGGCAGAATCAACAGAGATTTTTCATAAAAATAACTACTAGGATCTTGTATTTTAAAATGCCATATTGATATATTAAGTTCTCTTATATGTTTCAGATCTAATAAATTCAAGAAAAGAAATAATGTTTCATTTTCCGATGCATCTCTAAGTTTTGATGGACGATGTAAAAAATTTCCAAGTATTCTCACTGCTTTATTTTGAAGGATCTGTAGGGGTTTTATATGCGTCCAAAAAGTATTTAAATAAATAATTGTGCAATAATTTAAATAAGGAGCAATCAAAGAATGATAAATTATTTTTAAAATTGAAAATGGAAAAAACATGTTGCAAACGATACATAGACCCAATATTTTGCGAAAGTTTCACCCTTAAATGATCAATATGAGTTTGAAATGACAAAAGGGGATCAATAAAAACTCCTAAATAACGATACGATTGAACTCTACGTATTTTATGCTCACCAACTTGAAGCTCCTGACATGAAATTTTTTTAGTAGCACGTTTTGAATGACCAAAAACCATAAATTCAGTCTTCTTAAAATTCGGTACTAAATAATTAGAAACAAACCATCGATTAACTGAACTAACAGTGTTAAACAAATTTTGAATCAATGTAGATGAATCCTTCGCTTTAACAGAAACAGCTGTGTCATCTGCAAATAAAATTGCAAGACCATTATTTCCCTGCAAACATCGTGGAAGATCATTAATATACATCAAAAATAAAAGCGGACCTAATACCGATCCTTGTGGGACACCAATATCTTCAAGATCATTTAAACTAGACAAATGTCCATCAACATCTACCACGATTTTACGTCCATAAAGGTATGATCTTATTATTTCTAGTCCTTTCCCTCTTATACCGGAATTTTCCATTTTATCAAAAAGAATTTCATGGTTTAAAGTGTAAATGCTTTTTTAACATCGTAAAAAAACAGTAGATACATGATAATTACTATCTAAGCAGTCATTTATTTCTAATACAAGAGCTGCAACTGCTTGTTCCGTCGAATGGCCTGCCCTAAATCCAAACTGATATTTGGTAAAAAAATTTATTTTATCTAGATAATTAGTAATCCTTCCTTTTAAAATTTTTTCCAATACTTTAGACAATGGTGATAAAATTGCAATAGGACGATAATTATTTGTATCAGATTTATCTCCTTTTTTATGCAATGGTATTACACGTGCAATTTTCCATCTTTTAGGAAATGTACCTGAGAAAATACATAAATTTAAAATATGAAGCAATGGTTCAAAAATTACACCTGCAATATTTTTTAGCAAATTAGTTGAAAGTTCATCATATCCCAATGAATTACCATTTTTTAAATTCTTAATGACCTTTTGAAATTCTGCAAAAGTAACCGGGGCCATAAATATGCTCGTATCTTCAGTGGGCGGTAGATATTTTGTATGCGACCTTGGGGAAGAAAGGTCAACTTGTCCTGAAACAACAGATGATCCAATACTAGCAAAATATTCACTAAACTTCTTAGCAACAGCTTGTGGTCCTCTAAATTCTTTACCATTAATATCAAATAACACTTCAGAGTGTATCTGCCTTGATGGCTGGACAAACGGGGGCACAATGTGAGAGAGCTTGTCTGAGGGAGGGGAATTCATGTACTTGTAGAAAACAGCCATCGATGCTGCATCAATCCTTTCATTTAGAGGCTGGAGCGAGTCATGTGTAGAGGCGTAGCCCACCCTACTTGCCTTTTTCTGGATCTTCTGGAGTGGTGCCAACAGCGTTTTTGGAGGACCAGCGTATAGCGAGCATCCACATTCAGCTGTGGGTCTGATACAGGACTTGTAGAGTGGGATAAGCGAGCTGGATAGAAGAAGATTTTTAAAGCGAAGGGTGCCTCCCAGCTTTCTTGCGCAGGAGGTTCTCACCGTACCAAGGTGGTTATTCGAAGAGAGATCGGCGGAGAAATGAATCCCCAATAGACGAAGCTCGTCGACTCTCATTATATTTTCATGTTTGAAAATGAAACTTGAGTGTTCACATGGCATCTTTGATCAGGTAATAAGAAGCTCATTTGTTTTCGATGCATTGAAGTTGATGATCCTTGCATCAGACCACTTTTCAATTTTAAAAAAAGATACATCTGTAGGGAAAGAATGAAACCATCCTTTTCTAGGCTTTTAGCCGTTAAATTACCTAAAAAGGCTAAAATACTTTTCTTATCTGGAGAGGAGGAGGCTCAAGTCTGTTAATTACCCAGTGCATGGGTAAGTTCATGTTTCGGAAAAAATTATTTCATCTTCTTCAATGTAAATTTATTCGGCTCTTTCGGGCCAAAGATCAGGTAATATATTTTTTGCGGGTTAATGCACTGAAAAAAGTACTTGAAAATCTAATCAATTTGTTTGACGCTGTAGATCTATCGGGAACCGACTCATTGAGTGGTTAGGCTACTCATTCAGACATTCGTTTATATTTGTATTGAACTTAGGGATTAAAATGGGTAGGTAGGTGACTTGTCATGTGGAAATTATTGATGTTGATAGCAAAACTTGATATTCTTTCAGTGATTTTTTTTTAATTAATATGTGTAGTTTTAGTGTGAGATTTGAATTTGTAATTGATTATACACTATCGTATGTTAGAGCTTTAGGAACCAAAATAATAAAAAAGACAATCTAAAAAAAAAATAAAATAATAAATAACCTTAGGTAAAAAGAAACAACAGAAAATCTTATTTATCCCATAGAAAAATTATCCCATATCTTTGGATAAGAGCATGGGAATTAAGGTGAAAGCCACCTTAGCCAACAAAATTCAATTCATAATTTAAAAAAGTTGTTTAATTTGAATATTTAGTTTGATTACGTAATTTTATGCTATGTAATTCTAGTAAAATGTTTATGAATATGTATTTTTAGAGCTCGCAGAATGAGAATGGAGCCAAAAAAACCACGTGCCCCGCCCAAAATTGCCACCGATGTTAATGTAGAGGAATTGGCGAAACTAGGTCAACTCTCCATAGCGAATGTGCCTACCATCACAGCCTGGCTTAAGGTTAAAGGAGTTCAGGTGAAATCAAAAGACAAGCGACAGGATTTGGTTAACAAGGTCCATCAATCATTAGGCCTTCCTGTTCAGTTTTAATTTTCTTTATTTTAATCTTTCTCTATTTTCTTCTTTTCTTCTCTGTCTCGACTTTCTTCTATCCTTCTCCTTAGTTTATCTGATTGTAATTCTAACAACTAAAGCCTAGATCTAAAACCTATTTGAAGGGATAATTGAGGGCGTATTACTTGAACTAATAAAGTACGAAAAATCGCTTTTTCATAAGAATTATTGATGAATACAGTTAAACGCTGCGTTTCTTCAGTTGTAAATCAATAGACAATTTAAATAAATAGAAAACTTATATACAATAGCTTTATAAAATTCGACACCTATGTATGTTCATACCGGAAGGTTAAGTAGGATCCCCCTCCCATAAAAAGATTTTTAGGAAACGGTGTTGAACCATATAATCTTTGCTTAATCAAATGGGATGTTGTAGAATATCAATTTGCTATACACTGTCTTCTGGTTGTTAACTTTGTTATGTTTAAACTGTTTTGATATGGTTTTTTTTTTTTTTTTTTTTTTTTTTTTTTTTTTTTTTTTTTTTTTTTTTTCTTCTGTATATTTAGCTTTAACAATTCATTAGTCGATAGATGAATTTTTAAATATTTGAATTTATCATAATGCTATGTTGTAGGTCTGTTATCAGAGCTGTTGTTTATTTTCGGAAAGAGTATTTTCATGTTGTTTGAGCAGAACATAAGCTATGCTGGGATAAACATGTATGGTATCTTTATTGTGAGACAAGATTGTAGGTGCGGATCCAAGGGGTGGATTTTGGGGTTCATGATCCCCCTAGAAGGTCGAAAGTTGCTCTAATTACACGAGTTAAAGGGGCTAAAAATACCAATTGTGGAGTTGAATTCCTATCAGTACCCCCCCCCCCCCCCAAACACTAATTATGTTTCTACATCTATAAGATTGAGTTTTACATAGATAGCAGTATAGCTGAGGAGATGATCTGGTTTCTGTTTAGGATTTTGTATATTTTTGTTTGTTAATTCTCGAGTGAGTCATTCAGAAGCCAAATTGGTTAAGCCCATAAAAAAAGTTACATATTTGGTTTTGACTTTAATTTGCCAATTATTTTAAGGAAAAGATGCCTTATATGTTTGTTATTTATTGTTTATTTTTAGCGTCATAGAACGTATTCTTTTTGCCCTGATATTGGTCCCCTTTCCCCCTCTTTTGAAAAAATTGGAATAAGGGGCATAAAACGCATTCTTGTTACATTTTGTTTATTTCCGATTTTTGTTTGTGTAGGGGTTTGCTGAAATATTTTGTTTAATTTCATTCTGGTGGGGACTTAGTTTAATTAACCCATATAATTAGTTTATGCTTTATTTTATTATATTATAATTAGTATATAATATAATTAATATATAATCATTTGAAGATAATAACAGTTTCAGCATTTTTATATCAATCCTTAAGAACGTACCAAATTAAGATTCAAAAGTTAAGTTTTTAAATCCCGAAAAATTAAATCCCAAAAATTCATCTTTGAGAATGGCTCAAAAACGTTTAATTAGGCCAATGATGTCCTAAGTTCTTTATACCAGAGTACGCTAAACGCCGTTTTATTAATAATAAAAAGAAGAAAATATAAAAGTCTCTATTACAAAATTAATAGAAATATAATATTTATTAATTAGCGTACAGTTGCTGACACTATGTATTTGCCCCGTCCTGATATTTGTCCGCTCTCCTCCCTCTCGTGAAATTGAAACAAATGGGCTTAGAAACACACGTTTTCCTATTTCGCTTGCATCCAATTTATAGGCTGCTTATCAGAGTCCAATTAAAGTTGCTTTACTGAGGAATAAAAACACACATCGTCAGTTCCATCTTTGTCTAGATGATATAATTGTAATATTTGCTCAATTGTCTACGTTTCCAGATGTTATAAAAAAAGGTTATAAATTCACTTAGTTCTTAAAGACAATTTTAATGGTAATTTTAAACATACCGGTAAAGTAGTTTCTTAGCCAGTGGAAACAGTCAAGGCGAAGCTATGTTTTGTTTATATGAAATGAGTTGTAATGCCCTTAAGATGAAGGCCTTAGTTCATAAATTGTTTTACCAAGGGAAAAGAGCGCAACGCCAGTTTCACCAGTGATTAATTAATATAATTATTTTTGATTATTATTATAATTAGCATAATTATTATATTTATACTTATTGTTATAACTAATCAGGTTGCAATATTTACTGAATTGTGTATTGTTGCCGATGCCATAAGACGTTCGACTTATAAATCACTTCATCTCTTAAAGTCAATTTTTATGGTAATTTCAGAAATACTGGGGAATAAGTTTTTTAGCTTTTATAAACAGTCAAAGCGAATTTATATTGTGTTTACACGATAATGATGGGAAAAAAATTAAAAAAAATATTTTGGACGAGTATAACCGTTTTACAGACCGACTGACCGTTTTAATGGTTTGTTTGAACTGACCGCTAGACTACACATGTTGGACGTGTGACCTGTTTCCTAGGCCGTGATCTGCGAATCGTTCTTCGAAAAATAGAGAACGATTTTAAAGCTTCGAATCCATTTGCAATCGCAACGGTATAAATCAAGGAATAAAGCGATATAAGAGAAAAGGGCAATAGAACAATATGCGTTTTAAGCTTTAGAAATAAATAGCTAAAAAACTGAAGATGTTTCGGAAATAAAAATATAATTTTGAAAAAAACGAAAGAAAGAACATTTACGATTTTTCTGTGACAAGTTTCTTGATCCTAAAGCATAATATAAGTACGAAACTTGTGATATCCATTAAAGTTATCTTGCTCGTAGATTCAAAGATATCAGGAAAATCCCAGTTTTAAATTATTTCCTTAACGAATTATTTCCTTAACATTTAAAAATGATTCATTTAACTAGTTTCATGAAAAAATCGCTTGAAACTTAACCTTAATAAACAATTAAATTTAATGTGAAAAAACTGTCAATTTATCTTAATGTGGCTCATAATTACAAATTATGTGCCTTTGGGCTATATGCGCTATTTCGTGATTTTTTTTTGTGGCGAGAGAAAGGGGACATGATTCCCAAATCCTCCAGAGCAAATGCACATTCTCTGACGACATTAAAGTTGCAAGTCTTAAGACGGCGTAAGTAACTGTCTAATGGATTTAGTATGGCATTTCTGGTAGCAGCTCATCTTGCAATATTTCATATAAGTTAATAGAATAATTTATAAATTAATAGAAAATATAAAGTAAATTA
Source organism: Artemia sinica (assembly GCA_027921565.1). Lineage (NCBI taxonomy): Eukaryota > Metazoa > Arthropoda > Branchiopoda > Anostraca > Artemiidae > Artemia > Artemia sinica. Next base: position 18,417,891 of record CM051270.1, on the reverse strand, counting down.
ATAGAAAGTAAATTTATTTTCAGTTTGATTCAGTGACTTAAGTTTTCGCCCCAGATATGCTTCTTAAGAATGAAGTTTGAGCCTTCCCCACTAAAATTATCCGAAAATTCAGTTTTAAAGCCCGAATTCTATCTTAAACTAAAAACTTGACCGATAACTTCGGTGGGTTTTTCTTATTTAAAAAAAGTCCTCTCCCCATTCCTGTTATTCCTTGGCACGGGCCAAAACTGGATTAATTTTATTTTTCTGTTGAGTTAATGCGTGTTAGAAAAAAAGTCTTTCATCGAGTCGAAGTGAGTTTAAATAGTTTTTTTTTTTAGTATTTAAGTAGTGGTTATCTCATTTTAGTTTTTTTTGTTGCTTTTATTATAATAAACTTTTTTCCATGCTAACGTTAGATTTTAGTCATTTCAGTTCGTTAACTTTTTTTGAATGTTAGAGTTAAAATAGTATCTTTGGTACTTGTTAATGAAACGAAACACAGTCCAGAAGTTTGCTGAATGTAAGATTTGAGAAAACCGGTTTCATAGCCACAAAGACAAATGACGGGTGACAGAATGCATTGGACTTGTATAATTTGGGCTATGTATTTGCACATTCGGGGGGTGGGGGTAAGGTTACGTTGTGCTGTCCGAATTCTTCACCGTGACCCAGCCCCCTAATGTGCAAATACATAGCCCAAATTATATTATTATATAAACTAAAAGTTATATGAAGGTTATATTTCATTAGGATTGACCTAACTTGACTTCTTGAACGTATTTCGTTTAATTAACAAGTGCCGTATCTTTTTATGCAAGTTATTTTAAGGTACAAAAGAGTCATATATCTATTCAGGGCGCCAGAAAGTTTGTAGCACCGATAAACGCGAAAACTAAAGTTTATCTACGAGAGCGAAAAACAGTGCCATCTAGCTTAATCTGGAAATTAAATGTTAGCAGGTCTTAGTATGGCGTAAGTAGCTGTCCTTTGAATTAAGCATTACAGCTCTGGTAAGGGCACATCTTTCTATATTTAAAGATGTTTATATAAAGTACTAGAAAGCAAATTTATTTTCAGTTTGATTTAATGGCTTTAGGGACACCCTGTGTAGTTTTATAAAGTTTTCACCCAGAAAAATGAAAAGCAAAGATTTCATTCTATATAAAACCTAACACAACATTGAAAACTACAAATTGAAGACTAAACTAAGGACAAGTATTTTATTTACCTAAGTGTACCTGCTTAATCTTGGTTGTTAATAACAGAGAAATAGCTAAACTTATAGTCAAAATTAATATATTTTTGAAAAGCCAAGCCTTCTGTCTAAAACCTGACACCCTATTGAAAACCGTAAAGAACTTGAAGAGAAAGGCAAGAAAAAGCATGTTTATTTACTGAAAAATAATCATGATAATAATCTATGAAACTGAGGGTTCAAATTTGGGACGTTTGGCACAGTTCCTAAAACCTTCACAGTGTGCAAGCGCAATGGTCAAAATAGCGACACTGGGTGGTTACACTTTACAAATAATCGTGAGACGTGAGAACTATATTCGCCAACCTTATCTTAATTCGATGCTTGAAATGACGGTTTGGACGTAAATATTTTGAGAATTTCACTTGCCAAATAATAATTTTAACAGACGAACAAAGGGTATCCATGATTTTGATTGATTGTTTTTGGTTTCCGGTGGGTTTTACAAAATAAAAACTATTAAAAAAGAATAACAATTTCGTTTATACGCATTATTGTCACGTTTCACGTGTCTGGCAAGAATTTGTTGTTGTTTTTTTTTTTTGGGGGGGGGGGGGGTAAACTTGTTCCCTCCTGGATAGGCCTACGGCCTTGCAGCTTAATCATTGATCTCAAATATAATGGCTGAAAATATTGTTTTAGACGGACCATGGTCAACAATACTTTGAAACCGCAAAAAAATTCTGGAATAAAACAAAAAAACTTGAAAGTGGGAGGCTCTCTTTTTACGCATGTTTATTTATTATATTACTGGAAAGTTTAGTAAAATCATGACCAGGTGAATGAAGACGTTTTTCATTTACATTGTTTCGAAGAAAATCCATGAGAAAAAACGAATTACCTGTTCCATTCCAAGTTTCTGATCAAGTTGCTACAGAAATCTTGATATTTATCAAATCTAAAAACAATCTTGAATGACACACAACAAATTCTAATTTTGTGCTAGTATTTTTCTAATAGGGACCTTTCAACATTTGTTTTGTATTTCATGTATATTTCCCAGGAAAGAATGTCCCATTTAAACAAATATTATTGAACTCGGTATTACTGCTGAGCTCGCGTCACCTATTCCATTAAAAAAATTATGAGAAAAAGAAACAAATGGAACTGCTCAGTGTAATGAGCGCTGGCATTGCAAGGGTGGACAATTCAATGTCTGGACAAGGCAAGAGTCAGGATATCATATTGAACAAAATTCAGAGCTTGTTTTGAGGCACTTGTTACAAGTTTATGGCGAAACAATACGATTTCATTAATCCGAATACTGGCCGAAAGCGTTCGTACATGTTGCGTGCTAGCTGGAATTCTGTCCAAAGGGCGTATCTCGAAGTGCAAAAAAATCTTTCTCTAAAAGCTTGAAACCAACTGATGTGTCAACATTCAAATTTCATTTTAAAACTCCTCCTACATATGCTCAAGGCTTTCAACCTTCAGGTGTCACTAATCTCAGTCAGCAGAAGCTTCATCAGAAATATTAATGGGGCTATGAGGGGATAGTGTTAAAATATGAGTATTTTTAATAATTAAAACGTGAGAAATATGAATGGTAAAGCTTTAATATTCGTTAATTCTCAGAAATTTGGTCATTTGCCTGCATTTATCCCAATTCGATGATGATTGTACAGAAGTTAATACACTAAAGACGTTAGTCGACCGTATTCACAAAAAATTAATACAAAATCAACTAAAAAGTTAATTTTTGATCGTTCCAGCTTTTAATTTGCTCTCACTTGGGACGGAAAATGTAAGTTATATTTAATATTATTAACTTTTTGTCGAACCTGGAACACGCTTCTCGAAGACAGAAGAAGAAATCTTGATTAGAGCGTGGTTGGATGGAAAAAATTTATTCGGAGTATTTAAGATGCTTCTTTTGAAAATGTACGCGTCGATCAAAGAATCAGTCAATCAATTTCACATGGTCATATGCTGTTGCTTTAATTCGATTTTTGCTGAATTTGACTGTGGAATAATTCTGATATTCCCAAAATAAGAGAATTGGCATTTGCTGGCCAATCCTACTACACATACTTGGATAAAACAATTTAATTATGAAGTTAATCCTGTGTATGTTTTGAATCATTGATTTCCATAACTAATTCCGACTTTAGTGTTTCTTAAAAGGATATTTTTGTAGAATAATTGTTGAGTTTTATTGTGGATGTTAAAGTGGGTAGGGGAGGAAGCGTGGGCAGAGAGGATAAAATGGAGTTGGGATTAAGAGTCGAGTGTTGATCGGTGACGAAAATGTGATTCGATAAAAAAAAAATATATATTTTTATTTAACTATATTATTTTTAACTTAATTATTTTTAATTAATTTTCTATCATTGTTTATCAAGTTTTTTTTTTTACCGAATAATTGCTTTTAGTCCATTATATAAGTTATTAACTTTTTATTTTAATTTTGTTATAACAGTTTTAATTAAATAACTGGATTAACAGGTAGGTAGTTATGTGAAATTCTTGTGACCACAAACCCCCATAGGTTTTTCTCAATCGCAAAGCGTTATTTTTATTTATTTATTTGTGAATGTTAAAAATAAAAACTTAAACGTGAACTACTTATTGCAATCTCTTAAAGTTACATTTCAAATCTTGAACATGGCTCAAATTGTTTTGAATATAATATTTTGATGCCAGAATAAGAACCAGGCAAGAGAAAATTCAAAATACATAGCACTTATAATTGTTAAGTAAAATCCCGCAAAAAAAGCGATTACTACTGAAGTTACACAAATCGACTGCAGCCAAGACCAGAAGTGCATACAGGACTGAGCCCATAAGTTAGTCAGAGGTTGGAGGAAGGGGACTAAGACACTACCATTAAAGATCAGGAAAACTACCATTGATTAAAAATCAATGAACAAATAAACTTTCAAATGGAGAAAAATCCATTTATTTAGACAGTGAAAAAACAGGTATAAAAGTCCAGATATTTCGATCACATAAACAGCGACCGTCTTCAGTAGAGATACTAAAATAATAAAATTGAAACTAGCATATAAATATGCTACTTTCAATTTTATTATTTTAGTATTTCTACTGAAGGAACAAAAATTTACAGTTGCATTTACTATAAATGATGATTCTTTGGAACCACCGCCTGAACTGATGTGTCAAAAATGAAAATGAAGAGTAAAGACACAGGCGGTTAGAATAAATGTGAAAACGACAATTAGAGCGTGTTAAAAAATAAAATAAAGAGTAAAGACACACGCAGTTAGGAGACATACGACAACGGACAAGTGAGGGAGTTCAAAATGAAAAAGAAGATCAGGAGTCAATGAAAACCAACCTGGATTTTCCAGTGAAGAAGTTGTCGTAAAAACTTCAAAAGGGGCTCATTCGATTGAAAATTGAAAGTTGTAATACCATTTTTAAGAGTAAAAAGCGATAGGAGGGCAACCAACCCTCCTCCCACACCCATTATTACCCGGATATATCCAATTACAATTTTAAGATAGCCACTTCTATCCTTGCCTGCTGGATGAAGCTATGAAAGTCCTCCTCCTCTTTTAAGCTCATATTTATCTCAGGTCGGATTTTTGGATATGGTGATAAATAAAAGTTCAAATAGGGATAAAATCCTTTTAATCGACAGTGTTTCACAAACAGTGATAGAAATAAATTGGATATATCAAACTCACTGCAATTAAAATTAACCAAAGTTGAAGTTGATGCTGAAACTATAAGGAAGAAAAATCGGAAACATACATCCTTCCATTGAAATGCTTTGCAAAAAAACTTGTAAGTGTAGTTATGTAAGTAATAAAAAAATTCCTTAAGTCGTGTTTCTTATTGCCATTGAACCCTAGTGTAACTGAACCCCTTGCTACTGAACTATCGTACATCTAACTCCAGGTGCAACTGAACCCCCGTATTACTGAGGGTGTTGATTAGTGACAGAAATATGATTTGCCATAATTTTTTTTTTTAAATTCTATTTAACTATTATTGTTTTTAACTTAATTGTTCTTAATTAATTTTCTGTCATTGTTTTTAAAGTTACGCGAGAAGTTTTTTCTTACCGAATAACTATTTTTAGTCCATTATAAAAGTGATTAATTTTTTATTTAAACTTGTTATGATAGTTTTTATTAAATAACTGAATTAATAGGTAGAAAGTTCCGTGAAATTTTGAGCGACCACAAGCCCACATTGTTTTTTCTGAAGCGCAGAGTGTTGTTTTTATTTATTTATTTTTGAATGTTAAAAATAAAAACTTAAACCTAAACTACTTATTCCAATCCGTTTTAAGGCTGCATTTAAAACCTTGAATATGGCTCAAATTCTTTTAGATACAACTTTGATGCCAGGCTAACGACCAGGCAAAAGAAAATTCAAAATACATTGCGGTTATAATTGTAAAGTAAAATCATGCGAACAAAGCGATTACTACTGAATTTACACAAATTGACTACAGCCAAGACCAGAAGTGCATACAGGAATGAGCCCATAAATTAGTCAGAGGTTGGGGGAAGAGGACTAAGACCCAGAATCTTGTTTTGAAGGGGGAAGGGGGTGAAGTTCGCTCAATTTAGACTGAGTTCCAATTATATGTGATTTTCTTGAGTTGCAAATAGTCATGTAAGCCGTAACAATTATAATAGATTGCTATATAACAAGCCTGTCAATATTTCAAAATTTAAAAAAGGGGTCACATGATTTTTCAAGGAATCTTATGTTTGAAAAACAGTGTTTTAACGCCTAAATATCTGGATCGCTGTGTGTTTTTTCCAAAATAAAAATACTAGGCGGGGTGGGGGTCTTCATATAAATGTTAAGGGTGGTTAATTTTATCCTTATGGCTTCATTAAATGAATGACTTACTGCAGAAAGAAAATAGGAAGAACAAGTTTCACTTTAGATAGTTCATTGACTGATATTGACAAATATTCACTGTCATTATCAGTAGCAAAATTCAACACTCGGGTTCGAGGGTACCTCCAGGGGATGAAAAGGGGTAGTTTTCTGACCAAGTCTTTGCCAAATCTCTTTCTTCCAGACAAATTAATGTTAAAGCTCTTGTTTACTATATATTATTTTATTGAGTTATCCATATAAAAACGAATTTTTATCTAGCCTATAAAATTTAAAATTCCAGATGTGTTCCACTGTTTTAGTAATTGTTTCAGTTCACGTCACTTAGGGTCAGCTGGTCAAATGAAATTAACTAGTGGAGGGGGGTTCCTGGCCAGAGCGTGCATAAATTCTGCGAGGATGACGTTCCGTTCATTTCCAGTTCTTTTGATGAGCTCCGAACGAATATATGACAGAAAACCATCTATAGGCTCGTCCTGCTGGCTTTCAGAAGTAACAACTTGATTTTGTTGCATTTCTGTTGCTACCAATTCACTAGGGCTATTTGGAGGCTCTTCTCTTATTTTCTTCTTAGGAGGTTGTCTGCAAATTTCTAAGCGACCTTCTCTCGTATCCTCTTGTGAACTATCTGGCCTAGAAGGCAGAATCAATTAGATACATTTATAATCATTTAGGTATATATATATATATATATATATATATATATATATATATATATATATATATATATATATATATATATATATATATATATATATATATATATACCTAAATGATTATTTAGGTTTTACTTTTCTTTGAGAAACTTGTTTTGTGGAAAGGTTTTTTTTTAATTAATTAAATTAAAAGACTATCCGTTTTTCTTTAAAATAGTTTTGATGGTCAAATCTATCTGAAAAGTTGTCGAATCGTAACATGTCGAACTTTGCGAGATTAGAAATGCCGGTTCTTCCTCTTGCTGCATAGTGATGGGTCCAAGGGGGGAAGTAGGTGAAGAGAAAATGTCATCAAAATTCTAGCTCATGGACTATAAAAGAAATGGGTGCTTGGCCTAAGGATCAGTCGTGCACAAAGAATCCTCGAAATTATAGTCAGGGGATTTGTGAAACAATGGACTTTTATTTAGCAAGAGACAAGGAACTACACTGCGAAGAAACTACAGTATTTTTATTTCCTGTTTTTGCCATTCCGTTCCATTTTCCATTTTTGTAATTTTTCAGTTGGTAGCTAACTAGGTTATATAAAATCTATTGAGTCATTTTCGTGTGCGTTGTCAGTTTGTAGTTTAATAAATGTTTAATGGATCCCTCCACAAGCTTGCTTCCAGGGACTCGTTTTTTTTCTCTTTCGCTCGTTCGTGTTTGTGGTATATTTAGCGTACAATAAAATAATGATTCTGATATATATATATATATATATATATATATATATATATATATATATATATATATATATATATAGTATATATATATATATATATATATATTATATATATATATATATATATATATTATATATATATATATATATATATATATATTTGTAATACATATTATATTTTGTAATACAACTCGTTTTCAGTATTTACAGTGAGAGAAGGAGGCAATACCCAAATTCTTGATTGAAGTGATTTTTGTTCGTTCAAGCATGATTTGCATATTCAATTTAAGTTTCACTCGTTTTAAGGTTTCTTTATACATTTATATTAGTATCTATTGTGCGTTTGTTTGCACTGATTGTTTATTTAATTTCTGTTTGTTTTGGGTTTCATTTATACTTCGGTAGAAAATTTTTTTTTCGTTTTTAGATTGATTTGCATATTCGATTTAAGCATTAATCGCTTTGAGATTAGTTTGTTCATTTATATTATTACTTCTTGTATGTTTTTTTGCTATGATTGTTTATGATTTGCTCTAGGGGCATAAATGGTTCTTATGGAAGGGATGCTCATATAAAGTTCAAAGAGGGCTCATGTAAATGGAAATTGAGTTTTAGTTCAATTTTTTTTTAGAGTCAAAAGATATCGGAGGGAAGCTAGCCCCCCCCCCACCTCACAGCTTTTTCCCCCAAACCCCTCCGATACAAATTTTGATAGCCATTTTTTTTAAAACAGTTCAAAGGTCAGATAACAAAACTCCAGTGTCGATAGAACCACCCAGGGCCCGGGGGGCAGGCGTTGTAAGTTATGTCCTTGGGGCGTATATGGTCCTTATGAAAGGAAAGGTCCTATAAACTTCAGAGAGGGCTTATTTGATTGGAGATTAAAAGTT
>CM051270.1:18277060-18404560 GCA_027921565.1 Artemia sinica | reverse complement strand
CTGGAATATTGTTCGTTTGGACCTATTTGGCTCAGACAGGTATAGCATAAATTTAGGATGTTCACAATAGCATGTTTTTTTTTTATCGGTATCTCTCGCAGCTATATATATATATATATATATATATATATATATATATATATATTATATATATATATATATATATAATATATATATATATATATATATATATATATATATATATATATATATATATATATATATATATATATATATAATATATATATATATATATATATATATATATATATATATATATATATATATAATATATATATATATATATATTATATATATATATAGATATATATATTATATATATATATATATATTATGCTGCCCCGTTCTGTCTGCAACCTCTATCTTCAATCGCTCAAACAGCTCAGGATGTTCCTGCAGCTCAACATTTTTTGTCGCTATTTTCAACATTTTTCTTGGGTCCTAGGATTTATGCAATCCTAGACAAATGGACCAAGTATTACGAATTATAGAACATATAGACTACTGTAGTTAACACAATAAGTAACATGTGCGGATCAATTTTTTGTAAGTAAAATAGGAAACAGTTTTTTTTTTAGAATTCCCATCAAAATGGCGTAATCCATTAGCAATATACGACGTGACACATTGCTGAGGGTCGAAGGCCCAAGTTTTTGCCTGAGTGAAGTTAGGACCATTTACAAGTGCCAAAGGCTTGAGCTACCACCCGAGAAAATCTAGGGCTATTTAAGAGAGCCAAAGGCACGTCTGAGTGAAATGAGGGCAATCAAAAGGCTTTTAAAACGCGATACAGCTGATTCGAAATGCTAAAGACAAAAGAAACTTAGAGCAGTTGCCTCCTTGCTCAAACTTGGGTCGTAGTGTATCGATTTACGCCAAAGCCGCAAAATTTCACGACTACAGGATAATAATGAATAGCAATGATATAGAATAGCAATGAATAGAATAGTAATGGCATGATTGGTATTCATTCCCTTCTTCCAACTGTCAAACTACATTTTGAAAGTTTTTTATGTTATTGGGCCTCTAATTTCAGTTACCAGAGGATTTAAGAAAATAATATTGAGGCCGGTGGAAGGGGGAAACGAATTGATTCTTTATAGGTATAGTATATTATAGAGTGTATTATAGTTGATAGCATAAAGTTGTAATATAGTTAATAGTAAATGGTATGAAAACAATTACAGTATAGCCATTTTTGTAGAGACAAAAGAAAAATATATTTGCTCAAACGCAAGATCAAAAGGCTAGCTCTTTCTCGTTCTGGCACTGATGCATTTATGGTAATTGTCGTAGCTCCTCATGTCAACGTCACCAAGGAAGTTAACCAATCATTATGAGTGAAATAAAATGCACGACTACATTACCATCAATATCTCGGTCGCAATTTCTTGAATTCAGTAATGTTCAACTTTTAAGTTTAATCTTTACAATTGAATCAGAATAAACCTTTACGGCATGATTTTTGAAATTGTAGCTCTTTACTTATCTTTGGAAACTTTTTTTGCGGAAAAGTTTTTAAAATTAATTAAAAGAACCAACCCGGATGTTTTAGTACCAGAAAAGACTGAGGACCTTGTGAGCATAAATTTATTTTAGAAAATAGGCGTTTTCTCGGTAATCTAGAAATTCGTAAAAACATAAAAAGGAAACTTTTTGTCAATTGTTAAAAATATTTAATAATATTTCATTTTCATAGAAACTATAGAGAATAATTACATGAAACTTAAGACACATATAAACTGCCATAAACAGAAGTAAGAAATATGGCTTCTAAAAATCATGATGTCATTTCCACTTTACTGAAAACACAACGCATTTCAAACTATTTCACTTTTTTAACACTAATACATCCAAAAATGATGAGACTTTCAGGAAAGAATATCAGCATCTAATAAATTGTTAATGTACATTTCATTAGTTCTTGTCATTATGGTTATGATGGGTATTTTCATGATTAGGTGAATTTTTATCGTCAGGTGACTCTGATGTTACTCGGGTATTAGAAATCACAAAGAGCCATGTGCTGAATAAGTGAAGGAAACAGTTAAAAAAAAAAAAAAAAAAAACAATAATGACCATACCGTACTTTTAAGTTCGATTAATAGGCCAGGGTGATTTTTTGTTTCTCTGATAGAATAATTTGTAGTTTCTAAAATATTTTTTCTTTCGTTATCTTTTTAAAGTAGCATTTTTGATGAGTAGCGTAGAGCTAAATTTACCGTCTGAATTTTCAATCTCAGAAATCTTTGAGACACTTTATTTTTTTTACTAACAGTTACGAATCTAGGCCAAACCTGACTTTTCACATTGAAAATGTATGTCAGTTTTCTGAAACAAAATATTTTCTAGAATATTTCTCTTTTTTTAGAATATATTTGGTGTCAAAAGCGATTTGCAGCCTATATTATTAATTTTAGAGGTTTTTCTGTTCAACACTCTTAAAGTATGCACTATTTCGGAACACATTCTGTAATGTTTATACCTGTGCTCCAGTTCGGCCCTGGTGTCTCCTCTAGAAGAAGGTGAAGAGATGCAAATATATGGGACGTGATCTAAAGATTCATCGTGCCTGCTAACCTCTGATGGCTCTCTTTCGCAATTTGAAGTGCTTTCTGCTTGGGAGCTCATTTTGGGATGTTCAAGGGATCCCAAGGGAAAGTATAACCTATAAAGGAAAGTTGCGATTAGTCATATCAAAAAGAGTACAGTCCATGTAATTTAAGAAAAATTTCTTTCTTGAATCTCCCACTCAGTTTTGTTTATGTAGGAAAAGCGTTCAAATTGATATTTAACCTCCTTCCTTTGGAGCTGTGGGTAATTTTTACTGCGGTTCGGCAATCTTTAATCTAGCTCATTGTGACATTTTATAATAACAATAAGAAGTTTTAACAATAAGAAAAAATCTTCTTGTCATAAAGGAAAGTTCTAACAAGCCATGCTACAAAATCTCAGGGCCGCAATCCTATTTTTAAATAAGTTTCCCTTCTTAAATCTCTCATAATAGTTCGCCTATCGGAACAGCACTCAAACTGATTTTTCATCTTCGTCTTTCGAAGCTATTTTTTACTTAAGCTTAATCTTCTGTGCCAGTTTTACAAAAGAAAATTTTAAGAATAACAAAAATCTTCCTGTCGGTAAGGAAAAGCTGTAATGAGCCACACTGAAGATTCTTAGAACTGCAATCCCTGTTTAAAACAAAATTCCTTTCTTCAACCTTCCAGAGAAATCTTCCTGTCGTAACAGCACTCAAATTGATATTCATCTTCTTCCTTTAAAGCTGTAGGTAATTTTTACTGCAGTTAAGGAATTTTCTATTCGGCTTATTGTAAGAATGTTACAGTTTCAATAATAAAAAATCTTCCTATTGGTAAAGGAAGGTTGTAATGAGCCAAATTAAAAGCTATTACGACTGAAATCCAAGTGTTTTAAAAAAAAATCACCCTCTTCAAATTTTCCATTAAAATTTTCTTGTCAGAACAGCGCTCAAATTAATATTTCATCTTCTTCTTTGAACTTACTGGTAATTTCCACTGCAGTAAAGCAATTTTTAATTTAGTTCATTGCAAGAGTTTCACAATAACAAATTGTAACGAAAAATATTCTTGTCGGAGCAGTGCTTGTCGGAGCAACACTTGTGTTAAGGGGGATAATGAACTCAATGAAAAGATTATATCTGCATCGAAGTTGTTAAAAGGACGTACCTCCAATACCCGAGGAATGGCTAAGGGTATTTAATTAAAGCTTTCAGACCCTGTTGAGAGGGATGTTGAACTAGATGAAAAGACACCATGTACATCCATCTTGTCAAAGGGAGTATCTATAATATCTTAGGACCTACTAAGGGTATTAAGTTGAAACTTCTAGGGAGTGTTGAGGAGATGTTAAACTTAATCAAAAGACGCTATATATGTCTATTCTGCCAAAAGTTGTCTTCAAAAGGACGTATTTACGATCATAGGCATCACGCTAGCGCTGCCTAAATAAAGAACGATGTGGGCACCATGTGTTTTTTTTTTTCTCCATACCCGGGCACTTCTATCGAAGGAGTTGTCGTAGATACTTCGAAAAGGGCTCATTCGATTGGAAATTGGAGTGGCAAGTCACATTTCATCTTCTGCCTTCGAAGAAATAAGTAATTTTTACCGCAGTAAAGTAATTCCCAATTTAGGTCATTGCAAACAGTTCACTTGTGTTAAGGGGGATATTGAACTCAATGAAAAGATTATATCTGCATCGAAGTTGTTAAAAGGACGTACCTCCAATACCCGAGGAATGGCTAAGGGTATTTAATTAAAGCTTTCAGACCCTGTTGAGAGGGATGTTGAACTAGATGAAAAGACACCATGTTGTCAAAGGGAGTATCTATAATATCTTAGGACCTACTAAGGGTATCTAGTTGAAACTTCCAGGGAATGTTGAGGAGATGTTAAACTTAATCAAAAGACGCTATATATGTCTATTCTGCCAAAAGTTGTCTTCAAAAGGACGTATTTACGATCATAGGCAGCGCGCTAGCGCTGCCTAAGTAAAGATCGATGTGGGCACAAAGTGTTTTTTTTTTCTTTTCTCCATACCCGGGCACTTCGTATCGAAGGAGTTATCGTAAAAACTTCGAAAAGGGCTCATTCGATTGGAAATTGGAGTGCCTAGGGTCCTTTTTAATAGTCGAAAGTGATTGGAGGGCAATTAGCCTCCCCCCCACGCCCATCATTCCCCCAAAGACATCCAATCAAAATTTTGAGATAGCCATTTTGTTCAGCGTAGTTGATTTCCAGATAAAAAATGTGTTTTGAGGAGGACACTCTCCAACAACCCTCGGGGCAAGGTTTTTAAGTTAAACCCTGAGGGCATATAAGAATGATGTTGGTACAATGTACTATTTATTGTTTTTTCCTTTAAAGCAGAGCACTTCATATGGAAGGGGTCGTCGTAGAAACTTCAAAAGGGGCTTGTGCGATTGGAAATTGAGAGTTCTAGAGTCCTTTTTAATAGTCGAAAGTGATTGGAGGGCAGCTAGCCCCCCCCCAGCCCATCATTCCCCCTAACAAATCCATTCAAAATTTTGAGACAGCCATTTTGTTCAGCGTAGTAGATTTCCAGATAAAAAAAATGTTTTTGAGGAGGACACTCCTCCACAGCCCTCAGGGTAAGGGTTTTAAGTTATGCCCTGGGGGCATATAAGGTTTTTATAGAAGGCGTTGTCGTAGAAACTTCAAAAAGGCTCATTTGATTGGAAATTCAAAGGGCTAGAGCCCTTTTTAATAGTCGAAAGTGATTGGAGGGCGACTAGTCCCCCCCCACGCCCATCATTTCACCAATCACATCTAATCAAAATTCTGAGAGAGCCATTTTGTTCAGCGTAGTTGATTTCCAAATAGAAAATATGTTTTTGAGAAGCCCCAGAGCCCTCAGGGCAAGGGTTTTAAGTTATGCCCTGGGGACATATAAGGTTTTTATAGAAAGGCGTTGTCGTAGAAACTTCAAAACAGGCTCATTCGATTGGAAATTCAAAGGGCTAGAGCCCTTTTTAATAGTCGAAAGTAATAGGAGGGCAACTAGCCCCCCCCCTACGCCCATCATTCCCCAAATACATCCAATAAAATTTTGAGATAGCCATTTTGTTCAGCGTAGTTGATTTCCAGATAGAAAATATATTTTTGAGGAGGACACTCCCCCACAAACCTGAGGGCAAGGGTTTTAAGTTATGCCCTGGGGGCATATAAGAGGTTTTTATAGAAGGTAGTGTCGTAGAAACTTCAAAAGGGGCTCATTCGATTGGAAATTCAAAGGGCTAGTGCCCTTTTTAATAGTCGAAAGTGATTGGAGGGCAACTAGCCCCCCTCCCCTACGCCCACCATTCCCCCAAATACATCCAATCAAAATTATTAGATAGCCATTTTATTCAACGTAGTTGAAAGTTTTGAAATTAGGTATTTAAGGATGACAACCCCTCCCCCACAGCCCTCAGGGCAAGGGTTGTAAATTATGCCCTGGGTGCACATAAAGTTTTTATTGAAAGCGTTGTCGAAGAAACTTCAAAAGGGTTCATTCAATTCGAAATTGAAAGGGCTATTGCCTTTTTTAATAGTTGAAAGTGATTGGATAGCGACTAACGCCCCTCTCATGCCCACCATTCTCCCAAACACATCGAATTAAAATTTTGAGATATCAATTTTGTTCAACGTAGTTGAAAGTTCCGGAAATTTTGTCTTTTAGGATGATAACCCCCTCAGAGCCCTCAGTGCAAGGGTTGTAAATTATGCCCTGGGGCATATAAAGTTTTTATTGAAAGCGTTGTCGTAGAAACTTCAAAAGGGCTCATTCAATAGGAAATTGAAAGGGCAATTGCCTTCATTAATAGTTGAAAGTGATTGGATAGCGACTAACGTCCCTCTCACGCCCACCATTTTCCAAAACACATCCAATCAAAATTTTGAAATATCCATTTTGTTCAACGTAGTTGAATGTTCTGGAATTTAGGTCTTTAGGAGGATAACCCCCTCAGAGCAAGGGTTGTAAGTTGTGCCCTGAGGGCATATAAGGTTTATATAGAAAGTTGTTGCATAAATTATAGACAGCGCGATCGCGCTGCCTAAGTAAAGAACGGGGACACTCGAGAACGAGACAAGAAACAGCGACTAAGTAAAGAGGAGGACACTCCCCTACAACCCTCAGGGCAAGGGTTCTAAGTTATGCCCTGGGGGCATATAAGAACGATGTTGGCACAATGTATTATTTATTAATTTTTTCCTTTAGAGCAGGGCACTTCGTATCGAAGAAGTTGTCGAAGTAGAAACTTCGAAAAGCGCTCATTCAATTGGAAATTGGAGTGGTTTGTGCCCTTTTTAATATTCGAAAGTGATTGGAAGGCGACTAACTCCCCTTCCACGCCCACCATTTCCCGAAACACATCCAATCAAAATTTTGAGATAGCCATTTTGTTCAGCGTAGTTGATTTCCAGATAGAAATTATGTTCTTGAGGACAGTCCCCCACAGCCTTTAGGGCAAGGGTTGTAAGTTATGCCCTGGGCATATAAGGTTTTTTATAGAAGAAACTTTAAAAAAGGCTCATTCGATTGAAAATTCAAAGGGCTAGTGCCCTTTTTAATAATCGAAAGTGATTAGAGGGCAACTAACCCGCCTCTCACACCCACCTTTTCCCCAAACACATCTAATCAAAACTTTGAGATAGCCATTTTATTCAACTTAGTTTTAAGTTCTGGAAATTAGGTCTTTGAGGATGACAACCTCCCCCACGGCCCTCAGGGAAAGGGTTATAAATTATGCCCTGGGGACGTATAAGGTTTTTATTGAAAGCGTAGAAACTTCAAAAGGGCTCATTCAATTGGAAATTGAAAGGGCTAGTGCCTTTTTTAATAGTTGAAAGTGATTGGAGAGCGACTAATGCCCCTCTCACGCCCACCATTTCCCCAAACACATCCAATAAAGATTTTGAGATAGCCATTCTGTTCCATGCAGTTCAAAGTTCAGGAAATTATACCTTTGAGCAGGACATTCCCTGTACAGTCTTCATGGCAAGGGTTATAAGTTATGCCCTGGGGGCATATAAGGTTTTTATTGAAATCTTTGTAGTAGAAACTTGAAAAAAGGCTCATGCGATTTAAAATTCAAAGGGCTAGTACCCTTTTTAATGGACGAAAGTGATTAGTTATATTTTTTGTTGTTCTTGTTTTTTAGACCAGGGCACTTCGTATCGAAGGAGTTTTCGTGGGAACTTCGAAAAGGGCTCATTCGATTGAAAATAGAAAGAGCTGGTGCCCTTTTTAATAGTCGAAAGTGATTGGAGGGCAACTAATCCCCCTTCCACTCCCACCCTCCCATTTGCCCATTATGTTTAAAAACTAAATGTTGCCTTAAGATTAAATCAAAATGCACTGTGATAATACTAATTCCCAATAAGGCATCTCAGCAGTATCCCAAGAACGACTGAGGGTATTATGTTCAAACTTTCGGGGCTACATCTGCTCTTAAAATTTAACCAAATCAAAATAGCGTAAGTGTATCCAAGCTATCAAAGAAAGTAAACAGATTTTTTTGCGAATGGTATCAAGTTTTCCAGTTCAGGTCAACTAGAGGAGGTATGAAACTAAATTAAACAGTACTATTTGTGTCCAGATTTTTAAAAGGGTCTATGTTGTTAAAAATTGCTGAAATTTTTTTCCAGCATACAAATAGCAGGCCAAACTATAAAGTCTTAAAAAACGAAAAGATTTAAAGTATTATTTTCTTTTTCCATAAAAAGACTATGTCAATATAAAAAGAACAGAAATTAATTAAAAAAAACTTTTTCCAAAAAATAATTTTTTTCAAAGAAAAGCAAAGAACTCCATTAAACAAAAAATGAGAAAAAAAATCAAATAATCTACCAAGCGTGAAACTACCACAAATCAGCATCGATAAATAGATGAAACCCCAAGCAAACAGAAATTACAATAAATAACCGCGTCAAACTCAAAACGAGCAGAAATTAACATAAGTTGGGCGCAAAACCCCTATGCCTTCCCAAGGCCAGAACAAAATTTGCACTTTACTGAAAAAATACAAATGAATGTGCATTGTCAGTTTAATATACGTATACTGATATTTAGTAATCAACATGTTAATATTATTTGATTTATTAAAGTTATAAAAGTAAAAACGCCGATTAATTCCCAAGATAGATCCAATTACAATTTGAAGATATTCACTTTGTTCTGTATAGTCGAAAGGCTCAGTAACCATTTTTCTGGGGATTTCAACCTCCCACAGTCCTTGGGACAAGGGCTGTAAGTTATGCAATTCGCTCGTTGTTTACATATGTTTGTTATTGGGAAAGATGGTATGTTTGACATTTAGTTTTCAACAAAACCAAGTCACAGAAACTTTAATCCCCACGGAAATATCACCTCGTGGAACCCCCCCCCCCCACCCAAAAAAAAATTCTTTATATTTCTCATTAACAAATACTATATGCGAACAATAGGAACATTTCGTAACTTAGAGCCCTTTCCCCACCGACTATGAGGGGTCATGTCATGTCATCTCCAAAGAAACAATGATTGGACTTTCTAACTATGCTGAATCAAATGGCCAACTCAAAATTTTGATCAGATTTTTAGGGGGAAAAGGAGCGTGGGAGGAGGCCTAGTTTCCCTCCAATCTTTTTGATCAGTTAAAAAGGGCACTATAACTTTTGATTCCCGATGAAATGAGCCCCCTCTTGATCTTCTAGGATCACTGGTTCGATACGATCATCCCTGGAGGAAAAACCGCATACTGGCAATGGCTTCTGGCGAAAAATACGAAATTCTACATTTCTGTACATAGGAGCTTGAAAACTATACAGTCGGGTTCTCTGATATATTAAATCTAATGATGTGATTTTAATTATGGTGCCTAGACTTTCTGGGGTGTTTCTCCCCTTTTCGAAAATTGGGTAATTTTTTTTAAGGCTCGTAATTTTTTATATGTAACATTAAACTTAATGAACTTTATAAATTTGAAATCAGCATAAAAATTCAAATCTTTTCCTGTATATATTGTTTTAGAATTAACTAGAATTTTGGACAAATTGTGCGCATCTAGTCAAAACTTTTGATCAGCAGTAGTTCTGTGCAATGAATTTTTAAGAATTCAAACCTTTTTCTTGGCCTTCTTCTTTTGATGTGTTCAAGCATGAATTCCATTTCTTCATTGTATGGAAATGAGCAAGTGGCCGGACTTTCATCAATAAATGTTTCTGACGCTGCCAACTGAAGAAGTTTAGAGCTTTTGGAATATCTATTTCTGAGAGTCTCCCATCGATGTTTACACTGACTTACTAGAAAATATTAGCTTCTTACACATCCTCGAAATCACTTACGAAATTAAAATAAAATTAATACATATTTTTTTTGCGAAAAAGCAAAAATATTACCCAAATATTACTCTACAACCAATTAGCCCTGTACAAAAACTTATTCTCATTTCTGCTTCCGCCCCGTGACATTAACCATTTTTTTTCTTTACCTTGTCAGTTCGTGAAATGGTGAACTACACCAAGAGAAACAAACTTATCTACTAAAAATTTCAGTCCAAAATAAACATATTTTTATTGAATATTCTGAATATCTCATTAAGATCCCTCTCAAAGTTCAATTTACTTGTTCTATTAATCTGCATGGCGACTAATTACTTAAACAATCGTTCCATACAAATTTGACACATATAGGAGGTTAGATACAACACAAAATTAACCCAGGTAGGAACGTTTGAGATTAAAAATGACATGATAGATATTCATTCACCATTATCCAACTGTCAACCTTTAGATTGACAGTTTTTTTCAGGTTTTTGGTCTGTAATTTCAGTAAGCAGTCAAATTAAACAATCGTTCCATACAAATTTGACACATATAGGAGGTTAGATACAACACAAAATTAACCCAGGTAGAAACGTTTGAGATTAAAAATGACTTGATTGATATTCATTCACCATTATCCAACTGTCAACCTTTAGATAAACAGGTTTTTCAGGTGTTTGGTCGATAATTTCAGCAAGCAGACGATTTAACAAAAATATATTAAGAGTGCTGGGAGTGGGAAACGAAATTTCTCAAATTCTTGATATATTTAGATATTTTTTTTTGTTATTTTTTTTTTTACACCAGAGAATCTTAGTATGCCAATTTTCAGAAAAAACATAGTACCGTTTTCAAGAAAAAAATATATACATATAACGGTTACAGCAGCAGCTGCAGCCTAGTAAAGAGCGAACTACAGCCCATAGTAACCGAAAATTGAAAAAAAAGCTTTGAAAAAAAAACTATCTAATGAGAAAAAATTATCACCTGACACTGAATAAGGAATGGGAATTATTGTTCTGGATAATATCAGAAGTAAAAGTTAACTGCGAAAACATTTTTTTGACGATCTCAAAAAGAGCTTGATACCCCTCAAAATAGAGTCAGATCGAAATGAAAATACATGAATGGAATCAGCATGGCCGAAAACCTTGTATAGGATAATTAAAACCCTCCACCTTGAATAACAACGAAGATAATTTTTTTGCATTGGTAACACTGGCGTGTCTCCTTTTTTCTTTTCTTTTTCTACCATGGCTAGCGGGTTACTTGAACATCATAGACAGGTGACATCATAGACGCTATTATTTCGGTTACTCTTAAAAGTAAAATTTTATTGCGAAAACAAATTTATAATGGTGATTTATTAACAATTTATGGTAATAAATACGGTGGTAATTATACCATTGGAATTAGTATGGTTAAAAACCTTGTATAAGGTAATTAGAGTCCCCGCCTTGAATAACAAGGAAAATCACTTTTTGCATGGGTAGCACTGATGTGTCTCCTTTTTTCCTTTCTTTTTTCTACCAGGAATAGCGGATTGCCAGAAGACCATAAAGAGATGTTTAAAGGCTCGTTTGAATTGAAATTAAAATTGGTAGTACTCTTTTTAAGTGACCAAAAAGATTGGGTACTTTAGTATTAGCTGCAACCCACGCGAGAAGTCAAGTTTGGTTAACGCTAATGAAATAAAATAGAATGAAAATATAATAGTTTAGAAACAAACTTGGGCTATATATTAGCACATTAGGGGGAGGGATGGTGGGTAAAGCATAGCATATATTAAATACGTAACCTAGGTACCTTCCCCCCATAAACCCCAAAAAACAATAGTTTAAATATTGTAAACGCAGTGACAAACCACGCTTTGCGATCCATTTATATAATGACAGATACCCGTTTGACTGGTTTGCTTTAGCATTTTCCTATAGAGTATATCGTGTGGGTTGCAGCTAATACTAAAGTACCAAAGATTTGAGGGCAGCTACTACCTCCCTCCTCTAAAGTCGTCCGATCAAATTTTTATAAAGCCTTTATTCAGCATAGATGAAAGTGGACCCCGGTGCCGCTGGATCAACCGAACACCGCCAACGAGAAGCCCGGTTGACCGCCACCGAAGTGTCGCTACGCCACCGGTACATCGCAGGCGCGCCACCTCCGGCAGAGGCGTCGGCGTTCGGCTGACTTTGAATCAATTTTGCGGCAATTCTTTATCGCGCAACCGCAAAGTCGGAGCTTTTCTTTCTCATGTGGTTTAGTATTTCGATTTTCCTGATTAGAAATCAAGCAGGGCTTGCACTATCCCCGAATTTTCGGGTATTTCCCCGAAAATCTATGCGTCACCCCGACAAAAAATTTGGTTCCCCGAGAATCACCCAATCACGGTGCCACTCCTACCGATTTATCACCAGTGACTTTCCTGTCAAATATTACTTTGCATACCATAATTCTTCACTAATCTCTTGTTCGTTAATTTTCGTCTCTTTTGTTACTTTGCATAAAACCCAGACAGATGCAATTGCAATATACACAGTTCTTCATATGTTGACAAAAAAGTATCGTCTTTATGAAATGAGATTAGATAATTTCGAATGCAGTTTCCCAATTGCTATTTCTTACATCATTTTTAGTCAAGCATTTTATTTTTCTGTTGAATAGAATGCATTCACTACTATACAGCTTCAGTTGGATTTTGAAATTGATAGTCGACAGATTGTTTCTACGGCTGAATCGTAAGTTTGCAGATTTTTTTTTCTTTTGCTGTTTTTAGATAAGATTTTCTTAATGTTTAATACACAATTGTTGAACGCCTGAAGATTAAAGAAAATACAATCTTCTTTCTGAAAAAATTTTGGGAGTTATTGTATTTAAGTGATAGTACCTTGAATTTTTTTATTGAAAACAGGGATGCCAAAAATTTATTTGTTTTAATTTAAAGTAGAGATGGTATTCTATCAAGGTGGTATTGAGTGGGGGGGGGGACTGTTAGGGAGGTATTATATTTAAATGATAATATCTCAAATTTATTTATTTTTTAAAGCAGGGATGCCAAAAAGTTAATTATTTTTTTAATTTAAAGCAGAGACGGTATCCTATCAAGGTGGTGTCCAGAGGCGGGAGGGGGTTAGGTAAATATTATATTTAAGTGACAATTTCTGAATTGTTTTATTGAAAGCAGGGATACCAAAAAGTTGATTATTAGTTTTTAATTTAAAGCAGAGACGGATCTTGTAGAACATTATATGGCTGCTTTAAAAAATGCCAAAAGGAGTGTGAAGGGAGATGAGAGACTTTTACAAGAAAATGACAGTTTGGTTGCTACCAGTTGCTACTAGGTGGACTATCCTATGAAAATGTACTGTCAATGAGTAAATGTCAATGGACAGTTTGAAGTCAGAAAACAATTCTTTCTAGGTATATGGTCACTAGAAATTACAGAAGAATAGCGAGGTATATGGAAATTTTGTAAACTAAAAAAAAAAAAATTCCAGTATAAAGTAAATGTAATGTTTCATTTAAGTATTTTTTCCAAGTGTTAAGTGTTTTTTTTTTAATAACTGTTTTTCCAAGTATTAAGTACGATTATTAAGTTAATGTAGTGTTTCTAGACCCCGGCGCCGTGCCGATAAGAGAAGACTAGGGGCGGCGCGCCGCCGATGATTTTTTCGCGCCGCCGTCGGTAAGATGTCGGCGGCGCCCCACAGGTGCGATCAATGTTGCTAGCAAACATTAATGTTTTCATCAGTCTTTCTCAAATCCCAGCTTGAATTTACAAAAGATTCGGGCCTATTCATGAGTTAAAAACTTCGCAAGTCGCTGGCTGGACGCTGGTCTTCTTCGTTATTCATCAAGAGAAGTAAAAATCCGGTAGAAACGAAATGGCTGTGGGGTTTCAGAACCCTTGCATAATAAATCAAATAATAGATAATAGATTTTCGGTGACATTCAATAAGATCCTAGGAACATAATTAAAAAGGAGCACACACAAAAGGAAAATTAGGCCAGTAGCCTATGAAAAATCCCAAAATACCCAAGACAATAAAAAAGTCTCAATTGGGTGCCCTGGGTCTATAAAAATATTTCTATGGTTTCCAAGGGAATTTGATATCATTTTTTTCCGTCTCCGCTTTAAATGAAAAAAAAATAGCTTTTTGGCATCCCTGCTTTCAGTTAAAAAAATGTGAGGTATTATCATTTTAAAATGATAGCCCCATATCCCCCCCCCCGTAGGCAATAACATACATTTTTTTATAAATCATATTTTTGGGGGCACTTCCGTTTCAATCTTCAATTTCCCAACCTTGTACACAGTCTATAGCTAAATTTTGTCTCAATAGCCTAGAAGGTTTTTTGGGAGGGGGGGGGGGCTAAAAAATTTTCAGAAAGAAGATTGTATTTTTTTAATCTATCAGGCGTTCAATAATTGTGAACTAAACATTAAGAAAATGTATTTAAGAATAGTAAAAGAAAACAAAATTCTACAAACTTACGATTCAGCTGTCGCAATAATCTGTTGGCTATCAATAGTGTATGCGTTCTGTTCAACTTAAAAATAAAATTCTTGACTATGAATGCAAAATTCTTATAGCAATGTAAAAATCTTATAGCAATTGGGAAACTGCATACAAAACGGTTTAATCTCAACAAATAGTTTGTGGTGACGAACTGTAAGTAAGGAGCGACCCGGCTCAGTAGCAACCGAAACTCTAAAAAACGGATACCAATTTTGATACCAATAGATACATCAAAAGAATCGGATTGTTGTGCCGATTTCAAATATATAAATTTTATCAATTTTAGTGTTACCCATCAAAAGTTACGAGCCTCAGAACATTTGCCTTATTTTTGAAAAAGGGGAAAACACCCCCTAAAGTCATAGAATCTTAATGAAAATCACACCATCAGATTCAGCATACCAGATAACCCTGGTGTAGAGATTTAAAGCTCCTACATGCAAAAATGTGGAATTTTGTATTTTTTTTTTCTGCCAGAAGAAAGATCACGGATGCGTGCTTATTTTTTTTTTCTTCCCAGGGGTGATCGTATCTACCCAGTGGTCCTAAAATATCGCGAAAGGGCTCATTCGAAAGGAAATGAAAAATTCTAGTGCCATTTTTAAGCGACCAAAAAAATTGGAGGGCAACTAGGCCCTGTCCCACGCTCATCCCCCCCCCCCAAAGTCACCGAATTGAAATTTTGAGATAGCCATTTTGTTCAGTATAGTCGAAAAATCTAATAACTATGTTTTAGGAATAAAAATGACCCGCCACAGTCCCCGGGGGAAAGACTGCAAGTTGTGAACTTTGTCCATTGTTTACATATATTATTTGTTATTGGGAAGTATACAGCCATTTTTTTGGGGGGGGGTTGTGCTTGGGGTGGGTTTCTAAGCGTAGAATCTTCCTTTGGGAGGGAAATTTCTGATGAGTGAATATTCTAGGGGAAATGCTACACTGGGGAGTTTTGACAGAATTACTATTGAATTTTTTTTTAATTGTCTCACATTCTCTTGCCAATTTTTTTTTATATGGAGATGTTCTGGGGGAATTATCCGGGGGTTTTTATCCACACGTTTTCTTTTCTGGGAAATAATTTCCATGGAAGGGGGCATTTATGGAGTGATTATGGATCAAGAAACCGATTATAGATTAAAGTGTTTTCCAATGAAAAATAGCTAAGGAGAATTTTTCAGGGTGAATAATTCACAAGCCATTTTACAGAGAGCGAGGATTGTCAGTGAGGAAGGAACTGTCTGGAGGGAATTTGACGGGGGGGGAGTGCACTTTACGTTGATATGAAATTTCCATGGAAAAGTTTTCCATGAGGGGGAGGGATATATTTCATATGGTGTGAGCAAGATTTACCGGCACTATTTAAAAAAACGAACAGAAATTATGCCATATATGAAGGGTTGCTCCCTCCTCAATACCTTATTCTTTACGCTTAAATTTGACTGTTTACTAAAATTGAAAGACAGGGGCTGTTTAATTAGAACAGGAAGATTTTTTAAAAGTACTAAAAGCTTTAGCGTAAAGAGCAAGGTACTGAGGAGGGGGCGACCCTCCGAATCCGGAATAAATCTGCCAAAATTAATATGCAAATAGTGTTTTGATTTTTCATGCACGGTGACCCAAAATCGAGCCTGCATTAGTTGAAAAACGTTCAGAAATTAAATAAAAAACAAGTTTTTTAACTGAAAGTAAGGAGCGACATTAAAACTTAAAACGAACAGCAATTATTCTGTATATGAAAGGGGCTATCCCTCCTCAACGCCTCACTCTTTACGCTAAGGTTTGACTCTTTTTCACCACTCTACTTTTTAAAACAATAAAAAAGTTTAGCGTAAAGAGCGAGGCATTGAGGAGGGGACAGCCACTTTCATATACGGAATAATTGATGTTCGTTTTAAGTTTCAATGTTGCTCCTTACTTTCAGTTAAAAAAAAACTTGTTTTTTTATTTAATTAATTAAAAAACTTTTTCCACAAAATAAGTTTTTCAAAGAAAAGTAAAGAACTCCATTAGACAAAAAATGAGCAAAAATAAAATCAAATAATCTACTAAGTGTGAAACTAAAACAAATCAGCATCGGTAAATAAATGAAACCCAAAACGAACAGAAATTACAATAAATAACCGAGTCAAACTTAAAACGAGCAGAAATTAACATAAGTTGGGAACAAAACCCCTATGCCTTGCCAAAGCCAGAACTAAATTTGCACTTTACTGAAAATATACAAATGAACGTGCATTTTCAGTTTAATATACATATACTGATATTTAGTAATCAAAATGTTAATATTATTTGATTTATTAAAGTTATAAAAGTAAAAACATTTATATTTTTTTTCATTAAAGTGCAAATTTTGTTCTGGCCTTGGGAAGGTATATGGGTTTTGCTCCCAACTTATGTTAATTTCTGCTCGTTTTGAGTTTGACTCAGTTATTTATTGTAATTTCTGTTCGTTTTGGGTTTCATTTATTTACCGATGCTGATTTGTGGTAGTCACTTGGTAGATTATTTGATTTTATTTTTGTAAAGTTTTTTTTTAATTAATTTCTGTTCGTTTTATATTGACATAGTTTTTTCAGGGAAAAAGAAAATAACACTTTAAATCATTTCGTTTTTTAAAACTTTATAGTTTGGCCTGCTATTTCTATGCTGGAGAAAAATTTTCAGCAATTTTTAACAACATACACCCTTTTAAAAACCTGGAGACAAACAGTACTGTTTAATTTAGTTTCATACCTCCTCTAGTTGACCTGAAATGGAAAACTTGATACCATTCGCAAAAAAATCTGTTTACTTTCTTTGATAGCTTGGATACACTTACGCTATTTTGATTTGGTTAAATTTTAAGAGTAGAAGTAGCCCCAAAAGTTTGAACATAATACCCTCAGTCGTTCTTTGGATACTGCTGAGATGCCTTATTGGGAATTAGGATTATCACAGTGAATGTTGAATTAATCTTAAGGCAACATTTAGTTTTTAAACATAATGGGCGAATGGGAGGGTGGGAGTGGAAGGGGGATTAGTTGCCCTCGAATCACTTTCGACTATTAAAAAGGGCATCAGCCCCTTCTATTTTCAACCGAATGAGCCCCTTTGGAAGTTCCCACGAAAACTCTTTCGATACGAAGTGCCCTGGTCTAAACAACAACAACAACAACAAAAAATATCACTAATCACTTTCGACTATTAAAAAGGGTACTAACCCTTTGAATTTCAAATCGAATGAGCACTTTTTCAAGTTACTACGACAAAGATTTCAATAAAAACCTTACATGGCCCCAGGGCATAACTTATAACCCTTGCCCTGAGGGTTGTGGGGGAGTGTCCTCCTCAAAAACATATTTTCTATCTGGAAATCAACTACGCTGAACAAAATGGCTATCTCAAAATTTTTTATTGGATGTGTTTGGGGGAATGATGGGGGTGGGGGGGGGGGGGCTATTTGCCCTCCAATCACTTTCGACTATTAAAAAGGGCACTAGCCCTTTGAATTTCCAATCGTGAGCTTTTTTTGAAGTTTCTACGACAACGCCTTCTCTAAAAACCTTATATTCCCCCAGGGCATAAATTAAAACCCTTGCCCTGAGGGTTGTGGGGGAGTGTCCTCCTCAAAAACATATTTTCTATCTGGAAATAAACCACGCTGAAAAAAATGGCTGTCTCAAAATTTTGATTGGATTGTTTGGGGGAATGATGGGAGTGGGGGGGGGGCTAGTTGCCCTCCAATCACTTTCGACTATTAAAAAGGGTACTAACCCATTAAATTTCCAATCGGATGAGCCTGTTTTGAAGTTTCAACGACAACTCTTTCTATAAAAACCTTATATGCCCCCAGGGCATAATTTAAAACCCTTACCCTGAGGGTTGTAGGGGGGGGGGTATCCTCCTCAAAAACATATTTTCTATCTGGAAATCAACTAGCCTACGCTGAACAAAATGGCTATTTCAAAATTTTGATTGGATGTGTTTGGGGGAATGATGGGCGTGGGGGGCTAGTTGCCCTCCAATCACTTTCGACTGTTAAAAAGGGCACTAGCCCTTTGAATTTCCAATCGAATGACCCTGTTTTGAAGTTTCTACGACAACGCCTATCAAAACCTTATAAGCCCCCAGGGCATAACTTAAAACCCTTACCCTGAGGGTTGTCTCAAAAACATATTTTCTATCTGGAAATCAACTAGCCTACGCTGAACAAAATGGCTATCTAAAAATTTTGATTGGATGTGTTTGGGGGAATGATGGGCGTGGTGGGGGCTAGGTGCCCTTCAATCACTTTCGACTATTAAAAAGGGCACTAGCCCTTTGAATTTCCAATCAAATGAGCCTGTTTTGAAGTTTCTACGACAACGCCTTCTATAAACATCTTATTTGCCCCCAGGGCATATCTTAAAACCCTTGCCCTGAGTGTTTAGGGGGAATATCCTCCTCAAAAACATATTTTCTATCTGGAAATCAACTAGCCTACGCTGAACAAAATGGCTATCTCAAAATTTTGATTGGATGTGTTTGGGGGAATGATGGACTAGGGGGAGGGGGGGCTAGTTGCCCTCCAATCACTTTCGACTATTAAAAAGGACACTAACCCTTTAAATTTCCAATCGAATCACCTTGTATTGAAGTTTCTACGACAACGCCTTCTATAAAAACCTTATATGCCCCCAGGGCATAACTTAAAACCCTTGCCCTGAGGGTTGTGGGGGAGTGTCCTCCTCAAAAACATATTTTCTATTTGGTTGATTTCCAAATAGAAAATATGTTCTACGACAAACGCATTCTATAAAACTCTTATTTGCCCCCAGGGTAAAACTTAAAACCTTTGTCCTGAGGGTTGTGGGGAATTGTCCTCCTCAAAAACATATTTTCTATCTTGAAATCAACTAGCCTACGCTGAAAAAAATGGCTATCTCAAAATTTTGATTGGATGTGTTTGGGGGAATAATGAGCGTGGCGGGGGGGGGGAGACTAGGTGCCCTCCAATCACTTTCGACTATTAATAAGGGCACTAGCCCTTTGAATTTTCAATCGAATGAG
The DNA here is from genome assembly GCA_027921565.1 of Artemia sinica. Lineage (NCBI taxonomy): Eukaryota > Metazoa > Arthropoda > Branchiopoda > Anostraca > Artemiidae > Artemia > Artemia sinica. Next base: position 18,385,149 of record CM051270.1, on the reverse strand, counting down.
CCTGTTTTGAAATTTCTACGACAACGCCTTCTATAAGAACCTTATATGCCCCCAGGGCATAACTTAAAACCCTTGTCCCGAGGGTTGTGGGGGAATGTCCTCCTCAAAAACACATTTTCTATCTGGAAATCAACTAGCCTACGCTGAACAAAATGGCTATCTCAAAATTTTGATTGGATGTGTTTGGGGGAATGATGGGTGTGGGGGGGGGCTAGATGCCCTCCAATCACTTTCGACTATTAAAAAGGGCACTAGCCCTTTGAATTCCCAATCGAATGAGCCCCCTTTTTGAAGTTTCTACGACAATGCGTTCTATAAAAACCTTATATGCCCCCAGGGCATAACTTACAATCCTTGTCCTGAGGGTTGTGGGGGAGTGTCCTCCTCAAAAATATATTTTCTATCTCGAGATCAACTACGCTGAACAAAATGGCTATCTCAAAATTTTGATTGGATGTGTTTGGGGGAATGGTGGGCGTGGGAGGGGGCTATTTGCCCTCCAATCACTTTTGACTATTAAAAAGGGTACTAGCCCTTTGAATTTCCAATCGAATGAACCTTTTTTGAAGTTTCTATGACAACGCCTTCTATAAAAACCTTATATGCCCCCAGGGCATAACTTAAAACCCTTGCCCTGAAGGCTCTGGGACAGTGTCCTCCTCAAAAACATAATTTCTATCTGGAAATCAACTACGCTGAACAAAATGGCTATCTCAAAATTTCGATTGAATGTGTTACGGGAAATGATGGGCGTGGAAGGGGTAATAGTTGCCTTCCAATCACTTTCGACTATTAAAAAGGGCACAAGCCACTCCAATTTGCAATTGAATGAGCCCTTTACTAAGTTTGTACGACAACTTTCTCGATACGAAGTGCCCTGCTCTAAAGGAAAAAAACAATAAATAGTACGTTGTGCCAACATCGTTCTTATATGCCCCCAGGGCGTATTTTAAAACTCTTGTCCCGAGGGTTGTGGGGGAGTGTCCTCTTCAAAAACATATTTTCTATCTGGAAATCAACTACGCTGGACAAAATGGCTATCTCAAAATTTTGATTGGATGTGTTTGGGGGAATGATGGGCGTTGCGGGGGGGGGGGACTAGGTGCCCTCCAATCACTTTCGTCTATTAAAAAGGGCACTATCCATTTGAATTTCCAATCGAATGAGCCTGTTTTGAAGTTTCTACGACAACGCCTTCTATAAGAACCTTATATGCCCCCAGGGCATAACTTAAAACCCTTGTCCCGAAGGTTGTGGGGGAGTGTCCTCCTCAAAAACTCATTTTCTATCTGGAAATCAACTAGCCTACGCTGAACAAAATGGCTATCTCAAAATTTTGATTGGATGTGTTTGGGGGAATGATGGGCCTTTGGGGGGGATAGGTGCAATCCAATCACTTTCGACTATTAAAAAGGGCACTAGCCCTTTGAATTCCCAATCGAATGAGCCCCCTTTTTGAAGTTTCTACGACAATGCGTTCTATAAAAACCTTATATGCCCCCAGGGCATTACTTACAATCCTTGTCCTGAGGGTTGTGGGGGAGTGTCCTCCTCAAAAACACATTTTCTATCTGGAAATCAACTAGCCTACGCTGAACAAAATGGCTATCTCAAAATTTTGATTGGATGTGTTTGGGGGAATGATGGGCCTTTGGGGGGGATAGGTGCCATCCAATCACTTTCGACTATTAAAAAGGGCACTAGCCCTTTGAATTCCCAATCGAATGAGCCCCCTTTTTAAAGTTTCTATGACAACGCCTTCTATAAAAACCTTATATGCCCCCAGGGCATAACTTAAAACCCTTGCCCTGAAGGCTCTGGGACAGTGTCCTCCTCAAAAACATAATTTCTATCTGGAAACCGACTACGCTGAACAAAATGGCTATCTCAAAATTTTGATTGAATGTGATACGGGAAATGATGGGCATGGAAGGGGTAATAGTTGCCTTCCAATCATTTTCGACTATTAAAAAGGGCACAAGCCACTCCAATTTCCAATTGAATGAGCCCTTTTCTAAGTTTGTACGACAACTTTTTCGATACGAAGTGCCCTGCTCTAAAGGAAAAAAATAATAAATAGTACGTTGTGACAACATCGTTCTTATATGCCCTCAGGGCGTATTTAAAACTCTTGTCCCGAGGGTTGTGGGGGAGTGTCCTCCTCAAAAACATATATTCTATCTGGAAATCAACTACGCTGAACAAAATGGCTATCTCAAAATTTTGATTGTATGTGTTTGGGGGAATGATGCACGTGGGGGGGGGGCTAGTTGCCCTTCAATCACTTTCGACTATTAAAAAGGGCATTAGCCCTTTAAATTTCCAATCGAATGAGCCTTTTTTGAAGTTTCTACGACAACTCCTTCTATAAAAACCTTATATGACCCCAGGGCATAACTTAAAACCCTTGCCTCGAGGGTTGTGGGGGAGTGTCCTCGTCAAAAACATATTTTCTATCTGGAAATCAACTACGCTGAACAAAATGGCTATCTCAAAATTTTGATTGGATGTGTTTGGGGGAACGATCGGCGTGGGGGGGGGGGGCTAGTTGCCCTCCAATCACTTTCGCTATTAAATAGGGCACTAGCCACTCCAATTTCCAATCGAATGAGCCCTTTTCGAAGTTTCTACGACAACTCCTTCGATACGAAGTGCCCGGGTATGGAGAAAAAAAAAAAACATTGTGTCCACATCGTTCTTTACTTAGGCAGCGCTAGCGCGCTGCCTATGATTTCATAAAGACGATACTTTTGTCAACATATGAAGAACCGTTCACATTGCAATTTTATCTGTCTGGTTTATGCAACGTAACACAAGAGACGAAAATTAACGAACAAGAGAGTAGTGAAGAATTATGGTGTACAAAGTAATATTTGGCAGGGATAGTCACTAGCGGTAAATCACTAGGGGTGGCACCGTGATTGGATAATTTTCGGGGAACCAAATTTTTTTTCGGAGTGACACTAAGATTTTCAGGGAACTCCCCGAAAATTCAGGGATAGTGCAAGCCCTGCTTGATTTCTAATAAGGAAAATCGAAATACCTAACCAAGCGAGAAAAGAAAAGCTCCGACTTTGTGGTTGACGCAATAAAGAATTGCCGCAATATTAATTCAAAGTCAGCCGAATGCCACCTCCTCTGCCGGCGGCAGCGCGCTTTGGCACGCCAGCGGCGTTGTGACACTTCGGTGGCGGTCAACCGGGCCTCTCATTGGCGGCGTTCGGTCAGTGCGCCGGCGTGGCGCCGGGGCCTAAGTGTTTCATTTAAGTGTTTTATGATGATCGCTGATCAAAGTTTATGTTATCTTTGCCTTTCATTTATGTTATTTTACTGTGTTCATGGCCGTATATTTGGCTTCAAAATACACTTATCTATCTATCTATCAAATATGCAGAATAATTGTACCAAACACATTTTGCATGCAGACCCGCTATAGTTTACCCCCACCCCACCTAATGTGCAAATCTATAGCCCAAATTTATTTCTAAAGTAACGAAGAAACTAACGAAAAAACCGGTCTGTTCTCGAATTTTACACAGCGCAAACTTGAGTGAGTGGCACATAATACACAAGTACCAAAATTCCTTCCCCCTACGGAAAATAAAAATAATAAGACTCCGGGGAGGGGGGTAAACGCCAGCCACCGGGCAGGACGTGCACCCATCAGTTGACTATACATAGAGCCTTAATTTCGAAAAAAAATCATGCGAATGACGTTACATTTAAATGTATTTAAAGAGCAAAACAGATATGCATCTGCAAGCGGGAAGTCAGAACCTTTTTGAGCACCTTGGTTTCCTGTACCAAATGATTTTTAATCTTGGGATTGTTCCAGACCTATTCTAGACGGGTGTAATTACTCCTGTACTAAAAAAGGTAAAAGACGGGGGGCAGTGCTTTTCTTATTTCCCGATAACTGTCGCGCCTGTACTGTGCAAGTTATTTGAATTGCTTGTTGTAAATAGGCTTAGTGCTACATGTAACACGCCGGATAATCAATTTGGTTTCAAAAAGAACATGAGTAGAGAACACGCACATTATATGATTGCTAATTTGTTGATTGACGCCGTTGATTCAAATGCGACATTGTATTTTGCCGGTCACGATGTCAACCGCACGTTTGACTCCGGTGTGCACCCTCAGATATTGTTGTCTGATCGGAAGCGTGGCGTGGATAAGCCTATTCTAAGCGCACTGAGGAATATGTATAGTAAATTAAAAGCGCGTGTAAATGTAGTCTTCTAGTCTTATACCCGTATGCCTTGTTTCGTTGTTCGCTGTAAAGACACGCAGAGCTTATCGAATTCTCGTTTCAATGAAGTGCCACTTTAACCGTTTTCTACTCGCAAGGGTGTATAACGCTTTTGTTTTGCCACATGCGCTAGCCCTATCTCCGTTTTGGAAAATATTTACTTCGTCTGATCGCCGAAGTATTCGGTCTACTTTTGATGAGCTTTTTGATGAGTTCCTCTTTTGATGAGCTGAAACGGATCGTCAGTGGTGGAACTCCGGATGTTATTGGATTGTGTGAAACTTTCCTGGATTCAAAAAAGGATATGCTTTTAGATATCCAAAGATTTAGGATGGAGAGGATGAACCGAAAACAGATGGCGAAAGGTGGCCTTGCCCTGTATATTGCCGATCATTTTGTATATAATTTCCGAAGTGATTTGAGTAGAAATGAGGAAGGAATCTTTGAATCCCTTTTTATTGAGATTAAGTCAGGTTGTAAGAATTTAGTTGTTGGTTTGGTTTACAGATCCCCTAGTGGATCTATTCCTTCGTTTATGAAAATTCTAGAAGAGGTTTTGGACTTACTCCAAAAGCATCCTTGCGAACTAATCCTTACGGGGGATTTCAATATTAACCTGCTGGATCAAAATTCTGCTTCGGCTGCAGATTTTTTGTCAATGATGCTTTCTGCGGGAGCTCTACCTTCAGTTTGTATACCAACCCGAGTTACTGAGATGCATGCATCACTTATTGATAATATTTTTTCGTCACTAGATGTCTTAGATAATTCGGTGATGATTAGTGATATTTCTGATCATTTCCCTGCTGTTTCACGGTATAGGACTGCTAATCGATCGCAGCGTAAAGTTTCGCCATCTAATCTCCCATTTTTCCGTTTTGGTGTCAGTGAGATCAGTCTACTTAAATCTCGTTTGACTGATCAGTCATGGGATAGTTTGGATTCTGAATCGGATTTTAGCCGCTCTTTTGATTTCTGTTATGATTCAGTAAAAGAAGGTATCCTAGAAGTTTGCCACCAGAATCCAAAGCCTCATACCTCGAAAAGGATAGTACTGCTGAATCCGTGGATGACTCCAGGTCTCCATAAAAGCTGGAAAAGGAAAAATTATCTGTGGAAACTATATAAGGCTTCGTCATCTGCTTCTCATCATCAGCGGTTCAAGGCCTATAGGAATATATTTAATTCTCTGTGTCGGAAGGCCAAGTCTCAGTATTATCACAGGAAATTTTCTGAGTGTGGAAAGGATGTTGGGAAGACATGGAAAATTATTAATTCTGTACTTAAACCTACTCCCCCTCCGCCTTCAGTTCCAACAACGCTGATAGTTGACGGTAAAAACTGTCCAAGGAGAAGAAAATGTTCAGCTAGAGCTTACGTCTTATTTTGCTAATATAGGAAAAGCGACTGCTTCATCTGTGAGCTCTACAACTCCTCGTTGCGATTTCAGAGCCTATCTTGGACCCCCATGTTTAAAGTCAATGGTTTTGAACCCTGTTTCTGAGTTTGAGGTAGCTCGGATCGTAAATGCACTTAAAGGTTCATCGTCTTCAGGGCCAGACAGAATTCCTACAAGGGTTATCCGTGCCGTTCTTCCCGCTATTCTGTCACCATTGACTAAGCTTGTCAATCTGTCCTTCGTGAATGGAATTTTCCCTGAATCACTCAAGCGAGCTAAGGTTATAGTGCTGTATAAAGGTGGGTCCCGGAGTGATCCTGCTAATTATAGGCCAATTTCTCTTCTATCTGTTTTCAGCAAAATTTTTGAGAAGGCTATGCTATCCAGGCTTCTTAGTTTTCTGGATGTCAAAAATTTTTTCCATGATTTCCAGTTTGGATTCCGAGCGAATCACTCTACAGAGCATGCTTGCGCATCTCTCTTGAATTTCATTCATTCGGCAATAGATTTTGGTCTTATCCCGGCAGGTTTATTTTTGGATGTTCGTAAAGCTTTTGATTCTTTGACTCATCAGATTCTTCTTTGGAAATTATCGCATATTGGTATAAGATCAAATGTTTTTTCTTGGTTTGAATCATGTCTTTCTGGTAGACTTATTTCAATTGATCCGCTTTTCCGAAGCCCTTATGAAGTAGAATATGGTGTCCCCCAGGGATCTGTTCTTGGCCCCGTTTTATTTCTGATTTATGTCAATGATCTGATTTCAGCAGTCAAGAACACCAGTCCTCTGGTATGCTGCAATCTGTGTCATCCGGATGTTCCTTCGTGTCCCAATGCTACTTCTAATGAAGATTGCCTCGTTGCTTTTGCTGACGACAGCACTTTTGGGACTCTAGGGAGGACGGAATGTGATGTCAGGTCTAATCTGGTGGCAATATTTGAGAGAGTAGTTTCATGGTTTGAGGCGAATTACTTGGCCTTGAATGTTACCAAGTCACATTTTCTTATTTTTTCTCGAATTGGTGTAGCTTTCCCTCAACTGACACAGCTTCAGGTGTCACAAGGCTTCTTGTGTAGACCAAAGAATCGGTTGGTCCGATTTCTTGGTATCCTGCTTGATGAGAACCTTTCGTTTAGACACCATATAGCCATGATTAGGGTTAAGGTCTCACGGAGTTTGGGTGTCATTCGAAAACTCAAACACACCTTTCCTGGATCTATTCTGAAGCTTCTTTTTTTCTGCCTTGTCCAGTCATATGTCTCTTATTGCCCCATAGTATGGATGTCTACTTTTCCTTCTACACTGCGGTCGCTTTCTGTCATGTATGATAAAACACGGCGTCTGGTTATGGACACCAACCGTTCTTCACCAAGACCGCTTCTAAATCTACAGTCTATCTACATTCTTTCTTGTGCTTCTTTTGTTTTTCATCAGCTTCATGGCAATCTTCCAAAATCTCTTCAAAAAACTCCTCAGTTTATTTCTGATTCAGCTCCATATAACCTTCGTTCGTCACATAATATCTGCATTCCTCCTACTCCCACTGTGCGGTCAGATTTCAATCCCCTCATCGCTTGTCATCAGGTTTGGAACTCCCTGCCTTCTTCAGTACAGAAATGTCACTCGTTTGGCACTTTCAAGAGGATTCTTAAGGACCATTTAGTTAAGAATCAAACTGAATAATTTTTTTTTTTTTTTTTTTTTTTTTTTTTTTTTTTTTTTTTTTTTTTTTTTTTTTGTGGAGTTGATGTCCCCTGAATGGTTAGTTTGTTTTATGGTGGTTTTCTCTGCGCTATGACTCCCAGGCCTCAGGTATGATTATCATTTTTTATTGGTGAAACTTGTATAGTTCACTAAGGAGTAGCATTCATGAAGATAGGTTAAATTTTATTGCTTTCGCACCATTTTATTACAGTTTAATAATTACAGTCTGTTTCGACGACAGGAATTCGCTTATAGTAATATTTTTTTTTTTTTTTTTTTTTTTGAGTCTATTTAATATAATTAATTAATTTAGTTTATTTATTCTAATTTTTTCTATAGTTTCTATTTTATTTATATTTTCTTTTCTTCTCCTTCATATGTGAGTAAGTGATCATTTTAAATTTTCTTTTGTTTTTTATCCTTGAGTATGTAATTCATATGTCTTCCCTCTTTGTACAGGCCAATGAGCCTTTGAGGGATTTATAACATCTAATATTGTATGTGTATTTAATGAAGAATAAAACTTATCTTATCTTATCTTATTATTACTTTCTACAGATATGGCAAATATCTACTTCGTCTGCCAATTTGGCTGAGGAACTCGAAAATATCACTGAAGTATGGTATAGCCGACCCGCTGATATCTGTACTGAATCGCCGTGCTCGATTTGCAAAGGCATTTGAACCAAGCCACTCTTCGTTATACGTCGCAATAACTTAAATTAGTCATTTTTTTTATGGCAAGGAACAAATTGTTCCTTGCCATATGTACCCGGGCTAAGGGAAAAACTTAAAAGAATTTTACAAAGCAATGGTCTAAGGGTAGCTTTAAAGAGTAATAATGCATTGGGTAGTTTTCCAAATTCTGGGAAGGATCTAATTTCATTGGAGCAACAAAGTGGGGTTTATCAGATCCCATGTACTTGCGGAAGCTCATATGTGGACGTACTAACCAGAGTTTGGAAATGAGATTATTAAAACATAAAGATTCTATTTCTTCGGCTTTAAAGCAAGATTTTAAGTCTGAAAATTTTACTTCAGCCCTTTCAGAACATATTTTTAATTTTCCAGACCATTTTATTTTGTTCGAGAATGTCTCTTTGATTTCTAGGGATCGGGGTTTAAAGCAAAATTTTCGTGAAACTCTTGAAATAAAGAAAATCTTATTCAAGAATATTGCTTAGAATCGGGATACAGGTGAATTTGGGCTGAACTCTATCTATGATAATTTATTAAAACCTGACAGAGTAAAGTTCAATTCACACAATGTAGTTGACCTTTGTCCAAATGTTATATCATTGAACGCTAATGAACCGAATCCAAGAAGGTCAAAGAGGCTAGCTTCCGCCTTTGCTTTGAAAAGAATTAGAGATTTAAACAATATGTAGTTTTATTTGATTTCGTATATAAACTTTTGTTTTAAATTGTTTTAGTTTTGTTTTACTACTGATGACGGTCACTGTTTATGTGACCGAAATATCTGGTATTTTTTGTGAATTTTCTATAAACTGTCTATTAAAAAGGATTTTATCCCTATTTTGAACTTTTATTTTCACCACAAGGGGTATTTTCTAGGTGGGTTTCAATTATGCCCGTGAAAGGAGTATTTTCTACGTGGGGTTTATTTTCCGGGAGGGTAAATGCCTGGTACCCCCTGACATTATTTTTCTTTACCTAGTCAATTCCTGCATCGGTGCCTCTGAGCTACACAAAGAAAACAAACTTACTTTACTAAAATCCTAGTCCTAAATAACAATATTTTTACTGAATATCCTGAATAACATATTAATTATCCTCTCAAAGTTCAATTTACTTGTTCTGTCAACCTGCATGGTGATAAATTAATTAATCAATCGCTGCATACAAATTTGTCACAAATAAGAAATAAAATACAACTCAACATTTACCCAGGTAAGAACGTTAGAAATTAGTAAAAACGTGATTGATATTCAGTCATCATTGTTGAACTGTTAATATTCAGATTGACAGTGATTTCCAGTTATTGGGTCTCTAATTTCATTAAGAAAAAAAATATTAAGAGCCCTGGGAGGGGGAAACAATGTTAAAAAAATTTATTTCTTGACGCAAGTTTAGAGTACAGTAGCTCCAAAATAATATCTAATAACAGTAGCAATCTTTAAACTTATAGCTTTCTTAATCCGAGTTTAATATATCCAGTAAAATTTCAGAGTATGTTTGTTCACTACAATGATGCTGGCTACAGCGCTGATCTATTAGCGCTGTAGCCACCTACAGCGTGGCTGTATAGAATTGGACAAGAGCTTTTAAAAGGGGTTAAAACTAAAGCTCGCTTGTTTTTCATCTGCTGAAAAAATGTATCGTTAAAACAAAAATCCCCTCTTATCGCTTATGCAAAAGTTTTCTCAGAAATTTATCCAAACTAGAGTTTCTTGCCTTTGGTTCCTCCCAAACAAGAGTAATCTTCGCATAAATTATGTATTTAGAACAAATAACTCAGAGAGATTTTTAAGACTAGATTTTGTTTAGCTCGACTTTTATTTTTAGTTTTACACATGCTACTTTTGAAGCATGTGGTCAGCAACAGAGTCATTCCTATGGTTGGTGGTGCCTAGGGAAAAATTAATTATAGCCCTCACCCTTCCGGCTCAAATATAAGCAAAATAAGTTGAATCAAAGTGAAAGGACTAGAGACCTGGTTGAACTTCGTTGAAGTTATGATGCTAGGGCTGTTTTAAAATAACTAGTTTTAAAATCTCGTATTTTAATGTAAGTTTCTCTTTTGTAATTTTATCTGTGTTATGCTGAGGACGGCCGTTTGACATAGGGTCAAAATATTCATTTAAAGTTAAGAGTTCCGCAGTCTTACGAAAAAAAAATCCCTATTGTTCTACATGTTATTTGTTGTTTTTGATGGAAAGGCAGTGTGGTCTACGTCGCTATTTAAAGCTATCAGTAACACTTCCCCTGACCATAGAAAATTTCCTGGCAGTGCTCCTGAGTGCAATGTTTGTTCTGCAAAGTTTGTTCACTTCGACGGGGCACCCCCTTTCAGAAACCAAATATTCCAGGTAGCACGTGCCAAGCGTGGTGGAAACTGTACCGAGCGTGGTGGAAACTTTACCAAGCGTGGCGGAACTTTGTAGCACGAGTGGCTTTCTGAGATATACACCAGCTGGCGTAAAGTGGGTGCCCCCTTCATTCATTTACTCAGTCGAGACCTAGAATTAACAACACTGGCGCAATATGTCATAAACAATTTGGTTATATTTTGAAACGGAAAGATAATTGTGAGCAGCTCCCTACCCAATAATTAAATCGTGGGCAAGCCAGTGATTCGTTGCAGAACACAGTCTTGGGGAATGGTTTTGGGGGTCCAGACATTTCTTTCTCCAAAATTAAAAAGGATGAGGAAAACTTATAGGGGCTAGCCATATCGAAAGAAAGCATGCTAATAAAATAAAATTATTTTGTACTCCTTCCAAATCTTGTCGTCACTTCTCTGAAATATCCCCCATGATAGTCTCACATATAGCCATAGGATACATACAAAACTAGAACCCTAAAACAATGCAATTCTTACTTTAAAATATGCAGCGTGTTTCAATTAATCAGATTAGCATCTTAACTTCAATTTTTATGCACATTTTAAAATCATTTTTAAAATATATTTTTAACCAACAATTCCAAGCTATTGCAATCAATTTTCGGAACGTTTTTCAGTGGGTCAAGAACGGGATAAATTGGTTAACTTAGAAGACATGATGCATCCCGAGGTATAAAACCATGAAAAATTATATTATTTTGGCTATATCTGGGACTGTCAGAGGGGAGGGGGCGGTGCATTGTTATTATTTTTCAGGTGTTTTCAAGCTTTGTAAGTTTACCAAAAGTATATTTTTCTTATAATAATTACGGCAAAAAGAATGATTTTTCAAAAGTAATGACACCCCCCCCCCTCCCAAAAAAAAGAATCCTGTCTACTTCCATTATCGAGATAATTAAAGTATTAATTTTATCTACCTGTAAAATTGTAGCCTTCGAGTTCGAGCTTCTTAGTAATTTGGGTCCAAGCAATCTCTTTCAGATCTGCATCCTTATTTTCATAAAGTTGTGCGTCATATAAACAAGGTCTTACTCTCACAAAAAGAATCAGCATTTTATCAGCATCTGAACCCCACCTAGCTCCTTCCATTTTCTATAGATCTTCTCTACTTACAATTGAATATTATACGTCTAACTTTACACCATATTCAAGAGACCAAGACTAAGTGCGTACTGAATTTATTGAGTTTTCAGCTTAGGAGAACTTAACCGCCTTTTTGTTCTCCCAGCGGGCGAACTTAAGTATGCTCAAGAATGCATGTTTTGTCAATAGCTTAAGGCGGTTCCGTAACTAGAAGCTTAAGAAAGATGTCAGTATTGATTGTTTTGTGTGTATTTAAAATGTAACAAGGCGAAAGAGATTTAATCCGAGTGGGATTTATTTTGGTGAAAGAAGGCAATATTTCATTGAAAGGGGGGGGGGAAGGACTAAGTATTAGCAGGTCAAATGGAGTTTATTTTGATGGAAGAAGGCCGTATTTCCTGGAAAAAGGTAGAAAACATTGAGCATTAGCAGGCTCAATGGGGTTTATTTTGGTGAAACAGGGCCGTATTCCGTGGAAAAGGGTCCAAACTTGAGAATAGGTAAAATATCAAAATATATATATAATTAAGCTTTTAGATTGTATTTTTGTATATCTTTTCTGGTACAGTCTCAATTATATACAGTTTGTGTTTTTAGATTTCCTTCAGAATATAGCCTTTGACTATATAAGACAATCCAAATGTCTACCCTATAGGACAAAGAAATACATTCAAATAAAATCCCATTGAGCCCTATAATCTAAAAAAAAAAAAAAAAAAAAAAAAAAAAAAAAAAAAAAAAAAAAAAAAAAAAAAGTACAAAGAGTCTTTTATTACTGTATTCTCATGGTATTCCCCGAGATTTGTTTTTTAATTAAGAATATTAACTAGGGGATTGTTTCTTTAAAATAAAATTACAAGGAGACTTACAGGGGAAGATGATTATAAGGCCAAAAGAGACTTCTGGCAAGTCATTAAAAAAAAACAAAAAAACGAGGCTAGCCTCGTTTTAACTTCTTATGCGGGTTAATGATGACACCCTGTTTTTTTACTGCCTATAGTTGGTGACTCTTCTTTACAGCATATAACAGCATCTTCTTACAGCATACAGGGCACCAGGAGCACCAATGAAGGGGGGGGGGAGACATCTGCCTAGGATTTTCGCTCCTTCGGTTTTAAGGATACATCTTTTAGCATTTTCACCAAAGCAATCTTTTTTGGTATTTTTAATGAAAATCTTATAAAAATATAGAATTGCCCCCTCCCCTAAATTTTAATTGTTTAAATGACCCTCCTCCCTCTCCTTCCATCCGTTACAAATTTAAAAATTTAAAATCCTTAAAAAAATGTATTCTTAAATCTTACAATTTCATTGTGTGATTAAAATCCAAAGATTCATTAATACTCGAAAGTTATTGGAGGGTAACTAACCCCCCTCTCACGCCCACCATTTCCCCAAACGCATCCAATCAAAATTTTGAGATAGACATTTTGTTCAGCGTAGCTGAAAGGTCTAGAAACTATGTCTTTGAGGATGACACTCCCCCCCCCCACAGCCCCCAGGGCAAGGGTTGTAAGTTATGCCCTGGGGGCATATAAGGTTTTTATAGAAATCGTTGCCATAAAAACTTCAAAAAGGGCTCACTCGATTGGAAATTTAAATGGCTAGTGCCCTTTTTAATAGTTTAAAATTATTACAGGGCAAATAACCCCCCTCTCACGCCCACCATTTCCCCAAACATATGCAATAAAAATTTTGAGATATCCATTTTGTTCATCGTAGTTAAAAGTTCTGGAAATTAGGTCTTTGAGGATGATAATCCTCTCATGATAAACCCCTCGGGGCAAGGGTTGTAAGTTATGCTCTGGTGGCATATAAGGTGTTCATAGAAAGTGTTTTCGTAAAAACTTCAAAAAGGGCTCATTCGATTAGAAATTCAAAGGGCTAGTGGCCTTTTAATAGTCGAAAGTGATTGGAGGGCAACTAATCCCCCTCTCACGGGTACTATTTTCCCAAACAGATCCAATCAAAATTTTGAGAAAGACATTTTGTTCAACATAGTTGAAAGATCCGGAAACTAGGTCTTTGAGGATGAAACTCCCCCTACAGCCCTCAGGGCAAGGGTTATAAGTTATGCCCTGGGGACATATAAGGTTTTTATAGAAAGTATTGTGATAAAAACTTAAAAAGGGCTCACTCGATTGAGAATGGTAAAGGCTAATAATTGCAAGCCCTTTTTAATAGTTGGAAGTAATTGGAGGGCAACTAACCCCCCTCTCGCGCCCTTCATTTCCCCAAGCACATGCAAATAAAAATTTTGAGATATTCATTTTGTTCAAAGTAGTTAAAAGTTCTGGAAATTAGATCTTTGAGGATGATAAACCCATCAGAGCCCCCAGGGCAAGGGTTGTAATTTATGCCCTGGGGGCATTTAAGGTTCTTATAGAAGATGTTGTCGTAGAAACTTCAAAAAAAAGCTCATTTGATTTGAAATTGAAAGGGCTAGTGCCCTTTTCAATAGTCAAAAGGGATTGGAGGGCAACTAACCCCCCTCTCACGCCCACCATTTCCCCAAACACATCCAATTAAAATTTTGAGATAGGCATTTTCTTCAATGTAGTTTAAAGTTCTGGAAATTATCTCTTTGAGAATGACAAATCCCCCTAACCCCTCAGGGCAGGGTTGTAAGTTATGCCCTGGGGGCATTTAAGGTTCTTATAGAAGATGTTGTCGTAGAAACTTCAAAAAAAGCTCATTTGATTTGAAATTGAAAGGACTAGTTCCCTTTTTAATAGTCGAAAGTGATTGGAGAGCAACTAACCCCCCTCTCACGCCCACCATTTCCCCAAACACATTCAATTAAAATTTTGAGATAGGCATTTTCTTCAATGTAGTTTAAAGTTCTGGAAATTATGTCTTTGATGATGACAAATCCCCCAAACCCCTCAGGGCAAAGGTTGTAAGGTATGCGCTGGGGCATATAGGTTTTTATAGAAAGCGTTTTCGTAGAGGCTTCAAAAAGGGCTCATTCGATTGGAAATTGAAAGGGCTAGTGCCCTTTTCAATAGTCAAAAGGGATTGGAGGGCAACTAACCCCCCTCTCACGTCCACCATTTCCCCAAACACATCCAATCAAAATTTGAGATAGCCATTTTTTTCAACGTAGATGAAAGTTCTGGAAATTAGGCCATTGAGGATGACAACCCCCCCCCCCAAACTTCAAGGAAATGGTTGTAAGTTATGCCCTGGGGGCAAATAAGGTTTTTTTTTTTTTTATATAGAAAATGTTGTCGTAGAAAGTTCAAAAAGACTCATTCAACTGGAAATTGAAAGGGCTTGTGCCCTTTTTTATAGGCTAGTCGAAACTGTTTGGAGGGCAACTAACCCCCCTCTCACGCCCAGCATTTCCCCAAACACATCCAATAAAAATTTGGAGATAGGCATTTTTCCAACGTAGTTGAAAGTTCTGGATATTACGTCTTTGAAGATGATAAGCCCCCCCCTCATCCCTCAGAGCAAGGGTTTTAAGTTATGCCCTGGGGGCATATAAGGTTTTTATAGAGAGTTTTGTTATAGAAACTTGGAAACTTCGAAGGGCTAGTGCCCTTTTTAATAGTCAAAAGTGATTGGAGGAAAACTAACACCCCTCCTACGCCAACCATTTCCCCAAACACATCCAATAAAAATTTTAAGATAGTCATTTGGTTCAATGTGGTTGAAAAGTTCAGAGATTATGTCTTTGAGGATGACACTCCCCCCACATCCCTCAGCGCAAGTGTTGTAAGTTATGCCCTGGGGGCATATAAGTTTTTATAGAAAGCGTTGTCATAGAAAATTCAAAAAGGGCTCATTCGATTGAAAATTGAAACGGCTAGTACCCTATTTAATAGTCAAAAGTGATTGGAGGGCAACTAACGCTCATCTCAATCCCGCCATTTCCCCAAACACATCCAATCAAAATTTTGAAATATACATTTTGTTCAACATAGTTGAAAGTTCTGGAAGTTAGGTCTTTGCCAACGTTGTCGTATAAACTAGTAGTATCGATGTAATAGATACAAAACTTACGCCTGAGGCATGGATATGTGCGCAGTTTGACGAGCACATTGCATAATGCCAGCAAGCCCTCCATATAATGGACCTATAAAGCGATAGTGTGCGTGTAATAGCTATCAATTACACATGGGATTACACAAGCCTGGGGCATGAATATACAGTGCAGTTTAACCGGTACATTGACTTACCAAAGACAGTCACCTATTACTATGAACGATACATGAGTTACCAGAAGGGTTTCTGAGGCAACACCCATTTCTATGGGACCTATAGGAACCACTGAAACGCATCAAGTTGATGGACCTGTAAAGCGATCAAACACGTTATATTTGGAACCATGGACGAGATTGTGTAATGCAACCACACGGGTTTCTGAGCCAACACCTATTTTTTGGACAATTGCCTTTAGTCAAGGCTAGTTTGTTAGGAATGCGTCGCTGCTAATTAAAGAATAGGATGCTACACTCAGAATTGATTGATTGGCATATGGTGTTAAATCATTTACCAAAAAATAACTGTATTTGCGAAAAAGGGTATAGCATTTGCAAATTGGACTATATGAACGATCTTAATTGTTGATTGAATAATACGGGTGTGAATGATCCTAATTAGTGATCGGATCGTATGAAGGTGGTAAAAAAGGTTAAACTGATTAGCAGTTAAGGTAAACCCGAAAGGTTGTTAACTCATAGCTTATTTATTATAAATTTGGAATAGCATCAATTTATGGGAATGGTTAACGATGATAAAATGGCCCTGTGAGTTGACCTAGCTTTACTTCACCATGTGTTCTGTATAATACACAAGTACCGTTTGAACAGTGTTGTCAATATAAAATATGGTCTGACGTCATAGTATACTAAAAAGTTGATACTAATAGAGATGTAGATGGTAAGAAAAGAATTTTAATAATGAAATTCAGAACAACCCTTAGAAATCCATGCAAATCAAGTAGTGAGGTGTATATGAGTATGAACCGTCAAGGATGATAAGCACCAATGACCCTAACCACCAGGGACCTCCAAAGGTCCCCTACCCCAAAACTCCAAGGGGGCCCCCTCCCCCTAACTTTTTGGCCCCCCTCCCCCCATTTTTTATACTTTTTTGAAGTTTTTTTTATTTTTTGTTTATTATTTTTTTAACATGATATATTTTTTCAAATTTCCTTTAGATCTCTTAGAATGACTTGTAACATACTTAATACATAAAAAATCTAATTTAATATTTTCCAAATTAAAATTGAGAATGATATAGAAATGTTAATCGTGACTTTTACTGTTAGAAAAATAATGTTTGTAGTAGCACTTTTTTTTAAACTAAATTTTTTTAGCCTTCGAAATTATTCAACTTTATTTATTTAATTTTATTTAATTTTATTTATTTTTTTTACGTATCTTAAAATGACATGAAATATGCTTATGGCTCTAACAATTGTACTCTTTGCTTGCTCAGAGACACGATGCGGCTTTCCCACAGGTACTCAATGACCGGTTATCGACACTACCTAGTTTACTGCATGTATTAAATCAGTATTTTTTACACAGTGGAACGATAAACACATAACTAATATCTATAAAAAAGTGAAGATGAAACATTTTCAAGAAAGTGTGTTCACACGATAGTGTTATTATAGCATTGAATGCTGACACGGAGAAGTATTTAAACTATGAAATAAGTACAAGTGGTAGCACTAACGGAAACATATGCATGCATTGTCATGACAG
Source organism: Artemia sinica (assembly GCA_027921565.1). Lineage (NCBI taxonomy): Eukaryota > Metazoa > Arthropoda > Branchiopoda > Anostraca > Artemiidae > Artemia > Artemia sinica. The sequence goes on along the minus strand of CM051270.1, from coordinate 18,367,905 downwards.
TAAGCAATTAAATTTCATTGGAGTACCAAAAATTCTACTGTACAAATGGTGGATATGCGAGATTGAGATCCCCGGAGATGATTGCACTCAAAGAGAACGCTAACATAAAAATAATAGTGGATGACAGACATACAAACCGACAAAGACAGGCACTGGGATAAGCAAACACCTGCCCAGACACACACAGACAAAGAGATTGAGAAATACATTCAAACATATAGATTCAAAGATATAAACCGAGAAAGACATGCACTGGAATAAGCAAACACCCCCCCCCCCCCCAACACACAAGCAAAAAGAGTGAGAGCGATAAAAACACATGCAAATATATAGATTCAGACATACAAAGCAACAATGACAGGCATTGAGATAGGCAAACACCCGCCCAGCAACATAAGCAAAGACAGTGAGAGTGACAAAAACACATATAAATATATGTGTATATATACACAAGCAAACACACAAGCAAAAGAATGAGAGAGATAAAAACACATGCAAATATATAGATTCTGACATACAAACCGACATAGACAGGCATTGGGAGAAGCAAACATCCACCCAGACACATAGGCAAGGAGAGTGGGAGAGATAAAAACACATGCAAATATATTGATTCAGACATACAAACCGACAGAGACAGGCACTGAGATAAGCAAATACCCGCCCAGACACATAGGCCCAGAGAGTGAGAGAGACAAAAACACATGCAAATATATAGATTCAGACATACAAAGCAACAATCACAGGCATTGAGATAGGCAAACACCCGCCCAGACGCATAAGCAGATAAAGTGAGAGAGACAAAAACACATATAAATATATGGATTCTGACATGCAAACTAACAATGACAGGCATTGAGAGAGGCAAACACCCGCCCAGACACATAAGTAGAGGAAGTGAGAGAAAGAAAAATACATATAAATATATGGATTCTGACATATAAACCGACAAAGACAGGCACTGAGATAAGCAAGTAACCGCCCAGACATATATGCCCAGAGAGTGAGAGAAACAAAAACACATGCAAATATATAGATTCAGACATACAAAGCAACAATGACAGGCATTGAGATAGGCAAACAACCCGCCAAGACACATAAGCAAAGAGAGTGAGAGAGGCAAATACACATACATATATAGATTCTGACATACAAACCGACAAAGACAGGCACTGGGAGAAGCAAACTTCCGCCCAGACACATAGGCAAAGAGAGTGGGAGAGATAAAAGCACATGTAAACATATAGATTCAGACCTACAAACCAACAATGACAGGCATTGAGATAGGCAAACACCAGCCCAGACACATAAGCAGAGGAAATGAGAGAGACAAAAAAGAGAGTGAGAGAGACAAAAACGCATACAAATATATAGATTCAGACATACAAACCGACAACGACAGGCATTGAGACAAGAAAACACCTGCCCAGAGACACCTGTAAAGAGAGGGAGAGAGACAAAAACACATACCAATACTTAGATTCAGACTACAACCCGACAATGACAGGCATTGGGACTAGCAACAACCCGCCCAGACACATAGGTAAGAGATGTAAGTAAGTAAGTAAGTAACAATCTCTTGGCACTGGGAGAAGCAAACACCCACCCAGACAAAGAAGCAAAGAGAGTGAGAGAGTCAAAAAACACATAAATATATAGATTCTGACATACAAACCGATAAAGACAGGCACTGGGAGAAGCAAACATCCGCCCATCTCACTCTCTTTGCTTATGTGTCTGGGCGGGTGTTTGCCTATCACAATGCTTGTCATTGAGAGTTTGTATGTCTGAATCTATATATTCGCATGTGTTTTTGTCTCTCTCACTCTCTGGGCCTATGTGTCTGGGTGGGTGTTTGCTTATGTCAGTGCCTGTCTTTGTTGGTTTGTATGTCAGAATCCTTATATTTATATGTGTTTTTGTCTCTCTCACTTCCTCTGCTTATGTGTCGGGGCGGGTGTTTGCCTATCTCAATGCCTGTCATTGTTGGTTTGTATGTCGGAATCCATAAATTTATATGTGTTTTTGTCTCCCTCACTTCCTCTGCTTATGTGTCTGGGCGGGTGTTTGCCTATCTCAGTGCCTGTCATTGTTGGTTTGTATGTCTGAATCTGTATATTTGCATGTGTTTTTATCTCTCCCAGTCTCTTTGCCTATGTGTCTGGGCGGATGTTTGCTTCTCCCAGTGCCTGTCTTTGTCAGTTTGTATGTCAGAATCTATATATTTATGTGTTTTTTTTACTCTCTCACTCTCTTTGCTTAGGTGTCTGGGCGGATGTTTGCTTCTCCCAGTGCCAAGAGATTGTTACTTACTTACTTACTTACATCTCTTTACCTATGTGTCTGGGCGGGTGTTTGCTAGTCCCAATGCCTGTCATTGTCAGGTTGTAGTCTGAATCTAAGTATTGGTATGTGTTTTTTGTCTCTCTCCCTCTCTTTGCATGTGTCTCTGGGCAGGTGTTTTCTTGTCTCAGTGCCTGTCATTGTCGGTTTGTATTTCTGAATCTATATATTTGTATGCGTTGTTTGTCTCTCTCACTCTCTTTTTTGTCTCTCTCACTTCATCTGCTTATGTGTCTGGGCGGGTGTTTGCCTATCTCAATGCCTGTCATTGTTGGTTTGTATGTCTGAATCTATATATTTGCATGTGTTTTTGTCTCTCTCACTCTCTGGGCCTATGTGTCTGGGTGGGTGTTTGCTTATCTCAGTGCCTGTCTTTGTCGGTTTGTATGTCAGAATCCTTATATTTATATAAGTTTTTGTCTCTCTCACTTCCTCTGCTTATGTGTCGGGGCGGGTGTTTGCCTATCTCAATGCCTGTCATTGTTGGTTTGTATGTCGGAATCCATAAATTTATATGTGTTTTTGTCTCCCTCACTTCCTCTGCTTATGTGTCTGGGCAGGTGTTTGCCTATCTCAGTGCCTGTCATTGTTGGTTTGTATGTCTGAATCTATATATTTGCATGTGTTTTTATCTCTCCCAGTCTCTTTGCCTGTGTGTCTGGGTGGATGTTTGCTTCTCCCAGTGCCTGTCTTTGTCAGTTTGTATGTCAGAATCTATATATTTATGTGTTTTTTTACTCTCTCACTCTCTTTGCTTAGGTGTCTGGGCGGATGTTTGCTTCTCCCAGTGCCAAGAGATTGTTACTTACTTACTTACTTACATCTCTTTACCTATGTGTCTGGGCGGGTGTTTGCTAGTCCCAATGCCTGTCATTGTCGGGTTGTAGTCTGAATCTAAGTATTGGTATGTGTTTTTTGTCTCTCTCCCTCTCTTTGCAGGTGTCTCTGGGCAGGTGTTTTCTTGTCTCAGTGCCTGTCATTGTCGGTTTGTATTTCTGAATCTATATATTTGTATGCGTTGTTTGTCTTTCTCACTCTCTTTTTTGTCTCTCTCACTTCATCTGCTTATGTGTCTGGGCTGGTGTTTGCCTATCTCAATGCCTGTCATTGTTGGTTTGTATGTCTGAATCTTTATATTTGCATGTGTTTTTATCTCTCCCACTCTCTTTGCCTATGTGTCCTGGCGGAAAATTCCTTCTCCCAGTGCCTGTTTTTGTCGGTTTGTATATCAGAATCTATATATTTATGTATTTTTGACTCTCTCACTCTCTTTGCTTTTGTGTCTGGGCGGGGTGTTTGCCTATCTCAATGCCTGTCATTGTTAGTTTGCATGTCAGAATCCATATAATTATATGTGTTTTTGTCTCTCTCACTTCCTCTGCTTATGTGTCTGGGCGGCTGTTTGCCTATCTCAATGCCTTTCATTGTTGTATTGTATGTCTGAATCTATATATTTGCATGCGTTTTCATCTACCCCACTCTCTTTGCCTATGTATCTGGCAGAAGTTTGCTTCTCCCAGTGCCTGTCTTTGTCGGTTTGCATGTCAGAATCTATATATTTATGTGTTTTTACTCTCTCACTCTCTTTGCTTATGTGTCTGGGTGGGGTGTTTGCCTATCTCAATGCCTGTCATTGTTGCTTTGTATGTCTGAATCTATATATTTGCATGTGTTTTTGTCTCTCGCGCTGTCTGGGCCTATATGCCTGGACGGGTGTTTGCTTATCACAGTGCCTGTCTTTGTCGGTTTGTATGTCAGAATCCATATATTTATATGTATTTTTCTCTCCCTCACTTCCTCTGCTTATGTGTCGGGACGGGTGTTTGCCTATCTCAATGCCTGTCATTGTTGGTTTGCATGTCAGAATCCATATGTTTATATGTGTTTTTGTCTCTCTCACTTCCTCTGCTTATGTGTCTGGGCGGGTGTTTGCCTGTCTCAATGCCTGTGATTGTTGCTTTGTATATCTGAATCTATATATTTGCATGTGTTTTTGTCTCTCTCACTCTCTGGGCCTATGTGTCTGGGCGGGTGTTTGCTTATCTCAGTGACTGTCTTTGTCGGTTTGTATGTTAGAATCCATATATTTATATGTGTTTTTTGTCGCTCTCACTTCCTCTGTTTAGTTTTCTGGGCGGTTGTTTGCCTATCTCAATGCCTTTCATTGTTGGTTTTAATGTCTGAATTTATATATTTGCATGTTTTTTTATATCTCCCACTCTCTTTGCCTATGTGTCTGGGCGCAAGTTTGCTTCTCCTAGTGCCTGTCTTTGTCGGTTTGTATGTCAGAATCTATATATTTATGTGTTTTTGACTCTCTCACTCTCTTTGCTTATGTGTCTGGGCGGGTTGTTTGCCTATCTCAATGCCTGTCATTGTTGCTTCGTATGTCAGAATCTATATATTTGCATGTGTTTTTGTCTCTCTCACTCTCTGGGCCTATGTGTCTGGGCGGGTGTTTGCTTATCTCAGTGCCTGTCTTTGTCGGTTTGTATGTCAGGATCCATATATTTATATGTATTTTTCTGTCTCTCACTTCCTCTGCTTATGTGTCAGGGCGGGTGTTTGCCTATCTCAATGCCTGTCATTGTTGGTTTGCATGTCAGAATCCATATATTTATATGTGTTTTTTGTTTCTCTCACTTCCTCTGCTTATGTGTCTGGGCGGGTGTTTGCCTATCTCAATGCCTGTGATTGTTGCTTTGTATGTCTGAATCTATATATTTGCATGTGTTTTTGTCTCTCCCACTCTCCTTGCCTATGTGTCTGGGAGGATGTTTGCTTCTCCCAGTGCCTGTCTTTGTCGGTTTGTATGTCAGAATTTATATATTTATATGTGTTTTTGTCACTCTCACTCTCTTTGCTTATGTGTCTGGGCGGGTGTTTGCCTCTCTCAATGCCTGTCATTGTTGCTTTGTATGTCTGAATCTATATATTTGCATGTGTTTTTGTCTCTCTCACTCTCTGGGTCTATGTGTCTGGGCGGGTGTTTGCTTATCTCAGTGCCTGTCTTTGTCGGTTTGTATGTCAGAATCTATATATTTATATGTGTTTTTGTCTCTCTCACTCTGCTTATGTGTCTGGGCGGGTGTTTGCCTATCTCATTGCCTGTTCTTGTTGGTTTGCATGTCAGAATCCATATATTTATATGTGTTTTTTGTTTCTCTCACTTCCTCTGCTTATGTGTCTGGGCGGGTGTTGACCTATCTCAATGCCTTTCATTGTTGGTTTTTATGTCTGAATCTATATATTTGCATGTGTTTTTATCTCTCCCACTCTCTTTTCCTATGTATCTGGACGGAAGTTTGCTTCTCCCAGTGCCTGTCTTAGTCGGTTTGTATGTCAGAATCTATATATTTATGTGTTTTTGACTCTCTCACTCTCTTTGCTTATGTGTCACGGCGGGGTGTTTGCCTATCTCAATGCCTGTCATTTTTGCTTTGTATGTCTGAATCTATATATTTGAATGTGTTTTTGTCTCTCTCACTCTCTGGGCCTATGTGTCTGGGCGGGTGTTTGCTTATCTCAGTGCCTGTCTTTGTCGGTTTGTATGTAAGAATCCATATATTTATATGTATTTTTCTCTCTCTCACTTCCTCTGCTTATGTGTCTGGGCGGGTGTTTGCCTATCTCAATGCCTGTCTTTGTTGCTTTGTATGTCTGAATCGATATATATTTGCATGTGTTTTTGTCTCTCTTACTCTCTGGGCCTATGTGTCTGGGCGGATGTTTGCTTATCTCAGTGCCTGTCTCTGTCGGTTTTATATGTCTTAATCAATATATTTGCATGTGTTTTTATTTCTCCCACTCTCCTTGCCTATGTGTCTTGGCGGATATTTGCTTCTCCCAATGCCTGTCTTTGTCGGTTTGTATGTAAGAATCCATATATTTATATGTGTTTTTCTCTCTCTCACTTTCTCTGCTTATGTGTCTGGGCGGGTGTTTGCCTATCTCAATGCCTGTCATTGTTGGTTTGTATGTCTGAATGTATATATTTGCATGTGTTTTTATCTCTCTCACTCTTTTTGCTTGTGTGTTTGCTCGGGTGTTTGCTTATTCCAGTGCATGTCTTTCACGGTTTGTATGTTTGAATCTATATGTTTGTATGTGTTTCTCTCTTTGTCTGTGTGTGTCTGGGCAGGTGTTTGCTTATCCCAGTGCCTGTCTTTGTCGGTTTGTATGTCTGAATCTATGTATTTGTATGTGTCTCTTACTCTTTTTGCTTGTGTGTTTGGTCAGGTGTTTGCTTCTCTCAGTGTCTGTCTTAGCTTACCCTAGAAATAATGGAAATATAACAAAGTAATAGATAACATATTTTTAAAGAAATATTGGCACATATGATATTAATATAAATATATGGTAGACACATTATTATACATTATTAATATCAATGATCAACTTTGTACATTTTGAATCTGTTTTATAAAATAGTTCTCTGTGTTTTCTCTTGATATTGTAGCTATTGTCTTCTCTTAACTCGTAATCGGTAGAATAATCATTATTCCATTTTGAGTCTTACACAATATTTACTGGTGTGTCACCGACAGGTTCAATATGCGTTTCGTCTTTGATATTATTTGATTCATTGACTGTTTGATTAATGGTAGTAACGTTTGCTGGTACTTTGTTTTTCATAGATTCATCTTTATATTCCATAGTGATATTTTCTACCAATGCCCTTTATATTTTTCCGGCAATTTCACTGTATATTACAACATCATTTTTACAAAGGTAACAGTTCCGGCACGTAGACAAGATATGGTTTATGATATTAATAGAAGAGTAGGCTTTTTTTTTGTCTTTGCTTTCATTTGAATGCTAATACCTAAAAGATGACGATAGGTTCTATCAACAGGTAGCGTGTTACCGGAAGCACTAGCAAGAAATACACATCTTCATCCACTATTATTTTTATGTTAGCGTTCTCTTTGAGTGCAATCATCTCCGGAGATCTCATTCTCACATATCCACCATTTGTACAATGGAATTTTTTTGGCAGTCCAAAGAAATTTAATTCCTTACTGTCATGACAATGCGTGCATACGTTTCCGATAGTACTACCACTTGTACTTATTTCATAGTTTAAAAACTTTTCATTGTCAGAATTCAATGCTGCAATAACACTATCATATGAACACACTTTCTTAAAATGTTTCATCTTCACTTTTGTATTGATATTTGTTATGTGTTTATCGTTCCACTGTGTAAAAAACACTGATTTAATACATGCAGTAAACTAGGTAGTGTCGATATCCGGTCATAGAGTACCAGTGGGAAAGCCGCATCGTGTCTCTGAGCAAGCATAGAGTACAATTGTTAGAGCCATAAGCATATTTCATTTCATTTTAAGATACGTAAAAAAAATAATGTTGAATAATTTCGAAGTCCAAAAAAATTCATTTAAAAAAAAGAGCTACTACAAACAATATTTTTCTAATAGTAAAAGTCACGATTAACATTTCTATATCATACTCATTTTGAATTTGGAAAATATTAAATGTGATTTTATTATGTCTTAAGTATGTTAAATCTCATTATAAGAGATGTAAAAAAAAGTTGAAAAAATATATCATGTTAAAAAATAATAAAAAAAAGTTAAAAAAACTTCCGAAAAAAGTATAAGAAATGGGGGGGGAGGGGGGCCAAAAAGTTGGGGGGAAGGAGGCCCCTTGGAGTTCGGGGATAAGGGACCTTTGGAGGTCCCTTGTGATTAGGGTCATTGGTGCTTATGATCCTTGACGGTTCATACTCATATACACCTCTCTACTTGATTTGCATGGATTTCTAAGGGTTGTTCTGAATTTCATTATTAAAATTCTTTTCTTAACATCTACATCTCTATTAGTATCAACTTTTTAGTAAACTATGACGTTAGCCCATATTTTATATTGACAACACTGTTCAAACTGCACTTGTGTATTATACAGAACACATCGGTGAAGTAAAGCTAGGTCAACTAAAAGGGCCGTTTCATCATCGTTAATCATTCCCATAGATTGATGCTATTTCAAATTTATAATAAATAAGCTATGAGTTAACAACCTTTCGGGTTTACCTTAACTGCTAATCAGTTTAACCCTTTTTTACCACCTTCATACGATCCGATCACTAATTAGGATCATTCACACCCCTGTTATTTAATCAACAATTAAGATCGTTCATATAGTCCAATTCGCAAATGCTATACCCTTTTTCGCAAATAGAGTTATTTTTTGGTAAATGATTTAACACCATATGCCAATCAATCAATTCTGAGTGTAGCATCCTATTCTTTAATTAGCAGCGACGCATTCCTAACAAACTAGCCTTGACTAAAGGCAATTGTCCAAAAATAGTTGTTGGTTCAGAAACCCGTCTGGTTGCATTACACAATCCCGTCCATGGTTCCAAATATAACGTGTTTGATCGCTTTATAGGTCCATCAACTTGATACGTTTCAGTGGTTCCTATAGGTCCTATAGAAATGGGTTTTGCATCAGAAACCCGTCTGGTGACTCATGTATCGTTCATAGTAATAGGTGACTGTCCTTGGTAAGTCAATGAACCGGTTAAACTGCACTGTATATTAATGTCTCAGGCTTGTGTAATTCCATGTGTAATTGATATCTATTACACGCACACTATCGCTTTATAAGTCCATTATATGGAGGGTTTGCTGGCATTATACAATGTGCTCGTCAAACTGCACACATATCCATGCCTCAGGCGTAAGTTTTGTATCTATTACATCGATACTACCGAAACTTCAAAGAGGACTCATTCAATTGGGAAATGAGAGGGCTAGTGCCCTTATTAATAGTCAAAAGCGATCGGATGGCGAAAGGCTCCCCCCACACCCATTATTTTCCCAAACGCTTCCGATTAAAATTTTGATATAGCCATTTTGTTGAACGTAGTTGAAGGGTCCGGAAATTATGTTTTGAGTTTGACAATTTCCCACAGCCCTCAGGGCTAAGGCTCTAAGTTACACCCTGTGGTCTTATAATGTCTTATAGAAGGTGTTGACGTAAAAACTTCAAAAAGGGCTCTTTCGATTTGAAATTCAGAGGGCTATTGCCCTTTTTCATAGGCCAAAGTAATCAGAGGGAAAATCACCCCCCTCCCCTCCCACTCCCATCATTTCATAAAATATTTCCGATCAACATTTTGATATGGTCATTTTGTTCAACGTAGTTGAAAGGTCCGGAAATTCTGTCTTTGAGGATGACAACCCTCCCCCCATAGCCCTCAGGACAAGGGTCGTAAGTTATGCCCTTGGGGCAAATAAGGTTTTTATAGAAAGTTTTCTAGTAGAAGCTTCAAAAAGGGATCATTCGATTTGAAATTGAGAGGACTAGTGCCTTTTTTATTAGTCAAAAGTGATCAGAGGGCAAATACCCCCCTCCACATCTATCATTTTCCCAAACAGTTCCAATCAAAATTTTGATACAGCCATTTTATTCAGCCTATCAGAAAGGTTGGGAAATAATGTCTTTGAGGATAACAAATCCCCCAGCCCTCAGGGCAAGGGTTGTAAGTTATGCCCTGAGGACATATAGGGTTTTTATAGGAAGTTTGATCATATAAAATTCGAAGGGGGCTCCTTGAATTGGTAATCAGACGCTCTAGTGCTATTTTTAAGAGCCAAAGTAATCAGAGGGCAGCTACCACCTCCACCCTACACACACGTCGTATTGTGCTGAAATGCGTCTAATAGAAATTTTGATATATCCATTCTATTCAAAATAGTCTAAATATCATATAACAAGGCTTTTGGGGTTGAAATAAACCCCAGAGATTAGAGGCAAGGGTTGTAAGTTATGCCCAGGGGGTATTTAAGGTTTTTATGGAAGGGATGGTTGTTTAACTTCAGAAGAGGCTCAGTCTTTCTCCGTGAAAAGACTATGTTAATATAAAACGAACGGAAATTAATCAAAAACTTTTTGCACAAAATAGGTTTTTCAAAAAAAAAGTAATGAACTCCATTAAACCAAAAATGAACAAAAATAGAATCAAATACTCTACGAAGCATACAACTACCACAAGTCAGTACCAATAAATAAATGAAACCCAAAACAAACAGAAATTAAAATTAGTCAAACTCAAAACAAGCAGACATTAATCTGAGTAGACTTCTAAACCCTATGCTTTCTAAAAGCCAGAATATAGTTTGTACTTTACTGAAAAAAATTCTTTTGAATGTTTTCATTTTTATAACTTTAAGAAATAAAAATTAATTAAGATTTTAAGGAACAAATATCAGAGTATGTATATTAAACTGACAATGCACATTTTTTTCAGTAAATTCATCTGAATTTTTTTTAGTAAAATACAAATTATATTCTGGCTTTTATAAAGCATAGGGTTTAAAACCCTATTCAGATTAATTTCTGCTCGTTTTGAGTTTGACTTATTTTAATTTCTGTTTGTTTTGGGTTTCATACCCAAATACTCAGTTATTCCTGTGTTGTACCCTTTTAAAAAACCGCATACACATAACGTGTTTTGATTTAGTTCAACACTCCCCTCAACTTTCTCGGAAAGGCTCACCTGAATACCCTTCGTCTTCTTGGAAAGTAAAGTTCAAACGTGCATACCTTTCTCAATAACATATACTATGTGTAAACAGTGAACGAATCGCCTAAGTTACAACCCTTGTCCTGAGGACTGTAGGGAGGTTGACATTCCCAAAGACATAATTACTGGACCTTTCAACAAGGCTTAACAAACTAATTCTCTTAAAATTTCTATCAGATATGTTTTGGGGAATGATAGGCTTGTGAAGGGGATTACATCCCTCAATTCACTTTTGACTCTTAAAAAGGGCACTAAAACTTCCGACTTTCAATCAAATGAGCTCCATCCAATCCAAAGTTTATACAGCTATCCGTTCTATAATAACTTTATATGCCCTTAACTTTATTTGCCCTTAACATAACTTACAACCCTAGCCCATGGAATCTGGGGGATTGAGTCCACCCTAAAGACACTGTTATATGATTTTTGGACTATTGGTAAAAAAAAAATAACGCCACAATTGAAATTTCACAATTTCAATTGAATATGTTTTGGGAAAAAAGGATGTCAGGGAGGAGTTTAGTTGCTCTCCATCATGTTTGGCACTTAAAATGAAACTAGAACTTTCAATTAAAAGGGAACAAGATGGGTATTTCAAAATTTCGATTGGATGTCTTTGAAGAAATAGGGCGTGAGAGGGGTGTTATTTCCCCTCTAATCAATTTCGACTATTAAAAAGGGCTCTAGCCCTCTCAATTTCTAATCGGATGAGCCCATTTTTAAAAAAGGGACACAATTCCTTTTTTTAAGTTTCTACGACAACTCCTTCGATACGAAGTCCCCTGGTCTACAAAAAAAATAATAATAATAATAATAATAAAATCCATTGTACCCACATCGCTCTTTACTTTTGCGCTGCCTATGATCTTTGGACTATTTTGAACAAAAAGCTATCTCAAAATTTCTATCGGATGCATTTGTGGAAAATACTCAAAAGTTAGGAGCCTGAGAAAATTTGCCTTATTTTCGAAAAAAGGGGGGAACACCCCTAAAAGTCATAGAATCTTAATGAAAATCACACCATCAGATCCAGCGTATCAGAAAACCCAAGCTCCTATCTGCAAAAATGTGGAATTTTGCCAGAAGAAAGATCTCGGATGCGCGTTTATTTGTTTTTTTTCCCCCGATGTGATCGTACCGACCCTGTGGCCCTAGATTGTCGCGAGAGGGCTCATTCGAATGGAAATTAAAAGTTCTAGTTCCTTTTTTAAATGACCAAAAATTTTGAGGGCAATTAGGCCCACTCCCACGCTCATTTGTTTCCCAAAGTCACCGGCTCAAAATTTTGAGATAGCCATTTTGTTCAGCATAGTCAAAAAATCTAATAACCATATCTTTGAGAACGACTTCATCCCCCTCAGTCCCCAGGGGAAGGGCTGGAAGATATGAACATTGCCCATCGTTTACATATAGTATTGATTATTAGGAAATATACAGACGTATTACGTGGGAGGATCTTTCCATGAAGGATGTTTCCTTGGGGGAAGGGACATTTCTATGAAGGGGGCGCCGGATTTCCCAGCATTTTTTAAAAAAGATCAGAAATGAAATGAAAAAGAAAGTTTTTTCAACCGAAAGTAAGGAGCAACATTAAAACTTAAAAGGAACAGAAATTATTACGTATATGAGGGGGCTCGCCCCCTAGTCAATACCTCGCTTTTTACGCTAAAGGTTTTTTTTAGTACTTTCAAAAGAGTTATCTATTCTAATTAAACGGCCTTTGTGAATCAGGGATATGTGATTCGAACAAAATTCGAACTTTAGCGTAAAGAGTGAGGTATTGACTAGGGGGCGAACCCTCTCATATACGTAATAACATGTACGTAATAAAAAAAAACTATAAGAAAGCCAGCGATACCGCTCAACAGTAGTCGAAACTTTAAAAGGCGGAATTTTGATGTCAGTAGTATCCATGCTATTGAAATGAATTGCACAAGGAATTGCACAAGAATATGCGGTGTCGTTTGACGTACGCATTGTAAAAAGCGACCAATCCTTTACCTACAACGTGGCCAAAGATGTTTTGAAACTATAGTCAAGGCTGTATAAGATCATCAGACTGGTTTTTTGTTATTGATATTAGTTGCACAAGAAATGTACATTCACGCCTACAAGAATATGCATGTTCCTTCCACGTGCACATTGCAAAAAAGCTGGCAAGCTATAAAGGGATTAAACACATTTTGAAAATTTTTAACGAGAAATGTCTGAAAAGCGCATGGATGCTACAATCAGAATTGTTTGATTTACATTTGCAAAAAGGGATAAGGAATTCGCAAATTGATGATTTGGGATGTGTAGTTTGCTATTTGGACTTTTCAGAGCTAGGATTCTTAGTCTCTCATAGGTGTTTGTTGTCTGAAACCTATAGTTTGGGGTGAGTAGTTTGCTATTTCAGGCTTTTCTGAGCTAAGGTTTCTTAGTATTTCGTAGGTGTGTGTTGTCTGAAACTTATGATTTGGGGTGTGTAAATTACTATTTCGGGCTTTTCATAGCCAGAATTTCTTAGTCTTTTGTTGGTGTGTGTTGTCTGAAACCTATGATTTGGGATGGGTGGTTTGCTATTTTTGACTTTTCTGAGCTGGATTTCTTAGCCTTTCATAGGTGTGTGTTGTCAGAAAATTATGATTTGGGATGTGTAGTTTGCTATTTGGACTTTTCAGAGCTAGGATTCTTAGTCTCTCATAGGTGTTTGTTGTCTGAAACCAATAGTTTGGGATGAATAGTTTGTTATTTCAGGCTTTTATGAGCTAGGTTTCCTAGTATTTCGTAGGTGTGTGTTGTCTGAAACTTATGATTTGGGATATGTAAATTACTATTTCGGGCTTTTCTGTGCTAGATTTCTTAGTCTTTCGTTGGTGTGTGTTGTCTGAAACCTATGATTTGTGATGGGTGGGTTGCTATTTTTGACTTTTCTGAGCTGGATTTCTTAGCCTTTACTGAAAATATACAAATGAACGTGCATTTTCAGTTTAATATACATACACTGATATTTAGTAATCAAAATGTTAATATTATTTGATTTATTAAAGTTATAAAAGTAAAAATATTTATATTTTTTTTCATTCAAGTGCAAATTTTGTTCTGGCCTTGGGAAGGTATATGGGTTTTGCTCCCAACTTATGTTAATTTCTGCTCGTTTTGAGTTTGACTCAGTTATTTATTGTAATTTCTGTTCGTTTTGGGTTTCATTTATTTACCGATGCTGATTTGTGGTAGTTTCACACTTGGTAGATTATTTGATTTTATTTTTGTAAAGTTTTTTTTTAATTAATTTCTGTTCGTTTTATATTGACATAGTTTTTTCAGGGAAAAAGAAAATAACACTTTAAATCATTTCGTTTTATAAGACTTTATAATTTGGCCTGCTATTTCTATGCTGGAGAAAAATTATGAGCTAGGTTTCCTAGTATTTAGTAGGTGTGTGTTGTCTGAAACTTATGATTTGGGATATGTAAATTACTATTTCGGGCTTTTCTGAGCTAGATTTCTTAGTCTTTCGTTGGTGTGTGTTGTCTGAAACCTATGATTTGTGATGGGTGGGTTGCTATTTTTGACTTTTCTGAGCTGGATTTCTTAGCCTTTCATAGGTGTGTGTTGTCTGAAACCTATGATTTAGGATGTGTGGTTTGCTATTTTTGACTTTTCTGAGCTAGATTTCTTAGCCTTTCATAGGTGTGTGTTGTCAGAAAATTATGATTTGGGATGTGTAGTTTGCTATTTGGACTTTTCAGAGCTAGGATTCTTAGTCTCTCATATGTGTTTGTTGTCTGAAACCTATAGTTTGGGGTGAGTAGTTTGCTATTTCGGGCTTTTCTGAGCTAGATTTCTTAGTCTTTCGTTGGTGTGTGTTGTCTGAAACTAATGATTTGGGATGATGTAAATTATTATTTCGGGCTTTTCTGAGCTAGATTTCTTAGTCTTTCGTTGGTGTGTGTTGTCTGAACCTTTGATTTGGGATGGGTGGGTTGCTATTTTTGACTTTTCTGAGCTAGATTTCGCAGCCTTTCACAGCTGTGTGTTGTCTGAAACCTATGATTTAGGATGGGTGGTTTGCTATTTTTGACTTTTCCGAGCTGGATTTCTTAGCCTTTCATAGGTGTGTGTTGTCTGAAACCTATAATTTGGGGTGAGTAGTTTGCTATTTTGGGCTTTTCTGAGCTAGATTTCTTAGTCTTTCGTTGGTGTGTGTTGTCTGAAAGCTATGATTTGGGATGGGTGGATTGCTATTTTTGACTCTTCTGAGCTGGATTTCTTAGCCTTTCATAGGTGTGTGTTGTCAGAAAATTATGATTTGGGATGTGTAGTTTGCTATTTGGACTTTTCAGAGCTAGGATTCTTAGTCTCTCATAGGTGTTTGTTGACTGAAACCAATAGTTTGGGATGAATAGTTCGTTATTTCAGGCTTTTATGAGCTCGGTTTCCTAGTATTTCGTAGGTGTGTGTTGTCTGAAACTTATGATTTGGGATATGTAAATTACTATTTCGGGCTTTTCTGAGCTAGATTTCTTAGTCTTTCGTTGGTGTGTGTTGTTTGAAACCTACGATTTGTGATGGGTGGGTTGCTATTTTTGACTTTTCTGAGCTGGATTTCTTAGCCTTCCATAGGTGTGTGTTGTCTGAAACCTATGATTTAGGATGGGTGGTTTGCTATTTTTGACTTTTCTGAGCTAGATTTATTAGCCTTTCATAGGTGTGTGTTGTCTGAAACCTATGATTTGGGATGGGTGGTTTGCTATTTTTGACTTTTCTGAGCTGGATTTCTTAGCCTTTCATAGGTGTGTGTTGTCAGAAAATTATGATTTGGGATGTGTAGTTTGCTATTTGGACTTTTCAGAGCTAGGATTCTTAGTCTCTCATAGGTGTTTGTTGTCTGAAACCAATAGTTTGGGATGAGTAGTTTGCTATTTCAGGCTTTTATGAGCTAGGTTTCCTACTATTTCGTAGGTGTGTGTTGTCTGAAACTTATGATTTGGGATATGTAAATTACTATTTCGGGCTTTTCTGAGCTAGATTTCTTAGTCTTTCGTTGGTGTGTGTTGTCTGAAACCTATGATTTGTGATGGGTGGGTTGCTATTTTTGACTTTTCTGAGCTGGATTTCTTAGCCTTTACTGAAATATACAAATGAACGTGCATTTTCAGTTTATATACATATACTGATATTTAGTAATCAAAATGTTAATATTATTTGATTATTAAAGTTATAAAGTAAAAATATTTATATTTTTTTTCATTCAGTGCAAATTTTGTTCTGGCCTTGGGAAGGTATATGGGTTTTGCTCCCAACTTATGTTAATTTCTGCTCGTTTTGAGTTTGACTCAGTTATTTATTGTAATTTCTGTTCGTTTTGGGTTTCATTTATTACCGATGCTGATTTGTGGTAGTTTCACACTTGGTAGATTATTTGATTTTATTTTTGTAAAGTTTTTTTTAATAATTTCTGTTCGTTTTATATTGACATAGTTTTTTCAGGGAAAAGAAAATAACACTTTAAATCATTTCGTTTTATAAGACTTTATAATTTGGCCTGCTATTTCTATGCTGAGAAAAAATAGGAGCTAGGTTTCCTAGTATTTAGTAGGTGTGTGTTGTCTGAAACTTATGATTTGGGATATGTAAATTACTATTTCGGGCTTTTCTGAGCTAGATTTCTTAGTCTTTCGTTGGTGTGTGTTGTCTGAAACCTATGATTTGTGATGGGTGGGTTGCTATTTTTGACTTTTCTGAGCTGGATTTCTTAGCCTTTCATAGGTGTGTGTTGTCTGAAACCTATGATTTAGGATGTGTGGTTTGCTATTTTTGACTTTTCTGAGCTAGATTTCTTAGCCTTTCATAGGTGTGTGTTGTCAGAAAATTATGATTTGGGATGTGTAGTTTGCTATTTGGACTTTTCAGAGCTAGGATTCTTAGTCTCTCATATGTGTTTGTTGTCTGAAACCTATAGTTTGGGGTGAGTAGTTTGCTATTTCGGGCTTTTCTGAGCTAGATTTCCTACTATTTCGTAGGTGTGTGTTGTCTGAAACTTATGATTTGGGATATGTAAATTACTATTTCGGGCTTTTCTGAGCTAGATTTCTTAGTCTTTCGTTGGTGTGTGTTGTCTGAACCTTGATTTGGGATGGGTGGGTTGCTATTTTTGACTTTTCTGAGCTAGATTTCGCAGCCTTTCACAGCTGTGTGTTGTCTGAAACCTATGATTTAGGATGGGTGGTTTGCTATTTTTGACTTTTCCGAGCTGGATTTCTTAGCCTTTCATAGGTGTGTGTTGTCTGAAACCTATAATTTGGGGTGAGTAGTTTGCTATTTTGGGCTTTTCTGAGCTAGATTTCTTAGTCTTTCGTTGGTGTGTGTTGTCTGAAAGCTATGATTTGGGATGGGTGGATTGCTATTTTTGACTCTTCTGAGCTGGATTTCTTAGCCTTTCATAGGTGTGTGTTGTCAGAAAATTATGATTTGGGATGTGTAGTTTGCTATTTGGACTTTTCAGAGCTAGGATTCTTAGTCTCTCATAGGTGTTTGTTGACTGAAACCAATAGTTTGGGATGAGTAGTTCGTTATTTCAGGCTTTTATGAGCTCGGTTTCCTAGTATTTCGTAGGTGTGTGTTGTCTGAAACTTATGATTTGGGATATGTAAATTACTATTTCGGGCTTTTCTGAGCTAGATTTCTTAGTCTTTCGTTGGTGTGTGTTGTTTGAAACCTACGATTTGTGATGGGTGGGTTGCTATTTTTGACTTTTCTGAGCTAGATTTCTTAGCCTTTCATAGGTGTGTGTTGTCTGAAACCTATGATTTGGGATGGGTGGTTTGCTATTTTTGACTTTTCTGAGCTAGATTTCTTAGCCTTTCATAGGTGTGTGTTGTCTGAAACCTATGATTTGGGATGGGTGGTTTGCTATTTTTGACTTTTCTGAGCTGGATTTCTTAGCCTTTCATAGGTGTGTGTTGTCAGAAAATTATGATTTGGGATGTGTAGTTTGCTATTTGGACTTTTCAGAGCTAGGATTCTTAGTCTCTCATAGGTGTTTGTTGTCTGAAACCAATAGTTTGGGATGAGTAGTTTGCTATTTCAGGCTTTTATGAGCTAGGTTTCCTACTATTTCGTAGGTGTGTGTTGTCTGAAACTTATGATTTGGGACATGTAAATTACTATTTCGGGCTTTTCTGAGCTAGATTTCTTAGTCTTTCGTTGGTGTGTTTTGTCAGAAACCTATGATTTGGGATGGGTGGATTGCTATTTTTGACTTTTCTGAGCTGGATTTCTTAGCCTTTCATAGGTGTGTGTTGTCTGAAACCTATGATTTGGGATGGGTGGTTTGCTATTTTTGACTTTTCTGAGCTGGATTTCTTAGCCTTTCATAGGTGTGTGTTGTCAGAAAATTATGATTTGGGATATGTAGTTTGCTATTTGGACTTTTCAGAGCTAGGATTCTTAGTCTCTCATAGGTGTTTGTTGTCTGAAACCAATAGTTTGGGATGAGTAGTTTGCTATTTCAGGCTTTTATGAGCTAGGTTTCCTACTATTTCGTAGGTGTGTGTTGCGTGAAACTTATGATTTGGGATATGTAAATTACTATTTCGGGCTTTTCTGAGCTAGATTTCTTAGTCTTTCGTTGGTGTGTGTTGTCTGAAACCTATGATTTGGGATGGGTGGATTGCTATTTTTGACTTTTCTGAGCTGGATTTCTTAGCCTTTCATAGGTGTGTGTTGTCTGAAACCTATGATTTGGGATGGGTGGTTTGCTATTTTTGACTTTTCTGAGCTAGATTTCTTAGCCTTTCATAGGTGTGTGTTGTCAGAAAATTATGATTTGGGATGTGTAGTTTGCTATTTTTGACTTTTCTGAGCTAAATTTCTTAGCCTTTCATAGGTGTGTGTTGTCAGAAAATTATGATTTGGGATGTGTAGTTTGCTATTCGGACTTTTCAGAGCTAGGATTCTTAGTCTCTCATAGGTGTTTGTTGTCTGAAACCTATAGTTTGGGGTGAGTAGTTTGCTATTTCGGGCTTTTCTGAGCTAGATTTCTTAGTCTTTCGTTGGTGTGTGTTGTCTGAAAGCTATGATTTGGGATGGGTGGATTGCTATTTTTGACTCTTCTGAGCTGGATTTCTTAGCCTTTCATAGGTGTTTGTTGTCTGAAACCTATGATTTAGGATGGGTGGTTTGCTATGTTTGACTTTTCTGAGCTAGACTTCTTAGCCTTTCATAGGTGTGTGTTGTCAGAAAATTATGATTTGGGATGTGTAGTTTGCTATTTGGACTTTCCAGAGCTAGGATTCTTAGTCTCTCATAGGTGTTTGTTGACTGAAACCAATAGTTTGGGATGAATAGTTTGTTATTTCAGGCTTTTATGAGCTAGGTTTCCTCGTATTTCGTAGGATTTCTTAGCCTTTCATAGGTGTGTGTTGTCAGAAAATTATGATTTGGGATGTGTAGTTTGATATTTGGACTTTTCAGAGCTAGGATTCTTAGTCTCTTATATGTGTTTGTTGTCTGAAACCTATAGTTTGGGGTGAGTAGTTTGCTATTTCGGGCTTTTCTGAGCTAGATTTCTTAGTCTTTCTTTGGTGTGTGTTGTCTGAAACCTATAGTTTGGGGTGAGTAGTTTGCTATTTCGGGCTTTTCTGAGCTAGATTTCTTAGTCTTTCGTTGGTGTGTGTTGTCTGAAAGCTATGATTTGGGATGGGTGGATTGCTATTTTTGACTCTTCTGAGCTGGATTTCTTAGCCTTTCATAGGTGTGTGTTGTCTGAAAACTATGATTTAGGATGGGTGGTTTGCTATTTTTGACTTTTCTGAGCTAGATTTCTTAGCCTTTCATAGGTGTGTGTTGTCAGAAAATTATGATTTGGGATGTGTAGTTTGCTATTTGGACTTTTCAGAGCTAGGATTCTTAGTCTCTCATAGGTGTTTGTTGACTGAAACCAATAGTTTGGGATGAATAGTTTGTTATTTCAGGCTTTTATGAGCTAGGTTTCCTAGTATTTCGTAGGTGTGTGTTGTCTGAAACTTATGATTTGGGATATGTAAATTACTATTTCGGGCTTTTCTGAGCTAGATTTCTTAGTCTTTCGTTGGTGTGTGTTGTTTGAAACCTATGATTTGTGATGGGTGGGTTGCTATTTTTGACTTTTCTGAGCTGGATTTCTTAGCCTTTCATAGGTGTGTGTTGTCTGAAACCTATGATTTGGGATGGGTGGTTTGCTATTTTTGACTTTTCTGAGCTGGATTTCTTAGCCTTTCATAGGTGTGTGTTGTCATAAAATTATGATTTGGGATGTGTATATTTGCTATTTGGACTTTTCAGAGCTAGGATTCTTAGTCTCTCATAGGGGTTTGTTGTCTGAAACCAATAGTTTGGGATGAGTAGTTTGCTATTTCAGGCTTTTATGAGCTAGGTTTCCTAGTATTTCGTAGGTGTGTGTTGTCTGAAACTTATGATTTGGGATATGTAAATTACTATTTCGGGCTTTTCTGAGCTAGATTTCTTAGTCTTTCGTTGGTGTGTGTTGTTTGAAACCTACGATTTGTGATGGGTGGGTTGCTATTTTTGACTTTTCTGAGCTGGATTTCTTAGCCTTCCATAGGTGTGTGTTGTCTGAAACCTATGATTTAGGATGGGTGGTTTGCTATTTTTGACTTTTCTGAGCTAGATTTCTTAGCCTTTCATAGGTGTGTGTTGTCTGAAACCTATGATTTGGGATGGGTGGTTTGCTATTTTTGACTTTTCTGAGCTGAATTTCTTAGCCTTTCATAGGTGTGTGTTGTCAGAAAATTATGATTTGGGATATGTAGTTTGCTACTTGGACTTTTCAGAGCTAGGATTCTTAGTCTCTCATAGGTGTTTGTTGTCTGAAACCAATAGTTTGGGATGAGTAGTTTGCTATTTCAGGCTTTTATGAGCTAGGTTTCCTACTATTTCGTAGGTGTGTGTTGTCTGAAACTTATGATTTGGGACATGTAAATTACTATTTCGGGCTTTTCTGAGCTAGATTTCTTAGTCTTTCGTTGGTGTGTTTTGTCTGAAACCTATGATTTGGGATGGGTGGATTGCTATTTTTGACTTTTCTGAGCTGGATTTCTTAGCCTTTCATAGGTGTGTGTTGTCTGAAACCTATGATTTGGGATGGGTGGTTTGCTATTTTTGACTTTTCTGAGCTGGATTTCTTAGCGTTTCATAGGTGTGTGTTGTCAGAAAATTATGATTTGGGATATGTAGTTTGCTATTTGGACTTTTCAGAGCTAGGATTCTTAGTCTCTCATAGGTGTTTGTTGTCTGAAACCAATAGTTTGGGATGAGTAGTTTGCTATTTCAGGCTTTTATGAGCTAGGTTTCCTACTATTTCGTAGGTGTGTGTTGTCTGAAACTTATGATTTGGGATATGTAAATTACTATTTCGGGCTTTTCTGAGCTAGATTTCTTAGTCTTTCGTTGGTGTGTGTTGTCTGAAACCTATGATTTTGGATGGGTGGATTGCTATTTTTGACTTTTATGAGCTGGATTTCTTAGCCTTTCATAGGTGTGTGTTGTCTGAAACCTATGATTTGGGATGGGTGGTTTGCTATTTTTGACTTTTCTGAGCTAGATTTCTTAGCCTTTCATAGGTGTGTGTTGTCAGAAAATTATGATTTGGGATGTGTAGTTTGCTATTTTTGACTTTTCTGAGCTAAATTTCTTAGCCTTTCATAGGTGTGTGTTGTCAGAAAATTATGATTTGGGATGTGTAGTTTGCTATTCGGACTTTTCAGAGCTAGGATTCTTAGTCTCTCATAGGTGTTTGTTGTCTGAAACCTATAGATTGGGGTGAGTAGTTTGCTATTTCGGGCTTTTCTGAGCTAGATTTCTTAGTCTTTCGTTGGAGTGTGTTGTCTGAAAGCTATAATTTGGGATGGGTGGATTGCTATTTTTGACTCTTCTGAGCTGGATTTCTTAGCCTTTCATAGGTGTTTGTTGTCTGAAAACCTATGATTTAGGATGGGTGGTTTGCTATTTTTGACTTTTCTGAGCTAGACTTCTTAGCCTTTCATAGGTGTGTGTTGTCAGAAAATTATGATTTGGGATGTGTAGTTTGCTATTTGGACTTTTCAGAGCTAGGATTCTTAGTCTCTCATAGGTGTTTGTTGACTGAAACCAATAGTTTGGGATGAATAGTTTGTTATTTCAGGCTTTTATGAGCTAGGTTTCCTCGTATTTCGTAGGATTTCTTAGCCTTTCATAGGTGTGTGTTGTCAGAAAATTATGATTTGGGATGTGTAGTTTGATATTTGGACTTTTCAGAGCTAGGATTCTTAGTCTCTTATATGTGTTTGTTGTCTGAAACCTATAGTTTGGGGTGAGTAGTTTGCTATTTGGACTTTTCAGAGCTAGGATTCTTAGTCTCTCATAGGTGTTTGTTGTCTGAAACCAATAGTTTGGGATGAATAGTTTGTTATTTCAGGCTTTTATGAGCTAGGTTTCCTAGTATTTCGTAGGTGTGTGTTGTCTGAAACTTATGATTTGGGATATGTAAATTACTATTTCGGGCTTTTCTGAGCTAGATTTCTTAGTCTTTCTTTGGTGTGTGTTGTCTGAAACCTATGATTTGGGATGGGTGGATTGCTATTTTTGACTTTTCTGAGCTGGATTTCTTAGCCTTTCATAGGTGTGTGTTGTCTGAAACCTATGATTTGGGATGGGTGGTTTGCTATTTTTGACTTTTCTGAGCTAGATTTCTTAGCCTTTCATAGGTGTGTGTTGTCAGAAAATTATGATTTGGGATGTGTAGTTTGCTATTTGGACTTTTCAGAGCTAGGATTCTTAGTCTCTCATAGGTGTTTGTTGTCTGAAACCTATAGTTTGGGGTGAGTAGTTTGCTATTTCGGGCTTTTCTGAGCTAGATTTCTTAGTCTTTCGTTGGAGTGTGTGTTGTCTGAAAGCTATGATTTGGGATGGGTGGATTGCTATTTTTGACTCTTCTGAGCTGGATTTCTTAGCCTTTCATAGGTGTTGTTGTCTGAAACCTATGATTTAGGATGGGTGGTTTGCTATTTTTGACTTTTCTGAGCTAGACTTCTTAGCCTTTCATAGGTGTGTGTTGTCAGAAAATTATGATTTGGGATGTGTAGTTTGCTATTTGGACTTTTCAGAGCTAGGATTCTTAGTCTCTCATAGGTGTTTGTTGACTGAAACCAATAGTTTGGGATGAATAGTTTGTTATTTCAGGCTTTTATGAGCTAGGTTTCCTCGTATTTCGTAGGATTTATTAGCCTTTCATAGGTGTGTGTTGTCAGAAAATTATGATTTGGGATGTGTAGTTTGATATTTGGACTTTTCAGAGCTAGGATTCTTAGTCTCTCATATGTGTTTGTTGTCTGAAACCTATATTTTGGGGTGAGTAGTTTGCTATTTCGGGCTTTTCTGAGCTAGATTTCTTAGTCTTTCCTTGGTGTGTGTTGTCTGAAACCTATAATTTGGGGTGAGTAGTTTGCTATTTTGGGCTTTTCTGAGCTAGATTTCTTAGTCTTTCGTTGGTGTGTGTTGTCTGAAAGCTATGATTTGGGATGGGTGGATTGCTATTTTTGACTCTTCTGAGCTGGATTTCTTAGCCTTTCATAGGTGTGTGTTGTCTGAAACCTATGATTTAGGATGGGTGGTTTGCTATTTTTGACTTTTCTGAGCTAGATTTCTTAGCCTTTCATAGGTGTGTGTTGTCAGAAAATTATGATTTGGGATGTGTAGTTTGCTATTTGGACTTTTCAGAGCTAGGATTCTTAGTCTCTCATTGGTGTTTGTTGACTGAAACCAATAGTTTGGGATGAATAGTTTGTTATTTCAGGCTTTTGTGAGCTAGGTTTCCTAGTATTTCGTAGGTGTGTGTTGTCTGAAACTTATGATTTGGGATATGTAAATTACTATTTCGGGCTTTTCTGAGCTAGATTTCTTAGTCTTTCGTTGGTGTGTGTTGTTTGAAACCTATGATTTGTGATGGGTGGGTTGCTATTTTTGACTTTTCTGAGCTGGATTTCTTAGCCTTTCATAGGTGTGTGTTGTCTGAAACCTATGATTTGGGATGGGTGGTTTGCTATTTTTGACTTTTCTGAGCTGGATTTCTTAGCCTTTCATAGGTGTGTG
Organism: Artemia sinica; assembly: GCA_027921565.1. Lineage (NCBI taxonomy): Eukaryota > Metazoa > Arthropoda > Branchiopoda > Anostraca > Artemiidae > Artemia > Artemia sinica. Next base: position 18,343,893 of record CM051270.1, on the reverse strand, counting down.
TTGTCATAAAATTATGATTTGGGATGTGTATATTTGCTATTTGGACTTTTCAGAGCTAGGATTCTTAGTCTCTCATAGGTGTTTGTTGTCTGAAACCAATAGTTTGGGATGAGTAGTTTGCTATTTCAGGCTTTTATGAGCTAGGTTTCCTACTATTTCGTAGGTGTGTGTTGTCTGAAACTTATGATTTGGGATATGTAAATTACTATTTCGGGCTTTTCTGAGCTAGATTTCTTAGTCTTTCGTTGGTGTGTGTTGTCTGAAACCTATGATTTGGGATGGGTGGATTGCTATTTTTGACTTTTCTGAGCTGGATTTCTTAGCCTTCCATAGGTGTGTGTTGTCTGAAACCTATGATTTAGGATGGGTGGTTTTGCTATTTTTGACTTTTCTGAGCTAGATTTCTTAGCCTTTCATAGGTGTGTGTTGTCTGAAACCTATGATTTGGGATGGGTGGTTTGCTATTTTTGACTTTTCTTTGCTGGATTTCTTAGCCTTTCATAGGTGTGTGTTGTCAGAAAATTATGATTTGGGATGTGTAGTTTGCTATTTGGACTTTTCAGAGCTAGGATTCTTAGTCTCTCATAGGTGTTTGTTGTCTGAAACCAATAGTTTGGGATGAGTAGTTTGCTACTTCAGGCTTTTATGAGCTAGGTTTCCTACTATTTCGTAGGTGTGTGTTGTCTGAAACTTATGATTTGGGATATGTAAATTACTATTTCGGGCTTTTCTGAGCTAGATTTCTTAGTCTTTCGTTGGTGTGTGTTGTCTGAAACCTATGATTTGGGATGGGTGGATTGCTATTTTTGACTTTTCTGAGCTGGATTTCTTAGCCTTTCATAGGTGTGTGTTGTCTGAAACCTATGATTTGGGATGGGTGGTTTGCTATTTTTGACTTTTCTGAGCTGGATTTCTTAGCCTTTCATAGGTGTGTGTTGTCATAGAATTATGATTTGGGATGTGTATATTTGCTATTTGGACTTTTCAGAGCTAGGATTCTTAGTCTCTCATAGGTGTTTGTTGTCTGAAACCAATAGTTTGGGATGAATAGTTTGCTATTTCAGGCTTTTATGAGCTAGGTTTCCTACTATTTCGTAGGTGTGTGTTGTCTGAAACTTATGATTTGGGATATGTAAATTACCATTTCGGGCTTTTCTGAGCTAGATTTCTTAGTGTTTCGTTGGTGTGTGTTGTCTGAAACCTATGATTTGGGATGGGTGGATTGCTATTTTTGACTTTTCTGAGCTGGATTTCTTAGCCTTTCATAGGTGTGTGTTGTCTGAAACCTATGATTTGGGATGGGTGGTTTGCTATTTTTGACTTTTCTGAGCTGGATTTCTTAGCCTTTCATAGGTGTGTGTTGTCAGAAAATTATGATTTGGGATATGTAGTTTGCTATTTGGACTTTTCAGAGCTAGGATTCTTAGTCTCTCATAGGTGTTTGTTGTCTGAAACCAATAGTTTGGGATGAGTAGTTTGCTATTTCAGGCTTTTATGAGCTAGGTTTCCTACTATTTCGTAGGTGTGTGTTGTCTGAAACTTATGATTTGGGATATGTAAATTACTATTTCGGGCTTTTCTGAGCTAGATTTCTTAGTCTTTCGTTGGTGTGTGTTGTCTGAAACCTATGATTTGGGATGGGTGGATTGCTATTTTTGACTTTTCTGAGCTGGATTTCTTAGCCTTTCATAGGTGTGTGTTGTCTGAAACCTATGATTTGGGATGGGTGGTTTGCTATTTTTGACTTTTCTGAGCTAGATTTCTTAGCCTTTCATAGGTGTGTGTTGTCAGAAAATTATGATTTGGGATGTGTAGTTTGCTATTTTTGACTTTTCTGAGCTAAATTCTTAGCCTTTCATAGGTGTGTGTTGTCAGAAAATTATGATTTGGGATGTGTAGTTTGCTATTTGGACTTTTCAGAGCTAGGATTCTTAGTCTCTCATAGGTGTTTGTTGTCTGAAACCTATAGTTTGGGGTGAGTAGTTTGCTATTTCGGGCTTTTCTGAGCTAGATTTCTTAGTCTTTCGTTGGTGTGTGTTGTCTGAAAGCTATGATTTGGGATGGGTGGATTGCTATTTTTGACTCTTCTGAGCTGGATTTCTTAGCCTTTCATAGGTGTTTGTTGTCTGAAACCTATGATTTGGGATGGGTGGTTTGCTATTTTTGACTTTTCTGAGCTAGATTTCTTAGCCTTTCATAGGTGTGTGTTGTCAGAAAATTATGATTTGGGATGTGTAGTTTGCTATTTGGACTTTTCAGAGCTAGGATTCTTAGTCTCTCATAGGTGTTTGTTGACTGAAACCAATAGTTTGGGATGAATAGTTTGTTATTTCAGGCTTTTATGAGCTAGGTTTCCTCGTATTTCGTAGGATTTCTTAGCCTTTCATAGGTGTGTGTTGTCAGAAAATTATGATTTGGGATGTGTAGTTTGATATTTGGACTTTTCAGAGCTAGGATTCTTAGTCTCTCATAGGTGTTTGTTGTCTGAAACCTATAGTTTGGGGTGAGTAGTTTGCTATTTCGGGCTTTTCTGAGCTAGATTTCTTAGTCTTTCCTTGGTGTGTGTTGTCTGAAACCTATAATTTGGGGTGAGTAGTTTGCTATTTTGGGCTTATCTGAGCTAGATTTCTTAGTCTTTCGTTGGTGTGTGTTGTCTGAAAGCTATGATTTGGGATGGGTGGATTGCTATTTTTGACTCTTCTGAGCTGGATTTCTTAGCCTTTCATAGGTGTGTGTTGTCTGAAACCTATGATTTAAGATGGGTGGTTTGCTATTTTTGACTTTTCTGAGCTAGATTTCTTAGCCTTTCATAGGTGTGTGTTGTCAGAAAATTATGATTTGGGATGTGTAGTTTGCTATTTGGACTTTTCAGAGCTAGGATTCTTAGTCTCTCATAGGTGTTTGTTGACTGAAACCAATAGTTTGGGATGAATAGTTTGTTATTTCAGGCTTTTATGAGCTAGGTTTCCTAGTATTTCGTAGGTGTGTGTTGTCTGAAACTTATGATTTGGGATATGTAAATTACTATTTCGGGCTTTTCTGAGCTAGATTTCTTAGTCTTTCGTTGGTGTGTGTTGTTTGAAACCTATGATTTATGATGGGTGGGTTGCTATTTTTGACTTTTCTGAGCTGGATTTCTTAGCCTTTCATAGGTGTGTGTTGTCTGAAACCTATAATTTGGGATGGGTGGTTTGCTATTTTTGACTTTTCTGAGCTGGATTTCTTAGCCTTTCATAGGTGTGTGTTGTCATAAAATTATGATTTGGGATGTGTATATTTGCTATTTGGACTTTTCAGAGCTAGGATTCTTAGTCTCTCATAGGTGTTTGTTGTCTGAAACCAATAGTTTGGGATGAGTAGTTTGCTATTTCAGGCTTTTATGAGCTAGGTTTCCTACTATTTCGTAGGTGTGTGTTGTCTGAAACTTATGATTTGGGATATGTAAATTACTATTTCGGGCTTTTCTGAGCTAGATTTCTTAGTCTTTCGTTGGTGTGTGTTGTCTGAAACCTATGATTTGGGATGGGTGGATTGCTATTTTTGACTTTTCTGAGCTGGATTTCTTAGCCTTCCATAGGTGTGTGTTGTCTGAAACCTATGATTTAGGATGGGTGGTTTGCTATTTTTGACTTTTCTGAGCTAGATTTCTTAGCCTTTCATAGGTGTGTGTTGTCTGAAACCTATGATTTGGGATGGGTGGTTTGCTATTTTTGACTTTTCTTTGCTGGATTTCTTAGCCTTTCATAGGTGTGTGTTGTCAGAAAATTATGATTTGGGATGTGTAGTTTGCTATTTGGACTTTTCAGAGCTAGGATTCTTAGTCTCTCATAGGTGTTTGTTGTCTGAAACCAATAGTTTGGGATGAGTAGTTTGCTACTTCAGGCTTTTATGAGCTAGGTTTCCTACTATTTCGTAGGTGTGTGTTGTCTGAAACTTATGATTTGGGACATGTAAATTACTATTTCGGGCTTTTCTGAGCTAGATTTCTTAGTCTTTCGTTGGTGTGTTTTGTCTGAAACCTATGATTTGGGATGGGTGGATTGCTATTTTTGACTTTTCTGAGCTGGATTTCTTAGCCTTTCATAGGTGTGTGTTGTCTGAAACCTATGATTTGGGATGGGTGGTTTGCTATTTTTGACTTTTCTGAGCTGGATTTCTTAGCCTTTCATAGGTGTGTGTTGTCATAAAATTATGATTTGGGATGTGTATATTTGCTATTTGGACTTTTCAGAGCTAGGATTCTTAGTCTCTCATAGGTGTTTGTTGTCTGAAACCAATAGTTTGGGATGAGTAGTTTGCTATTTCAGGCTTTTATGAGCTAGGTTTCCTACTATTTCGTAGGTGTGTGTTGTCTGAAACTTATGATTTGGGATATGTAAATTACTATTTCGGGCTTTTCTGAGCTAGATTTCTTAGTCTTTCGTTGGTGTGTTTTGTCTGAAACCTATGATTTGGGATGGGTGGATTGCTATTTTTGACTTTTCTGAGCTGGATTTCTTAGCCTTTCATAGGTGTGTGTTGTCTGAAACCTATGATTTGGGATGGGTGGTTTGCTATTTTTGACTTTTCTGAGCTGGATTTCTTAGCCTTTCATAGGTGTGTGTTGTCAGAAAATTATGATTTGGGATGTGTAGTTTGCTATTTGGACTTTTCAGAGCTAGGATTCTTAGTCTCTCATAGGTGTTTGTTGTCTGAAACCAATAGTTTGGGATGAGTAGTTTGCTATTTCAGGCTTTTATGAGCTAGGTTTCCTACTATTTCGTAGGTGTGTGTTGCCTGAAACTTATGATTTGGGATATGTAAATTACTATTTCGGGCTTTTCTGAGCTAGATTTCTTAGTCTTTCGTTGGTGTGTGTTGTCTGAAACCTATGATTTTGGATGGGTGGATTGCTATTTTTGACTTTTATGAGCTGGATTTCTTAGCCTTTCATAGGTGTGTGTTGTCTGAAACCTATGATTTGGGATGGGTGGTTTGCTATTTTTGACTTTTCTGAGCTAGATTTCTTAGCCTTTCATAGGTGTGTGTTGTCAGAAAATTATGATTTGGGATGTGTAGTTTGCTATTTTTGACTTTTCTGAGCTAAATTTCTTAGCCTTTCATAGGTGTGTGTTGTCAGAAAATTATGATTTGGGATGTGTAGTTTGCTATTCGGACTTTTCAGAGCTAGGATTCTTAGTCTCTCATAGGTGTTTGTTGTCTGAAACCTATAGATTGGGGTGAGTAGTTTGCTATTTCGGGCTTTTCTGAGCTAGATTTCTTAGTCTTTCGTTGGAGTGTGTTGTCTGAAAGCTATGATTTGGGATGGGTGGATTGCTATTTTTGACTCTTCTGAGCTGGATTTCTTAGCCTTTCATAGGTGTTTGTTGTCTGAAACCTATGATTTAGGATGGGTGGTTTGCTGTTTTTGACTTTTCTGAGCTAGACTTCTTAGCCTTTCATAGGTGTGTGTTGTCAGAAAATTATGATTTGGGATGTGTAGTTTGCTATTTGGACTTTTCAGAGCTAGGATTCTTAGTCTCTCATAGGTGTTTGTTGACTGAAACCAATAGTTTGGGATGAATAGTTTTGTTATTTCAGGCTTTTATGAGCTAGGTTTCCTCGTATTTCGTAGGATTTCTTAGCCTTTCATAGGTGTGTGTTGTCAGAAAATTATGATTTGGGATGTGTAGTTTGATATTTGGACTTTTCAGAGCTAGGATTCTTAGTCTCTTATATGTGTTTGTTGTCTGAAACCTATAGTTTGGGGTGAGTAGTTTGCTATTTCGGGCTTTTCTGAGCTAGATTTCTTAGTCTTTCCTTGGTGTGTGTTGTTTGAAACCTATAATTTGGGGTGAGTAGTTTGCTATTTTGGGCTTTTCTGAGCTAGATTTCTTAGTCTTTCGTTGGTGTGTGTTGTCTGAAAGCTATGATTTGGGATGGGTGGATTGCTATTTTTGACTCTTCTGAGCTGGATTTCTTAGCCTTTCATAGGTGTGTGTTGTCTGAAAACTATGATTTAGGATGGGTGGTTTGCTATTTTTGACTTTTCTGAGCTAGATTTCTTAGCCTTTCATAGGTGTGTGTTGTCAGAAAATTATGATTTGGGATGTGTAGTTTGCTATTTGGACTTTTCAGAGCTAGGATTCTTAGTCTCTCATAGGTGTTTGTTGACTGAAACCAATAGTTTGGGATGAATAGTTTGTTATTTCAGGCTTTTATGAGCTAGGTTTCCTAGTATTTCGTAGGTGTGTGTTGTCTGAAACTTATGATTTGGGATATGTAAATTACTATTTCGGGCTTTTCTGAGCTAGATTTCTTAGTTTTTCGTTGGTGTGTGTTGTTTGAAACCTATGATTTGTGATGGGTGGGTTGCTATTTTTGACTTTTCTGAGCTGGATTTCTTAGCCTTTCATAGGTGTGTGTTGTCTGAAACCTATGATTTGGGATGGGTGGTTTGCTATTTTTGACTTTTCTGAGCTGGATTTCTTAGCCTTTCATAGGTGTGTGTTGTCATAAAATTATGATTTGGGATGTGTATATTTGCTATTTGGACTTTTCAGAGCTAGGATTCTTAGTCTCTCATAGGGGTTTGTTGTCTGAAACCAATAGTTTGGGATGAGTAGTTTGCTATTTCAGGCTTTTATGAGCTAGGTTTCCTACTATTTCGTAGGTGTGTGTTGTCTGAAACTTATGATTTGGGATATGTAAATTACTATTTCGGGCTTTTCTGAGCTAGATTTCTTATTCTTTCGTTGGTGTGTGTTGTCTGAAACCTATGATTTGGGATGGGTGGATTGCTATTTTTGACTTTTCTGAGCTGGATTTCTTAGCCTTCCATAGGTGTGTGTTGTCTGAAACCTATGATTTAGGATGGGTGGTTTGCTATTTTTGACTTTTCTGAGCTAGATTTCTTAGCCTTTCATAGGTGTGTGTTGTCTGAAACCTATGATTTGGGATGGGTGGTTTGCTATTTTTGACTTTTCTTTGCTGGATTTCTTAGCCTTTCATAGGTGTGTGTTGTCAGAAAATAATGATTTGGGATGTGTAGTTTGCTATTTGGACTTTTCAGAGCTAGGATTCTTAGTCCATCATAGGTGTTTGTTGTCTGAAACCAATAGTTTTGGATGAGTAGTTTGCTACTTCAGGCTTTTATGAGCTAGGTTTCCTACTATTTCGTAGGTGTGTGTTGTCTGAAACTTATGATTTGGGACATGTAAATTACTATTTCGGGCTTTTCTGAGCTAGATCTCTTAGTCTTTCGTTGGTGTGTTTTGTCTGAAACCTATGATTTGGGATGGGTGGGTTGCTATTTTTGACTTTTCTGAGCTGGATTTCTTAGCCTTTCATAGGTGTGTGTTGTCTGAAACCTATGATTTGGGATGGGTGGTTTGCTATTTTTGACTTTTCTGAGCTGGATTTCTTAGCCTTTCATAGGTGTGTGTTGTCAGAAAATTATGATTTGGGATATGTAGTTTGCTATTTGGACTTTTCAGAGCTAGGATTCTTAGTCTCTCATAGGTGTTTGTTGTCTGAAACCAATAGTTTGGGATGAGTAGTTTGCTATTTCAGGCTTTTATGAGCTAGGTTTCCTACTATTTCGTAGGTGTGTGTTGTCTGAACCTTATGATTTGGGATATGTAAATTACTATTTCGGGCTTTTCTGAGCTAGATTTCTTAGTCTTTCTTTGGTGTGTGTTGTCTGAAACCTATGATTTGGGATGGGTGGATTGCTATTTTTGACTTTTCTGAGCTGGATTTCTTAGCCTTTCATAGGTGTGTGTTGTCTGAAACCTATGATTTGGGATGGGTGGTTTGCTATTTTTGACTTTTCTGAGCTAGATTTCTTAGCCTTTCATAGGTGTGTGTTGTCAGAAAATTATGATTTGGGATGTGTAGTTTGCTATTTGGACTTTTCAGAGCTAGGATTCTTAGTCTCTCATAGGTGTTTGTTGTCTGAAACCTATAGTTTGGGGTGAGTAGTTTGCTATTTCGGGCTTTTCTGAGCTAGATTTCTTAGTCTTTCGTTGGAGTGTGTTGTCTGAAAGCTATGATTTGGGATGGGTGGATTGCTATTTTTGACTCTTCTGAGCTGGATTTCTTAGCCTTTCATAGGTGTTTGTTGTCTGAAACCTATGATTTAGGATGGGTGGTTTGCTATTTTTGACTTTTCTGAGCTAGACTTCTTAGCCTTTCATAGGTGTGTGTTGTCAGAAAATTATGATTTGGGATGTGTAGTTTGCTATTTGGACTTTTCAGAGCTAGGATTCTTAGTCTCTCATAGGTGTTTGTTGACTGAAACCAATAGTTTGGGATGAATAGTTTGTTATTTCAGGCTTTTATGAGCTAGGTTTCCTCGTATTTCGTAGGATTTATTAGCCTTTCATAGGTGTGTGTTGTCAGAAAATTATGATTTGGGATGTGTAGTTTGATATTTGGACTTTTCAGAGCTAGGATTCTTAGTCTCTCATATGTGTTTGTTGTCTGAAACCTATATTTTGGGGTGAGTAGTTTGCTATTTCGGGCTTTTCTGAGCTAGATTTCTTAGTCTTTCCTTGGTGTGTGTTGTCTGAAACCTATAATTTGGGGTGAGTAGTTTGCTATTTTGGGCTTTTCTGAGCTAGATTTCTTAGTCTTTCGTTGGTGTGTGTTGTCTGAAAGCTATGATTTGGGATGGGTGGATTGCTATTTTTGACTCTTCTGAGCTGGATTTCTTAGCCTTTCATAGGTGTGTGTTGTCTGAAACCTATGATTTAGGATGGGTGGTTTGCTATTTTTGACTTTTCTGAGCTAGATTTCTTAGCCTTTCATAGGTGTGTGTTGTCAGAAAATTATGATTTGGGATGTGTAGTTTGCTATTTGGACTTTTCAGAGCTAGGATTCTTAGTCTCTCATTGGTGTTTGTTGACTGAAACCAATAGTTTGGGATGAATAGTTTGTTATTTCAGGCTTTTGTGAGCTAGGTTTCCTAGTATTTCGTAGGTGTGTGTTGTCTGAAACTTATGATTTGGGATATGTAAATTACTATTTCGGGCTTTTCTGAGCTAGATTTCTTAGTCTTTCGTTGGTGTGTGTTGTTTGAAACCTATGATTTGTGATGGGTGGGTTGCTATTTTTGACTTTTCTGAGCTGGATTTCTTAGCCTTTCATAGGTGTGTGTTGTCTGAAACCTATGATTTGGGATGGGTGGTTTGCTATTTTTGACTTTTCTGAGCTGGATTTCTTAGCCTTTCATAGGTGTGTGTTGTCATAAAATTATGATTTGGGATGTGTATATTTGCTATTTGGACTTTTCAGAGCTAGGATTCTTAGTCTCTCATAGGTGTTTGTTGTCTGAAACCAATAGTTTGGGATGAGTAGTTTGCTATTTCAGGCTTTTATGAGCTAGGTTTCCTACTATTTCGTAGGTGTGTGTTGTCTGAAACTTATGATTTGGGATATGTAAATTACTATTTCGGGCTTTTCTGAGCTAGATTTCTTAGTCTTTCGTTGGTGTGTGTTGTCTGAAACCTATGATTTGGGATGGGTGGATTGCTATTTTTGACTTTTCTGAGCTGGATTTCTTAGCCTTCCATAGGTGTGTGTTGTCTGAAACCTATGATTTAGGATGGGTGGTTTGCTATTTTTGACTTTTCTGAGCTAGATTTCTTAGCCTTTCATAGGTGTGTGTTGTCTGAAACCTATGATTTGGGATGGGTGGTTTGCTATTTTTGACTTTTCTTTGCTGGATTTCTTAGCCTTTCATAGGTGTGTGTTGTCAGAAAATTATGATTTGGGATGTGTAGTTTGCTATTTGGACTTTTCAGAGCTAGGATTCTTAGTCTCTCATAGGTGTTTGTTGTCTGAAACCAATAGTTTGGGATGAGTAGTTTGCTACTTCAGGCTTTTATGAGCTAGGTTTCCTACTATTTCGTAGGTGTGTGTTGTCTGAAACTTATGATTTGGGATATGTAAATTACTATTTCGGGCTTTTCTGAGCTAGATTTCTTAGTCTTTCGTTGGTGTGTTTTGTCTGAAACCTATGATTTGGGATGGGTGGATTGCTATTTTTGACTTTTCTGAGCTGGATTTCTTAGCCTTTCATAGGTGTGTGTTGTCTGAAACCTATGATTTGGGATGGGTGGTTTGCTATTTTTGACTTTTCTGAGCTGGATTTCTTAGCCTTTCATAGGTGTGTGTTGTCATAGAATTATGATTTGGGATGTGTATATTTGCTATTTGGACTTTTCAGAGCTAGGATTCTTAGTCTCTCATAGGTGTTTGTTGTCTGAAACCAATAGTTTGGGATGAATAGTTTGCTATTTCAGGCTTTTATGAGCTAGGTTTCCTACTATTTCGTAGGTGTGTGTTGTCTGAAACTTATGATTTGGGATATGTAAATTACCATTTCGGGCTTTTCTGAGCTAGATTTCTTAGTGTTTCGTTGGTGTGTGTTGTCTGAAACCTATGATTTGGGATGGGTGGATTGCTATTTTTGACTTTTCTGAGCTGGATTTCTTAGCCTTTCATAGGTGTGTGTTGTCTGAAACCTATGATTTGGGATGGGTGGTTTGCTATTTTTGACTTTTCTGAGCTGGATTTCTTAGCCTTTCATAGGTGTGTGTTGTCAGAAAATTATGATTTGGGATATGTAGTTTGCTATTTGGACTTTTCAGAGCTAGGATTCTTAGTCTCTCATAGGTGTTTGTTGTCTGAAACCAATAGTTTGGGATGAGTAGTTTGCTATTTCAGGCTTTTATGAGCTAGGTTTCCTACTATTTCGTAGGTGTGTGTTGTCTGAAACTTATGATTTGGGATATGTAAATTACTATTTCGGGCTTTTCTGAGCTAGATTTCTTAGTCTTTCGTTGGTGTGTGTTGTCTGAAACCTATGATTTGGGATGGGTGGATTGCTATTTTTGACTTTTCTGAGCTGGATTTCTTAGCCTTTCATAGGTGTGTGTTGTCTGAAACCTATGATTTGGGATGGGTGGTTTGCTATTTTTGACTTTTCTGAGCTAGATTTCTTAGCCTTTCATAGGTGTGTGTTGTCAGAAAATTATGATTTGGGATGTGTAGTTTGCTATTTTTGACTTTTCTGAGCTAAATTCTTAGCCTTTCATAGGTGTGTGTTGTCAGAAAATTATGATTTGGGATGTGTAGTTTGCTATTTGGGCTTTTCAGAGCTAGGATTCTTAGTCTCTCATAGGTGTTTGTTGTCTGAAACCTATAGTTTGGGGTGAGTAGTTTGCTATTTCGGGCTTTTCTGAGCTAGATTTCTTAGTCTTTCGTTGGTGTTTGTTGTCTGAAAGCTATGATTTGGGATGGGTGGATTGCTATTTTTGACTCTTCTGAGCTGGATTTCTTAGCCTTTCATAGGTGTTTGTTGTCTGAAACCTATGATTTAGGATGGGTGGTTTGCTATTTTTGACTTTTCTGAGCTAGACTTCTTAGCCTTTCATAGGTGTGTGTTGTCAGAAAATTATGATTTGGGATGTGTAGTTTGCTATTTGGACTTTTCAGAGCTAGGATTCTTAGTCTCTCATAGGTGTTTGTTGACTGAAACCAATAGTTTGGGATGAATAGTTTGTTATTTCAGGCTTTTATGAGCTAGGTTTCCTCGTATTTCGTAGGATTTCTTAGCCTTTCATAGGTGTGTGTTGTCAGAAAATTATGATTTGGGATGTGTAGTTTGATATTTGGACTTTTCAGAGCTAGGATTCTTAGTCTCTCATATGTGTTTGTTGTCTGAAACCTATAGTTTGGGGTGAGTAGTTTGCTATTTCGGGCTTTTCTGAGCTAGATTTCTTAGTCTTTCCTTGGTGTGTGTTGTCTGAAACCTATAATTTGGGGTGAGTAGTTTGCTATTTTGGGCTTATCTGAGCTAGATTTCTTAGTCTTTCGTTGGTGTGTGTTGTCTGAAAGCTATGATTTGGGATGGGTGGATTGCTATTTTTGACTCTTCTGAGCTGGATTTCTTAGCCTTTCATAGGTGTTTGTTGTCTGAAACCTATGATTTAGGATGGGTGGTTTGCTATTTTTGACTTTTCTGAGCTAGATTTCTTAGCCTTTCATAGGTGTGTGTTGTCAGAAAATTATGATTTGGGATGTGTAGTTTGCTATTTTTGACTTTTCTGAGCTAAATTTCTTAGCCTTTCATAGGTGTGTGTTGTCAGAAAATTATGATTTGGGATGTGTAGTTTGCTATTCGGACTTTTCAGAGCTAGGATTCTTAGTCTCTCATAGGTGTTTGTTGTCTGAAACCTATAGATTGGGGTGAGTAGTTTGCTATTTCGGGCTTTTCTGAGCTAGATTTCTTAGTCTTTCGTTGGAGTGTGTTGTCTGAAAGCTATGATTTGGGATGGGTGGATTGCTATTTTTGACTCTTCTGAGCTGGATTTCTTAGCCTTTCATAGGTGTTTGTTGTCTGAAACCTATGATTTAGGATGGGTGGTTTGCTGTTTTTGACTTTTCTGAGCTAGACTTCTTAGCCTTTCATAGGTGTGTGTTGTCAGAAAATTATGATTTGGGATGTGTAGTTTGCTATTTGGACTTTTCAGAGCTAGGATTCTTAGTCTCTTATATGTGTTTGTTGTCTGAAACCTATAGTTTGGGGTGAGTAGTTTGTTATTTCAGGCTTTTATGAGCTAGGTTTCCTCGTATTTCGTAGGATTTCTTAGCCTTTCATAGGTGTGTGTTGTCAGAAAATTATGATTTGGGATGTGTAGTTTGATATTTGGACTTTTCAGAGCTAGGATTCTTAGTCTCTTATATGTGTTTGTTGTCTGAAACCTATAGTTTGGGGTGAGTAGTTTGCTATTTCGGGCTTTTCTGAGCTAGATTTCTTAGTCTTTCCTTGGTGTGTGTTGTTTGAAACCTATAATTTGGGGTGAGTAGTTTGCTATTTTGGGCTTTTCTGAGCTAGATTTCTTAGTCTTTCGTTGGTGTGTGTTGTCTGAAAGCTATGATTTGGGATGGGTGGATTGCTATTTTTGACTCTTCTGAGCTGGATTTCTTAGCCTTTCATAGGTGTGTGTTGTCTGAAAACTATGATTTAGGATGGGTGGTTTGCTATTTTTGACTTTTCTGAGCTAGATTTCTTAGCCTTTCATAGGTGTGTGTTGTCAGAAAATTATGATTTGGGATGTGTAGTTTGCTATTTGGACTTTTCAGAGCTAGGATTCTTAGTCTCTCATAGGTGTTTGTTGACTGAAACCAATAGTTTGGGATGAATAGTTTGTTATTTCAGGCTTTTATGAGCTAGGTTTCCTAGTATTTCGTAGGTGTGTGTTGTCTGAAACTTATGATTTGGGATATGTAAATTACTATTTCGGGCTTTTCTGAGCTAGATTTCTTAGTTTTTCGTTGGTGTGTGTTGTTTGAAACCTATGATTTGTGATGGGTGGGTTGCTATTTTTGACTTTTCTGAGCTGGATTTCTTAGCCTTTCATAGGTGTGTGTTGTCTGAAACCTATGATTTGGGATGGGTGGTTTGCTATTTTTGACTTTTCTGAGCTGGATTTCTTAGCCTTTCATAGGTGTGTGTTGTCATAAAATTATGATTTGGGATGTGTATATTTGCTATTTGGACTTTTCAGAGCTAGGATTCTTAGTCTCTCATAGGGGTTTGTTGTCTGAAACCAATAGTTTGGGATGAGTAGTTTGCTATTTCAGGCTTTTATGAGCTAGGTTTCCTACTATTTCGTAGGTGTGTGTTGTCTGAAACTTATGATTTGGGATATGTAAATTACTATTTCGGGCTTTTCTGAGCTAGATTTCTTATTCTTTCGTTGGTGTGTGTTGTCTGAAACCTATGATTTGGGATGGGTGGATTGCTATTTTTGACTTTTCTGAGCTGGATTTCTTAGCCTTCCATAGGTGTGTGTTGTCTGAAACCTATGATTTAGGATGGGTGGTTTGCTATTTTTGACTTTTCTGAGCTAGATTTCTTAGCCTTTCATAGGTGTGTGTTGTCTGAAACCTATGATTTGGGATGGGTGGTTTGCTATTTTTGACTTTTCTTTGCTGGATTTCTTAGCCTTTCATAGGTGTGTGTTGTCAGAAAATTATGATTTGGGATGTGTAGTTTGCTATTTGGACTTTTCAGAGCTAGGATTCTTAGTCTCTCTTAGGTGTTTGTTGTCTGAAACCAATAGTTTTGGATGAGTAGTTTGCTACTTCAGGCTTTTATGAGCTAGGTTTCCTACTATTTCGTAGGTGTGTGTTGTCTGAAACTTATGATTTGGGACATGTAAATTACTATTTCGGGCTTTTCTGAGCTAGATCTCTTAGTCTTTCGTTGGTGTGTTTTGTCTGAAACCTATGATTTGGGATGGGTGGGTTGCTATTTTTGACTTTTCTGAGCTGGATTTCTTAGCCTTTCATAGGTGTGTGTTGTCTGAAACCTATGATTTGGGATGGGTGGTTTGCTATTTTTGACTTTTCTGAGCTGGATTTCTTAGCCTTTCATAGGTGTGTGTTGTCAGAAAATTATGATTTGGGATATGTAGTTTGCTATTGGACTTTTCAGAGCTAGGATTCTTAGTCTCTCATAGGTGTTTGTTGTCTGAAACCAATAGTTTGGGATGAGTAGTTTGCTATTTCAGGCTTTTATGAGCTAGGTTTCCTACTATTTCGTAGGTGTGTGTTGTCTGAACCTTATGATTTGGGATATGTAAATTACTATTTCGGGCTTTTCTGAGCTAGATTTCTTAGTCTTTCGTTGGTGTGTGTTGTCTGAAACCTATGATTTGGGATGGGTGGATTGCTATTTTTGACTTTTCTGAGCTGGATTTCTTAGCCTTTCATAGGTGTGTGTTGTCTGAAACCTATGATTTGGGATGGGTGGTTTGCTATTTTTGACTTTTCTGAGCTAGATTTCTTAGCCTTTCATAGGTGTGTGTTGTCAGAAAATTATGATTTGGGATGTGTAGTTTGCTATTTGGACTTTTCAGAGCTAGGATTCTTAGTCTCTCATAGGTGTTTGTTGTCTGAAACCTATAGTTTGGGGTGAGTAGTTTGCTATTTCGGGCTTTTCTGAGCTAGATTTCTTAGTCTTTCGTTGGAGTGTGTTGTCTGAAAGCTATGATTTGGGATGGGTGGATTGCTATTTTTGACTCTTCTGAGCTGGATTTCTTAGCCTTTCATAGGTGTTTGTTGTCTGAAACCTATGATTTAGGATGGGTGGTTTGCTATTTTTGACTTTTCTGAGCTAGACTTCTTAGCCTTTCATAGGTGTGTGTTGTCAGAAAATTATGATTTGGGATGTGTAGTTTGCTATTTGGACTTTTCAGAGCTAGGATTCTTAGTCTCTCATAGGTGTTTGTTGACTGAAACCAATAGTTTGGGATGAATAGTTTGTTATTTCAGGCTTTTATGAGCTAGGTTTCCTCGTATTTCGTAGGATTTATTAGCCTTTCATAGGTGTGTGTTGTCAGAAAATTATGATTTGGGATGTGTAGTTTGATATTTGGACTTTTCAGAGCTAGGATTCTTAGTCTCTCATATGTGTTTGTTGTCTGAAACCTATATTTTGGGGTGAGTAGTTTGCTATTTCGGGCTTTTCTGAGCTAGATTTCTTAGTCTTTCCTTGGTGTGTGTTGTCTGAAACCTATAATTTGGGGTGAGTAGTTTGCTATTTTGGGCTTTTCTGAGCTAGATTTCTTAGTCTTTCGTTGGTGTGTGTTGTCTGAAAGCTATGATTTGGGATGGGTGGATTGCTATTTTTGACTCTTCTGAGCTGGATTTCTTAGCCTTTCATAGGTGTGTGTTGTCTGAAACCTATGATTTAGGATGGGTGGTTTGCTATTTTTGACTTTTCTGAGCTAGATTTCTTAGCCTTTCATAGGTGTGTGTTGTCAGAAAATTATGATTTGGGATGTGTAGTTTGCTATTTGGACTTTTCAGAGCTAGGATTCTTAGTCTCTCATTGGTGTTTGTTGACTGAAACCAATAGTTTGGGATGAATAGTTTGTTATTTCAGGCTTTTGTGAGCTAGGTTTCCTAGTATTTCGTAGGTGTGTGTTGTCTGAAACTTATGATTTGGGATATGTAAATTACTATTTCGGGCTTTTCTGAGCTAGATTTCTTAGTCTTTCGTTGGTGTGTGTTGTTTGAAACCTATGATTTGTGATGGGTGGGTTGCTATTTTTGACTTTTCTGAGCTGGATTTCTTAGCCTTTCATAGGTGTGTGTTGTCTGAAACCTATGATTTGGGATGGGTGGTTTGCTATTTTTGACTTTTCTGAGCTGGATTTCTTAGCCTTTCATAGGTGTGTGTTGTCATAAAATTATGATTTGGGATGTGTATATTTGCTATTTGGACTTTTCAGAGCTAGGATTCTTAGTCTCTCATAGGTGTTTGTTGTCTGAAACCAATAGTTTGGGATGAGTAGTTTGCTATTTCAGGCTTTTATGAGCTAGGTTTCCTACTATTTCGTAGGTGTGTGTTGTCTGAAACTTATGATTTGGGATATGTAAATTACTATTTCGGGCTTTTCTGAGCTAGATTTCTTAGTCTTTCGTTGGTGTGTGTTGTCTGAAACCTATGATTTGGGATGGGTGGATTGCTATTTTTGACTTTTCTGAGCTGGATTTCTTAGCCTTCCATAGGTGTGTGTTGTCTGAAACCTATGATTTAGGATGGGTGGTTTGCTATTTTTGACTTTTCTGAGCTAGATTTCTTAGCCTTTCATAGGTGTGTGTTGTCTGAAACCTATGATTTGGGATGGGTGGTTTGCTATTTTTGACTTTTCTTTGCTGGATTTCTTAGCCTTTCATAGGTGTGTGTTGTCAGAAAATTATGATTTGGGATGTGTAGTTTGCTATTTGGACTTTTCAGAGCTAGGATTCTTAGTCTCTCATAGGTGTTTGTTGTCTGAAACCAATAGTTTGGGATGAGTAGTTTGCTATTTCAGGCTTTTATGAGCTAGGTTTCCTACTATTTCGTAGGTGTGTGTTGTCTGAAACTTATGATTTGGGATATGTAAATTACTATTTCGGGCTTTTCTGAGCTAGATTTCTTAGTTTTTCGTTGGTGTGTGTTTGTTGAAACCTATGATTTGTGATGGGTGGTTTGCTATTTTTGACTTTTCTGAGCTAGACTTCTTAGCCTTTCATAGGTGTGTGTTGTCAGAAAATTATGATTTGGGATGTGTAGTTTGCTATTTGGACTTTTCAGAGCTAGGATTCTTAGTCTCTCATAGGTGTTTGTTGACTGAAACCAATAGTTTGGGATGAATAGTT
Source organism: Artemia sinica (assembly GCA_027921565.1). NCBI lineage: Eukaryota > Metazoa > Arthropoda > Branchiopoda > Anostraca > Artemiidae > Artemia > Artemia sinica. The sequence continues at coordinate 18,326,691 of CM051270.1, read as the reverse complement.
TGTTATTTCAGGCTTTTATGAGCTAGGTTTCCTCGTATTTCGTAGGATTTATTAGCCTTTCATAGGTGTGTGTTGTCAGAAAATTATGATTTGGGATGTGTAGTTTGATATTTGGACTTTTCAGAGCTAGGATTCTTAGTCTCTCATATGTGTTTGTTGTCTGAAACCTATATTTTGGGGTGAGTAGTTTGCTATTTCGGGCTTTTCTGAGCTAGATTTCTTAGTCTTTCCTTGGTGTGTGTTGTCTGAAACCTATAATTTGGGGTGAGTAGTTTGCTATTTTGGGCTTTTCTGAGCTAGATTTCTTAGTCTTTCGTTGGTGTGTGTTGTCTGAAAGCTATGATTTGGGATGGGTGGATTGCTATTTTTGACTCTTCTGAGCTGGATTTCTTAGCCTTTCATAGGTGTGTGTTGTCTGAAACCTATGATTTAGGATGGGTGGTTTGCTATTTTTGACTTTTCTGAGCTAGATTTCTTAGCCTTTCATAGGTGTGTGTTGTCAGAAAATTATGATTTGGGATGTGTAGTTTGCTATTTGGACTTTTCAGAGCTAGGATTCTTAGTCTCTCATTGGTGTTTGTTGACTGAAACCAATAGTTTGGGATGAATAGTTTGTTATTTCAGGCTTTTGTGAGCTAGGTTTCCTAGTATTTCGTAGGTGTGTGTTGTCTGAAACTTATGATTTGGGATATGTAAATTACTATTTCGGGCTTTTCTGAGCTAGATTTCTTAGTCTTTCGTTGGTGTGTGTTGTTTGAAACCTATGATTTGTGATGGGTGGGTTGCTATTTTTGACTTTTCTGAGCTGGATTTCTTAGCCTTTCATAGGTGTGTGTTGTCTGAAACCTATGATTTGGGATGGGTGGTTTGCTATTTTTGACTTTTCTGAGCTGGATTTCTTAGCCTTTCATAGGTGTGTGTTGTCATAAAATTATGATTTGGGATGTGTATATTTGCTATTTGGACTTTTCAGAGCTAGGATTCTTAGTCTCTCATAGGTGTTTGTTGTCTGAAACCAATAGTTTGGGATGAGTAGTTTGCTATTTCAGGCTTTTATGAGCTAGGTTTCCTACTATTTCGTAGGTGTGTGTTGTCTGAAACTTATGATTTGGGATATGTAAATTACTATTTCGGGCTTTTCTGAGCTAGATTTCTTAGTCTTTCGTTGGTGTGTGTTGTCTGAAACCTATGATTTGGGATGGGTGGATTGCTATTTTTGACTTTTCTGAGCTGGATTTCTTAGCCTTCCATAGGTGTGTGTTGTCTGAAACCTATGATTTAGGATGGGTGGTTTGCTATTTTTGACTTTTCTGAGCTAGATTTCTTAGCCTTTCATAGGTGTGTGTTGTCTGAAACCTATGATTTGGGATGGGTGGTTTGCTATTTTTGACTTTTCTTTGCTGGATTTCTTAGCCTTTCATAGGTGTGTGTTGTCAGAAAATTATGATTTGGGATGTGTAGTTTGCTATTTGGACTTTTCAGAGCTAGGATTCTTAGTCTCTCATAGGTGTTTGTTGTCTGAAACCAATAGTTTGGGATGAGTAGTTTGCTACTTCAGGCTTTTATGAGCTAGGTTTCCTACTATTTCGTAGGTGTGTGTTGTCTGAAACTTATGATTTGGGATATGTAAATTACTATTTCGGGCTTTTCTGAGCTAGATTTCTTAGTCTTTCGTTGGTGTGTTTTGTCTGAAACCTATGATTTGGGATGGGTGGATTGCTATTTTTGACTTTTCTGAGCTGGATTTCTTAGCCTTTCATAGGTGTGTGTTGTCTGAAACCTATGATTTGGGATGGGTGGTTTGCTATTTTTGACTTTTCTGAGCTGGATTTCTTAGCCTTTCATAGGTGTGTGTTGTCATAGAATTATGATTTGGGATGTGTATATTTGCTATTTGGACTTTTCAGAGCTAGGATTCTTAGTCTCTCATAGGTGTTTGTTGTCTGAAACCAATAGTTTGGGATGAATAGTTTGCTATTTCAGGCTTTTATGAGCTAGGTTTCCTACTATTTCGTAGGTGTGTGTTGTCTGAAACTTATGATTTGGGATATGTAAATTACCATTTCGGGCTTTTCTGAGCTAGATTTCTTAGTGTTTCGTTGGTGTGTGTTGTCTGAAACCTATGATTTGGGATGGGTGGATTGCTATTTTTGACTTTTCTGAGCTGGATTTCTTAGCCTTTCATAGGTGTGTGTTGTCTGAAACCTATGATTTGGGATGGGTGGTTTGCTATTTTTGACTTTTCTGAGCTGGATTTCTTAGCCTTTCATAGGTGTGTGTTGTCAGAAAATTATGATTTGGGATATGTAGTTTGCTATTTGGACTTTTCAGAGCTAGGATTCTTAGTCTCTCATAGGTGTTTGTTGTCTGAAACCAATAGTTTGGGATGAGTAGTTTGCTATTTCAGGCTTTTATGAGCTAGGTTTCCTACTATTTCGTAGGTGTGTGTTGTCTGAAACTTATGATTTGGGATATGTAAATTACTATTTCGGGCTTTTCTGAGCTAGATTTCTTAGTCTTTCGTTGGTGTGTGTTGTCTGAAACCTATGATTTGGGATGGGTGGATTGCTATTTTTGACTTTTCTGAGCTGGATTTCTTAGCCTTTCATAGGTGTGTGTTGTCTGAAACCTATGATTTGGGATGGGTGGTTTGCTATTTTTGACTTTTCTGAGCTAGATTTCTTAGCCTTTCATAGGTGTGTGTTGTCAGAAAATTATGATTTGGGATGTGTAGTTTGCTATTTTTGACTTTTCTGAGCTAAATTCTTAGCCTTTCATAGGTGTGTGTTGTCAGAAAATTATGATTTGGGATGTGTAGTTTGCTATTTGGGCTTTTCAGAGCTAGGATTCTTAGTCTCTCATAGGTGTTTGTTGTCTGAAACCTATAGTTTGGGGTGAGTAGTTTGCTATTTCGGGCTTTTCTGAGCTAGATTTCTTAGTCTTTCGTTGGTGTGTGTTGTCTGAAAGCTATGATTTGGGATGGGTGGATTGCTATTTTTGACTCTTCTGAGCTGGATTTCTTAGCCTTTCATAGGTGTGTGTTGTCTGAAACCTATGATTTAGGATGGGTGGTTTGCTATTTTTGACTTTTCTGAGCTAGACTTCTTAGCCTTTCATAGGTGTGTGTTGTCAGAAAATTATGATTTGGGATGTGTAGTTTGCTATTTGGACTTTTCAGAGCTAGGATTCTTAGTCTCTCATAGGTGTTTGTTGACTGAAACCAATAGTTTGGGATGAATAGTTTGTTATTTCAGGCTTTTATGAGCTAGGTTTCCTCGTATTTCGTAGGATTTCTTAGCCTTTCATAGGTGTGTGTTGTCAGAAAATTATGATTTGGGATGTGTAGTTTGATATTTGGACTTTTCAGAGCTAGGATTCTTAGTCTCTCATAGGTGTTTGTTGTCTGAAACCTATAGTTTGGGGTGAGTAGTTTGCTATTTCGGGCTTTTCTGAGCTAGATTTCTTAGTCTTTCCTTGGTGTGTGTTGTCTGAAACCTATAATTTGGGGTGAGTAGTTTGCTATTTTGGGCTTATCTGAGCTAGATTTCTTAGTCTTTCGTTGGTGTGTGTTGTCTGAAAGCTATGATTTGGGATGGGTGGATTGCTATTTTTGACTCTTCTGAGCTGGATTTCTTAGCCTTTCATAGGTGTGTGTTGTCTGAAACCTATGATTTAAGATGGGTGGTTTGCTATTTTTGACTTTTCTGAGCTGGATTTCTTAGCCTTTCATAGGTGTGTGTTGTCAGAAAATTATGATTTGGGATGTGTAGTTTGCTATTTGGACTTTTCAGAGCTAGGATTCTTAGTCTCTCATAGGTGTTTGTTGACTGAAACCAATAGTTTGGGATGAATAGTTTGTTATTTCAGGCTTTTATGAGCTAGGTTTCCTAGTATTTCGTAGGTGTGTGTTGTCTGAAACTTATGATTTGGGATATTTAAATTACTATTTCGGGCTTTTCTGAGCTAGATTTCTTAGTCTTTCGTTGGTGTGTGTTGTTTGAAACCTATGATTTATGATGGGTGGGTTGCTATTTTTGACTTTTCTGAGCTGGATTTCTTAGCCTTTCATAGGTGTGTGTTGTCTGAAACCTATAATTTGGGATGGGTGGTTTGCTATTTTTGACTTTTCTGAGCTGGATTTCTTAGCCTTTCATAGGTGTGTGTTGTCATAAAATTATGATTTGGGATGTGTATATTTGCTATTTGGACTTTTCAGAGCTAGGATTCTTAGTCTCTCATAGGTGTTTGTTGTCTGAAACCAATAGTTTGGGATGAGTAGTTTGCTATTTCAGGCTTTTATGAGCTAGGTTTCCTACTATTTCGTAGGTGTGTGTTGTCTGAAACTTATGATTTGGGATATGTAAATTACTATTTCGGGCTTTTCTGAGCTAGATTTCTTAGTCTTTCGTTGGTGTGTGTTGTCTGAAACCTATGATTTGGGATGGGTGGATTGCTATTTTTGACTTTTCTGAGCTGGATTTCTTAGCCTTCCATAGGTGTGTGTTGTCTGAAACCTATGATTTAGGATGGGTGGTTTGCTATTTTTGACTTTTCTGAGCTAGATTTCTTAGCCTTTCATAGGTGTGTGTTGTCTGAAACCTATGATTTGGGATGGGTGGTTTGCTATTTTTGACTTTTCTTTGCTGGATTTCTTAGCCTTTCATAGGTGTGTGTTGTCAGAAAATTATGATTTGGGATGTGTAGTTTGCTATTTGGACTTTTCAGAGCTAGGATTCTTAGTCTCTCATAGGTGTTTGTTGTCTGAAACCAATAGTTTGGGATGAGTAGTTTGCTACTTCAGGCTTTTATGAGCTAGGTTTCCTACTATTTCGTAGGTGTGTGTTGTCTGAAACTTATGATTTGGGACATGTAAATTACTATTTCGGGCTTTTCTGAGCTAGATTTCTTAGTCTTTCGTTGGTGTGTTTTGTCTGAAACCTATGATTTGGGATGGGTGGATTGCTATTTTTGACTTTTCTGAGCTGGATTTCTTAGCCTTTCATAGGTGTGTGTTGTCTGAAACCTATGATTTGGGATGGGTGGTTTGCTATTTTTGACTTTTCTGAGCTGGATTTCTTAGCCTTTCATAGGTGTGTGTTGTCATAAAATTATGATTTGGGATGTGTATATTTGCTATTTGGACTTTTCAGAGCTAGGATTCTTAGTCTCTCATAGGTGTTTGTTGTCTGAAACCAATAGTTTGGGATGAGTAGTTTGCTATTTCAGGCTTTTATGAGCTAGGTTTCCTACTATTTCGTAGGTGTGTGTTGTCTGAAACTTATGATTTGGGATATGTAAATTACTATTTCGGGCTTTTCTGAGCTAGATTTCTTAGTCTTTCGTTGGTGTGTGTTGTCTGAAACCTATGATTTGGGATGGGTGGATTGCTATTTTTGACTTTTCTGAGCTGGATTTCTTAGCCTTTCATAGGTGTGTGTTGTCTGAAACCTATGATTTGGGATGGGTGGTTTGCTATTTTTGACTTTTTTGAGCTGGATTTCTTAGCCTTTCATAGGTGTGTATTGTCAGACAATTATGATTTGGGATGTGTAGTTTGCTTTTTGGACTTTTCAGAGCTAGGATTCTTAGTCTCTCATAGGTGTTTGTTGTCTGAAACCAATAGTTTGGGATGAGTAGTTTGCTATTTCAGGCTTTTATGAGCTAGGTTTCCTACTATTTCGTAGGTGTGTGTTGTCTGAAACTTATGATTTGGGATATGTAAATTACTATTTCGGGCTTTTCTGAGCTAGATTTCTTAGTCTTTCGTTGGTGTGTGTTGTCTGAAACCTATGATTTGGGATGGGTGGATTGCTATTTTTGACTTTCCTGTGCTGGATTTCTTAGCCTTTCATAGGTGTGTGTTGTCTGAAACCTATGATTTGGGATGGATGGTTTGCTATTTTTGACTTTTATGATTTAGATTTCTTAGCCTTTAATTGGTGTGTGTTGTCAGAAAATTATGATTTGGGATGTGTAGTTTGCTATTTTTGACTTTTCTGAGCTAAATTTCTTAGCCTTTCATAGGTGTGTGTTGTCAGAAAATTATGATTTGGGATGTGTAGTTTGCTATTTGGACTTTTCAGAGCTAGGATTCTTAGTCTCTCATATGTGTTTGTTGTCTGAAACCTATAGTTTGGGGTGAGTAGTTTGCTATTTCGGGCTTTTCTGAGCTAGATTTCATAGTCTTTCGTTGGTGTGTGTTGTCTGAAAGCTATGATTTGGGATGGGTGGACTGCAATTTTTGACTCTTCTGAGCTGGATTTCTTAGCCTTTCATAGGTGTGTGTTGTCTGAAACCTATGATTTAGGATGGGTGGTTTGCTATTTTTGACTTTTCTGAGCTAGATTTCTTAGCCTTTCATAGGTATGTGTTGTCAGAAAATTATGATTTGGGATGTGTAGTTTGCTATTTGGACTTTTCAGAGCTAGGATTCTTAGTCTCTCATAGGTGTTTGTTGACTGAAACCAATAGTTTGGGATGAATAGTTTTTTATTTCAGGCTTTTATGAGCTAGGTTTCCTCGTATTTCGTAGGATTTCTTAGCCTTTCATAGGTGTGTGTTGTCAGAAAATTATGATTTGGGATGTGTAGTTTGATATTTGGACTTTTCAGAGCTAGGATTCTTAGTCTCTCATATGTGTTTGTTGTCTGAAACCTATAGTTTGGGGTGAGTAGTTTGCTATTTCGGGCTTTTCTGAGCTAGATTTCTTAGTCTTTCCTTGGTGTGTGTTGTCTGAAACTCATGATTTGGGATATGTAAATTATTATTTCGGGCTTTTCTGAGCTAGATTTCTTAGTCTTTCGTTGGTGTGTGTTGTCTGAAACCTATGATTTGTGATGGGTGGGTTGCTATTTTTGACTTTTCTGAGCTAGATTTCGTAGCCTTTAATAGGTGTGTGTTGTCTGAAACCTATGATTTAGGATGGGTGGTTTCCTACTTTGTTGACTGGACTTCTTAGCCTTTCATAGGTGTGTGTTGTCAGAAAATTATGATTTGGGATGTGTAGTTTGCTATTTGGACTTTTCAGAGCTAGGATTCTTAGTCTCTCATAGGTGTTTGTTGTCTGAAACCTATAGTTTGGGGTGAGTAGTTTGCTATTTTGGGCTTTTCTGAGCTAGATTTCTTAGTCTTTCGTTGGTGTGTGTTGTCTGAAAGCTATGATTTGGGATGGGTGGATTGCTATTTTTGACTCTTCTGAGCTGAATTTCTTAGCCTTTCATAGGTGTGTGTTGTCTGAAACCTATGATTTAGGATGGGTGGTTTGCTATTTTTGACTTTTCTGAGCTAGATTTCTTAGCCTTTCATAGGTGTGTGTTGTCAGAAAATTATGATTTGGGATGTGTAGTTTGCTATTTGGACTTTTCAGAGCTAGGATTCTTAGTCTCTCATAGGTGTTTGTTGACTGAAACCAATAGTTTGGGATGAATAGTTTGTTATTTCAGGCTTTTATGAGCTAGGTTTTCTAGTATTTCGTAGGATTTTTTAGCCTTTCATAGGTGTGTGTTGTCAGAAAATTATGATTTGGGATGTGTAGTTTGATATTTGGACTTTTCAGAGCTAGGATTCTTAGTCTCTCATAGGTGTTTGTTGTCTGAAACCTATAGTTTGGGGTGAGTAGTTTGCTATTTCGGGCTTTTCTGAGCTAGATTTCTTAGTCTTTCGTTGGTGTGTGTTGTCTGAAAGCTATGATTTGGGATGGGTGGATTGCTATTTTTGACTCTTCTGAGCTGGATTTCTTAGCCTTTCATAGGTGTGTGTTGTCTGAAACCTATGATTTAGGATGGGTGGTTTGCTATTTTTGACTTTTCTGAGCTAGACTTCTTAGCCTTTCATAGGTGTGTGTTGTCAGAAAATTATGATTTGGGATGTGTAGTTTGCTATTTGGACTTTTCAGAGCTAGGATTCTTAGTCTCTCATAGGTGTTTGTTGACTGAAACCAATAGTTTGGGATGAATAGTTTGTTATTTCAGGCTTTTATGAGCTAGGTTTCCTCGTATTTCGTAGGATTTCTTAGCCTTTCATAGGTGTGTGTTGTCAGAAAATTATGATTTGGGATGTGTAGTTTGATATTTGGACTTTTCAGAGCTAGGATTCTTAGTCTCTCATATGTGTTTGTTGTCTGAAACCTATAGTTTGGGGTGAGTAGTTTGCTATTTCGGGCTTTTCTGAGCTAGATTTCTTAGTCTTTCCTTGGTGTGTGTTGTCTGAAACCTATAATTTGGGGTGAGTAGTTTGCTATTTTGGGCTTATCTGAGCTAGATTTCTTAGTCTTTCGTTGGTGTGTGTTGTCTGAAAGCTATGATTTGGGATGGGTGGATTGCTATTTTTGACTCTTCTGAGCTGAATTTCTTAGCCTTTCATAGGTGTGTGTTGTCTGAAACCTATGATTTAGGATGGGTGGTTTGCTATTTTTGACTTTTCTGAGCTAGATTTCTTAGCCTTTCATAGGTGTGTGTTGTCAGAAAATTATGATTTGGGATGTGTAGTTTGCTATTTGGACTTTTCAGAGCTAGGATTCTTAGTCTCTCATAGGTGTTTGTTGACTGAAACCAATAGTTTGGGATGAATAGTTTGTTATTTCAGGCTTTTATGAGCTAGGTTTCCTAGTATTTCGTAGGTGTGTGTTGTCTGAAACTTATGATTTGGGATATGTAAATTACTATTTCGGGCTTTTCTGAGCTAGATTTCTTAGTCTTTCGTTGGTGTGTGTTGTTTGAAACCTATGATTTATGATGGGTGGGTTGCTATTTTTGACTTTTCTGAGCTGGATTTCTTAGCCTTTCATAGGTGTGTGTTGTCTGAAACCTATGATTTGGGATGGGTGGTTTGCTATTTTTGACTTTTCTGAGCTGGATTTCTTAGCCTTTCATAGGTGTGTGTTGTCAGAAAATTATGATTTGGGATGTGTATATTTGCTATTTGGACTTTTCAGAGCTAGGATTCTTAGTCTCTCATAGGTGTTTGTTGTCTGAAACCAATAGTTTGGGATGAGTAGTTTGCTATTTCAGGCTTTTATGAGCTAGGTTTCCTACTATTTCGTAGGTGTGTGTTGTCTGAAACTTATGATTTGGGATATGTAAATTACTATTTCGGGCTTTTCTGAGCTAGATTTCTTAGTCTTTCGTTGGTGTGTGTTGTCTGAAACCTATGATTTGGGATGGGTGGATTGCTATTTTTGACTTTTCTGAGCTGGATTTCTTAGCCTTCCATAGGTGTGTGTTGTCTGAAACCTATGATTTAGGATGGGTGGTTTGCTATTTTTGACTTTTCTGAGCTAGATTTCTTAGCCTTTCATAGGTGTGTGTTGTCTGAAACCTATGATTTGGGATGGGTGGTTTGCTATTTTTGACTTTTCTTTGCTGGATTTCTTAGCCTTTCATAGGTGTGTGTTGTCAGAAAATTATGATTTGGGATGTGTAGTTTGCTATTTGGACTTTTCAGAGCTAGGATTCTTAGTCTCTCATAGGTGTTTGTTGTCTGAAACCAATAGTTTGGGATGAGTAGTTTGCTACTTCAGGCTTTTATGAGCTAGGTTTCCTACTATTTCGTAGGTGTGTGTTGTCTGAAACTTATGATTTGGGACATGTAAATTACTATTTCGGGCTTTTCTGAGCTAGATTTCTTAGTCTTTCGTTGGTGTGTTTTGTCTGAAACCTATGATTTGGGATGGGTGGATTGCTATTTTTGACTTTTCTGAGCTGGATTTCTTAGCCTTTCATAGGTGTGTGTTGTCTGAAACCTATGATTTGGGATGGGTGGTTTGCTATTTTTGACTTTTCTGAGCTGGATTTCTTAGCCTTTCATAGGTGTGTGTTGTCATAAAATTATGATTTGGGATGTGTATATTTGCTATTTGGACTTTTCAGAGCTAGGATTCTTAGTCTCTCATAGGTGTTTGTTGTCTGAAACCAATAGTTTGGGATGAGTAGTTTGCTATTTCAGGCTTTTATGAGCTAGGTTTCCTACTATTTCGTAGGTGTGTGTTGTCTGAAACTTATGATTTGGGATATGTAAATTACTATTTCGGGCTTTTCTGAGCTAGATTTCTTAGTCTTTCGTTGGTGTGTGTTGTCTGAAACCTATGATTTGGGATGGGTGGATTGCTATTTTTGACTTTTCTGAGCTGGATTTCTTAGCCTTTCATAGGTGTGTGTTGTCTGAAACCTATGATTTGGGATGGGTGGTTTGCTATTTTTGACTTTTTTGAGCTGGATTTCTTAGCCTTTCATAGGTGTGTATTGTCAGACAATTATGATTTGGGATGTGTAGTTTGCTTTTTGGACTTTTCAGAGCTAGGATTCTTAGTCTCTCATAGGTGTTTGTTGTCTGAAACCAATAGTTTGGGATGAGTAGTTTGCTATTTCAGGCTTTTATGAGCTAGGTTTCCTACTATTTCGTAGGTGTGTGTTGTCTGAAACTTATGATTTGGGATATGTAAATTACTATTTCGGGCTTTTCTGAGCTAGATTTCTTAGTTTTTCGTTGGTGTGTGTTGTCTGAAACCTATGATTTGGGATGGGTGGATTGCTATTTTTGACTTTCCTGTGCTGGATTTCTTAGCCTTTCATAGGTGTGTGTTGTCTGAAACCTATGATTTGGGATGGATGGTTTGCTATTTTTGACTTTTATGAGCTAGATTTCTTAGCCTTTAATTGGTGTGTGTTGTCAGAAAATTATGATTTGGGATGTGTAGTTTGCTATTTTTGACTTTTCTGAGCTAAATTTCTTAGCCTTTCATAGGTGTGTGTTGTCAGAAAATTATGATTTGGGATGTGTAGTTTGCTATTTGGACTTTTCAGAGCTAGGATTCTTAGTCTCTCATAGGTGTTTGTTGTCTGAAACCTATAGTTTGGGGTGAGTAGTTTGCTATTTCGGGCTTTTCTGAGCTAGATTTCATAGTCTTTCGTTGGTGTGTGTTGTCTGAAAGCTATGATTTGGGATGGGTGGACTGCTATTTTTGACTCTTCTGAGCTGGATTTCTTAGCCTTTCATAGGTGTGTGTTGTCTGAAACCTATGATTTAGGATGGGTGGTTTGCTATTTTTGACTTTTCTGAGCTAGATTTCTTAGCCTTTCATAGGTATGTGTTGTCAGAAAATTATGATTTGGGATGTGTAGTTTGCTATTTGGACTTTTCAGAGCTAGGATTCTTAGTCTCTCATAGGTGTTTGTTGACTGAAACCAATAGTTTGGGATGAATAGTTTTTTATTTCAGGCTTTTATGAGCTAGGTTTCCTCGTATTTCGTAGGATTTCTTAGCCTTTCATAGGTGTGTGTTGTCAGAAAATTATGATTTGGGATGTGTAGTTTGATATTTGGACTTTTCAGAGCTAGGATTCTTAGTCTCTCATATGTGTTTGTTGTCTGAAACCTATAGTTTGGGGTGAGTAGTTTGCTATTTCGGGCTTTTCTGAGCTAGATTTCTTAGTCTTTCCTTGGTGTGTGTTGTCTGAAACTCATGATTTGGGATATGTAAATTATTATTTCGGGCTTTTCTGAGCTAGATTTCTTAGTCTTTCGTTGGTGTGTGTTGTCTGAAACTTATGATTTGGGATGGGTGGGTTGCTATTTTTGACTTTTCTGAGCTAGATTTCGTAGCCTTTAATAGGTGTGTGTTGTCTGAAACCTATGATTTAGGATGGGTGGTTTCCTACTTTGTTGACTGGACTTCTTAGCCTTTCATAGGTGTGTTTTGTCAGAAAATTATGATTTACGATCTATGTGTAGTTTGCTATTTGGACTTTTCAGAGCTAGGATTCTTAGTCTCTCATAGGTGTTTGTTGTCTGAAACCTATAGTTTGGGGTGAGTAGTTTGCTATTTCGGGCTTTTCTGAGCTAGATTTCTTAGTCTTTCGTTGGTGTGTGTTGTCTGAAAGCTATGATTTGGGATGGGTGGATTGCTATTTTTGACTCTTCTGAGCTGAATTTCTTAGCCTTTCATAGGTGTGTGTTGTCTGAAACCTATGATTTAGGATGGGTGGTTTGCTATTTTTGACTTTTCTGAGCTAGATTTCTTAGCCTTTCATAGGTGTGTGTTGTCAGAAAATTATGATTTGGGATGTGTAGTTTGCTATTTGGACTTTTCAGAGCTAGGATTCTTAGTCTCTCATAGGTGTTTGTTGACTGAAACCAATAGTTTAGGACGAATAGTTTGTTATTTCAGGCTTTTATGAGCTAGGTTTTCTAGTATTTCGTAGGATTTTTTAGCCTTTCATAGGTGTGTGTTGTCAGAAAATTATGATTTGGGATGTGTAGTTTGATATTTGGACTTTTCAGAGCTAGGATTCTTAGTCTCTCATAGGTGTTTGTTGTCTGAAACCTATAGTTTGGGGTGAGTAGTTTGCTATTTCGGGCTTTTCTGAGCTAGATTTCTTAGTCTTTCGTTGGTGTGTGTTGTCTGAAACTCATGATTTGGGATATGTAAATTATTATTTCGGGCTTTTCTGAGCTAGATTTCTTAGTCTTTCGTTGGTGTGTGTTGTCTGAAACCTATGATTTGGGATGGGTATTTGCTATTTTTGACTTTTATGAGCTAGATTTCGTAGCCTTTCATAGGTGTGTGTTGTCTAAAACCTATGATTTAGGATTGGTGGTTTCCTAGTTTGTTGACTGGACTTCTTAGCCTTTCATAGGTGTGTGTTGTCAGAAAATTATGATTTGGGATGTGTAGTTTGCTATTTAGACTTTTCAGAGCTAGGATTCTTAGTCTCTCATAGGTGTTTGTTGTCTGAAACCAATAGTTTGGGATGAGTAGTTTGCTATTTCAAGCTTTTATGAGCTAGGTTTCTTAGTCTTTCGTAGGTATGTGTTGTCTGAAACCTATAAAAATAAACTATTTCCGTAAAATCTGAGCTAATAAGGGTTTCTGACCGTAAACTCTAGTTTTGTGTAAGAAAATCATGTAAAATATATTTCGCTGACTCATAGGTGAATTTTAAGCCCAGTTATGGATCGAAAAATAAACTATTTCTGTAAAATCTGAGCTAATAAGGGTTTTTTGACCGTAAACTCTAGTTTTTTGTAAGAAAATTATGGAAAATAAAATTCTCTGGTTCAAATGTGAAACTTAACTCCAGTTATGAATCGAAAAATAAACTATTTCTGTAAAATCTGAGTTAATAGGGGCTTTGACCGTAAACACTAGTTTTTTTGTTTTTTTTTGTAAGAAAATTATGGAAAATACAATTCTCTGGTTCAAATGTGAAACTTAAGTCCAGTTATGGATCGAAAAATAAACCATTTCTGTAAAATCTGAGCTAATAAGGGTTTTTTGACCGTAAACTCTAGTTTTTTGTAAGAAAATTATGGAAAATACAGTTCTCTGGTTAAAATGTGAAACTTAAGTCTATTTTTGGATCGAAAGATAAAACTATTTCCGTAAAATCTGAGCTAATAAGGGTTTTTGACCGTAAACTCTAGTTTCTTGTAAGAAAATTATGGCAAATACAATTCTCTAGTTCAAATGTGAAACTTAAGTCCAGTTTTGGATACTCATAATGATGAGGACTGATAGTTCTAATTCAATATTTTTTTCATAAAAACAAACTATTTTTTTTAAAACCTCGAAATTATTCAACTTTATTTTTTTTTTGTACGTATCTTAAAATGACAAAATATGCTTAAGGCTCTAATAATTGTACTCTAAGATTGGCCAGAGACTCGATGTGGCTTTCCCAGTGATATTCTATGTCTGGTTATCGACACTCTCTAGTCTATTGCAAGTATTAAATCAGTATTTTTTACGCAGTGGAACGATAAACACATAAGTCATATCTTTAAAAAAAAAGTGAAGATGGAGCATTTTAATAAAGTGTGTTCACATAACAAGGTTATTGTAGCATTGAATGCCGACAAGGAGAAGCATTTAAACTATGAAACAAGTACAAGTGGTAGCACTATTGGAAATATATGCATGCATTGTCATGACAGTAAGGAATTAAATTTCTTTGGAATACCGAAAAAATTCAACTCTTATGCTGGTGGTTATGCGAGATTGAGATCTCCAGAGATGATTGCACTCAAAGAGAATGCCAACATAAAAACAATCGTTGATGATAGAGGACAACTCCTTGCTACTCCTGCAGGTAACACATTACCTACTGATACATCCAATCGTCACCTTTTGGGTATTAGCATTCAACGGAAGATCAATAAGAGAAAGGCCTACTCTTCTACTAATATCGTAAACCATATCTTGTCTACGTGCCGAAACTGTTACCTGTGTAAAAATAATGTGATAATAGACAGTGAAATTGCCAAAAAAATTAAAAGGGCATTGTCAGAAAATATTACTATGGAATATAAAGATGAATCGATGAAAAAGAAAGCACCAGAAAACGTTACTGCCATTGATCAAACAGTCAATGAACCAAATAATACCAAAGACGAAAAGCATATTGAGCCTGTTGATGAGACACCAGTAAAAATTGTATATGACTAAAAATGGAATAATGATTATTCTACTGATTACGAACTAAGAGAAGACAATAGCTATAATATCAAGAGAGAACATGGTGAACTATTTTATAGAACAGATTCAAAATGTCCAAAGTTAATCATTGATATTAATAATGTATAATAATATATTTTTTGTAATAAAATTCTACATAGCATTATTTCATTAAAAATATACTATGCATTACATTGTTATGTCTTCATTATTTTTAGAGTAAGCTAGCATATCAAGCGTTTAGAATGTCTAATAAAACGTCGGAGATGTAAAAAAAGGAATTTGCATACATCAATTGTCAAACACATGGGATAACATTCACAAAATCTTCGTATCAGAATGAATAAATTATTTATCAACATCCGTTGTTGGATATGTCATTATGAAAAAATTGTAACTAAGTAAGTAACAAACTCTTTCTTGAATTCACCTCTTGGATACACAATACAGAAATTTAATTAAGGAAATTATGAGAAAAAAATTGTAAATAAGTCACAAACTCTTTCTTGAAGTCACCTCTTGGATACACAATGCAGAAATTTCATTTAAGAAATTATCAAAAAATTGTAAGTAAGTAGCAAATTCTTTCTTGAATTCGCCTCCTGGATAAATAAAAAGACATTTCATTCAACAAATTATGACAAAATTCTAAGTAAGTAACAAACTCTTTCTTGAAGTCACCTCTTGGATACACAATGCAGAAATTTCTTGTAAGAAATTATGAAAAAATTGTAAGTAAGTTAAAAACTCTTTCCTGAAGTCACCTCTTGGATACACAATGCAGAAACTTCATTTAAGAAACCATGAAAAATTGTAAGTAAGTAAGTAACAAGTTCTTTCTTGAAGTCACCTCTTGGATACACAATACAGAAATTTCATTAAAGAAATTATGAAAAAATTGTAAGTAAATAGCAAATTCTTTCTTGAATTCGCCTGCTGGATAAACAAAAAGACATTTCGTTCAAGAAATTATGACAAAATTCTAAGTAAGTAACAAACTCTTTATTGTTTTCACGTATTAGATACACGATGTAGAAATTTCATTCAAGAAATTATGAAAAAATTCTCAGCTGGTAACAATTTCTTTCTTGAAGTTCCCTCTTGGTTACACAATACGGAAATTTCATTCAAGAAATTAGGAAAATATTTGTAAGTAAGTAACAAACTCTTTATTGATTTCACCTCTTGGTTACACAATACAGATACTTCATTCGAGAAATAATAAAAAAATCGCAAGTAAGTAACAAACTCTTTATTGTTTTCTCCTCTTGGATATACAATACGGAAATTTCATTCAATAAATTATGAAAAAATTGTAAGCAAGTAACAAACTCTTTCCTGAAGTCACCTCTTGGATACACAATGCAGAAACTTCATTTAAGAAACTATGAAAAAATTGTAAGTAACTAAGTAACAAATTCTTGCTTGAATTCGCCTCTTGGATAAACAAAAAAGTCATTTGATTCAAGAAATTATGACAAAATTCTAAGTAAGTAACAAACCCTTTCTTGAATTCGCCATTGGGATGCACAATACAGAAATATAATTCAGAAAATTATGAAAAACATTGCAAACAAACTCTTTCTTGAACTCGCTTCCTGAACAGACAATACAGCAATTTTACTCAAGAAATTATGAAAAAATTGTAAGTAAGTAGCAAACTGTTTTTTGAATTCTCCTCCTGGATGCACAATACAGATATTTCATTCAAATAATTATAAAAAAAATTGTAAGTCAGTAACAAACTCTTTCTTGAATACACCTCTTGGATACACAATACGGAAATTTCATTCAAGAACTTATGAGAAGATTCTAAGTATGTAACAATCTCTTTCTTGAAGTCCCCTCTTGGATACGCAATACGATACGGAAATTTCATTCAAGAAATTATGAGAAAATTCCAGGTAAGTGACAATTTCTTTCTTGAAGTCCCCTCTTGGATACACAATACGGAAATTTCATTCAAGAAATTATAAAAAAAATGGAAAGTAAGTAACAAACTCTTTATTGATTTCACCTCTTGGATAAAAAAAAACATTTCATTCAAGAAATTATGACAAAATTATAAGTAAGTAACAAACTCATTCTTGAATTCGCCGTTTGCATGCACAATACAGAAATTTCATTCCATGGGATCTCTACACGTGATCAAATACGTTTTGAAGCTACATGCTATTTGTTTGCCTTTCCTTGGTACCTTTCCAAACGAGCGGGGATTCCCCACTGGTTCCTACACATTGCAAAAAAGTGAGCAGTACGAACGGGGATTCCCCACACAAGTTTGTTTCAACTCCACGTTTTCAACCAGACTGGTTTTTAGACAACACCCATTTTTAGGGGCCAATCAGAGACAGCGGATGTTGCTCAATATACGATAACTTGATTGGTGATTGGTTACACACCGCGACGGCGCATACATAGTGAGAGAGACATGCAAAGTCGACATAGCTTTATTTCATTTTTTAAGGTTAATTTAGACGAGGTTACGTGCGCGCACGTAACCTCGTCTAAATTAACCTTAAAAAATGAAATAAAGCTATGTCGACTTTGCATGTCTCTCTCACTATGTATGAGCCGTCGCGGTGTGTAACCAATCACCAATCAAGTTTTCGTATATTGAGCAA
Organism: Artemia sinica; assembly: GCA_027921565.1. Classification (NCBI taxonomy): domain Eukaryota; kingdom Metazoa; phylum Arthropoda; class Branchiopoda; order Anostraca; family Artemiidae; genus Artemia; species Artemia sinica. Next base: position 18,309,619 of record CM051270.1, on the reverse strand, counting down.
CCTCCGCTGTCTCTGATTGGCTCCTAAAAATGGGTGTTGTCTAAAAAACCAATCTGGTTGAAAACGTGGAGTTGAAACAAACTTGTGTGGGGAATCCTCGTTCGTACTGCTCACTTTTTTGCAATGTGTAGGAACCAGTGGGGAATCCCCGCTCGTTTGGAAAGGTACCAAGGAAAGGCAAGCAAATAGCATGTAGTTTCAAAACGTATTTGATCATGTGCAGAGGTCCCATAGAATGAAATTGCTGTATTGTGCATGCAAACGGCAAATTCAAGAATGAGTTTGTTACTTACTTAGAATTTTGTCATAAATTCTTGAATGAAATATTTTTTTTGTATCCAAGAGGTGAAATCAATGAAGAGTTTGTTACTTACTTACAAATATTTTCATAATTTCTTGAATGAAATTTCCATATTGTGTAACCAAGAGGGGTCTTCAAGAAAGAAATTGTTACTTGCTGAGAATTTTTTCATAATTTCTTGAATGAAATTTCTACATCGTGTATCTAAGACGTGAAAACAATAAAGAGTTTGTTACTTACTTAGAATTTTGTCATAATTTCTTGAACGAAATGTCTTTTTGTTTATCCAGCAGGCAAATTCAAGAAAGAATTTGCTATTTACTTACAATTTTTTCATAATTTCTTTAATGAAATTTCTGTATTGTGTTTGCAAGAGGTGACTTCAAGAAAGAATTTGTTACTTACTTACTTACAATTTTTCATGGTTTCTTAAATGAAGTTTCTGCATTGTGTATCCAAGAGGTGACTTCAGGAAAGAGTTTGTAACTTGCTTACAATTTTTTCATAATTTCGTAAAAGAAATTTCTGCATTGTGTATCCAAGAGGTGACTTCAAGAAAGAGTTTGTTAGTTACTTAGAATTTTTTCATAATTTCTTGAATGAAATGTCTTTTTTATTTATCCAGGAGGCGAATTCAAGAAAGAATTTGCTACTTACTTACAATTTTTTGATAATTTCTTAAATGAAATTTTTGCATTGTGTATGCAAGAGGTGACTTCAAGAAAGAGTTTGTTACTTACTTACAATTTTTTTCTCATAATTTCCTTAATTAATTTTCTGTATTGTGTATCCAAGAGGTGAATTCAAGAAAGAGTTTGTTACTTACTTACTTACAATTTTTTCATAATGACATATCCAACAACAGATGTTGATAAATAATTTATTCATTCTGATACGAAGATTTTGTCAATGTTATCCCATGTGTTTGACAATAGATGTATGCAAATTCCTTTTCTCACATCTCCGACATTTTATTTGACATTCTAAACGCTTGATATGCTAGCTTACTCTAAAAATAATGAAGACATAACAATGTAATGCATAGTATATTTTTAATGAAATAATGCTATGTAGAATATTAATACAAAAAATATATTATGGTACATTATTAATATCAATGATTAACTTTGGACATTTTGAATCTGTTCCATAAAATAGTTCACCATGTTTTCTCTTGATATTATAGCTATTGTCTTCTCTTAGTTCGTAATCAGTAGAATAATCATTATTCCATTTTGAGTCATACACAATTTTTACTGGTGTCTCATCAACAGGCTCAATATGCTTTTCGTCTTTGGTATTATTTGGTTCATTGACTGTTTGATCAATGGCAGTAACGTTTGCTGGTGCTTTGTTTTTCATCGATTCATCTTTATATTCCATAGTGATATTTTCTGACAATGCCCTTTTTATTTTTCTGGCAATTTCACTGTCTATTATCACATTATTTTTACACAGGTAACAGTTTCGGCACGTAGACAAGATATGGTTTACGATATTAGTAGAAGAGTAGGCCTTTCTTTTATTGATCTTCCGTTGAATGCTAATACCCGAAAGGTGACGATTGGATGTATCAGTAGGTAATGTGTTACCTGCAAGAGTAGCAAGGAGTTGTCCTCTCCACATCTTGTCTCTGACCAATCATAGAGTACAATTGTTAGAGCCGTAAGCATATTTTGTCATTTTAAGATACGTACAAAAAAAATAAAGTTGAATAATTTCGAGGTTTTAAAAAAAAATAGTTTGTTTTTATGAAAAAAATATTGAATTAGAACTATCAGTCCTCATCATTATGAGTATCCAAAACTGGACTTAAGTTTCACATTTGAACTAGAGAATTGTATTTGCCATAATTTTCTTACAAGAAACTAGAGTTTACGGTCAAAAACCCTTATTAGCTCAGATTTTACGGAAATAGTTTTATTTTTCGATCCAAAAATAGACTTAAGTTTCACATTTGAACCAGAGAATTGTATTTTCCATAATTTTCTTACAAAAAAAACTAGATTTTACGGTCAAAACCCCTATTAACTCAGATTTTACAGAAATAGTTTATTTTTCGATTCATAACTGGAGTTAAGTTTCTCATTTGAACCAGAGAATTGTATTTTCCATAATTTTCTTACAAAAAACTAGATTTTAAGGTCAAAAACCCCTATTAGCTCAGATTTCATAGAAATAGTTTATTTGTCGATCCATAACTGGGCTTAAGTTTCACCTATGAGTCAACGAAATGTATTTTCCATGATTTTCTTACACAAAACTAGAGTTTACGGTCAAAAACCCTTATTAGCTCAGATTTTACGGAAATGGTTTATTTTTCGATCCATAACTGGACTTAAGTTTCACATTTGACCCAGAGAATTGTATTTTCCATAATTTTCTTACAAAAAAAACTACAGTTTATGGTCAAAACCCCTATTAACTCAGATTTTACAGAAATAGTTTATTTTTCGATTCATAACTGGAGTTAAGTTTCACATTTGAACCAGAGAATTGTATTTTCCATAATTTTCTTACAAAAAACTAGAGTTTACGGTCAAAAACCCTTATTAGCTCAGATTTTATAGAAATAGTTTATTTTTCGATCCATAACTGGGCTTAAGTTTCACCTATGAGTCAACGAAATGTATTTTCCATGATTTTCTTACACAAAACTAGAGTTTACGGTCAAAAACCCTTATTAGCTCAGATTTTACGGAAATAGTTTATTTTTATTGGTTTCAGACAACACATACCTACGAAAGACTAAGAAACCTAGCTCATAAAAGCCTGGAATAGCAAACTACTCATCCCAAACTATTGGTTTCAGACAACAAATACCTATGAGAGACTAAGAATCCTAGCTCTGAAAAGTCCAAATAGCAAACTACACATCCCAAATCATAATTTTCTGACAACACACACCTATGAAAGGCTAAGAAATCCAGCTCAGAAAAGTCAAAAATAGCAAACCACCCATCCCAAATCATAGGTTTCAGACAACACACACCTATGAAAGGCTAAGAAATCCAGCTCAGAAAAGTCAAAAATAGCAATCCACCCATCCCAAATCATAGGTTTCAGACAACACACACCAGCTAAAGACTAAGAAATCTAGCTCAGAAAAGCCCGAAATAGTAATTTACATATCCCAAATCATAAGTTTCAGACAACACACACCTGCGAAACAGTAGAAACCTAGCTCATAAAAGCCTGAAATAGCAAACTACTCATCCTAAACTATTGGTTTCAGACAACAAACACCTATGAGAGACTAAGAATCCTAGCTCTGAAAAGTCCAAATAGCAAACTACACATCCCAAATCATAATTTTCAGACAACACACACCTATGAAAGGCTAAGAAATCCAGCTCAGAAAAGTCAAAAATAGCAAACCACCCATCCCAAATCATAGTTTTCAGACAACACACACCTATGAAAGGCTAAGAAATCCAGCTCAGAAAAGTCAAAAATAGCAATCCACCCATCCCAAATCATAGGTTTCAGACAACACACACCAACAAAAGACTAAAAAATTTAGCTCAGAAAAGCCCGAAATAGTAAATTACATATCCCAAATCATAAGTTTCAGACAACACACACCTACGAAATAGTAGGAAACCTAGCTCATAAAATCCTGAAATAGCAAACTACTCATCCTAAACTATTGGTTTCAGACAACAAACACCTATGAGAGACTAAGAATCCTACCTCTGAAAAGTCCAAATAGCAAACTACACATCCCAAATCATAATTTTCTGAAAACACACACCTATGAAAGGCTAAGAAATCCAGCTCAGAAAAGTCAAAAATAGCAAACCACCCATCCCAAATCATAGGTTTCAGACAACACACACCTATGAAAGGCTAAGAAATCTAGCTCAGAAAAGTCAAAAATAACAAACCACCCATCCTAAATCATAGGTTTCAGACAACACACACCTATGAAAGGCTAAGAAATCCAGCTCAGAAGAGTCAAAAATAGCAATCCACCCATCCCAAATCTGAGGTTTCAGACAACACACACCAACGAAAGACTAAGAAATCTAGCTCAGAAAAGCCCGAAATAGCAAACTACTCACCCCGAACTATAGGTTTCAGACAACAAACACCTATGAGAGACTAAGAATCCTAGCTCTGAAAAGTCCAAATAACAAACTACACATCCCAAATCATAATGTTCTGACAACACACACCTATGAAAGGCTAAGAAATCTAGCTCAGAAAAGTCGAAAATAGCAAACCACCCATCCTAAATCATAGGTTTCAGACAACACACACCTATGAAAGGCTAAGAAATCCAGCTCAGAAAAGTCAAAAATAGCAACCCACCCATCCCAAATCATAGGTTTCAGACAACACACACCAACGAAAGACTAAGAAATCTAGCTCAGAAAAGCCCGAAATAGTAATTTACATATCCCAAATCATGAGTTTCAGACAACACACACCAACGAAAGACTAAGAAATCTAGCTCAGAAAAGCCCGAAATAGCAAACTACTCACCCCAAACTATAGGTTTCAGACAACAAACACCTATAAGAGACTAAGAATCCTAGCTCTGAAAAGTCCAAATAACAAACTACACATCCCAAATCATAATTTTCTGACAACACACACCTATGAAAGGCTAAGAAATCTAGCTCAGAAAAGTCAAAAATAGCAAACCACCCATCCTAAATCATAGGTTTCAGACAACACACACCTATGAAAGGCTAAGAAATCCAGCTCAGAAAAGTCAAAAATAGCAACCCACCCATCCCAAATCATAGGTTTCAGACAACACACACCAACGAAAGACTAAGAAATCTAGCTCAGAAAAGCCCGAAATAGTAATTTACATATCCCAAATCATGAGTTTCAGACAACACACACCAACGAAAGACTAAGAAATCTAGCTCAGAAAAGCCCGAAATAGCAAACTACTCACCCCAAACTATAGGTTTCAGACAACAAACACCTATAAGAGACTAAGAATCCTAGCTCTGAAAAGTCCAAATATCAAACTACACATCCCAAATCATAATTTTCTGACAACACACACCTATGAAAGGCTAAGAAATCTAGCTCAGAAAAGTCAAAAATAGCAAACCACCCATCCTAAATCATAGGTTTCAGACAACACAAACCTATGAAAGGCTAAGAAATCCAGCTCAGAAAAGTCAAAAATAGCAACCCACCCATCACAAATCATAGGTTTCAGACAACACACACCAACGAAAGACTAAGAAATCTAGCTCAGAAAAGCCCGAAATTAGTAATTTACATATCCCAAATCATAAGTTTCAGACAACACACACCTACAAAATACTAGGAAACCTAGCTCATAAAAGCCTGAAATAACAAACTATTCAACCCAAACTATTGGTTTCAGACAACAAACACCTATGAGAGACTAAGAATCCTAGCTCTGAAAAGTCCAAATAGCAAACTACACATCCCAAATCATAATTTTCTGACAGCACACACCTATGAAAGGCTAAGAAATCCAGCTCAGAAAAGTCAAAAATAGCAAACCATCCATCCCAAATCATAGATTTCAGACAACACACACCTATGAAAGGCTAAGAAATCCAGCTCAGAAAAGTTAAAAATAGCAATCCACCCATCCCCAATCATAGGTTTCAGACAACACATACCAACGAAAGACTAAGAAATCTGGCCATGAAAAGCCCGAAATAGTAATTTACACACCCCAAATCATATGTTTGAGACAACACACACCTACGAAATACTAAGAAACCTTAGCTCAGAAAAGCCTGAAATAGCAAACTACTCACCCCAAACTATAGGTTTCAGACAACAAACACCTATGAGAGACTAAGAATCCTAGCTCTGAAAAGTCCAAATAGCAAACTACACATCCCAAATCATCAATTCGCGAATTCCTTATCCCTTTTTGCAAATGTCAATCAAACAATTCTGTTTGTAGCATCCATGCACTTTTCAGACATTTCTCGTTAAAAATTTTCAAAACGTGTTTAATCACTTTATAGCTTGCCAGTTTTTTTGCAATGTGCAAGTGGAAGGAACATGCATATTCTTGTAGGCGTGAATGTTCATTTCTTGTGCAATTCATATCAATAACAAAAAACCAGTCTGATTATCTTATACAGCCTTGACTATAGTTTCAAAACATGCTTGGTCACGTTGTAGGTAAAGGATTGGTCGCTTTTTACAATGCGTACGTCAAACGACGCCGCATATTCTTGTGCAATTCTTTTTACAATTCATTTCAATAGCATGGATACTACTGATGTCAATAAATATATCAAAAGAATGGGCTTATAATGCTAATTCTAAACATATAAATTTCATTAAGTTTAGTATTACTCATCAAAGGCTATGAGCCTGAGAATATTTACCTGATTTTTGAAAAAGAGAGTCCCCCCCCCCTACAAGTGAAAGAATCTTAATGAAAATCACACCATCAGATCCTGCGTATCAGAAGACTCTATTACATAGGTTTCAAGTTCATGTCTGCAAATATATGCAAATTTGTATTTTTTGCCAGAAGAAAGACTACGGATGCGTATTTATTTTAATTTTTATTTTTATTATTTATTTTATTATTATTTTATTTTATTATTGAGCCCGAGAGTACTCAAACAGAATTGGGAAATCATAAATTTAAGGAGAACATTTTTGCCATTCTCATCCGTGCACACTGAATTAAGACTATTATTTGTTTTTTTGTTTTTTAAGTTAAAAAATAAAACCTTTGCATTTAAGTGTGTCTTAGGAAACTAGAAATGCGCTACTTAAGAGTAATTCCTTCTTTTACACTTCCTTTTGGAACATTTACACTTCCTTTTGGAACATTTCAACATTCTGTATATAGTTGAAAATATTTTCAACGCTAAAGTTTTTCTGTACTTATAAAAAAGGTCCTTATTATTAAATTTAAACGACCCTTATGCTTCAGAAATTATTACGTATATGAGGGATTGGCCCCTTCGTCAATACCTCGCTCTTTACGCTAAAGTTTTTTCTAGCACTTTCATAAGACCTATTTATTCTAATTAAACCCTTTGTGATTCAGGGATTATTCTTGAAGAATTGTAAAAAAATTCGAACCTTAGCAAAAAGAGAGAGGTATTGACGAAGGGGTGAACCCCCTCATATACGTAATAAAATATACGAATATAGAAGTTCGCTACGTAAGTTAATTCGTAAACTACGTATATTTATTACTAATAAAAACGTTCATAAATAAAATTAAAAGTTCTAGTGCCCTTTTTAAGGCACCAAAAAAATAGAGGGCAACTGGGCGCCCTCCCCCGTCCTTTTTTTCTCAAATTCGTAGGATCAAAATTTTTAGAAAGACATTTAGCAATAAAAATAAAATTAATATGCAAATTTTGTCTTAATTATTCATATACGGTAGCTAATTTCAAAACCTGTTTTAATTCAAAAACGTTCAGAAATTAAATAAAAAACAAGTTTTTTTAACTGAAAGTAAGGAGCTACATTAAAACTTAAAAGGAACAGAAATTACTCCGTATATGAAAGGGGCTTTCCCCTCTTCAACGCCTCGCTCTTTACGCTAAAGATTTTTATTGTTTTAAAAAATTAAGTTGTGAGGCAGAGTCAAAATGTAGCGTCAAGAGTGAGGCATTGAAGAGGGGACAGCCCCTCTTATTCTGTATATGAAAGAGGCTGCCCCCTCCTCAACGCATCTCTCTTTACGCTAAAGTTTTTTATTGTTTTAAAAAATAAAGTTGTTAACAAATTTGATATCCAGCCACCTCCCCCCACTCTTACTCCGTAAATAAATTCAAGGTAGTTCTCCTGACCCGGTTGTAGGATTATCAACAACAACCCGATTATTGTGGTTAAACCGTCACTGAGAAAGGAAATCCTACAATCTGACCGCTAATTTTAGAATTAAGCCTATCAAATAGTTTGTGGTAGCAAACTATAAACATTTTTTTATGCAAATAGCAATTGCTTTTAAAATGTATATATTAAAAGCAATATATACGCAACAAGAATTTCCTTTTATCTCTCCCCCATCCCCTGTATACAGGATAGCTTTCAGTTTGTTCAAGTCTTAATGTTGCTCTTTACTTATAGTTACTACGTTTTTGCTAAGAATAAGCCAAGCGCTTTTTCCTGTGTAATCTATATTCATTTTTTTCTCAGAGATGAGCTGCTGATCTTCCGTATCTGTTTCATGTATTATCTAAATTTCTGAAATGTTCACCTTGTGACAGCGGAGTGGTTAACGCTACGCTCGGGAACTTCCGGGATCTGGGTTCGATCCTCCATGTCGCAAGGAAGGGATTTTTAAGTTAATTATATTGATAATTTTTTTTTAACTTAATTTTAGTAAAAGTCAGCACGAGCACTTATAGTTATGATTGTTTAATCAGTGATTAAACAATATAGTTATGATTAATTGCGTAATGTTATTTAATTTTCACCCAGTAGCGTGTTTGTTAAATAGTTACTTTTCTTCGCTACTGCCTGAATAGCAATTACTTCAATATCACTCCCTCTTGCCCCCCAATAAAAATACTGTAGCTACACCCCTGTTAAGAAGGGTACAAAGTTTAAAATGCATAGTGAACACCTGAGCGTATTGAGCGTATCATGGAACTGACACGACATTAACGGAGGTATCGGTAAGACTTCAACCTGTAGAAAGTTTTTTAGAGGAAGAAGCAATAAAAAGTGCCGTCAGGCTGCATATCGACGATTAGCGGATTCGAGACAATAGATACGAAATTAGAAAACCTGTAGAATTCAACCTGTAGAAAGTTTTTTAGAGGAAGAAGCAATAAAAAGTGCCGTCAGGCTGCATATCGCCGATTAGCGGATTCGAGACAATAGATACGAAATTAGAAAACCTGTAGAATTCAACCCGTAGAAAGTTTTTTAGAGGAAGAAGCAATAAAAAGTGCCGTCAGGCTGCATATCGCCGATTAGCGGATTCGAGACAATAGATACGAAATTAGAAAATCAAATGCCACGTGGATACTTGCGATTCATTACTGCTTAGGTTCGGGAGGCTGCTGATGTCAAAGATAATACTGGCCTATTGCGTTATTCTTACCAAAATTGAAGATTCGATCTTCAGACAAGCAGGGAATATTGATTCATACTAATGCATCTCAATTGCAACTAGTATCTCGGTTGCATCTGTTATATTGATCGGACGTTCCACTATCCAATCTTCAGAAAGTGTTGGTCTTTCAGAAGGCTCGTCGATTTCACACTGCCATCATCTTCCCTAATTGGAGCGCGTCGCCTCCCGGGGATGCTATAGCATTACTTGGATAGCTGATGTTTGGGCATAATCATGAATGTTTTAACGGTAATTTACTTGAACAGCAAATCCCCACCTTGCTTGCACCCTCTACGTATTAGCCTAGCGCTATATTAATGGTGTTTCTACCTCTCTACCGTAGTGAGGTCCCGTGGTAGGATTTCCCAGCGGAAGACTAGAGACGGAATATCTAAGTGACATAATGGTTTCAAATTATGTTTTGAGAAATATTCCGATTACTCATCTTATGAATGAGCTAAGAATGAATTAATTCCCTCTAATGGGTAGAAATTAAGTCGACATGCTAATTACTTCTATAACATTTCTTAGGGCAAGACTAACATTTCCACCTTTAAACTTCCTAGGTCTTGGTGACGAAACTTTTCAGTGGAACACAGACTACGCAGACCTGTCGGCCTTATAAAATATAAGATCGCACGATTTTTCCGGGCATTTATAATACTGCTTGAGAATTAAGCAATCTGCGATAATAAAACTCTTGAGAAAAATTTTTACGAATCCAAAAATTACTTAGGTAGAGTTTACAGAAGAAAAAGACTTTCCCATGGGAAATTCTTTACGATAGCTCCCAGTCCAATATTATTTCTCTGTATTTGAGAAAGGAATAATCGCCAAAAGAGTTAAATTCTTTGTTTAATTTAAGAGTTAGTGATGAATGACATCATTCATTCCTCTATCCTATAAGTTTTACGAAGAAATAACTCCTGATATTTACGTTTTGAAGTGGTAGAATATACCCGTTGGATTTGATCTTCGAAAGTGGGTGTCCTTTTTAAGTGTCTCAGTGGTTTCAGCTAGAATTGCGAAATGTGCCACTAGTACCACAAAACACTACCCAGTACTTGCCATGGTTTTGCTGTATATGACGACCGCATATTCACTTTAAGAATCGATTTCGATACACGAGTCCCTGGTTACGATTCTACCAGGAATTTGACTCGGAGTTCAAAATTCCGAACAAAATAAAAGTAAAACCATTTCTCCCATGCTGTCTCAAGGTTACCATTGTAACCCTGAAGGGTATATGTAATATTTTGTCTTATCCAACCGTGATCTTTTTAGTTAAAAGCAAGTTTTCGTAAAATAATCCATAAAACTTAGCACATTTGTTTCTTTTTTCATATGGCAATTTTTTGGAGATGGTTCAAAATACAATTTTCGGGTGAACCCCAGAGCCCATTCAAATACTTGACTTACTTACTTAAGGCTCCTGCCGAGGGTTCGGCGTAGAGAACGATTCCAATTGGATTTGATGTGGAAGCAGGACCGTAGCCAGGATTTTTTTCGGGGAAGGGGGAGCTTACAAATTTTTTTTTTAAGAAACGCCTCAAAATTTCTTTATATGCTTTTTCGTTACCTTTTTAAGAGTCGAACAAAAATTTAGGGAGGGGGGGGGGTCAAAACCCCTAACCATCCCCTCTCCGAACTACGTCCCTACGTGGAAGATATTATTCTTATTCTTATTTTTTGAATAGCTAATCCATGTATTATACTATTATATAGTGAGGGCAAAAATAGATAACAATAATAATAACAATATCTTCCACGTCGGGGCTTAGTGAGGAGAGACGGTGGTTGGGGGGTTAAACCCCCCCTCCCCTGAAGTTTTGTCCAACTCGCGAAAGCGTAATACATACTATTATTATTTTAAAACACAGTCGTCTAATAGCGGCGATTGGAATTGACCTGGAAGATATCATTATTTTCACCAATACTATGCAACAGTATAACACTTGGAGTAACAAATAAAAAAAATAAAAGAAGAAAACATAAAAATACAAACAACCAGCGCAAGCATAATAAACACACACAGTAAACAGAAACAGTAAACATAAGCATGAAAAAACCAAACATAAGACACCCTCACCTGAAAGAGCCTAAAAAGGTGATGAAGGGGAAAAATATGGTAAATTCTGCTAAAAAAAAAGTCGACTATTCTGTATAAAAGCATAAATTCTGTCCAAAAAACAATAAATTTGAAACTAATTAATCTTCTCAATTGATTTTGGTTTGTCAAACCATTTAGAAATTACAAATGCCTTACCTTTTGACAAAAACGTTTTGGATTTTCAATACTTTTATTTACGATTTTTCAAAGATTTTTTCCAGAACTATACATGATACACTCACAAACACTCAAATACTCTAAAAGAAACACAAATGAGCGTATAAAAAATACACTCAAAAAGTCAAAATGCCTTTTTTAGAACCTTTGAAGGTTTGCACCAGAGCCGTTCCTAGGGCTAGTGGTGCCCGGGGAAAAATTAATTACAGCGCCCCTCCCGACTCAAATATAGGCAAAAAAAGGGCGAATCAAAGTGAAAAATTTGATCAAAGTGGCCAGCCTCCAAGCTGCAACCCCTCCCCCCCCCCCAGTTACGGTGCCTGGAGAAGGAGCTCAGCTTGCCCCCCCTCCCTTGAACGGCTCTGGTTGGCACAAAATACTAACCCTGGTCAAGTATAATATCAAATAAAAAATAAGTTTTTAACTGAAAGTAAGAAACGACGTTAAAACTTAAAACGAACAAAAATTATTCCGTATATCAATGGGGCTGTCCCCTCCTCAAAGCCTCACTCTTTGCGCTAAAATTTTTTATTGTTTAAAAAAAATAGAGTTGGGAGAAAGTCAAACTTTAGCGTAAAGAGTGAGGCGTTTAGGAGGGGGCAGCCCCTTTCATATACGGAATAATTTCGGTTCGTTTTAACTTTTAACGTCGTTCCTTACTTTCAGTTAAAAAAACTTGTTTTTTTTTTAATTTAATTTTTGAACGTTTTTGAATTAATACAGGTTTTGATTTTGGCTCACCGTACATGAATAATTAAAACAAAATTCGCATATTAATTTTACTTTTATTTGGTTAAATGGCTTTCTCGAAACTTGTTTAATTTTATTTACGAACGTTTTTATTAGTAATAAATATACGTAACTTACGAATTAACTTACGTAACGAACTTCTATATTCATAGATTTTTAATACGTATATTAGGGGGTTCGCCCCCCTAGTCAATACCTTGTTCTTTAAGCTAAAGTTCGAATTTTTTCCAATTCCTTAAAAAGGACCCCTTAATCACAAAGGCCGTTAATTAGAATAGATAGCTCTTATGAAAGTACTAAAAAATCTTTGGCTTAAAGAGCGAGGTATTGACTAGGGGGTGAACCCAATAATATATGTAATATTTTCTGTTCGTTTTAAGTTTTGATAATGCTCCTTACTTTCAGTTGAAAAACTTGTTTTTTTTTAATTTAATTTCTGATCTTTTTCTTTAATAATGCTGGGAAATCCGGCACCCCCTTCATAGCAATTGTCCCTTCTCCCATGAAAACTTCCTTCATGGAAAGATCCTCCCATATAACCCCCAACCCACCCACCCCCTACCTACCAGAAAAAATCCCCCCTGTAAACTTCTGCATGCTTCCCAAATACCAATACTATATGTTAACATTGGGTAAAGTTCATAACTTTCAGCCCTCCCCCCGGGGACATCGGGGGATTAAGTCATCCTAAAAAGACATAGTTATCATATTTTCGACCATGCTGAACAAAATGGCTATCTCAAAATTTTGATCGGGTGACCTTGGAAAAAAAATGAGCGTGGGAGAGGGCCTAGTTGCCCTCCATTTTTTGGTCACTTAAAAAGGGCACTAGAACTTTTGATTTCCGTTCCAATGAGCCCTCCCAAGATATTCTAGGACCTCTGGGTCGATACGATCACCCCTGGGGAAAAAAAAAACAAAAAAAAATCAAAAAAAAAAAACAAACAAATAAACACGCCTCTGTGATCTTTTTACAGCGGAGGAGATAAAAGCTGCCACCCGCAATCTAAAGAATAACAAAGCGCCAAGAATATGTGGCCTAACATCGGAATTCCTTAAAAATGGGGGTCCAGCCATGATCCTCTGGCTACAAATGCTGTTAACCTTGTGTGGCACTCTGAAAAAATCCCCTCAGACTGGAAGAAGGGCCTACTTGTGCCAATCTACAAGAGGAAGGGGAGCAAAGCAGAATGTATCAATTATCGTGGCATAACTTTACTCTCAGTTCCTGGAAAGCTCTTCGCTATGCTGCTTCTCAAACGGGCAACAAGATACCTCCATGCCCTGCGTCGCCCCCAGCAAGCTGGCTTCATGCCAGGCAGGTCCACCACCGAGCAAATCCATGCGATTAGACAGCTAGTAGAGAAAACTCTTGAATATAAGAGGAAGGCGTACATTGCCTTTGTAGATTTTCGATCTGCCTTCGACACTGTCGATAGGCAGTCACTATGGCTAATCCTCCAGTCTGCTGGCGTACCCACGAAAATCGTCCGTCTCCTCAAAGAGCTGTATAATAACACTGAATGTGTGGTGATCGTAAATGGACGGCCTTCTGGATATTTCAAAATTAAAAATGGTGTCCGGCAAGGATGTGCCGCTGCACCTGAGCTCTTTAACTGTGTAATAGACCACATCCTGAATAAAACACAGCAGGTGCAGCCGTTTGGCATAGACTTTGCTGGAAGAGTTCTTTCAGACGTCGACTTTGCCGACGACGTGGCGCTAATATGCGAAAACATTAGTGACCTCAAAACTACACTGGAAACACTGGCCTCTGCCGCTGAGAAATTCGGTCTGAAAATAAATTGGTCGAAGACCAAGATAATGCCCGTTGAGAAAAAGCCGTCCAACCCCCTGTCATCTGTGGAAATTTGTGGCCAGACTGTAGAGGTAGTCAAGCAGTTTACCTACCTTGGTTCAATTGTCTGCTCAAACGGAAGCCTAGATGCCGAAATATCAGCAAGAGCGGCAAAAGCAAACTCTGTCTTCGGTCGCCTTCTAAAAACGGTCTTCCATAAACCCCAGATCAGCCGTGTCACCAAAGCACGAATATATTCTGTTTCGGTTGCCAGCGTTATGCTCTATTCTGCTGAGACTTGGTCGCTGACTCAGACACAGACGCTGAAGGTAGATGCCATCCAGACGAAACACCTCCGAAAAATCGAAGGCTCCCGATGGCCCGACAGGGTACGAAATTCGGAAATCCTCAGGTCCTTCAAACTCCCACCCCTGTCCGAGCAGCTTGAGTCTCACTCGCTGCGTTGGTATGGTCATCTGCTCCGTCTGCCTGCCCAAACACCCGCCCGACTCATCTTCGATTTCGACCCAGCTGCAAACGGCTGGAGGCGTCCTAGGGGAAGACCGAGCACCAGATGGGCGGACGTCATCCGTGATCGGCTCGCCTCCAGAAACATCAACCCGGCTGAAGTGACAACCCTCGCCCTGAACCGACCACTCTGGAGAAGACTGACGGCGCTGACGACTGGTTCCCTCTACGCTGGCGACGCTGCCGAGCAAGAGCTTTAAGCTAAGCTGTGATCTTTCTTCTGGCAAAAATTGCAAAATTCCACATTTTTGTAGGTAGGTGCTTGAAACCTCTACAGTAAGCTTCTCTGATACGCTGAATATGATGGTTTGATTTTAATTAAGGTTCTATAACTTTTAGGGGGTCTTTTCCCCTTTTTTCTAAAATCAGCCAAATTTTCTAAGGCGCGTAACTTTTGATGGGTAAGACTAAACTTTATGAAACTTATATGTTTGAAATCAACATTAAAATCTCATTCTTTTGATGTATCTATTGGTATCAAAATTTCGTCTTTTAGAGTTTCGGTTACCATTGAGCCGGGTCGCTGCTTACTTACAGTTCGTTTTCACGAACTGTTTGACTAACCCTGGTCAAGTATTTCATCATTATCTTTGTTTCAGTACGGACTTGAGATCCCAAATGACTCATTTTCGACCTATTACGTCAATGTAAAGTTTTCACCGACTGGAACAACTTATAATTATCCTCATTGGTGTGTTCATTCAAGGTCACGAGTTATCCTTAAACGATTTGATCCAACACCAATTCTTCAAGATTTTATTAATGATGTCAATGAACTACAAATGGGCTACGCTGAATCTAATGGTATGATTTCATCCCGATTTCTTGTATTTTAGGGGGTATTTCCCCCCTATTTCAAAAATCAGGCAAATTTTATAAGGGTATTAACTTTGAATGGGGGCACTAAACTTGATGAATCTTATATATTTAGAATCAGCATAATACGCTGATTCTTTTGATGTATCTATTGATATAAAATTCCGTTTATAGAGTTTTGGTTACTATTGAGCCGAGTCGCTCCTTACTTACAGTTGATTACCACGAACTGTTTGAAAATATCGGCTTTTCCAGTATAATAAATTTAGACACATAGAAAAATAACATATAATAAATGTGTTAGTTTAGAAAATTAACGGACAATAAATACAATGTATTTAACGTAATCTCTATGGGTTTTTCATAACTTAATAAATTAATCTAAATTTTAATTAACTTATGTATAAATATCCAGACAATATTTCTTTTTGTGTGGTATTGCTCTTAAAAGTGAGGAAAATTAGCCTGGAATAATCATAGAATAGAATATGATTTATTGGCTAAAATAGCACAAAAGCTAGCATAAGCACGTCAGAACAATTACAATAATAAAACAGATGTTAGGGGATAAACATAAAACAAGAAATTAAATCAATTATTAAAATGGGTATCAAAATGTGCTAAAATAACACAAAAGCTACCATAAACAAGTCAGAACAAATACAGTAATAAGACAGATGTTAAGGGATAAACATAAAACAAAAAGTTCAATCAATCATTAAAATTTGAAACAAAATAGGGGACAAAAGAGTTTTTGTACCCCATGGTCAACATTTAGGAACACAGGTCCAGTTGGGAATTTGGAGCTCTACGAGCATTGAGTCTTGTCAAACAGTTCGTGGTAACGAACTGTAAGTAAAGAGCGACCCGGCTCAATGGTGACCGAAACTGTAGAAAACGGTATTTTGATACCAATAGATGCATCAAAAGAATCAGATTTTAATGCTAATTTCAAATACATAAGTTTCATCAAGTTTAGTTCTACCTATCAAAAGTTACGCGCCTGAGAAAATTTGGATGATTTTGGAAAAAAGGGGGAAAGCCCCCTAAAAGTTATAGAACCTTAATGAAAATCACACCATCATATTCAACGTATCAGAGAACCCTACTGCAGAGGTTTCAAGCTCCTATCTACAAAAATGTGGAATTTTGCATTTTTTGCCAGAAGAAAGATCACGGATGCGTGTTTGTTTGTTTGTTTTTTTTTCCCAGGGGTGATGGTATCGACCCAGTGGTCCTAAAATATCGAGGGAGGGCTCATTTGAACGGAAAATTAAAAGTTCTGGTGCCCTTTTTAAGTGACCAAAAAAAATGGAGGGCAACTAGGCCCCCTCCCACGCTCATTTTTTTCTCAAAGTCACCCGATCAAAATTTTGAGATAGCCATTTTATTCAGCAGGGTCGAAAATATGATAACTATGTCTTTTATGATGACTTAATCCCCCGAAGTCGCCGGGGGGAGGGCTGAAAGTTATTAACTTTACCCAATTTTAACATATAGTATTGGTTATTGGGAAATATACAGACGTTTTCAAGGGGGATTTTTTCTGGTAGTGGGGGGGGGAGTGGGTCGGGGGTTATGTGGGAGGATCTTTCCATTAAGGAAGTTTTCATGGGGGAAGGGATATTGCTATGAAGAAGGCGCAAGGATTTACCAGCATTATTTAAAAAAAGATCAGAAATTATATATATAAAGAAAACAAGTTTTTCAACTGAAAGTAAAGAGCAACATCAAAACTTAAAACGACAGAAAACATTACGTATATGATTGGGTTCACCTCCTTGTCAATACCTCGCTCTTTAAGCTAAAGATTATTTAGTATTTTCATAAGAGCTATTTATTCTAATTAACGGCATTTGTGATTGAGGGGTCATTTTTAAAGAATTCGAACAGAATTTTAAACTTTTGCTTAAAGAGCAAGGTATTGACTAGGGGGCGAACCCTCTAATATACGTATTAAAAATATATGAATATAGAAGTTCGTTACAAAAATGTGGAATTTCCATTTTTTGCCAGAAGAAAGATCACGGATGCGTGTTTATTTTTTTCCCCCCTAGGTGTAATCGTATTGACCCAGTGGTCCTAGAATATCGTAAGAGGGCTCATTGGAATGGAAATTAAAAGTTCTAGTGCCTTTTTTAAGCGACCAAAAAAATGGAGGGCAACTAGGCCCCCTTCCACGCTCATTTTTTTCCCAATGTCACCCGATCAAAATTTTAAGATAGCCATTTTGTTCAGCATAGTCGAAAATCTAATAAATATGTCTTTTAGGATGACTTAATCCCCCCAAGTTCTCAGGGGAAGGGCTGCAAGTTATGAACTTTGCCCATTGCTTACATATTGTATTGGTTATTGGGAAGTATACAGACATTTTCAGGAAGGATTTTTTTTCTGGGGGGGGGGAGGCTGGAGGAAGGGGTTACTCGGGAGAATCTGTTTGTGGAGGATGTTTCTTTGAGGTAAGGGACATTTTTATGAAGGGGGCGCCGGATTTCCAAGCATTATTTAAAAAACGATCAGAAATTAAATTGAAAAAAAAAAACAATTTTTTTCAACTGAAAGTAAGAAGCAACATTAGAACTTAAAACGAACAGAAATTATTACGTATATGAGGGGGGTTCGCCCCCAAGTCAAAACCTCGCTCTTTACGCTACAGTTTTTTTTAGTGCTTTCAAAAGAGCTATCTATTCTAATTAAACGGCCTTTGTGATTCAGTGGTTTGTGAATTAAACAGAATTTTAACTTTTAACGTAAAGAGCGTGGTATTGAATAAGGGGAGAGCCCCCTCATATACGTAGTAACATATATGTAATAAAAAAAAACAATAAAAAAAAAACAAGCGATACGGCTCAATAGTAATCGAAACTTTTAAAAACGGAATGTTGATGTCAATAAATGTATCAAAAGAATGGGCTTATAATGCTGATTCTAAATATATAAATTTTATTAAGTTTAGTATTACTCATCAAAGGCTATGAGCCTGAGAAAACTTACCTGATTTTTTAAAGAGGGGGGAAACATCCCCTACAAGTGAAAGAATTTTAATGAAAATCACACTGTCAGATTCAGCCTATCAGAAAATCCAATTACATAGGTTTCAAGCTCATATCTGCAAAAATCTGCAACTTTGTATTTTTTGCCAGAAGAAAATATACGAATATAGAAGTTCGTTACGTAAGTTAATTTGTAAATTACGTCAGAACCAAATTTAGAGACAGCCATTTAGCAAAACAAAAGTAAAATTTTTATGCAAATTTTATTTACTTATTCAATGACGGTGAGCCAAGATAAAAGCTGCATTAACTAAAAAACGATCAGAAATTAAATAAAAAAAACAAGTTTTTTAAACTGAAATTAAAGAGCGACATTAAAACTTAAAACGAACAGAAATTATTCCGTATATGAAAGGGGCTGTCCCCTCCTCAACGCCTCGCTCTTTACGCTAAAGTTTGACTTTCTCACAACTCTATTTTTGTCAAGCAATAAAAAACTTTAGCGTAAAGAGCGAGGCGTTGAGGAGGGGACATCCCCTTTCATATACGGAATAATTTCTGTTCGTTATAAGTTTTAATGTCGCCCCTTACTTTCAGTTTAAAAAACTTGTTTTTTTTTATTTAATATTAGGAAGGATTGTGGGATTTTCTTTAAAGGGAGGGAGAAAAACGTCGATGATTGTCAGAAATAAGGCATTTGTGACCAAAGTTCATGGTAAGAATGTAACATCGTGATTCCAATGTAGTAAGTTCAAGTCTAGCCACACCTTCATCGTATGCAGTATTGGACGGCCCCAGTATAATTTTTATTGCTCTTTTTTGAATACTTTCAATTTTAGAACATTGGTCTTTGGTCAACCCAGGGTGCCAGACAGGGCAAGCATATTCCAGGAAGGGTCTTATATAAGAGCAATAAATTATTTTAAGGTTTTGGATTGATACGGAGAACCGTTTGAGAAGGGAGAAGGATTTAAGGAGAAAACTACCAGATTTAAATAAGTGGGAAATAAGTGGGAGTTCCATTTAAGGTCGTTGTCCAACTGAAAACCAAGTAGTTTAAACCGTATTTAAATTTGGTATGCAAAGGTAATTATTAATAGGGGGTATATTTTTTAAAAAAGAGAGTAGCATGAAACTGCTTTTGGGTATGCTTAAGTTGAGTTTAACATTGTCAAGATCATTTTTCAAATTGTTAATGAGTGAGACGAGTGTAACATTCAAAGTATTAGATGTTAGAAAAAGGTTCAGTAATGTCAAATCATCCGCAAATTTAAAAGAGTTGCTAAAACTTGGTAAAACATTATTAAAAACAATTAAAAATTCTAAAAGACCTAATTTAGTCCCTTGAGGTGCTCCACAGGAAATCGAGCAAAAACCTGATGAATCCCCGTTAGGGAGCACTTAACATTGTTCACGGCCAGACAAAAAACTAGCTACCGTACGTAAAACGAAATTTCTTGTACCTAAAGCCCGTGCATTATCTGTAACTGTCTGATGATCCAAGCTGTCGAAGGCTTTGCTGATATCAGCAAAAACAGCCTCAGTGTAAGAACTATTCAACTCAAGATGTTTAAAAATAGTGTCAAGTATATAAATTAAGCAATACATGCTATGATTCGGCCTAAAGCTAAACTGATTTGAGTTGATTTTATCATGAATATCGTCAAAAAGGAAATTGTAAATAAAACTTTCAAAGATTTAGAGAAAATGGAGGTTTTAGATAGTAGTTTTAAGTCAGAGGGGACTTTTGGGGTCTTAGTTTTCGGTATAGGAGATATAATAGCTCGTTGAAAACACACTGGAAAAATACCATCTACAAAACATTGGTTAAAAATAGCAGTTAGAGGTACACTTAAATACTGGGCACATTCCACAATCAATTTGGTAGGGATATCACCTGGGTATACTGACTTATTTGTGTCAAAAGTTTCGAGTTTAAATTGGGTCTAATAATTTCAATCACAGGAATGTCACTCACTGCACTGAGGGCCGGCACATGTTGGAGTGGCGGGTGAATTTTACAAATTGAAGCAAAATGATCATTTATGACATCCGTACCCACTGGGTCACCATTACTGTCCAGTAAGAAAAACTTTGGAGAGACCTTTCCCATGAGATCTTGGACACTTTTGTGGAGTTTCTTAGGGTCAGAATACAATAAATTATTGAGCACATGAGCACCATGCTCCTTTCTTATTTTACGGATATCGCTAACAACGATGTTTCGAAGTTTTCGAGATTCTTGGAAAAATCCTTCCTTAAAGAGTTTATCACGTTCATTTTTTAGGCACAAATTGTTTTTATTTATCCACGGTTTGCAGTTAGATTTGCGAGTAACATTTTTCACTGGAAAGGTGTCACAATATAACTGGAAAAGTTACGCTGAAAACTTAGAATTCATATCATTAGCATTGGTAAGACATAGGATATTGGCCCAAGATTTGGAACTAAGTTTTACTTTGAAATGGGCGACCTTCTCCTCGGTAATGGGTCTGAAAGAATAACTGATCAATCGTTTTGGGGGAAAGGATGATAAAGAGGTCCAAAAGATGCATAGATGGTCACTTGCCCCTAATGGAGGGGCTATTTTGGGGGGACAGTAGCAATCTTCAATGTTGGTAAAAATTAGGTCTAGGGTTTTATCACTGCGTGTAGGCGACTTGACCACTTGATCAAGGCTAAGAGCAGAGCTTATCCACTTTTGGTCTAGCTCATTAAAATCACCACATAATATAATTGCAGCATAGGGATAGTTGCAGCGAATTCTGTCAGTATACAGTTGCAGATATGCCGTCAGCTTCTTCTTAAATCCACTACGGGGAGGGTAATAATTAGTACAAAAAATCATGGAAGGTACTTCTTTTAGGAGGTTTTTGAGCCTGGTCCAGAGCCAAAGAACTTCGGTTTTGGAGTTGTCCACTATTTCAGAAAATGAAAGAATCCGATTAGGGAGGGTAGACCGGCAAAAAAAAGCCACTCCTCCACAATGCGATAGAGGTATACCATCCTTGTCCAATCTGGGCTTAAAATGGGAGTCATAATTTGGGATGGAGCAAAAATCTTTAGTGGCAGACCATGTTTCTGTAAGGCAAGCAATATCAATCTGGTTTTGTCAAGACTAATTTGTAGTTCATCCATTTTATTTGCTAGTGACCTTAAATTTGCAAGAAGGATTCTGAGAAATGAGTAGGAGGGGAGCGATGTATCATACCAGGGTTTCTTGATTTGCTATTGGATACTTGATGCAGATTCTTGGGTTCATTTGATGCGAATGACCGGACTGAGGAGATGGACTGATTCGGCAATTGAAATGAGAGGGAGCTGGAACGTAACATGGAGTTCTTCTGAATGTGTTTATTCTGAGGGGGTTCTGGTATGATGGAGGATGGATGTGCATTGGCTGATTTAAGAAAAGTGACATGAGACTCATAAGAGGGACTGGATATGGCTGTCTTTGGCAAGCCTGCATCAACAGAGGTGCATTTTTTCACTCCCTGTTTTTTGGACTTCACAATCCAGTCTTGGCACGTAGCTTTCTCCTTCTACGGAAATTGAGATGCACAATAGTTCAACAATTCATGAAACAAAAGCCATGAGCAAACTTTTTACACAGAGATTTTTGAGGCAGAAGACAACACTCATCATGGCAGCTGCCTTTAAAAAAATCTACGCAAACATGAATAAACGTGCAATTCTCCGCCTTTCTGCAGCCTCCACTTATGTGAATTCTGCAAACACGTTGCTTGGGGGTATGATCCGTTATATGAGTCTCTCATCTGTAAGAAGGGATCGAGGATACCCTAGTTCAGTCTGAGTGGCTTGACTGGTAACAAAGCTACTGCATTGAACAGATACATTAGTACTGGGACATTTTGAGGTGGTCTTATTACCCTGGTTTAAGCATTTTTCACAAGTAAAAAGAAAGAATCGTCCCGAGGGCTTCTGCAGGGCAAGAACTATGTCTGCATCAATTGCAGCGCAGGCCACATGCATGCGGTGTAAGCATTGTTGACAATCGAACGACGGGCTGTCTTTAGTCGTTCCGCCACATATGAGACTACTCAGGTCAGAACTTGAGCGGTCTTTTCTTTCCAGCGTTATATTTTCTACAACATTCATGAGTCTCGATACTACGCCAGGAGCAGCTGGTGATTTTGTCAACTCGTTTCCACTCGGGAAAATAGTATTCTTTTTAAATTGATCGTGTTTTTTCTTGTTGTTATTTGGCTGTTTTGGACTGTTATTTTTAGACTTCGATTTCGTTAGGATACAGTTTCTTGGAGAATCTTTTTGCGCACAATTTACGCGCACAAAGGTCTTCTTTAAGTCATTTTAGTACTTAGTTTTTCCACAGCTAAAATGAGACAATATATTGCATTTAATACACTGCACGCTACCTGTTTTATTGGTTATTCTTTTTGAGCAGATGCCGCAATGTTCAGGATCTATAATAGTTGCTTCTGCTATGCACAAAGAGTTCAGTTGAGTTCAAAGAATTCAATCCTCTAAGTTAAGTAAATCTCTTAGTCCAAGTCTCTGTTATTATTCAATCACTAAATCCCAAGGGAATTTATATTAAGTAGCAAAAATGTAAATACTCGATCTTCCCCAGGAAGATCGTTCCAGATAGAAGTGCAACGCCGGATGAAGCTGTTCCTTAAGCACTCAACTCTTGGCGTTTCCTCCTTTAGATAATTATACGAAGCTGTGTATTCGTATCTGCCTTGATGGCTGGACAAACGGGAGCACAATGCGAGAGAGCTTGTCTGAGGGAGGTGAATTCATGTACTTGTAGAAAACACTCATCGATGCTGCATCAACCTTTTCATTTAGAGGCTGGATCGAGTCATGTGTAGAAGCGTAGCCCACCCTACTTGCCTTTTTCTGGATCTTCTGGAGTGGTGCCAACAGCGTTTTTGGAGGACCAGCGTATAGCGAGCATCCATATTCAGCTGTGGGTCTGATACAGGACTTGTAGAGTGGGATAAGCGAGCTGGATAGAAGAAGATTTTTGAAGCGAAGGGTACCTCCCAGCTTTTTTGCGCAGGAGGTTCTCATCATACCAAGGTGGTTATTCGAAGAGAGATTGGTGGAGAAATGAATCCCCAATAGACGAAGCTCGTCGACTTTCATTATATTTTCATGTTTGAAAATGAAACTTGGGTGTTCACATGGCACCTTTGATTTGGTAATAAGAAGCTCATTTGTTTTCGATGCATTGAAGTTGATGATCCTTGCATCAGACCACTTTTCAATTTTAAAAAGATCCATCTGTAGGGAAAGAATGAAACCATCATTTTCTAGGCTTTTAGCCGTTAAGTTACCTAAAAAGGCTTATGCTAAAATACTTTTCGTATCTGGAGAGGAGGAGGCTCATGTCTGTTAATTACCCAGTGCATGGGTAAGTTCATGTTTCGGAAAATTATTTCATCTTCTTCAATGTAAATTTATTAGGCTCAAGATCAGGCTCTTTCAGGCTAAAGATCAGGTAATATTTTTTTGTAGATAATTTCGGAGACCACACTGCCTTTCCATGACGATAAAATAAAAGTTCAAAATAGGGATAAAATCCTTTTTAATAGACAGTGTATAGAAAATTCACAAAAATACCAGATATTTCGGTCACATATACAGTGACCGTCATCAGTATTAAAACTTTTTTACTACTGATGACAGTCACTGTATATGTGACCGAAATATCTGGTATTTTTTGTGAATTTTCTATACACTGTCTATTAAAAAGGACTTTATCCCTATTTTGAACTTTTATTTTATATTTTTTGCGGGTTAATGCATTGAAAAAAGTACTTGAAAATCTAATCAATTTGTTTGACGCTGTAGATCTATCGGGAACCGACTCATTGAGTGGTTAGGCTACTCATTCAGACATTCGTTTATATTTGTATTGACTTTAGGGATTAAAATGGGTTGTAGGTGACTTGTCATGTGGAAATTATTGATGTTGAAAGCGAAACTTGATTTACTTTCAATGATTTTTTTATTTAGTTAAGATGTGTAGTTTAATATGCAATTTGAATTTATAATTGATTATACAATATCGTATGTTAGAGCTTTCGGAACCAAAATAATAAAAAAAAGGCAAACTAAAAAAAACTAAAATAATAATAACCTTGGGTAAAAAGAAACAACAGAAAATCTTATTTATCCCATAGGAAAATTATCCATACCTTCGGATAAGAGCATGGGAATTAAGGTGAAAGCCACCGTAATAAGCCAAGAAAATTCAATTCATAATTTAAAAAAGTTGTTTAATTTGAATATTTAGTTTGATTTACGTGATTTTTTGCTATGTAATTCTAGTCAAATGTTTATAATATGTATTTTTAGAGCTCACAGAATGAGAATGGAGTCAAGAAACCACGTGCCCCGCCCAAAATTGCCACAGATGTTAATGTAGAGGAATTGGCGAAACTAGGTCAACTCTCCATAGCGAATGTCCCTACCATCACAGCCTGGCTTAAGGCTGAAGGAGTTCAGGTGAAATCAAAAGACAAGCGACAGGATTTGGTTAACAAGGTCCATCAATCATTAGGCTTTCCCGTTCATTTTTAATTTTCTTTATTTTAATCTTTCTCTATTTTCTTCTTTTTCTTCTCTGTCTCGACTTTCTTCTATCCTTCTCCTTAGTTTACCTGATTGTAATTCTAACAACTAAAGCCTAGATCTAAAACCTATTTGAAGGGATAATTGAGGGCGTATTACTTGAACTAATAAAGTACGAAAAATCGCTTTTTCACAAAAATTATTGATGAATGCAGTTAAACGCCGCGTTTCTTGAGTTGTAAATCAATAGAAAATTTGAATCAATAGAAAACTTATATACAATAACGGTATAAAATTCGACACCTATGTATGTTCATACAGGAAGGTTAAGTAGGATGCCTCCCAAAAAAAAAAAAGAATCAGAAAGATTTTTAGGAAACGGTGTTGAACCATATAATCTTTGCTTAATCAAATGGGATGTTGTAGAATATCAATTTGCTATACACTATCTTCTGGTTTTTAACTTTGTTATGTTCAAACTGTTTGGATATGTTTTTTTTGTTCTGTATATTTAGCAATTCATTAATCGGTTAACAATTCATTAGTCGATAGATGAATTTTTAAATATTTGAATTTATCATAATGCTATGTTGTAGGTCTGTTATCAGAGCTGTTGTCTATTTTCGGAAAGAGTATTTTCATGTTGTTTGAGCAGAACATAAGCTATGCTGGGATAAACATGTATGGTATCTTTATTGTGCGACAAGATTGTAGGTGTGGATCCAAGAGGTAGATTTTGGGGTTCATGATCCCCCCAGAAGGTCGAAAGTTGCTCTAATTACAGAGTTGAAGGGGCTAAAAAATACCAATCATGGAGTTGAATTTCTATCGGTAACCCCCCCCCCCCCCAAACATTAATCATGTTTCTACATCTATAAGATTGAGTTTTTACATAGATAGCAGTATAGCTGAGGAGATGCTCTGGTTTCTGTTTAGGATTTTATATATTTTTGTTTGTTAATTCTCGAGTGAGTCATTCAGAAGCCAAATTGGTTAAGCCCATAAAAAAGTTACATATCTGGTTTTGACTTTAATTTGCCAATTATTTTATGGAAAAGATGCCTTATATGTTTGTTATTTATTGTTTATTTTTAGCGTCATAGAACGTATTATTTTTGCCCTGATATTGGTCCCCTTTCCCCTCTTTTGAAAAAATTGGAATAAGGGGCCTAAAACGCATTCTTGTTACATTTTGTTTATTTCCGATTTTTGTTTGTGTAGGGCTTTGCTGAAAGATTTTGTTTAATTTCATTCTGGTGGGGACTTAGTTTAATTAACCCATATAATTAGTTTATGCTTTATTTTTATTATATTATAATTAGTATATAATATAATTAATATATAATCATTTGAAGATAATAACAGTTTCAGCATTTTTATATCAATCCTTAAGAACGTACCAAATTAAGATTCAAAAGTTAAGTTTTTAAATCCCAAAAAATTAAATCCCAAAAATTCATCTTTGAGAATGGCTCAAAAACGTTTAATAAGGCCAATGATGTCCTAAGTTCTTTATACCAGAGTATGCTAAACGCCGTTTTATTAATAATAAAAAGAAGAAAATATAAAAGTCTCTATTACAAAATTAATAGAAATATAATATTTATTAATTAGCGTACAGTTGCTGACACTATGTATTTGCCCCGTCCTGATATTTGTCCGCTCTCCTCCCTCTCGTGAAATTGAAACAAATGAGCTTAGAAACACATGTTTTCCTATTTCGCTTGCATCCAATTTATAGGCTGCTTATCAGAGTCCAATTAAAGTTGCTTTACTGAGGAATAAAAACACACACATCGTCAGTTCCATCTTTGTCTAGATGATATAATTGTAATATTTGCTCAATTGTCTACGTTTCCAGATGTTATAAAAAAAGGTTATAAATTCACTTAGTTCTTAAAGACAATTTTAATGGTAATTTTAAACATACTGGTAAAGTAGTTTCTTAGCCAGTGGAAACAGTCAAGGCGAAGCTATGTTTTGTTTATATGAAATGAGTTGTAATGCCCTTAAGATGAAGGCCTTAGTTCATAAATTGTTTTACCAAGGGAAAAGAGCGCAACGCCAGTTTCACCAGTGATTAATTAATATAATTATTTTTGATTATTATTATAATTAGCATAATTATTATATTTATACTTATTGTTATAACTAATCAGGTTGCAATATTTACTGAATTGTGTATTGTTGCCGATGCCATAAGACGTTCGACTTATAAATCACTTCATCTCTTAAAGTCAATTTTTATGGTAATTTCAGAAGTACTGGGGAAGAAGTTTTTTAGCTTTTATGAACAGTCAAAGCGAATTTATATTGTGTTTACACGATAATGATGGGAAAAAAAATTAAAAAAAAATATTTTGGACGAGTATAACCGTTTTACAGACCGACTGACCGTTTTAATGGTTTGTTTGAACTTACCGCTAGACTACACATGTTGGACGTGTGACCTGTTTCCTAGGCCGTGATCTGCGAATCGTTCTTCGAAAAATAGAGAACGATTTTAAAGCTTCAAATCCATTTGCAATCGCAACGGTATAAATCAAGGAATAAAGCGATATAAGAGAAAAGGGCAATAGAACAATATGCGTTTTAAGCTTTAGAAATAAATAGCTAAAAAACTGAAGATGTTTCGGAAATAAAAATATAATTTTGAAAAAAACGAAAGAAAGAACATTTACGATTTTTCTGTGACAAGTTTCTTGATCCTAAAGCATAATATAAGTACGAAACTTGTGATATCAATTAAAGTTATCTTGCTCGTAGATTCAAAGACATCAGGAAAATCTCAGTTTTAAATTATTTCCTTAACGAATTATTTTCTTAACATTTAAAAATGATTCATTTAATTAGTTTCATGAATAAATCGCTTAAAACTTAGGCTAAATAAACAATTAAATTAAATGTGAAAAAACTGTCAATTTATCTTAATGTGGCTCATAATTACAAATTACGTGCCTTTGGGCTATATGCGCTATTTCGTGTTTTTTTTGTGGCAAGAGAAAGGGGACATGATTCCCAAATCCTCCAGAGCAAATGCACATTCTCTGACGACATTAAAGTTGCAAGTCTTAAGATGGCGTAAGTAACTGTCTAATGCATTTAGTATGGCAATTCTGGTAGCAGCACATCTTGCAACATTTCATATAAGTTAATAGAATAATTTATAAATTAATAGAAAATATAAAGTAAATTAATAGAAAGTAAATTTATTTTCAGTTTGATTCAGTGACTTAAGTTTTTCGCCCCAGATATGCTTCTTAAGAATGAAGTTTGAGCCTTCCCCACTAAAATTATCCGAAAATTCAGTTTTTAAAGCCCGAATTCTTTCTTAAACTAAAAAATTGTTCGGTAATTGCGGTGGGTTTTTCTTATTTAAAAAAAGTCCCCTCCCCATTCCTACTATTCCTTGGCACGGGCCGAAACTAGATAAATGTTATTTTTCTGTTGAGTTAATGCGTGTTAGAAAAAAAAAGTCTTTCAACAAGTGCCGTATCTTTTTATACAAGTTGTTTTAAGGTGCAAAAGAGTGTATCTATTCAGGGCGCCAGAAAGTTTGTAGCACCGATAAACGCGAAAACTAAAGTTTATCTACGAGAGCGAAAAACAGTGCCATCTAGCTTAATCTGGAAATTAAATGTTAGCAGGTCTTAGTATGGCGTAAGTAGCTGTCCTATGAATTAAGCATTACATCTCTGGTAAGGGCACATCTTTCTATATTTAAAGATGTTTATATAAAGTACTAGAGAGCAAATTTAATTTCAGTTTGATTTAATGACTTTAGGGACACCCTGTATAGTTTTATAAAGTTTTCACCCAGAAAAATGAAAAGTAAAGATTTCATTCTAAGGACAAGTGTTTTATTTACCTTAAGTATACCTGCTTAATCTTGGTTAGTCAAAATTAATATATTTTTGAAAAGCCAAGCCTTCTGTCTAAAACCTGACACCCTATTGAAAACCGTAAAGAACTTGAAGAGAAAGGCAAGAAAAAGCATGTTTATTTATTGAAAAATAATCATGATAATAATCTATGAAACCGAGGGTTCAAATTTGGGACGTTTGGCACATTTCCTAAAACCTTCACAGTGTGCAAGCGCAGTGGTCAAAATAGCGACACTGGGTGGTTACACTTTACAAATAATCGTGAGACGTGAGGACCATATTCGCCACCCTTATCTTAATTCGATGCTTGAAATGATGGTTTGGACGTAAGTATTTTGAGAATTTCACTTGCCAAATTATAATTTTAACAGACGAACAAAGGGTATCCAGGATTTTGATTGATTGTTTTTGGTTTTCGGTGGGTTCTACAAAAAAAAAACTATTAAAAAAGAATAAAAAACTCGTTTATACGCATTATTGTCACGTTTTACGTGTCTGGCAATTTTTTTTTTTTGGGGGGGGGGTCAACTTGTTCCCTCCTGGATAGGCCTACGGCCTTGCAGCTTAATCATTGATCTAAAGTATAAATGCTGAAAATATTGTTTTAGACAGACCATGGTCAACAATACTTTGAAACCACAAAACATTTCTGGAATAAAACAAAAAAACTTGAAAGTGGGAGGCTCTCTTTTTACGCATGTTTATTTATTATATTACTGGAAAGTTTAGTAAAATCATGACCAGATGAATGAAGACGTTTTTCATTTACATCGTTTCCAAGAAAGTCCATGACAAAAAACGAATTACCTGTTCCATTCCAAGTTTCTGATCAAGTTGCTTAAAAAATTAATCGACAGTTCATTTTAATAAACCATTGGACTGAGCTCAAAAGAAACAGAAATCTTGATATTTATCAAATCTAAAAACAATCTTGAATGACACACAACAAATTCTAATTTTGTGCTAGTATTTTTCTAATAGGGACCTTTCAACATTTGTTTTGTATTTCATGTATATTTCCCAGGAAAGAATGTCCCATTTAAACAAATATTATTGAACTCGGTATTACTGCTGAGCTCGCTTCACCTATTCCATTAAAAAAATTCTGAGAAAAAGAAACAAATGGAACTGCTCAATGTAATGGGCGCTGTCATTGCAAGGGTGGACAAATCAAGGTCTGGACAAGACAAGAGTCAGGATATCATATTGAATAAAATTCAGAGCCTGTTATGTGGCACTTGTTACAAATTTATGGCGAAACAATACGATTTCATTAATCCGAATACTGGCCGACAGTGTTAGTACATGTTGCGTGCTAGCTGGAATTTTGTCCCAAAGTGCGAAATATTGAAGTGCAAAAAAATCTCTCTAAAAGCTTGAAACCAACTGATGTGTCAACATTCAAATTTCATTTTAAAACTCCTC
Organism: Artemia sinica; assembly: GCA_027921565.1. Lineage (NCBI taxonomy): Eukaryota > Metazoa > Arthropoda > Branchiopoda > Anostraca > Artemiidae > Artemia > Artemia sinica. The sequence goes on along the minus strand of CM051270.1, from coordinate 18,279,221 downwards.
CTACATATGCTCAAGGCTTTCAACCTTCAGGTGTCTCTAATTTCTGTCAGCAGAAGCTTCATTAGAAATATTAATGGGGCTATGAGGGGATAGTGTTAAAATATGAGTATTTTTAACAATTAAAACGTGAGAAATATGAATGGTAAAGCCTTAATATTCGTTAATTCTCAGATATTTGGTCATTTGCCTGCATTTATCCCAATTCGATGATGATTGTACAGAAGTTAATACACTAAAGACGTTACTCGACGATATTTACAAAAATTTAATACAAAATCAACTGAAAAGTTAATTTCGATTGTTCCAGCTTTTAATTTTCTCTCACTTGGGACGAAAAATTTAAGTTATATTAAATATTATTAACTTTTTTTTCGAACCTGGAACACGCTTCACGAAGGCAGAAGAAGAAATCTTAATTGAAGCGTGGTTGGATGGAAAAAATTTATTCGGAGTATTTAGATGCTTCTTCTGAAAATGTACTCGTCGATCTCTATCATTCAATTTCACATGGTCATATGCAGTTTCTTAAATTCGATTTACGCTGAATTTGACTGTGGAATAATTCTGATATTCCAAAAATAAGAGAATTAGCATTTGCTGGACAATCCTACTACACATACTAGGATAAAACAATTTAATTATGAAGTTAATTCTGTGTGTGTTTTGAATCATTGATTTCCATTACTAATTCCGACTTTAGTGTTTCTTAAAAGGTTATTTTCGTAGAATAATTATTAAATTTTATTGTGTGTACTAAAGTGGGTAGGGGAGGAAGCGTGGGCAGAGGGGATAAAATGGAGTTGGGATTAAGAGTTGAGTGTTGATTGGTGACGAAAATATGATTTGATATAAATTTTTTTTATATTTCTATTTAACTGTTATTATTTTTAACCTAATTATTTTCAATTAATTTTCTACCATTGCTTATGGAGTTACGTGGGAATTTTTTCTTACCGAATAATTACTATTAGTCCATTACTTTGCATTTCAAATCTTGAATATGGCTCACATTCTTTTGAATACAATATTTTGATGCCAGGATAAAGGCCAGGCAAGAGAAAATTCAAAATACATAGCGCTTATAATTGTTAAGTAAAATCCCGCGAACAAAGCGATTACTACTGAACTTAAACAAATCGACTGCAGCCAAGAACAGAAGCGCATGCAGGACTGAGGCCATAAATTAGTCAGAGGTTGGGGGAAGGGGACTAAGACCCAGAATCTTGTTCTGAGGGAGGTTAAGGTCCCTCAATTTAGTGTGAGATCCAACTATATGTGATTTTGTGGAGTTACGAGTAAGTTGCAAATAATATGAGTCGTAACAATGACAAAAGATTGCTATCTAACAAGCATGTGAATATCTCTAAAAGGGGGCACAGGATTTTTCAAGGGGATATGCTTGAAAACAACAATGTTTTAATGCCTAAATATTCAGATCGTTATGCGTTTTCACCAAATAAAAATACACGGCGGGGTGAGGGCCCTCATAAATGTTAAGGGTGGTTAATTTTATCCTTATGGCTTCATTAAATGAATCACTTACTGCAGAAAGAAAATAGGAAGAATAAGTTTCACTTTAGATAGTTCATTGACTAATATTGGCAAATATTAACTGTCATTATTAGTAGTACAAGTCAACCCACGGGTTAAGGTGAATTCTGTTTTATCTTAGTATGTGTAGTAGGATTGGACAGCAAATGCTAAATCTCTTATTTTTGGAATATCAGAATTATTCCACAGTCAAATTCAGCGTAAATCAAATTAAAGAAACTGCATATGACCATGTGAAATTGATTGATAGAGATCGACGCGTACATTTTCAGAAGAAGCATCCTAAATACTCCGAATAAATTTTTTCCATCCAACCACGCTCCAATTAAAATTTCTTCTTCTACCTTCGAGAAGCGTGTTCCAGGTTCGACAAAAAGTTAATAATATTTAATAAAACTTAAATTTTTCGTCCCAAGTGAGAGCGAATTAAAAGCTGGAACGATCGAAAATTCAGTTTTTAGTTGATTTTGTATTAAATTTTTGTGAATACGGTCGACTAACGTCTTTAGTGTATTAACTTCTGTACAATCATCATCAAGTTGGGATAAATGCAGGCAAATGACCAAATTTCTGAGAATTAACGAATATTAAGGCTTTACCATTCATATCT
>CM051270.1:18242060-18269560 GCA_027921565.1 Artemia sinica | reverse complement strand
TGCAAACAAACATACAATAAATATTAATGTAAATGAATAAATAAATCTTAAAACGAGTGAAACTTAAATTGAATATGCAAATCAAGCTTGAAACGAACAAAAATCACTACAAACAAGAGTTTTGGTATCGCCTCCTTCCCTCACTGTAAAAGTCTAAAACCTACTGCGTCATTGGCGACTTTACTGAAAACCAAATTTATTAGAAATATTTTCTTTTGTACTTAATATTGGAAATAAACATTAAAATTATAGTAAAATATGAACTGATGAGCTTTTAGCAATTAATATCATTATACATCGAATATTCAGTTTAATTTATTAGTTCTTACTAAAGTTATTCAAGACGAATATAGTTTCACTACAAACAAAAGTTTGGGTTCTTCCCCTTCCTTAACTGTAAATGAAAACCAAAAGCCTACTGCGTCATTGGCGCTTAACTGAAAACGCATTATATTACAAATATTTTCGTTTCCAGTTCTTACAGCATTGAAAATAAAAATAAAACTACAGTGAAATAAATTCTTGAAATGATGGATCTTTCAACAATTAATATCATTATATATCAAATATTCAATTTGACGTTGTTTATACTTCCCGAGAATGTTCAAGACGCATACAGTTTTCAGTAAAGCGCCAATGACGCAGTAGGTTTTAGACTTAGGCGATACCCAAACTCTTGTTTGTAGTATTTTTTGTTTGTTTCAAGCTTGATTTGCATATTCAATTTAAGTTTCACTCCTTTTAAGATTTATTTATTCATTTACATTAATATCTATTGTATGTTTGTTTGCATTGATTGTTTATTTAATTTCTGTTCGAATTAAGTTTCATTTATGCTTCAATAGCAAAATATTTTTTTCGTTTTAAGCTTGATTTTCTTATTCAATCTAAGCATTACTCGCTTTAAGATCTATTTATTCATTTACATTATTACTTGTTGTATGTTTTTTCCTATGATTGTTTATTTGATTTCTGTTCGTTTTGGGTTTCATTTATTCTTTAATATTAATTTATTTTCGTTTTGAGTTTGAATTTTAACAGGTATTTTTATCTGCTGAGCTTAAGTTTAAAATGGCCTTTATTTTCTTTGAAAAAGCTATTTTTCGGAAAGTTTTTTTAATTAATTTTTGTTCGTTTTTGATTACAAAAAATTTCAAGTTTTTAAAAATTCCTTATTTCAAAATTGAACAAATGAAATGTTTATCAAAGTATTAAAACTGGTATCAAAGTAACAATATCAAAGTGAAAAAATGGGTTTGTGTCAACCTTGGAGTTTTATTATCTGATATTTGAACTATTTTTAACAAAAAGGCTATCTCAAAATTTTTATCGGCTGGGTTTGCGGAAAAAAGGGCGTGAGTAGGGGGCTAAGTGCCCTTCGGTCTCTTTTGACTCTTTAAAAGGGAACTAGAACTTTCTATTTTAAACCAAATGAGCCCTCTCTGAAGTTTATACGAGCATCCCTTCTATAAGAACCATATATACCCCCAGAGTATAACTTACGATGCCTGTCCCTGGGCCCTGGGGGGTTGAGTCGATCCCGTAGTTTTAATGTCTGATGTATGAACTATTTTTAACAAAATGGTCACCTCAAGTTTTTATCGGATGGGTTTATCCATCCAACAAACCCAAAGGCGTGGAGGGCGGGAGGACCTAGTTGCCCTCCGATCTTTTTTACTCTGAGAAAATGAACTATAACTTTTAATATCCATTCAAATGAGCCCTCTCTGAAGTTTATACGAGCAATCCTTTCATAAGAACCATATACGGCCCCAGGACATAGCTTACAATGCTTGTCCCCGGACCCTGGAGGGTTTTGTGGACACCGGAGTTCTTGTTATCTGACCTTTGAACTATTTTAAAAAATGTCTATCTAAAAAAATATAGGATGGGTTTGGGAAAAAAGGCCGTGGTGGGGGCTAGAGGCCCTCCGATCTCTTTTTACTCTTTAAAGTTGAACTAGAGCTTTCAATTTCCATTCAAATCAGCCCTCTCTGAAGTTTATACGAGCATCCCTTCCATAAGAACCATATATACCCCCAGAGCATAACTTGCAACACCTTTCGCCGGGCCCCTGGGGGGTTGTTTAGACCCCGGAGTTTTCATTATATGATCTTTGAACTATTTTTAAAAGAATGGCTACTTTAAAGTTCTTATTGGATGGGTTTGAGGAAAAAAGAGCATGGAGGGGGTGCTAGTTGCCCTCTGATGTCTTTGACTCTTTAAAGTGAACTAGAACTTTCAGTTTGCAATCAAATGAGCCCTCTCCGAAGTTTATGCGAGTATGCCTTCCATAAGAACCATATATGCCCCCAGAGCAATAAATACAGCGCCTGCCCCGGGCCCTGGGGGGCTGCGTCGACACAGGAGTTTTCTTATCCGACCTTTGAACTATTTTTTACGAAATGGCCATACGTAAAGGAGTTTTTGCTATATGACCTTTGAAATATTTTTAACAAAATGGCTGCCTCAAATTTTTGTCAGATGTATTTGGGGAAAAGGGCTTGGGGAGGGGGGGGCTAGTTGCCCTCCGATCACTTTTGACTCTTAAAAAGGGCACTAGAACTCTTTATTTCCAATCGAATGAGCCCCCCTTTGAAGTTTATATGAAGACCCCTTCTATAAGAAGTGCCTCTGGGAAAAAATGGAGTGAAGGGGGAGAGTAGCTGCCCCCCGATCGCTTTTGACTCTTAAAAAGTGAATTACAACTTTCAATTTCCAATCAAATTAGCCCTCTATGAAGTTTATACAAGCATCCCTTCCATAACAACCATATATGCCCCCAGGGATAACTTACACCGCCTACCTCCGGGCCCCTGGGGGGGCTATATCGACACGGGAGTTTTGTTATCTGAACTTTGAACTATTTTTAACAAAATGTCTATCTGAAAATTTTTATCTCCTGCATTTAGGGCGTGGGGGGGGGGTGGTAATAGGATAGTTAAAAAGAAATTTTACCAACAATCAAAGACCAAATATTTCTACTTCACAATCAAAAGGCCTTATCAACGGGGGACGGAGGGGGGGGGGGCTTAGCTTGAACCAACTTATAAAAAAGGTGTGTAAAACATAAAAAAAAGCAAAACAAAATAATATAATACTTACAGTGGTTGCTTAGCCCCCCCCCCTTAGTTTAGAATGCAATGACGCCGCTGCAGCTGAGCAGACCAAATAGACTTGTTTGAGGCTTTTGGCAAGGACTGGTATCAAGCTCGTTTGTGTTTAATACCTTAAGGAGTAACAAAAAACATTGCTAGAGGATTCAGTTTCAATCTATGCAACCTTAGCCTAGAACAAAAGAATGAATAAATACAGAAAGGTTTCCATCGCGTTTATCTAGATATACAGTATGCAGCTAGAAACACTGTCTACTGTTTTAAATCTTTACAGAAGAACCAGAAATATAATCATTGAAACCACGTGTGGGAACAATTACCATTTACTAGTTTTTCGGCGTTAGTAGCCTAGCCTATTGAGGAAGAATGTCTTCAGAGGTCGTGGTGGAAGTAGAGGTTTCCGTGGTGGTGGAGGTGAGAATTATTTTTTATTTAGGCCTATTTATCTTTGGCCAATATGTCATTACTGACCTACAAATAAGGTGAGCCCACTCAATGTCTTTTTTATGCTCTTTCTAAATGTAGGCTAATAGTCATTTAAGGCTACTCAGAAATTCAATTTAAACCCTTTATGGACCCTCAAAGGTGATAGGCTAGGCCTACCTTTCCGGTAAATATTGAGCAGTTCATATAATTGACCTACTAATAAAGTGAACATAGGCTAACACTCAATGGCAGTTTTTATAGTCTTTCTGAATATCATAATTACTTTTTCTGAAGTCAATATTAGGCTGTTTTAGGACCCTTAAAAATAATACTTCCTTTGTATAGCCTTTTTTATGGATAGGCTATAAAAATGGGTGAAACATTTGTTTTCTAATGCTATTTCATTTTCTACTATTTAATAACAATTATGACAATAAACTTGGTAAATTTTTTGCATGTCATATTAGGCCTGTTTTTTAGCACTAAGATCTTACATCTAAGATCTTACATCTTTCTGCAAAGATTATTGTTTTTTTACTCATCTTTGTTCTAAGATCTTACAGCTCACTGATGTTAGCCTAGCAAAAAGTCTGAAGACTGCCATTGTTCTGCCATATAGAATAATGATGAGAGAACTTTGATGATATAGGCCTACTCATCATTGTTCTCAGACTGCTGATCAGAGCAGAATGATAAAAGAGGTTTGCATAAAAACAACAAAAGATGTAAGATCTTAGTTCAAAGATTTCACTTTTAAGCATTTTCTGACAATAGATGTAAGATCTTAACATTGATGAGTGAAAAAATGGCCCTATTATTAGGGCTGTTTTTAGCACTAAGATCTTACATCTAAGATCTTGCATCTTTCTCCAAAGATTAATGTTTTTTAACTCATCTTTGTTTTAAGATCTTACAGCTCACTGATATTATCAAAAAGTGTAAAGAACACCATTGTTCTACCATATAGAACAATGATGAGAGAACTTTGATGATATACTCATCATTGTTCTCAGAATGTTGATCAGAGCAGAATGATGAAAGACATTTGCATTGAAAACAACAAAAGATGTAAGATCTTAGTTCAAAGATTTCACTTTTAAGCATTTTCTAACAAAAGATGTAAGATCTTAGCCCATTGATGAGTGATAAAACAGGGCTATTGACTTACTAATAAAGTAAACATACCACTTGATGCCTTTTTTATGCTCTTTCCAAATATAATAATCATTTTTGTTGGAAATAAATTTTACCCCCACCCCTATGTGTACCAATTCAGGGTATGGTAAAATTTACTTTAGCTAACTTTTGGCTATCTTGGAAAAGGATTAGCCTAGGTTAGGAAAATGAAACTTTCAGGGATGGGTTTATAGGCTAAATTATGTCCCAGGAAGGTATTTGAAGTACCTATCTTCACTCCTTCTCCCCCTAGAGGGTCCTGAAATTTTGATACATAACAGGTCTATACCTATTGAAATTTTGACAAAAAACATTTTACCTTAATGTTCAGTTATTAGTTTCATTTTCTTTGGCTTTAGTTCTGAAAATGCAATTCCTGATATTTGAGTAGAATTTTAGCTGTATCAATGTTTTTTTCAAAGTTAAGGAAATGAACCCATTTGTATATCTTTAAAACCTTATAAATTGGGATTGAGCAAAGTTGTGAAGCTGGAAACAATTTTATTGTACTTTGTTTAAGCAGAAGATCTATTTGTAAGGTTTCACTTTTATAATACACAGATTTTTAAAGATCATCAAAGATCAGGACCCTGTAGAGAGGGAAGGAGTGGAGGTAGGTACTTCAAAATACCTTCCTGTGACATGCTTTTGCCTGTAGACCCATCCCTGAAAGTTTCATTTTCCTAACCTAATCCTTTTCCAAGATAGCCAAAAGTAGCTTGAATATTTCAAAGGATTAAGTTGACAACTCTGGTCTGTCTGTCTGTCTGCAAATTTAGTTCTTTTTGTATGGGATAGAAGATGAGAGCTACTGCAGAGCAGCTGTCAGTTATTTGGAAGTGAATAATATGAACTACAAAAAAATTACCAAGAACTTAACATAAACACATATTCTCCAAATGCCACAGCATGATATGGAGGAGGGATAACAAAAAAAAAATAACATAAACCTCAGAAGGGGTGTAAAAACACAACTACAAGATTATATGTCCTGCTACCACTGGCTTAACACTCCACAACCAACTACTTCCTTAACACTTGTCAATAAAAGTAAAACACTATCTTTAATGATTTAATACAAATTTAATCTATTGACTATGCATCCTTTTACATTAATCATTAAAATCATGTTTAGAAAACAATTCTTTCTTCAACAGCCTTTAAATTGCTTAAATTGCTATTTTTAATATTCTCATTTAACAAATTCCATAGCTTAGCCACTCTAAAAATAAGAGAAAACCCTGACCTAGACATAACCAAATTATTAATGTAAATTTGTTCATTGACCTTTTGCCATTTGAATGAACATCATTAAATTGCATGAACACATTAGAAAAGAAGCAGACTTACCTCTGACACAATTATACATAAAAACACCACTATAAAAGTATCAGAGAGCAGCTGCTGGGAGTATTTTCAACCTAACATAAGCCTCTTGACACAGTTCAGAAGGGCTTAAATTAGCAAGTACAATATGTACTTGCAAGTAAGTACAATAGTACAATATCTTTTTCTTGATCTGATGCTCTAAGTTTCTTCCTTTTGCTTTCCAGGTCTTCTATTTCTGTCTTTTTGTCATGAACCTCCAGCAAACTTCCTCTTGTTGTCCTCTTCAAAAGCTGCTTTCTCCTTCTTGGACGGCTCTTCTTTTTTCTATTCTTTTCATCCAGATATTGTTGATACCAAGACCATGTGGAACATGCAAGATTCAACAGCTCTTTTGTAATAACAAACAGTTCTGGTTTTCCAGAAGCTTGGTAAGTTCTGGGTACTTGCTGTCCTGTGCTCATTCACCAGACCAAAATAATGGCTCCAGAAATGATCAATTTGAGTAATGTCCTCATGGGGTCAGTTTCCGTTGCAAAAGCAGCCAGTCAGCCTGGGCAATGTCTGAGCTTTTTCCAATTGCAATACTGCATACCACAAACCACTGTGTCTGCAATGCTTCTTGAATCCTTCATGTTGATAGGACTCAAATAGTGTAAAGCCTCTAAAGACCATCCTTATCCAGAGGAAATTTGTTCAAAATATGGCAAAAACCTGCAATAAAATATTTTTGCACATTGACATAGAAAATGGACTTGTCTTTCACTGTTGCTTTCTCACCAAAAGCTTGTTCCACATTTTCTGAAACTATAGGCTTTTCTGCAAAATTTTCAGCCAGGTTCAACATTTCTGGTGAGAAATTTTCAGTCTTGGTCACAAAATCTGGAGTAAAGACCTGTCTGCAAAGTGTCAAAACTAGTCTTTTGATCTTTGACTGCAGAACATGAATGAGAGGTTCTTCTTTCTGGAACAGTTGGGTGAAACCCATGAACAGTTCTGCTGAGGCTAGAACAAACTTGAGTTGGGCCTTCATTGTCATACTTTTGATATACTCCACAATCTTCAGAAATTTGGGTGAGTGGACAGAAGATTCTTCAGGTTTTTTCTCTCTTGGTGCAAAATTCAGGAAGTACTCTAAGATTGCCGGCCACTGCTGCATGGTTCTAGCTAGGCACATCCAATTATTGGCTTGGACATGCTTCATGAAAGCATTCTCTGGCACCCCCACTTTCTTTTGGCACTTACGATAGTCTTCACAACATGCAGGACAGCTGTCAAAAAATGAATGCACAAGAATAACAAAGTTGGAACTTTCTTCTCCAAACACCTGAAGACCATTCAAGAAAGCATTATGGATTATATGGATGTTGAAAGTACCAATCTTCAACATTCCCTTTCCCATCACTTTCTTTTGGTCTGCATTGAACCTGTTCCAAATGCTTTTGTTGCCATTTTGGTCCATCACCTCCAAGCATGATCAGTTTTTTGAGTGGCAGCTGATTCTGCTCAATGGCTGACATAATCTTCCCATACAGGTCATCCTTGTTGCGTGGCACATAAAACTTGTGCATAAATGTCTGCTCTGGATTTTGCTTCTATATGAGGATCAATATCAAACACGTATCTATAAACTCTTTCATACCAGCGTTGTTGGTTATCTTGTCATATTCTAGTACAAAATACAACTGAATGTCCTTGCCAAGCATTTGCATACAGTACAGGTGCAGCACATTGGTGATCAGATACGTGAGTTTCTTTGCAAACAGGGATCTTACGGGGAACACTGCATAGAAGGTTTTGACAATATGGTCTGAAGAGTTAGCAGACATGGAACTTTATACTGTCTGAAGTGTCCATATTAACTCAGCTTTATAAGTGACATCATGCTCACAAAACATGTTTGTATACTCTATTACAGGAAGTGAGTAGAGTATACAGATACTCTACTTCAGGAAGTGACTGACAGAATGAAGAAGCCTGCTGAGTCCAAGAGTTCCATAGACATTGCCCTAGCTGTTTCTTTGCTTGAAGGAGCTGTGAAGTCCAGAACAAGTGAAAGAGAGCAGATGGTGGAATCTGCAAGAATGGAGCAGTCTCTTGCAAAGAGAAAAACTTACCTCATATCAAAATTGATACCCAAGAAGCAGCAAGAGTGGTTTCAAATCTTTTATCTGTATCAGTCAATCATTGGCATAGTATGTGTATCTGATTTTTTACTGTCTTTTACTATTTGTACAGTTTGTATTTGAAATAAAAAAAAAAAGATTTAGAAACTCAGGAAATGACAAATTTATGTGACCAGGCATCCCATGACATCTACTACAGATCTGATCCTGAGGACTTCCGAATCCTATATTTGGGCCCAGGAAATCCTATAAAAATAGGACAGAGCCTATTATTTGAAACAAACTGACTTGTCTGAACCCTGCTTTGTAACTTTTCAACAATTATAGAATGATCAAAAGCAATGATGTCTAAAAAATAGTTGCAACTTGGTAACATTTATCAAGAGCTTGATTTGTTATTCCCTGTTCTGTATTCATTTCTTTCCTAAAACCAAACTGATTAAGGTGTAATATATTGAATTTCTCAAGATTTACATAAAGTCTATTAATAATTAACTTTTCAATTAAACAACTTACTAGGGGCAAAACTGAAATGGGTCTATAATTTGACTCACTAGTCCTCTTGCCTCCCTTAAATAATGGAATCACATCTGCTGTCTTAAAACCAATCAGGAAATATACTAGCTTTAAAGCAAGAATTAATCAATCCCACAAAATCTTCCAAGATTACTGGTAGAACTATATTTTATTACCTTTAGATTTAATTATCACCTCCAGCTGAACTTGACATCTTATTACAAACAATATTATCCACCTCAGTACAATTTGTTGGCCTTAAGTAAAGTGAAACATCAATACTTGCTGGTAAAAACTCTCAAAATTTATATCCTCTGGCAGCTGAATATTTGATGATAGGTTTGACCAAATATTTCAAAAATATTCACCAACTACTATCTTCTCCATCTTTAATAACATAAGACTTACCATCTTGGTAGTCACCAGCTATGCTTTTAATAACTTGCCATGTCTTCTTGGGGGAACCTTCAATTTCTTCAAACTTAGAATTATAATAATTTTGCTTTGCAGCTCTTAAAACACAATTTAAAACATTTCTATACTTTTTGTAAACTGAAATAGATTCTTCACTTTTTTCAATATGCTACACTTAAAAAATTGATGACAAATACAAAGGATTAAATTCTTATTTATCCATGGTTTTCTTGGAGCATCTTTACAACTTAATGATGTCAACTTAAAAGTACAACACTTCTCAAAAAGAATTTTTAGCTGCTGATACCAAAGACCTATTTTTTGATTAGGGTCTTCACTGCTCTTAAGAATAGTAGACCAGACAAACTGTAGAAACCATGACTTCAAACTATAAAGTGTTTTAGTATTTATAATAATTGAGGGCTCATTTTGTTTTCCTGCACCCATTAGGTGTGGTTTGGACACACTCAGTGAATAGGACCCAAAAACAGCATAATGATCAGATACATCATTTACAAGGGTATGTTGTTGCCAAGCTTTATGGTTAGAAAAAATATTATCTGTAAGGGATATATTAGTTCTAGCTATGCACATAGGTATATTAATTCCTGGAAACAGTCCAAAAGCCCAAAGACTATTCTTAAAACCCAAAAAACCTGTGGATTAGCAATCTCAACAAATCCCATTCAATCAACATTAAAATCTACAGCAAGGAAACACAGGTTTGTATTAATTGGTAGAGACATCAAACACTTGTGGAATTCTCTAAATGTTGAAAACACAGGTTTATTACATATTGCCACCAATATACTAGAATTTTGATTCAATAATTCAATGACCAAATTTTCAAAACTCATTTCTCTATAAACACAAAGATCATCCTTATTTTGGCATGGCAAATTTTTACTCACATATGCTCCTAGTCCCCCTCTCTCAATGCTTGTAGATTATATAATCTGCATAACCCTTTTTCATAGCAAGGATAAGAGATAAAGATCTTACCTTCAAGGGTCCATAAAGGACTTCAAGTTGAATTTCCAAATAAAACAACTATTATATTCAGAAAGAGTATAAAAAAGGCATCAAGTGGTATATTCGTTTTATTTGTAGGTCAGTAAAGTAAATTGCTCCAAATTTACCCACATTTGTTTATCAACAGAATTTTTTGCAAGAACAGAAGTTGTTACTATTGAGGAAATAAATGTCAATATTTTCAAAACCATTTGAACATTGTTTTACTATTTTCAATTAAACAAATGTTTACTCCTATAATTTTCTTTGTTTGTGAACCTTTTGGGGGGAAAAGCGATAGGTAATTCAAAAGAAAGGGCCTTAATATGTCTTATTTTAGGCAACATAGCAAGTTAACTATATGTACATAACCTTTATGACAAATTAATTTTTTTTCTCTCTTTTAAATTGTAAAAAAAAACATGATATCCAGCCTTAAAATATCCTGCTTGGATTTCTCAAAAAAAGGAAGAAAAGATAAACAACAATTTTAATTATAGGTTGTTTTCATCCACATTGTTGAACAACAGAACCTATTTTGGTCACTAGAACACAATTGTTGATCAACAATGACTTGCAAGAACAGATTGTTGATCAACAATGTTGCCAGAAAAAGCCTTTAGACAAAAAGGGTTACTTTTAGATTGTTAATTTATGTCCATTCTTATGATTTCGTTCATGTTATTGGCAGTTCATCCCCAGCCCATTAATATCCTCATATAGCCCAGGGCTATAGAAATAAAAACTAACCAAAAATATGCAATTTTCACTATAATATGCAGCAAGTATTTATGAATCAAATTTCCTTGGTTTTTCCGAATTTTTATCTGTCTTGATTCAGTTTTCATCAGTTATATTAGCTTTTTAAAACGTTAGCCTATTGGATATATGAGACTATTAGTGGAGGTCATGGGATGAATTGTAAAAAATGCAAGCAAATTATAAAAAATAAACATAAAATTAGCAATCTAAAATAGTCTATCTTTTTGTTTGGCATGTTTACTATTCTAGACCTTTACCAAATAATTTTTTTATAATATTTAATGTCTAAGAAAACAGTAGAACTAATAAGAGCAGCACAACGTATGCTAAAATTCTACTTTTTTGCTCCTTGTTATGTTTATAGTCATGTTTGTGACATTCCCCCCCCCCCCCCCCCCCCTAATAATCCAAGGTTTAGGTAAGGTACACAGTTGTCAGACAGCTAATCACCCCTTTAACAGTCAAATTGCTTAAAAGTTTCTAATATACTAGGCTCTCTAGAAATTTGACTTTTTCACAATTAATTTGGCAATATTTTCTCAAAAAGAATATGACAAGCTTATCAGCTAGTGATAAAGTATCAGCCAATCCCAACTAAACAAGGCTGTATATATTGTGTCCTGCATCAGGAGCCTCTTGTGCATATTTAGAAAAACATATTTCAATTTAGATATATGTCCTAGTACTAGGGGTCTACCCTGTAAACAAAATTAAGATTAAAAGTGGTGAAGTTCTTATTTTACAATGCAAGAAGTATCAATTAATTACAAAAACATCTTTCTTTCTATTTTCATCCACATTCTTAAATAATAAAATTTTTCTGTTTCAATTTTTCTTCTGTTTTTGAGCATGTTTTTCAGTCAATCTGAAAAAAAAGCAATTTAACAATGAACTATTATTTGCCATTTATACCTTGGAATTGCCAACAAGAATAGCCAACATAGTAAAAAATAAACAACTACCTTGGTTTGATCCTTGGTTTTTGGCTAGTGTGTCATCCTTGGGCTGATTAATGTCAGGAGTATAAAGTCAAGTTGCTTCTAATAAAAAGTGGGTGCAATTGCTCTGAATCACAGAATGTTGCATCTGGCATAAGCCCTTTATTGGGATTGTATAAAAATGATGTCATTTCACTTGTTGATAGATAAGTCTATCATCCATCTGTCCATACGTCATTCCTAGGGCAGAACTAAGGCCATAGAACTAGTCATAGAACTAAGGGATGACAGATTGGATTGATTTTGGGTTGATTTGTGATGGACAGTGTCCACTGGACTTATACAAAATGGGGGACTGAATTTGCTTCGACTTACTGGCAAACAAGTGATACAAAAGGCTGTATCCATGAAGTTTTAAACCCCCCTTTTCTCCAAATTTTTGTCCAGCTTGTAAAAACGTTTACAAAATTCATATAAAAATGTTTTTGATATGTTAAAAAAATTTACCCCCCCCCCCCCCACACACACCCAAGAAAAAATCGGTATATGCACTTGTTGACACGTTTCAGATACCAAAATAATTTTTACCAAAGAAATTATTATTGTTTCTATACTTTTTTCAAATTTGCTATGGAATGTCAAGACATTGGTCTCCAAAATAGATTTTCTAAATCAAGATACTCTCTGCAGTTCTAGGAGCCCTTGGGCCAGGTAAGCAAAATTTCCTTTTCTGAATAAAAGCATTGAACTGTATTTGTAATATCTGAACTTAGTACATTTAAATAGTGAAATAAAATCCTATAATAGCATATTTTCGAAAAAAATAGCTGAATTTCCTGCTTTGGCATCACTCTTTATGTAGTACTAATGTTTTGTGCTTATTTAGACCAGCCAACTGCTGCCTGAACTCAAGTAAAGAAACATCTTGAGATGTTAGAAAGATGAAAGCTGGAAGTTGCAAAAGACTGCTTCTCTGTAAGCACTAGGCATGGATTCATGGTGAAAGACTGATCAATTATTCTTGTCTATATTTGATGCATAATTTCTAGTCTGCCTTTATAATTTTCTTCTGTTTCAGGAAGAGGAGGTGGAGGTAGAGGATTCAGAGGTGGTGGTGGTGGTTATGGAGGAGGCTATGACCAAGGGCCTCCAGAAACTGTAAGTAAATAATTTAATTAGGTAAATTTTTTTTCTTTAAGCTGAAAAAGATTTTCTTTTAGTTGAAGTTTCAATCCTTTGAAAGAAGGGATCAGAGGATTATTGTGAAGGGGTAGGGGAGTGAAAATAGAAAAAAAGTGCGCTTTTTACCACGGTTTTGAGAGAAGAAGGAGGGGTTTTAAAATAACCAGGATACATCTCCTTTTACACTGGTTTTATATTGGGGAACCTATTGCCTCTGACTGGTTTGGGATAGTTGTGGCTACTGTAATTTACAGTGGGTTTACTATTGTTGATATCTACAGTATCTCTACTCGTCTTTTGTGGAAATGATATATATTTCTCTGCAATATAAATACAAACTACAGGTCAAAGAATAGGGATTTTTTTTTTGTAAGACAGTTGAACTCAAACCTCAAATATGACCTTTAAAACTAAGTACTTTTAAAAACAGCCCAAAATCCTCATTTCTACAAAGTTCAATGAATCCTCACTTCAGCAAAGTCTTGTTTGAATTTTGTTGAAGTAAGGATTTTGGAACTGTTAAAAAAAAAAATAAAATAAAAGTCGTATTTTAATGTTTTTTTTTTTTTATTCATTTGTGTTTTAATGAGGACAGCCCTTGGATATAGCATCAAAAATATTCATTTGAGGTTTGAGTTCCACGGTCTTGCAAAAAATATATTGTTTTACTTATTGTTTGAATTTATGATTGAAGGTAGTGTGGTTTTTGTTGCTATTCATTTCTCTGCACTGAACCAGTGGCGCCAATTCATGAAAAGGTTGGGGGGGGGGGCAAATTTTTTCAATAAAAATAAAGAAAAAAGATATTTTTCAATGAAAATACCAAAAATAGTATTTTTTTGTTTTTTAATCCAGGGGTAACAAATGCCTTCTGCCTCCCTCAGTTGGTGTAATTGCAATGAACTGTGCAGATTCACAAAGTCTTTAGATATCAAAACAAATACTTGTTTTATTGTAATTCCTGAAGGATCAAGTTCTTCCAAAAAATTTGCATAATGAATTTCTCTATTGCTATACTTTATAACCGCGATCGTTGTAGCAGATATTTGAGCAATAGAAGGGTTTTGAGTGGAAAAGATTGGCCTCTTTTTTGGCTGCGCAGGCAGATATAGGAGGTGATTTCACTTTTTGACTTGATACACACAAAATTGAAATACTTAAATTTTTTTCATGGTTTTTGGCATATCAGCTGGATTGAATCAGACGCTGTTGCATGTATTATATCTTTCCCTTGGCTAAAAACCCAAAATTCTTGTAAATGATTTTAATTACTTCTACCCAACAAATGCTGCTTTGGGTTAAGTTTGAATCTGCGGTTTTGCCACTTCTCAGGAAGGATCTGCTTCATTCATAATTCCATGTTGTTTTGATTACAACAAATTATAGCCATCCATGTTTTTTTATACATTCATTTTTCAATAAGTTTTTGTCTTACCTTTCTTAGCAGGACACTAAAATAATTTGGAAGTGTTTATTGATCGTTCTTTAAGATTTATGTTCCCTGTGACAGTTTTGGTATGCTCTTTTTCTGCTCTTCTACAGTTTAATACATCAATGAGAGAAGAATTTTTTTTTTTCTATAGCTGAGATTCAGTTCTATCCATTTACCAAACTATTTTTTTTTTTTAATTGGGTATGTATAGTTCTTTTAGGTTAAAAATCAGTTGAAATTTCTTTCAAAATCGTTTGAAAAAAAGAGACAATTTTCTGTGCATTTAAATGTGCATTAAATGTGCATTTAAATGTGCATTTAAATTCTTCCTTTCTAGATGCTTCCTAAAGAAAAAGTATTGGCAATATCATTATTCTGGGTTGGTGAGTGGATAGATTTGATATTAATGAATTTAATAAGATAAATATATTGTCCTTTTGTAAGTTAAGACTGCAGGCTAGTTACAAAATCACTTGCTTCAGAGGGAACATGTACCTTTGATAACATTTTTGGTTTCATCTTTTTAATTCAGATTCTTCTTTTAAGGACCCAGCAAAGAATTGGTTTGTTTGTTTAATGATTTGGTCTGAGTGGCTGGTTGATGAGGATGTTGCTTTTTTTTGTGATGTTGCTTTCTTTGCTTTGGGGGAGTTAAAGGAGAAGATCTAAGCATTTACATTTTATTTTTGCTGCTTTTGTTGTTGACATTCCCAGCAGTGCCCTCTATTCATCGCCTAAAACTTTTGATAAACATTTGTTTTTTTTGTAAAAGTTGTAAAACTCTGATATGAAGTTAATATTCATCTAGGAATTGGAAAATGAACTTGATATCCAAGTAATCACAGGTCTAACGTGGAGTTTTTTTCCAGAAAAAGAAATTGCAGGGTAAATAATTTTGAAAATACATCTTTTACAACTCAAGAAGATCCACAATAAGTAAGGAATTTGTATGTGTCTCAAAGTAAGTTAATAATCCATTCTGAGTTTTTAATATAATCCATATATTGGTTTACAACCATTAAAATTGAAATTTTTTTATGATATGTTTCAAAGCCAAAACATTTAATCTATCTTGCAAAATTTGACAACACTGCTTATTAATTTTTTGCAACTCTTTTGTAATAAAATTTTGAATGATGTCTTTTTAGGTTGTGCCTATGGGTCACTTTTTGCACCCATGCGAGAATGACATAGTTGTCAAATGTACAATTGAAGATGTACCTTATTTCAATGCACCCATATTCCTAGAAAACAAACAGCAGGTTGGAAAGGTAGATGAAATTTTTGGGACACTTAGGGATATTATGTGTCGGTTAAATTGAGTGAAGACGTCAAAGCCAAGTCTTTCAAAGACGAAAAGGTAGGTTCCATTAATTTCCTTAATAATTTATGTTATTTATTCTTAGTTTATTATTTAATTGTTTGATCCTCAATTATTTCCTTAATTTTTCCTTAGTTCTGCTTGAATCCTTATATTGCACATGATGCTATTTTGGCGACGACCAGGGGTTACTATACTGAAAATTTTCAAAAAGGAGCTGAAACTAGCATATCTAGCTTTCAACAACAATCCACATACAGTAATTCAGTTGTATTTTATCCTTTCTCTTATTACCACCTCGTCATCAAAGATTTTCGCCACGCTGTTTTTGGGTCCCCTTCAAGCCGGCTTCTGGGGCTCAAATGGGACTACTCTGCTCAAAACTTTTAGTTGTTTCTTCAATTTTTCCTTCAGCCTCCCTTTGCCATTTTGGGTTTTAATAAAATAACATTCCTGATTCCACCTTAAAAAAAAACCTGTCATCTATAAATTTTTTATTGATGTAGGAACAATAGGAGATCTAAGGGATCAGAGTAGGTAAAAAAAAGAGTATTTAAGGCAACAGGGATGTCTATAAGTATTTATAAACGAATAAAACATGGGATAGCTTAAAATTCTTATTGAAAACAATTCTCAATAAGGCTAGTTTAATTTGGCCAAACCACCTAGAAAACAGCTATTCTGTAGACGAATAAAATTATACTGGAATTGAAGCTGATGATTGAAAGCTGATGTAGGTAGATTGCTGTTGAAAGCCTGATGTGCTAGTTTCGAGCTTAGTTTTCTAATTACAATGATGTAATGTATAATGTTGTTAAAATCAAATTTGTGTGAAGGTTGTTTAAGTATGTGTTTTTCAGCTAAACCGAACTTTTTTTTAACCAAATTGTATTTAATTAACGCGCAAGATTTTGAGTTTTCGTGATGGATATGTTTGATCATTTTGGCTCTCTTGAAAGCCCTTTCAAAAAAAATTGTCTCAAGTATTCGAAGTTTGCTGTATTATCCTGTTTATAGTTTGCTTGCTGTGTTAACACATTTAGCTGAATTCAGAAACACTTCGTGTCTTTAAACCCTACTATTTACAAACCAAGAAAAAATAGATTGGATTATCCAATTTCCATTATTTTGAAAATCGAATTAACAAGTTAAATAATGTCCTAATCCAAACATACAAAGACAAATGCTAATAATCAGAGGCATCATGACTTTCAAAGACAAATCCCATTACTACTACTCCTACTACTAACAACTCACTGCAGCACCAAGCCACTCGAGGCCAACACAGCTACGCGCGCTCCTCCATCTCAATTTATTTATAGCCTCCCTCTTGAGACCCTCCCAAGAAGTTCCAATTTCGCTTAAATCCTTCCTTGCGGCTTTCTCCCACCCAATTCCGGAACGACCTGCTTTCCCTTTGGCCTTAGATGGTTTTCCCAAAAGACCAATCTTTGGGCGTCCTTCATCTCCAGAACGTGTCCTAGTCATCTCAACCTTTCTCTCATTATAGCCCAAAAAAGCAGATGACCCCATTTTTTCGTACAGCTTACTGTTTAGAATACGGTCATTCAGATGGATACTCAAAACAGTCTGTAGACAAATATCTAATAAATCTTCCTCCGTCTTTCGGAGCGCCCCGTGCACTTCAGAACCATACTTTGCCACTGTCATCACCGTAGCTTGTAATGTTCTAATCTTGAATCCATATTTCTTCCATTCTTTTTTCAGTTGTGAAAAAAACTGCTGGGCCTTGGCTGTTCTACTTATAATAGCTTCACTGCATCCACCATCTTTCCTAACAATACTACCCGGATAGGTGCATATCTCGGCTTGATTGATCTTCTTGTTACCAACGTGACCGCTTCAACGTAATTTATTCCCAGTCAAAGCGACTTTGCCTTCTCAACATTAATTTTTTAAGCCTTTTTTTGCATCCTGAACTCTTTAAAATCTTCCAAAAATAATTTGTTGGCTAACCTATTTATCTAGAACCCTTAAACATCTGCATAATCTAAGTCTAAGAGAGTTTTACCTTCCCATTTGGTTCTATGCTCCCCTATAGCCTTAGCTGTGTTCCTTAGGACAAAGTATTTAAAAATAATTCGTATAACTGGGAATAGAATACAACCCAGCCTAAACTCCTGATTTAATACTAAACCAGCTACTAACATAATTTGCTACTTTAACTGCAGCAGTTTTGTTCTTATATACAGCCCTAATCACTTTAATATTTGTCTGGCATACCTACAAGGATAGGACCTTCGTTAAAGCTCTTCTATGGGCTGTATCAAACGCGCTCTCATAATCTATGAAGTTGATTACTAAAGGGGTATGATGTCTCTGGTACTTCTCAATTATTAATCTAAGAGTGAAAGTTGCAACTGAAACGTCGGTTCGACGCTGTATGCGTCAGCAATGGCCCTGGAAAATCTTTATCTCTTACCCTTTTATTATTGTATTCATTTTCTCAATAAATATGAATTATTTTATAAATCTTATGATTTTACTGATTATTATTATTTTTATCCATCCTATCCCTGGAATGGGTGTAAACTTTTTATACTTAAGGTTCAACTTTTGTTTGTTGCATTATTAGTGATTATTCTTCAAGTTGGAGAAATTTAGCCAGAGCTGGAGTTAATTTTTGTGGCGGGGGAGATGGATTTGACGTCGTTTTGGCATGCGGGGAATAAAGGCCCGAGAACTTGATTGATTTTGCTGTCAAAGAACTTGATTGCCAATGACAATGAAAAGTGAATGACAACACCACACACGTATATGCATTGAAAAAAGCACTTCAGAAACTATTTTGATTTCCTTTTTCGGGGGGGGGGATTTTGCCGTCCAAAGCACTTGATTGTCAATGATAAGTGAATGATAATATCACAGACGTAATTAAAGCGACAGAATGTGTCACAGAAGAAGCTTCAAGCGGCTATTCGCTTTTAAACGGATGATGGATGGACTGTTTGATTTGTACCTTGGCATAACTGACGATTTAATTTTAATTCTTTGATTAATTTGGAAACCCATTGTATTTAATTTTTATTTTTCAATTCCCGATTTGCTTTCCCTGGTAAAAATCATTCTTATTTTATCTTTGAATATTTATTGGAATTCTTATTTTTTTTAGAGTTCCATTATTATATTACATTATTTTTTGTTGGTTAAAGTTTTCAAATAAACTAATGCGTTTGTTCTTTATTTTTTTCAATTTTATATGTTTTCTTTTTCCGTTTTAATTTTCCTGTAATCAATCTATTAATAATGTTGTTCTTTTTTTTAGTTTTTCATTGACCCAGCCAAGTTGTTACCTCTTCAAAGATTCCTCCCTAGTGCTGGTGGTCGTGTGGCAAAACGTGGAGGTGGGGAGAGGTGGCCCTGGAGGACGAGGAGGCAGAGGTGGATTTGGAGGAAGAGGAGGATTCGGTGGAAGAGGGGGATCTAGTGGGAGGGGTGGATTTGGTGGAAGAGGCGGTGGCGGATTTGGTGGAAGAGGTGGTGGTGGTGGGTTTGGTGGAAGGGGTGGTGGTGGCCGCGGTGGTTTTAGCAGAGGTGGATTCAGAGGAGGACGATAGAATGTTTTGTTATACTCGAAATAAATTTTACCAGAGCTCAGCGTTTTACCTTTTTTTGTGCGTTCTGAGAAGGAACTATTTTTCATATGAATTATAATATTAGGTAAGAATAGGACAACTTTATAGTAAATTAGATGCAAAACGTGGCTTGTACTATCAAATATGTCAGTAGATCTGAATTTCAGCTCGTATGTGAAATTGTTTGATTCTTGGGAATTGTTTCGAAACGATTAATTAGTCCCTGAAAATTGATTAGAGACTTTTAACAAGAAAGAAATCTAATTCAGAAAAGGCTCCGGAATTTTTTGTAGTCTATGTGTCTGTGAATGGTTTGATGATGATTCAAATTTTGCCTCTAAAACTGAAGTAATCCCACGTTCCAATTTCGTTTGAATTATAAAGCTAGAGAGGTTAGAAATATTAAAGAAAGTTGAAAGAAAGTAAAATTAATGAAATGGAAGTTTTGTTTCAGGATATTTCCTCTTACTTAACGTTTGATACATGGAAAAAATTTAATTTCGTTTGAATCATAAAGTTAGAGAGGTTAGAAATGTTAAAGAAAGTAAAGGGAAAAGTAAAGAAAGTAGAGAGAAAGTAAAATTAATGAAACGAAGTTTTGTGTCGCGATGTTTCCTCTTACTTAACGTTTGATACATGGAAAAAATTTAATTTCGTTTGAATCATAAAGCTAGAGAGGTTGTAAATATTAAAGAAAGTAGAGAGAAAGTAAAATTAATGAAATGAAGTTTTGTTTCAGGATATTTCCTCTTACTTAACGTTTGATACATGGAAAAAAATTTAAATTCGTTTGGAATTATAAAGCTAGAGAGGTTAGAAATATTAAAGGGAAAAGTAAAGAAAGTAGAGAGAAAGTAATATTAATGAAACGAAGTTTTGTGTCACGATGTTTCCTCTTACTTAACGTTTGATACATGGAAAAAATTTAATTTCGTTTGAATCATAAAGCTAGAGAGGTTGTAAATATTAAAGAAAGTAGAGAGAAAGTAAAATTAATGAAATGAAGTTTTGTTTCAGGATATTTCCTCTTACTTAACGTTTGATACATGGAAAAAATTTAAATTCGTTTGGATTATAAAGCTAGAGAGGTTAGAAATATTAAAGGGAAAAGTAAAGAAAGTAGAGAGAAAGTAATATTAATGAAACGAAGTTTTGTGTCACGATGTTTCCTCTTACTTAACGTTTGATACATGGAAAAAATTTAAATTCGTTTGAATTATAAAGCTAGAGAGGTTAGAAATATTAAAGGGAAAAGTAAAGAAAGTAGAGAGAAAGTAAAATTAATGAAATGAAGTTTTGTTTCAGGATATTTCCTCTTACTTAACGTTTGATACATGGAAACAATTTAAATTCGTTTGAATTATAAAGCTAGAGAGGTTAGAAATATTAAAGGGAAAAGTAAAGAAAGTAGAGAGAAAGTAATATTAATGAAACGAAGTTTTGTGTCGCGATGTTTCCTCTTACTTAACGTTTGATACATGGAAAAAATGTCATTTCGTTTGAATCATAAAGCTAGAGAGGTTGTAAATATTAAAGAAAAGTAGAGAGAAAGTAAAATTAATGAAATGAAGTTTTGTTTCAGGATATTTCCTCTTACTTAACGTTTGATACATGGAAAAAATTTAAATTCGTTTGAATTATAAAGCTAGAGAGGTTAGAAATATTAAAGGGAAAAGTAAAGAAAGTAGAGAGAAAGTAAAATTAATGAAACAAAGTTTTGTGTCGCGATGTTTCCTCTTACTTAACGTTTGATACATGGAAAAAATTTAATTTCGTTTGAATCATAAAGCTAGAGAGGTTAGAAATAGTAAAGAAAGTAAAGGGAAAAGTAAAGAAAGTAGAGAGAAAGTAATATTAATGAAACGAAGTTTTGTGTCACGATGTTTCCTCTTACTTAACGTTTGATACATGGAAATTTTCTTGCCGGTATTTATTCCTTGTTCGACATTTTTCTACCATTTGTCTCCTCGTTTCCACAGTCGTAATATATTTTGTCTAAAGGGGATACAGCCCTCTCTAATGACTTCAGTAACCATTCTTATCTGCGATCTTCTTGGCTGCATAACACCTTCCTATGTCAACTTTTGTTCCATTCTTCTAATGCCCCACCACTTTCCTGCCGCTTTCATGCAGCTGTGAGACATGTGGAAGAAAGTTTATGGTCTGTATTCTATGTGCGCTTTGGCTGTCCCATTTGCCGTCTCATTGAGGTTCTCGGAAAATTTTTCGATCGAGTTTCCGTCTTTTCTTTTTTTTTTTTTTTTTTTAATTTGCTTAAATCTTTACTCTGAATGGTCAATCATGTCTTGTCGATAGAAAAACTATTCCGAGTTTTCGTTTATTTCTAATTAAAAAAAAAAAAAATATTCCTTAAATCTTTACTTTGAGTGGTTAATCTCGTCTTATCGATAGAAAACTATTCCGAGTTTCCGTCTTTTCTAATTAAAAAAACAAAAGTATTCCTTAAATCATTCATCATCTTGTGAACAAAGATGCAGTTTTTTCTCAAAAAAGTGATAAAGGCTGTCTGATAAAGTAATAGGTCATCTAGGGCATCTCATTTTGAAGAATGATTCATACACATAGAAAAGAAATCATTGCATTTACTTTAGAGTTGGGATGAATTTGACAGTGAAACAAGATAGGATAAAAATCCTCCAGAACCACCGATGGCACATAGGGTGTCAAATTAACGTTTCAATTATTGGGACAGGAGGCAAGCCCGTCATCCAGGCTTGCGCCAGTTGTACTTGAACCCCGGAACCTGTATTACTAAGCAGAAAACCAATATGTTGGGCTACCCCAGGGTTTGAGGGAGAACAGAATACTAGAATCAATGTAAGCGGTGTTTTCGTCTGATATGTTGTGTAAACGATCCTAATATATGACAACCCAAGCCAAAATCATCTTCTATATTCTATTCGTCTGTATATTAAAAGGTCTCAAAAATCTACAACATCAAGAGCCCCATCTAAATTTAAAAAAAAACTACTGTGTCAACATACAAAAAAAATCTGAAAGAGTGATTTCAAGGTCTCACTGAAGCGCAAAAAATACCTGCGCTTCAATAATGTATTTGAGAAGCATATGCATAGGATTAGGCTAGATGTAGTTCCAGAAGTCAAGAAAAACATTCAAAGGGCTAATCTATATTAGCATAGGCTCGCTATGCCTAACAAAAAATATAATTCTTATCTTCTATGCTTATTTCCCTAGAAATATCCCACAGGCCTTAAGTATTAAAATCATGGACTAAAAGGACACATCCCTCATGTTATTTGTCAAATACTAATGGAAAGGCTCTGATAAACATGATCAGTTTCTTGCAATTTATGGTTCTACAAAGTTTTCAATTCAGAATAACGAATGCTATTTTCAACAGCTCAGTAAAATATTTTAAAGCAACCATTGAACCGTTGTGACGTATGAACTTGCAGCAAAAATGGAAAAAATTTGACAGATCACGCAAAAACGGTCTGCGTAGTGGGAACCCAGGGTTACCCATGATGTTGCTGTAAATATTGAAGGAAGATAACAGTTATGGTTGTAACCAGCGTTGCCAAAGCGGCGCAATGTACTATTTTGGCACAGTTTAGAGGCCCTGGTTCAGTTCCGTTTAACTGGTAATTTTTTAGCACAATGAAAATGTTCAGGTACATTAGGGTTTTATTTGCTCCTTTCTGACTCGGACATCTATTCAAATTTTAGTTGTTTTAACCTGCAAATTCTAACCTGTTGCTCAGATGGTACAAATTAATCTCTCGCGGTACAATTTTAGTTGGAAAAACTGGTACAGTTTATATCAAAACATTAGCAACACTGGTTGAACCCTACCACATACGACGTCATTCATCTGTTATACCATCTTGTATGTGAAGACCCAGTTTCTGTCAAAAATCGTATTTTGTTTATAATAACATGTTTAATTAACTTAAAAAAACAGGTAATTTCCCTTCAAATAAGCCCGCAAACACCATGATGACGTTTCAGCACCCTACTTGTGGCGACAAAAAGAAAAAGGAAGTGAGACTCAAACAAAGGAGACATATCACTGCACACCACATGTGAAACTGTGAGTTTCCTTGTGGTCAAGATCCTTCCTGAAGGGGCTGTCTGCTGGAGTGAATCCTACGGTACAGTCTTCGTTTCAATCCGACACCCTTTTTGTGGGTTCCAGATTATTTTTGAGGGTGTCGTTCAATCCGACTCATTTTTGATATATTCCAATAAGTTAGTTTTCGCAATGAATTTTTATCATTAATATTAATCAAAATAATATTTATCATTCCTGAATCAGGCTCAAATTGTGATTATTCCACACTTGCCATTTTTAAATTTTTTAGTGTGTTTTTAATTTTTGTTTGCTATGGGCTAGGGTTCGTTCTTTACTAGGTTGCCACTAAATTGGCAACCATGATTATTCTGCTATTATATACATAATTCTGCTAGGCTTAGGAGCAACCTTTAATTTAACTCCTGAATCGTGAAGGGAAGTTTAAATATTTAATGCTTGGTTAAGGATAGTTTAAGGATTAGTTTAATGCTTTGTTAAGGATAATCAAGCCATTCATTTCCGGAATAAACGATGACCCTCCCTAGGAAAAATCAAACTTCGGTTTGAATTCTAGGCCCCTTTTTATTCACCTTCTCGTTTTTTCCCCTTTTTTATATATATATATACATATATTCAAACCAACCTACTTTCACTTTAACCATGATATTTCTATTTTTCACAAAAGAAAACGCTATTTAGCCACTATATTGTGATAGTCACTCTATCCCTTCACACTAGAAACTTCCTTCCTGCTCTGAAAACTCGCCTACTCCCTCTTCAGGCATTCTTGATTCATGATTACCATTCCGAAATCAGTTCCAAATGACAATTTGTTCTCACTTAAAAGTTGTTTTGTTTTTTTAATGTCAAAATTTTCGGTTGCTATGGGCTGAACTTATTATGTCATTTTTGACGAAACTCTCAAACAAGATAACAAATATAAAAAAGTTAATTCCAAGGATGTACAAAATACCATATTAATTTCTTATGTTCATATAAATTAATCACGCAGAATGAGAACAACAAAATGGTATAGCTAAATATTAGTTCGATATTCGGATTATGTGTTGAAGATAGACCACAGTCATTTTAGAATAGGTATTTTGCTCAATCACAGAATCTAATGAAGGTAAATATTATTATACCGTATCAAGCAAATGCCTTTCGTCTTGAGTGCCCAGAGTCAATGAGCATCAAGGAGCTGAAGACCAAAATATGGGAGGAACATCCGACTCACCCTAGTGTAAAAGAGCAAAAGCTTTTATTTTTAGGAAGATTTCTTTCAGACAATACTACGTTGAAGAGCTCTCTGAGTAATGTGCACAAGATTGATGATTTTAATATTTATCTTTGTCCCATAGCTGATTATAACAAAGGTGAGAGTCGACCATCCGAACATGCTAATGAGGATGGTGTTAAGAGAGAGAGGAAAGGTGCAAGTTCTGTCCGGCAAGCTCTATTACCTCAACAGCCTAGTATAGCATTAATAATTTCGCATTTTTTTGTACTTTGTTTATTTTGTTTTGGTCTCCTGGCATATGTTACAACTATCACAAATTTTAGGCGACTCTTGGGTATAGTTCTAGTGGGCCTAATAGCTCATTTATATCAGATTGAACGGAGACGACGTGCAATAAACAATAGTTCTGAATCACTACCTAATCCTCAGCTTCAAAATCATTCTGAAAACCAAGAAGAGAGGAATAGTTCGGAACAGGTTGAAGAAAAAGTGGGTGGGTGCCGGTCCGTGTTGTCAAATCTTCTTGCTAGTACAACAAATATGTTATTTGGGTTGATCACGTCATTAGTTCCGAATAGCAACACTCAATATTAGATAGTTCGAAGCAGTGCAAGCCGTGGCAGTAGTAGCAGAAATTCTTAAAAAAAAAAGAAAGCTTGGAAACACTACGTAAAGCAAAAAGATTTACGCTGATTATAAAATGCATAAAATCTGTTAAAACATACCCATTAAAATTGTAGCAAAACCCATACCCTTCATTCAGTTTGGGAATTTATTTTGATTGAGCTTGCAAAACGGGTAGTGTGGTGTGACAGCTCCTTTCGCATTGCAAAAATATGCAAATCTGCCCAAACAGAGCGATTTGGGACAGAGCATTTCCCTAGGAGGGAACCGGGTCAGCTGTTGCGGGCACCGCAGCTGGGGGATTGCCCACTTTGATCAAATTTTTCACTTTGATTCGTTTTTTTTTTCGCTTATATTTGAGTCGAAAGGCTGGTGCTGTAATTAATTTTTCCCCGGGCATCACCAACCCTTGGAACGCCTCTTGTTGGGAGAAATACCTTTCAAAAAAGATTTGTTCGAAAAGTTGTCATTAAGAACTTGATAATGAGGACTGTAAAATTAACTTTTGATATTTGACTACTCATCCCTCGTCCTAAACTAACTTAGGTATAGTATAGTGTAATCCTTGTGATTAAAAACAGAAACTATGGTAGACCAGGTGTTGTTACAATATATGCATCAGCAAAATCTGCGTTTGTGCCAATTCTAAATATACAAAATTCGTTAGTTTCGATCTACTCATTAAAAGCAATCATCGAAAGAAGTATGTTCAAACAGGAAGTCTTCGTTTATAGCCCATGGGTAATCGTTTCGATCCATGCACCGCAGATTGCAGATAGTTAGGTTTTTGAATGAAAATCAAAATGTATAATGTCCCTTTAAGTAGCAAATAAGATCACGGGCAAGTGTAGGGCAAAGTGCCAATTACTGATGATTTGTAATCTATTTCTTTTAAATCACGGAAATATTTTCCTCTCTCTTTTCATATAACCCTTTCGTAGCACAGCGGATTGATGATCTGCCTGGCAATATGAGGACCGGGGTTCGGTTCCTTGTTGCCCAGCAAGGCTGGGCAGCAAGCTTGCTACTTGTCTCCGTAAAAAAGACCCAGCAACTGAAACGTCGATTCAACGCCCTTTGAGCCAGCAATGGCTCTGAATGATCTTTGTCCTTTTTTTCTCTCTATTTACTATTTAAAAGTTACTGCAAAGAGTATGGATAACTTATAAAAGTGAGAACTACTGCTAGTATCGACAAAAAAAAACTATTGATGCCATCTAGCGTCTGGCAGCACTTGCCATTTTTTGAAGCTGTATATTCATTTTCCTGTCAAAAACTGAGATCAGACACTTATTACTACCCTAATTTAAGTAATTACACTAATTATTGTTATTATGTTATTATTGTACCGCTTTCTAGGTCTATAATGAAAGAAAGGTTGAGGTGGTTAGGGCATGTTGTGCGGATGAAGGATGACAGATTGCCGAAGATTGTTCTTTTCGGCCAACCATCTAGGGCTAAACGGAAAGCAGGTCGTCCCCGTCTGGGTGGGATGACGTCATAAAGATTTAAAGGAAATGGGAACTTCGTGGGCGGGTGTAAAAAGGGAGGCTTTGAATAGATTGGGGTGGAGGAGGAGCGTGCGTAGCTGTGTTGGCTTCAGGCGGCTTGGTGGTGCGATGAGTTGTTAGTAGTAGTAGTAGTATTGTTATTATTACAATTAAAAACGCCAAGTTTCTCCAAACGCTAGATGACGTTAATAATTTTTTGTCGAACTGGCGGCAGTTCCTACTCTTAGGAGTTTCCCCTATTCGTTGAGTTAGTGTTTAAATAGTATGTTTATCTTGCTCCTAATTCACAGTCAATGGAGCCATATTGGCATCAGTGCATTGTATTTATTTAAAGATTTTTTCTTTTGTTTCAGAATTTGTTGTGCAAAAACGAAGCAATCTTGGGCTCAACAGGGCCAACAACGTATCTTATTAGCTTAGAACTGTTGAAAGGTATGACACGCGGTCCTAAACAAAAACGTAGTTCGAAAAAAAAAAGAGTAAAATTGTCATTAGGCTGTTTATCCAGTAAAATATCATGGTTGCAGCGGTAGCTTTGGCCCTTAAATCCATAAAGAAACATCAACGGAAGAAAGAGAAATATAGAAAACTGTATAACAATGGAATTGCACTTGCTCAGAAACCGGCTAATAACTATGAAGCTAATCGGGGTAAAAAGGATCAAAAGCTATTCTCATTAGAGAGTTGGCTATTGTATAATTACACTTAAGCTACTACAATAGAGGCCAT
>CM051270.1:18014560-18237060 GCA_027921565.1 Artemia sinica | reverse complement strand
TTTTTTGAAATTAGAAAAGACGGAAACTCGGAATAGTTTTCTATCGATAAGACAAGATGAACCACTCAAAATAAAGATTTAAGGAATTTTTTTTTTGAATTAGAAATAAACGAAAACTCAGAATAGTTTTCTATCGACAAGACATGATTGACCACTCAGAGTAAAGATTTAAGAGAAATTAAAAAAAAGAAAAGACGGAAACTTAGATCGAAAAAAATTTCCGAGAACCTCAATGAGACGGCAAATGGGACAGCCAAAGCGTTCATAGAATACAGACCATAAACTTTCCTCCACATGTCTCACAGCAGCATGAAAGCGACAGGAAAGTGGTGGGGCATTAGAAAAATGGAATAAAAGTTGACATAGGAAGGTGTTATACACCCAAGAAGATCGCAGATAAGAATGGTTACTGAAGTCATTAGGGAGGGCTGTATCCCCTTTAGACAAAATATATTACGACTGTGGAAACGAGGAGACAAATGGTAGAAAAATGTCGAACAAGGAATAAATACCGGCAAGAAAAATTCCATGTATCAAACGTTAAGTAAGAGGAAACATCGCGACACAAAACTTCGTTTCATTAATTTTACTTTCTCTCTACTTTCTTTACTTTTCCCTTTACTTTCTTTAATATTTCTAACCTCTCTAGCTTTATGATTCAAACGAAATTAAATTTTTTCCATGTATCAAACGTTAAGTAAGAGGAAACATCGCGACACAAAACTTCGTTTCATTAATTTTACTTTCTCTGTACTTTCTTTACTTTTCCCTTTACTTTCTTTAATATTTCTAACGTCCCTAGCTTTATGATTCAAACGAAATTAAATTTTTTCCATGTATCAAACGTTAAGTAAGAGGAAACATCGTGACACAAAACTTCGTTTCATTAATTTTACTTTCTCTCTACTTTCTTTACTTTTCCCTTTACTTTCTTTAATATTTCTAACCTCTCTAGCTTTATGATTCAAACGAAATTAAATTTTTTCCATGTATCAAACGTTAAGTAAGAGGAAACATCGCGACACAAAACTTCGTTTCATTAATTTTACTTTCTCTCTACTTTCTTTACTTTTTCCTTTACTTTCTTTAATATTTCTAACCTCTCTAGCTTTATGATTCAAACGAAATTAAATTTTTTCCATGTATCAAACGTTAAGTAAGAGGAAACATCGCGACACAAAACTTCGTTTCATTAATTTTACTTTCTCTCTACTTTCTTTACTTTTCCCTTTACTTTCTTTAATATTTCTAACCTCTCTAGCTTTATGATTCAAACGAAATTAAATTTTTTCCATGTATCAAACGTTAAGTAAGAGGAAACATCGCGACACAAAACTTCGTTTCATTAATTTTACTTTCTCTCTACTTTCTTTACTTTTCCCTTTACTTTCTTTAATATTTCTAACCTCTCTAGCTTTATGATTCAAACGAAATTAAATTTTTTCCATGTATCAAACGTTAAGTAAGAGGAAACATCGCGACACAAAACTTCGTTTCATTAATTTTACTTTCTCTCTACTTTCTTTACTTTTCCCTTTACTTTCTTTAATATTTCTAACCTCTCTAGCTTTATGATTCAAACGAAATTAAATTTTTTCCATGTATCAAACGTTAAGTAAGAGGAAACATCGCGACACAAAACTTCGTTTCATTAATTT
Organism: Artemia sinica; assembly: GCA_027921565.1. NCBI lineage: Eukaryota > Metazoa > Arthropoda > Branchiopoda > Anostraca > Artemiidae > Artemia > Artemia sinica. Next base: position 18,235,402 of record CM051270.1, on the reverse strand, counting down.
TACTTTATCTCTACTTTCTTTACTTTTCCCTGTACTTTCTTTAATATTTCTAACCTCTCTAGCTTTATGATTCAAACGAAATTAAATTTTTTCCATGTATCAAACGTTAAGTAAGAGGAAACATCGCGACACAAAACTTCGTTTCATTAATTTTACTTTCTCTCTACTTTCTTTACTTTTTCCTTTACTTTCTTTAATATTTCTAACCTCTCTAGCTTTATGATTCAAACGAAATTAAATTTTTTCCATGTATCAAACGTTTAGTAAGAGGAAACATCGCGACACAAAACTTCGTTTCATTAATTTTACTTTCTCTCTACTTTCTTTACTTTTCCCTTTACTTTCTTTAATATTTCTAACCTCTCTAGCTTTATGATTCAAACGAAATTAAATTTTTTCCATTTATCAAACGTTAAGTAAGAGGAAACATCGTGACACAAAACTTCGTTTCATTAATTTTACTTTCTCTCTACTTTCTTTACTTTTCCCTTTACTTTCTTTAATATTTCTAACCTCTCTAGCTCTGGCTGTCCCATTTGTCGTCTCATTGAGGTTCTCGGAAAACTTTTTCGATCCGAGTTTCCGTCTTTTCTTTTTTCTTTTTTTTTATTAATTTTGCTTAAATCTTTACTCTGAGTGGTCAATCATGTCTTGTCGATAGAAAACTTTTCCGAGTTTTCGTTTATTTCTAATTAAAAAAAAAAAAAAAAAAAAAATATTCCTTAAATCTTTACTTTGAGTAGTTAATCTTGTCTTATCGATAGAAAACTATTCCGAGTTTCCGTCTTTCTAATTTCAAAAACAGTATTCCTTAAATCATTCATCATCTTGTACACAAAGATGCAGTTTTTTTCTCAAAAAAGTGATATTATTTAAAATTTTGTGTTTAATTATAAAAGACTCTAGATTTAGCAATTCCCTTCAAAATGAGCAGTTGAAAAGCTCTCTGTGATGTTCCAGTGCTCTGCTATCTGCAGAGAAGGAAAAAAAGATGCTTCCTGTGCAAAAAATTATCTTCCTTCTTGTTCAAGCCAATGGACCAAGTTTCCTATACACGGTTTTCGGCCAAGGTGATTCCAATGATGTATTTTTTGTTTCGATCCGACGCTATTTTTAGAAGTTTCAGGCTATTTTTTGTTACTATGGGTCGTGTTTGTCCTTTACTAGCTTGCAGTTACCGCCGCAACCATGATATCAAATACCAGTCTTTATCATCTAGTATAGACTGATCAAACAGTTCGTGGTAACGAACTGTAAGTAAGGAGCGACCCGGCTCTATGGTAACCGAAACTCTAAAAAACGGAATTTTGATACCAATAGATACATCAAAAGAATCAGATTTTAATTATGATTTCAAATATATAAGTTTCATCAAGTTTAATCTTACCTATCAATCGTTACGTGCCTGAGAAAATTTGGCTGATTTTCGAAAAAAGGGGGAAAGACCCCCTAAAAGCTATAGAACCTTAATGAAAATCACATCATCATATTCAGCGTATCAGAGAACCCTACTGTAGAGGTTTCAAGCTCCTATCTACAAAAATGTGGAATTTTCCATTTTTTGCCAGAAGAAAGATCACGGATGCTTATTTATTTTTTTTTCTTTTCCCCAGGGGTGATCGTATCGACCCATTAGTCCTAGAATATCGGGGGAGGGCTCATTGGAACGGAAATTAAAAGTTCTAGTGCCCTTTTTAAGTGACAAAAAAAAATGGAGGGCAACTAGGCCCCCTCCCACGCTCATTTTTTTCCCAAAGTCACCCGATCAAAATTTTGAGATAGCCATTTTGTTCAGCATGGTCGAAAATATTATAACTATGTCTTTTAGGATGACTTAATCCCTCGAAGCCCCAGGAGGAGGGCTGAAAGTTATGAACTTTACCCTATGTTAACATATAGTATTGGTTATTGGGACCCGGCTCAATGGTAACCAAAACTCTAGAAAACGGTATTTTGATACCAATAGTTACATCAAAAGATTTGGATTTTTATGCTGATTTCAAATATATAAGTTTCATCAAGTTTAATCCTACCCATCAAAAGCTACGCGCTTGAGAAAATTTGGCTGATTTTCGAAAAAAGGGGGAAAGACCCCCTAAAAGTTATAGATTCTTAATGAAAATCACACCATCATATTCCGCGTATCAGAGAACCCTACTGTAGAGGTTTCAAGCTCCTATCTACAAAAATGTGGAATTTTGCATTTTTTGCCTGAAGAAAGATCACGGGTGCGTGTTTATTTGTTTTTTTTCCCCAGGGGTGATCGTATCGACCCAGTGGTCCTAGAATATCGTGGGAGGGCTCATTGAAATGGAAATTAGGGCACTAGAAATTAGGAAATAAGTTCTAGTGCCCTTTTTAAGTGACCAAAAAAATGGAGGGCAACTAGGCCCCCTCCCACGCTCATTTTTTTGAAAAGTCACCTGATCAAAATTTTGAGATAACCATTTTGTTCAGCATGTTCGAAAATATTATAAGCATGTCTTTTAGGATGACTTAATCCCCCGAAGGTCCCGGGAGGAGGGCTGAAAGTTATGAACTGTCCCAATGTTAACATATAGTATTGGTTATTGGGAAGTATACCGTACAGACGTTTTCAGGGGAGATTTTTCCTGGTAGTGGGGGGGGGGGGTCGGGGGTTATGTGGGAGGATCTTTCCATGAAGGAAGTTTTCATGGGGGAAGGGACATTGCTATGAAGGGGTTTCCGGATTTCCCAGCATTGTTTAAAAAAAGATCAGAAATTAAATATAAAAAAACAAGTTTTTCAACTGCAACAGCAGCAACATCAAAACTTTAAACGAACAGAAAATATTACATATATGATTGGGTTCACCCCCTAGTCAATACCTCACTCTTTAAGCCAAAGATTTTTTAGTACTTTCATAAGAGCTATTTATTCTAATTAACGGCCTTTGTGACTAAGCGGTCATTTTTTAAAGAATTGGAACAAATTCGAACTTTCGCTTAAAGAGCAAGGTATTGACTAGGGAGAGAACCCCTAATATACGTATTAAAAATATATGAATATAGAAGTTCGTTAAGTAAGTTAATTCGTAAGTTACGTATATTTATTACTAATAAAAACGTTCGTAAATAAAATGAAACAAGTTTCGAGAAAGCCATTTAACCAAATAAAAGTAAATTAATATAAAAATTTTGTTTTAATTATTCATGTACTGTGAGCCAAGATCAAAACCTGTATTTATTCAAAAAATTTCAAAAATTAAGTAAAAAAACAAGTTTGTTTTTAACTGAAAGTAAGGAGCGACATTAAAACTTAAAACGAACAGAAATTATTCCGTATATGAAAGGGGCTGTCCCTTCCTCAACGCCTTGCTCTTTACGCTAAAGTTTGACTTTCTCACAACTCTATTTTTTTTAAACAATAAAAAACTTTAGCGCAAAGAGCGAGGCGTTGAGGAGGGGACAGCCCCTTTCATATACGGAATAATTTCTGTTCGTTTTAAGTTTTAATGTCGCTCCTTACTTTCAGTTAAAAAAACTTGTTTTTTTATTTAATTGTCTCAAAGGAACCAACCTGGTCAAATGCAGCTTACAAATGATTGGATATGGAAAGCCTAGTATTTTGTTAACGAAAATAAAGAGTTATACGATTTAAAGCGTTAAGAAAGCCTACACGCAAGAAACAATGTAGGTTTTAAGCATGAATTCTATATTTAATGTGACACTAAAGAAACTGCCATTTTATCTTAAAAGGATTGCCATCTTTCCTTAAAATCAAGAAATTTCACTTTTTTTCTCTAAACTTGGAAAGACCTTATCTTGAAGTTCTGTTATACCTGATGCTGCAATATTGCATTGTAGTTCGTGTAAATTGTTGTCTATTTTATATCGTCAGCTCGTATCTACTCCCAGGAGTGTGTTAGCATGAGACACTGCTGTCTAGGCACAAATAATAATAATCTGTTCTTTGTAAAAGCTATGATTTTAGACAAATTACGCGAAAGTTTTTTCTTAGGTCGAGGGATCTAGCGGTAACAAACAAGCGACCTACTCTTGGGATCTGGGTAAGTGGTGACATAGTCAATGGTGTATGTGGTTTCTATTTTAAGATCATAGACTAAAAGGACACATCCCTCATGTTATTTGTCAAATACTAATGGAAAAGCTCTGATAAACATGATCAGTTTCTTGCAATTTATGGTTCTACAAAGTTTTCGATTCAGAATAACGAATGCTATTTTCAACAGCTCAGTAAAATATTTTAAAGCAACCATTGAACCGTTGTGACGTATGAACTTGCAGCAAAAATGGAAAAAATTTGACAGATCACGCAAAAACGGTCTGCGTAGTGGGAACCCAGGGTTACCCATGATGTTGCTGTAAATATTGAAGGAAGATAACAGTTATGGTTGTAACCAGCGTTGCCAAAGCGGTGCAATGTACTATTTTTGGCACAATTTAAGGGCCCTGGCTCAGTTCCGTTTAACTGGTAATTTTTTAGCACAATTAAAATATTCAGGTACATTAGGGTTTTATTTGCTCCTTTCTGACTCGGACATCTATTCAAATTTTATTTGTTTTAACCTGCAAATTCTAACCTGTTGCTCAGACGGTGCAAATTAATCTCTCGCGGAACAATTTTAGTTAGAAAATTGATACAGTTTATATCAAAACATTAGCAGCACTGGTTGAACCCTACCACATACGACGTCATTCATCTGTTATACCATCTTGTAAGTGAAGACGCAGTTTCTGTCAAAATTGTATTTTGTTTATAATAACATGTTTAACTAACTTCAAAAGAACAGGTAGATATAGCAATTTCCCTTCAAATAAGCCCTCAAACGTCATGATGATGTTCAGCACCCTACTAGTGGTGACAGAAAGAAAAAGGAAGTGAGACTCAAATAAAGGAGACATATCACTGCATACCACATGTGAAACTGTGAGTTTCCTTGTGGTCAAGATCCTTCCTGAAGGGACTGTCTGCTGGAGTGAATCCTACGGTGCAGTCTTCATTTCAATCCGACACCCTTTTTGTGGGTTCCAGATTATTTTTGAGGGTATCGTTCATCTGACACATTTTTGATATTCCAATAAGTTAGTTTTCACAATGAACTTTTATCATTAACGTTTAGGTTAAGAGTCAATTTGAACGGCATCCAAGTTATTCCGTTATGGTGGCGCTTTTTGCAACTCTATCATTTCCTCTATGTTTCAATCGGCGTGGTTTATTGGTCAAAAGCAAAATATAGGGCGGACCAAAGCCAACCAATGTAATTCATTCTTGTTTAGCATCTAGGTTTTGACAACTACGGTATACGGAGATTTTACTGCGATGTACTGAGCCGACGGCTTTCTGACAATATTTTGAAGTGAGGTTGAAGAAAGAAAGAAATAACGGCTGAGGAGTTTTTGGCGTCTGGTATTTTTTTTTCAAGTTTAGCTGCAAATCTGAAAGGCTTGTTTTATAGTCAAATTACCAGTTTCTTCCCCTTTAAGGATGTTTGCACAATATAGTTGACTCGGGTTAGCTAGCCATCTTTAGGGTGATCGAAAAACGTTAACAAAGAAAATAATTTCTATAATTTCACACTGCTTTTCCATTTACAAAAAAAAAATATAATAATGAGAGAAAATACGGGTTTAAACTGAATTAATCTTCTTTTTTTTATTTTTTTCCTCTACTTTATTTAAATTAAAGTCGTTTTTTTCTCTCTTATGCTTCTTTTAAAGTTAATAATCTCTAGGTTGCTTTCCCCGTCGGTTAAGTTTGTAGCGCATTCTTGACTAGCTTTTTGTGAGGTGATAGCTTTCTTATTGCAAAACAAAACAAAACATTGGTTGTAAAATGAAAGATTTCAATTATATTCGTACCAGACCGCCAGAATCTGAACATTTCTTTTAAAAAATATACAGATGTAGAAGTACAGACCTCAAACAATGTGGTAAAGAGAGGTTGACCGCAGGCACTTCAGAGGTATATATTTTTTTAAATTTCAAATCATTTTCGAAAAGACAAAATCACCTTTGTACCGTAAAAACTGGTTTACTTCGTAAGGAGCCAAGCATAGGCGATATTGGACATTTTATGCCAGAGTCCCATCAAGGTCACGCTTGTCGACAAAAAAACAAACAAATTTTATGAATGACCAAAGCCGTCTCCAAGTGGGAGGAGTTGCCGGGTTTGAACCACCCCCTCCCCGAAATTTTTGTCTTACTCGTAAAATCGTACCAAAAATTTTATAAACTTATTTTTGAAGTTTTTTTTACCCCCCCCCCCCCCCCAAAAAAAAAAAAAAATAAAACTTCCTGCTCCCAAAAAACAATCCCGGATACGCCCTTGCAATGATATGTGGTTTTTCTTGATTTTAGTGTCAAAATCATATTTCAGAAGCAGAAACCTAAGATGGCAAGAAACTGGTTAGAAAAGTTTGCAACATTCATTTGTCTCCAACTATTCTTGAAACTAACTATTAATTTACTTGTTGAGAAGAGTTTTATTCATAGCTCATATCTTAGTTTTAGCACCAATAACACAAGACATATACAACAAAGCAAATGTAACATATTAGCAAGATACATAATCTTATTGTAGGCTATAGATTACCTCTTTTGGCTTCGCTAAGCGTAGAAAGTAATGTTATTTTTTTGGTAGATAAAAAAATAAAGAAAATAAATATCAAACGTTTTTTTGTACTTAGCTCTTTCCAGATCCACCGTTATGAAGAAGCTGGAATTTAACATTCCTGAATCAGGCTCAAATTGCGATTCTTCCACACTTGCCATTTTTAAATTTTTTAGTGTGTTTTTAATTTTCATTTGCTATGGGCTAGGGTTCGTTCTTTACTAGGTTGCCACTAAATGGGCAACCATGATTATTCTGCTATTATATACATAGTTCTGCTAGGCTTTGGAGCAACCGTTAAATTAACTCCTGAATCGTAAAGGGAAGTTTAAATATTTATTGCTTAGTTAAGGATAGTTTAAGGATTAGTTTAATGCTTTGCTAAGGATAATCAAGACATATTCATTTCCGGAATGAACGATGACATTCCCTAGGAAAAATCAAACTTCGGTTTGAATTCTAGGCCCCTTTTTATTCACCTTCTCGTTTTTTCTCCTTTTTTTATATATATATATATATTCAAACCAACCTATTTTCACTTTAACCATGATATTGCTATTTTTCACAAAAGATAACGCTATTTAATCACTATATTGTGATAGTCACTCTATCCCTTCACACTAGAAACTTCCTTCCTGCTCTGAAAACTCGCCTACTCCCTCTTCAGGCATTCTTGATTCATGATTACCATTCCTGAATCAGTTCCAAATGACAATTTTGTTCTCACTTAAAAGTTTTTTTCAAAAAATGTCAAAATTTTCGGTTACTATGGGCTGAACTTATTATGTCATTTTTGACGAAATTCCCAAACAAGATAACAAACAAAAAAAAGGTTAATTCCAAGGATTTACAAAATACCATAATAATTTCTTATGTCCATATAAATTAATCACTCAGAATGAGAACAACAAAATGATTAAGCTAAATGTTAGTTCAATATTCGGATTATGTGTTTAAGACAGACCACAGTATAAGATTGAGTCTAAACTGACTGAATTGATCTTGTAAAAGAACGATGAATCAAGACGTAAATAGTTTTTTTTGCTGACAATGAAAGTAGAGATGGTGTACGGATGTCATTTAAACTGTTGGCCTGCAAGCAGGATTGAAGCTGCTAAAGTTGTTCTACCTCTTGGGGTCATGTACACACCATTTAAAAAGCGGGAAAATAAATTTTTCCTTCAATATGACCCAATCGTGTGCAGGACAAACAATTGTAAAGCCATTCTAAATCCTCTTTGTAATGTTGATTATAGAGCTAAACTTTGGAGTTGTGTGATCTGCAAGCAAAGAAATGCTTTTCCAGCAAGTTATGCAAATGCAAGTGAAACCCAGATGCCCGGTGAACTTTACCAAGAGTCCTCGACAGTTGAATATTCTATCTCATCTGGAATTAAGAATGTCCCACCAGTTTTTCTCTATGTTGTCGACACGTGTATTGAGCCATATGAGCTAAATGCTTTGAAGAGAACTCTGCTTGACTCACTACATAGTTTACCACCGAATAGTTTATGTGGTCTCATCACCTTTGGAAAATACGTCTATATTCATGAGATAAATCCACTCGTTGAAAAGGCTTATGCCTTTAAAGGAACTAAGGAATACAGTAGTCAGGACCTTCTGAAGCTATTGAAACTGGACAGACAGACGGCAGCACCAGCCCCCAGACCAGCTTACGGTATACAAGGACCAAGTGTACCTACTAATAAATTTTTGAAGCCCCTCAGTAAAACATTGAATTTGATGGAAGAAATTTTTGAAGGGATTCAGTGTGACACGTTTGAAGTACAAACAGGCAAGAGAAATATTCGAAGCGTTGGAGCGGCCCTCTCGATTGCTGTCAACTTGTTAGAGACAACCCACACAAATATTGGAGGAAGGATAATGTCGTTTATTGGGGGTGCATGTACAGACGGTCTAGGAATGATTGTTGATGTAGACCTTAAAAATACAATCCGTACTCATCATGCCATAGAACAAGGCCAGGTGAAATATTTGAAGAAGGCAACGAAATTTTATGAAGCCCTTGCCATGAAAGCGTCCAAAAATGGTCACGCAGTTGATATTTATACGGCAGCATTGGATCAAGTTGGGCTACTCGAAATGAAATCGTTGCCGAGTCTCACTGGTGGAAATTTAGTTCTGTCCGACTCTTTTGAATCCTCGCTGTTTAGTGAAAGTCTCAAAAAGTATTTGCAAGAGATGAGGAAGGGAATTGTCAAATGGCTTTCAATGCTGTAATGGACGTAAAGGTTTCAAAGGAGTTACGAATTTCTGGATGTATTGGTCCTTGCGTTTCAATGGGGGTCAAGCACGCTTCAGTTGCAGACATGGAGATTGGTGTCGGTGGGACCACGCAGTGGAAGTTTTGTTCACTTTTTCCTACCACTACACCCGCAATTTTCTTTGATATAGTTCCACAGGCCCCAACCAGTGCTGGAGGACAAGGTTATATGCAATTTGTAACGAATTATCAACACATCAATGGCGACAGAAGAATTAGGGTTACCACTATTGCTAAATTAACCTCTTCCGACGATCCAATGATACGAGATTGGTTTGACCAAGACGCTGCTGCTGTTTTGCTTGCTCGTCTGTCAGTCTTTCGTCTAGAAAGGGAAGATGCGCCTGATGTCAAGAGATGGCTGGATAGAAATCTCATTAAGATATGCCAGAAGTTCTCATCTTTTACGTCAAATCAACCGGAGTCGTTTGTCCTGCCTCAAAGTCTTGAATTTTTCCCTCAAGCTGTATATCATTTGAGACGATCGCCATTTCTTCAGTTCTTCAATAACAGTCCAGACGAAACCACATTTTACAAGTCAATATTGTTGAGAGAGGACACAGAGAGTAGTATAACAATGATTCAGCCTTATTTGCTTGAGTATAGTTCCTTAACAGGGAAAGAATCAACGCCAGTTAGTCTTGACGCCACAAGTCTAAAGAAGGACACAATTCTTTTGATGGACACATTTTTTCGTGTTCTTGTCTATCATGGAGCTGATGTTGTTTACTGGAAAAAACCATGGTTTTGATCAATTGCCCGAGTATGCCCACTTGAAGGTTTTCATGGAAGCTCCTTTAGAGGACGCAGCAGAGATTGTCTCGAGTCGTTTTCCTGTGCCTCGATACGTTGTTACCGAAGAAGGAGCCTCCGAAGCCCGATTCCTGTTGAGTAAAGTGAATCCATCTATTACCCATACTCAGCCAAATTACCATGGAGAAGGTGGAGCTATACTAACAGATGATGTGTCTCTTGAGGTATTTCTCCAACATCTAAGGAAGCTAGTTGTATCCAGCCAAAATTAGGAAGTTTAATTATTGATTATTATTCTATTTTTTTAAGCGTTGAATTCTAAATTTTTGTATTGTTGTCAGTTACCACATAATATAATCTCTTTGATTATTGGAAAAAAAAGACAGGTCACAGTCATTTTTGAATAGGTACTATTTTGCTCAATCACAGAATCAAATAAAGGTAAATATTATTATACCGTATCAAGCAAATGCCTTTCGTCTTGAGTGCCCAGAGTCAATGAGCATCAAGGAGCTGAAGACCAAAATATGGGAGCAACATCCGACTCACCCTAGTATAAAAAGAGCAAAAGCTTTTATTTTTAGGAAGATTTCTTTCAGACAATGCTACATTGAAGAGCTCTCTGAGTAATGTGCACAAGATTGATGATTTTAATATTTATCTTTGTCCCATAGTCGATTATAACAAAGGTGAAAGTCGACCATCCGAACATACTTATGAGGATGGTGTTAAGAGAGAAAGGAAAGGTGCAAGCTCTGTCCGGCAAGTTCTATTACCTCAACAGCCTAGTATAGCATTAATAAATTCGTATTTTTTTGCATTTTGTTCATTCTGTTTTGGTGTCCTGGCATATGTTAACTATTATAAAAATTTTAGGCGATTCTTAGGTATAGTTCTAGTGGGCCTAATAGCTCATTTATATCAGATTGAACGGAGACGACGTGCACTAAACAATAGTTCTCAATCACTACTTAATCCTCAGCTTCAAAATCATTCTGAAAACCAAGAAGAGAGGAATAGTTCGGAACAGGTTGAAGAAAAAGTGGGTGGGTGCCGGTCCGTGTTGTCAAATCTTCTTACTACTACAACACATATGTAATTTGGGTTGGTCACGTCATTAGTTCCGGAGTAGTAACACTAAATATTAGAAAGTTCGAAGCAGTTCAAGCAGTGGCAGTAGTAACTAAAATTCTAAAAAAAAGTAAGTTTGGAAACAGTACGTAAAACGAAAAGATTCTTACTTTTATGCTGATTATAAAATACATAAAATATGTTTAAACATACTCATTAAAATTGTAGCATAACCCATACCCTTCGTTCCATTTGGGGAATTTATTTCCATTGGGTTTGCAATACGGGTAGTGCGGTGTGACAGCTCTTTACGCATTACAAAATTATGCAAAACTGCCCAACCAGAGGGGGTTGGGGCAGATCCGTTCCTAGGGAGGGTACCAGGTCAACTGTCCCGGACACCGTAGCTAGAGGATTGCCCACTTTGATCAAATTTTTCACTTTGATTCGGCTTTTTTGCTTATATTTGAGTCGCAAGGGGGGTGCTATAATTAATTTGTCCCCGGCACCACAAACCCTAGGAACGCCTCTTGTTGGGAAAAATACTTAAATAATCATAGGCAGCGCAATAGCGCTGCCTATGTAAAGAACGATGTTGGCACAATGTATTATTTATTTTTTGTTTTTTGCCTTCTTGGTCTTAGACCAAGGCACTTCGTATCGAAGGAGTTGTCGTAGAAACTTCGGAGAGGGCTCATTCGATTGGAAATTGGAGTTGTTTGTGCCTTTTTTAATAGTCAAAAGTGATTGGAAGGCAACTAATACCCCTTCCACGCCCACCATTTCCCCAAACACATCCAATCAAAATTTTGAGATAGCCATTTTGTTCAGCATAGTTGATTTCCAGATAGAAATTATGTTTTTGAGGAGGACACTCCCCCACAGCCCTCAGGGCAAGGGTTGTAAGTTATGCCCTGGGGGCATATAAGGTTTTTATTGAAAGCGTTGTCGTAGAAACTTCTAAAAAGGCTCGTTCGATTGGAAATTCAAAGGGCTAGTGCCCTTTTTAATAGTCAAAAGTGATTTGAGGGCAACTAACCCCCCTCTCACGCTCACGTTTTTCCCAAACACATCCAATCAAAATTTTGAGACAGCCATTGTGTTCAACGTAGTTGAAAGTTCAGGAAATTAGGTCTTTGAGGATGAGACCCCCCCCCCCCACAGCCCTCAGTTCAAGGGTCGTAAGTTATGCCCTGGGGGCATATAAGTTTTCTTTATAGAAAGCGTTGTCGTAGGAGCTTCAAAAAGGGCTCATTTGATTGGAAATTGAAATGGCTAGTGCCCTTTTTAATAGTCAAAAGTGATTTGAGGGCAATTAACCCCTTCTCTTACGCCCTCCTTTTTCCCAGACGCATCAAATCAAAATTTTTAGATAGCCATTTTGTTCAACGTAGGTAAAACATTTAGATATTAGGTATTTGAGGGTGATAACCCCCCCAGAGCCCTCGGGGCAAGGGTTGTAAGTTATGCCCTGGGGGCATAAAAGGTTTCTTTATAGAAAGCGTTGTCGTAGGAGCTTCAAAAAGGGCTCATTTGATTGGAAATTGAAATGGCTAGTGCCCTTTTTAATAGTCAAAAGTGATTTGAGGGCAATTAACCCCTTCTCTTACGCCCTCCTTTTTCCCAGACGCATCAAATCAAAATTTTTAGATAGCCATTTTGTTCAACGTAGTTAAAACATTTAGATATTAGGTCTTTGAGGATGATAACCCCCTCAGAGCCCTCGGGGCAAGGGTTGTAGGTTATGCCCTGGTGGCATATAAGATTCTTATAGATAGTGATGTTGTAGAAACTTCAAATCATTCGATTGGATATTAGAAGGGCTTGTGCCCTTTTTAAAAGTCGAAAGTGATTGGAGTATAACTAACACCCCTCTAACACCCACCATTTCCCCAATCACGTCCAATCAAAATTTTGAGATAGCCATTTTGTTCGATGTAGTTAAAAAATCTGGAAACTATGTTTTTGAGCAGGACACTCCCCCACACATCCCTCAGGGCAAGGGTTGTAAGTTATACCCTGGGGGACATATAAGGTTTTTTTTTATAGAAAGCATTGTCGTAGAAACTTCAAAAAGGAGTCATTCGATTAGAAATTGAAACGGCTAGTGCCCTTTTTAATAGTCGAAAGTGATTGGATGGCACGTAACCTCCCTCTCACGCCCACCATTTCCCCAAACACATCCACACAATACAACAATTAACATCAGTAGGGCTCAAAACTCCTATGCCTTCCCAAGGCCAGAACATAATTTGCACTTTACTGACCAAAATACAAATGAATGTGCATTGTCAGTTTATTTTACATATACTGATATTTAGTAATCAAAATTTTAATATTATTTGATTTATTAAAGTTATAAAAGTAAAAATATTTATTTTTTTTCAGTAAAGTGCAAATTTTGTTCTGGCCTTGGGAAGGCATAGGGGTTTTGAGCCCAACCTATGTTAATTTCTGCTCGTTTTGAGTTTGACTCGATTATTTATTGTAATTTCTGTTCGTTTTGGGTTTCATTTATTTATCGATGGTTATTTGTGGTAGTTTCATGTTTGGTAGATTATTTGATATTATTTTTGCTAATTTTTGGTTTAATGGAATTCTTTACTTTTCTTTGAAAAACTTACTTTGTGGAAAGTTTTTTTTTAAATTAATCTTAAAAAAGATTTGTTCGAAAAATTGGCATTAAGAACTTGAAAACGAGGACTATAAAATTAATTTTTGATATTTTACTTCTCACCTCTCGTCCTAAACGAAATCAGGGAGTAAACTCGAATATTTATCTTTGATAGATCCCGGCGCCGCGCCGATGAGGGAAGACCGGTGGCGGCGGGGCCAAAAACAGCGCGCCGTGCCACGCCGCCCGTAATATGTCGGCGGTGCACCGCCAGTAAGATGTCGGCGCCGTTGGCGCAATCAATGTTGACCGCAAACATTAATGTTTTCATCAGTATTTCTCAAATCACAGCCTAAATTTACAACAGATTCGAGCCTATTCATGAGTTCAAAAATTCACAAGTCGCTGGCTGGAAACTGGTCTTCTTCGCTATTCATGAAGAGAAGTAGAAATCTGGTAGAAATGAAATGGCTGTGGCGTTTCAGAACCCTTGCATAATAGTTGAAGTATCTATTAGCTATGTATTCTTAACATAAATAATTATCAAAATTAGTAGTTTTTTTTTTCATCGAGTATTACTGCATACAAAACTTCAAATACCGTATCACAAAATTCGTCAGTTATCTGGGTAAAAACTTTGAATATAACTTTGAACTTAGAAGCTTAATTTTTTCATAATACCCTTTGCCTGTACCTGTTTTGTCACCTTTAAAACAGTTGAAATGGGCGACTTTGATATTGATTGTTTTTTTTGCTCTTTTGGATTCCTAAAAGGCCTTCTTGTATTAAAAAGTGGTTTTTAATAACAATAAAAAAAAAAAAAAAAAAAAAAAAAAAATGCATTTTAAAGTTATTTTAGGCTTCTTTATAGAATATATGTCATATAGGCTAAGGCTGAACTGCTGCTTTTTTATTGCTTTTGGCTGCTCTTTTGGATAGTATTCATTTTTTCTTTAGGGGATTCATTCCAAATTATAAACTCATAAATACCTAATCTCAATCGAATTATAAACTGCATCTAAAAGGAGTAAATTTATCAAATTGAAAAATACATGATGAACACTTCACATGAGAACACTTCAATCACAATGAAACAAAAAACACATTCGGTATGAAGAAATTAAGTGCCAGCTATTTTCTTAGGTAAAAAATGAAAAGCTCATCCGTTTTAAATGTAATCAAATGAAATAATATGCAGACTGAAGTAGCTCCAGGAAGATGTTGAGACTATCTTCCTAGTTCGTCACTTTTAATCCAAGCAAAATGTTAGGAGACTTAGTATCAGTTATTGAGTTTAAGCCTTGATTCCCAAATGCTCACAAAAATTACCAAGTTTAAGAAAGTAGCAACAATAAGTCACCTGTGGTCAAAATACTCAAAGGCTCCTCTTTGATCCCCACCCAGGCTCAAAGCTTTTGCTATGGTCATTTCCATGGAAATCTCCAAAGAGTTTCTTTTTAAAATAGGTTTCAAGCGTAGTTAGGGGTGTTTAGCCTTTTTTGCTTTTCTTCAAAGCTTTGAAAAAAGTGTTATAATATTACAAATATTACATTTGTTATATTTGTGCATATTTTTGGTAATCATTTGTGGGGTGATCGATTTTTTTAAACCACTGTAGATACGTAAGAACGTTGCAACATCTAGTACCCTGAGGTCATGAGACTGTCAAAGACTCCTCCGTGAACCTCCCAAATTGAAAGCTTTTATTATGACATGGCCTTTTAATATAACTTGGGCACTGGACCAAGGGCGCCATTGTCACTCGAGCGCAACGTTAGGTGAGGATGTCGATATCGTTTTCGTCACACCAATTCGTTTTAGTATGAATCAACCTGGTACTTATGAATGAATGTTTTGTCAACATATGAAGAACTGTGTATTTTGCAATATTTGCAATTGCATATTGCATCTGTCTGGTTTTTATGCAAAGTAACAAAAGAGACGAAAATTAATAACAAGAGAGTAGTGAAGAATTATGGTATGCAAAGTAATATTTGGCAGGGAAAGTCACTAGGGTTGGCACCGTGATTGCGTGATTTTCGGGATTTGGGGAACCAAATTTTTTTTGGGGGTGACGCATAGATTTTCGGGGAAATTCCCAAAAATTCGGGGATAGTGTAAGCCCTGCTTGATTTATAATCAGGAAAATAGAAATACTAAACCACACGAGAAGGAAAAGCTCCGACTTAGCAGTTGACGCAATAAAGAATTGCCGCAAAATTAATTTAAAGTCGACCGAACGCCACCGCCTCTACAGGTGGCGTAGCGCCTGCGGAGCGCCGGTGGCGTTACGACCGTTCGGCGGCGTTCAACCGAGCGTCTTGTCGGTGGCGTTCGGTCGATCCATCGGCGCGGCGCCGGGGTCTAATCTTTGAACGTAGACGACAGGCAGTTGAGGGTGTCAGGCTCCCTCTTATTTTAAAAGAGGACTGGGTCAAGAGTCTGCACAAATAGACCAAACAATCCCTGTGATTAAAAGCAAGAACTACGATATACCAGGTGTTGTTACAGTATATTCATCAGCAAAATCTACGTTTGTGCCAATTCTAAATATACAAAATTCGTTAGTTTCAATCTACTCATTAAAAGCAATCATCGAAAGAGGTATGTTCAAACAGGAAGTCTTCGTTTATAGCCCATGGGTAATCGTATCGATCCATATACCGCAGAATGCAGATAACTAGGTTTTTGGATGAAAATCAAAATGTATAATGTCCCTTTAAGTAGCAAATAAGATCACGGGTGAGTGTGGGGCAAGTGCCAATTACTGATGATTTGTAATCTATTTCCTTTAAATCACGAAAATATTTTCCTCTCTCTTTCTATTTAAGCCTGTTGTAGCACAGCGGATTGATGATCTGCCTGGCAATATCAGGAGCAGGGCTCGATCCCTGCCGCGGCAAGGTTAGGTGACAAGTTTGCTACTTGTCCCCGTAAAAAAAGACCCAGCAACTGAAACGTCGATTCGACGCCCATTGGGCCAGTAATAGCTCTGAATAATCTTTATCTTTTTTTTTCTCTCTATTTACTATTTAAAAGTTAGTACAAAGAGTATGGATAACTTATAAAAATGAGAACTAGCGCTAGTATCTACAAAAAAAAAACTATGAATGCCACCTAGCGTCTGGCAATACTTGCCATTTTTTCAAGCTTCATATTCATTTTCCTTATTCAGACTACATCAGACACTTTTTTTTACCCTAATTTACCCAATGACACTAACTATTTTTATTATTACAGTAAAAAACGCCAAGTGTCACCAAACGCTAGATGACGTTAATAATTTTTTTTCGAACTGGCGCCAGTTCTCACTCTTAGAAGTTTCTTCAATTCTTTGAGTTAGTGCTTAAATAGTATGTTTATCTTGCCCCCAATTCACAATCAATGGAGCCATTATTAGCACCATTGCATTTATTTAACGATCGTTTCTTTTGTTTCAGAATTTATCGCGCAAAAACAAAGCAATCTTGGGCTCAACAGGGCCAACAACGTATCTTATTCGCATGGAACTGTTGAAAGGTATAACACTTGGTCCTAAACAAAAATGTAGTTCGTAAAAAAGGCTGTTTATCCAGTAGTTCGTGTGGTTCGTAAAGTTAGGCTGTTTATCCAGTAAAATATCATGGTTGCAGCGGTAGCTTTGACACTTAAATCCATAGAAACATCAACAAAAAAATGTTGTAGGGGGCGATTTTTTTTTTTAAATAAAAAAAAGGCACTCTTCAAAATATAGGGGGTAGGGGCATTTTGATTTTTTTGAAAAAAAATGAATACACCAAAAATTTTAGATATCAAAATCTAGGGGGATTGTAGATTATATAACTGAAGCCATATTCTGTCATTTTTTACACCAAATCAGAATTTTTATGTACAATATATTTATCAAACATATAAAATCAAAATATACAATAGAGGCCATTTCTGCTATTTCTTTTTTACTTAAGTTAGGATTTTCCGAACATCTGCTGTTTCTTTGATTTTTTTTCTTAGAATTGACGACGGACCGCCATCATATTTGCTTTGTCCGTTACTACTATTGACCAAAAACCCAGATTCCGTTAAAAGCGGTTACAAAATCTACGGATCATGTCTTGCTTTTCTAACGCCCGCCCTACATTATTGATTTTAGTGATTAGACTTTGATTTTTTTGTACCATTCACATGGCTAAATTTAAAAAGATGTTTTTACGTGGTAATTATGAAATTTTAAACCCCTGCCATGTGTTGTAGTGCGTTTATATCGTATTAACCAGTTTCAATATTATTTATAGTAGGAGGTTAAAAAATTGCTTAAAATGAAATGAAAAATGTAAAAACGGGTAGACATTTTAATCAAATTACAGAGGACTTTCAACACAAAACTATAATTTTGCTACTGATTGATGACTGAAATTCAGTTTTATCAATGCACCGTATTGCACTTTTTAAATTTTCTTTACATGTTTTTAGATTGAAGAATGCGCTGAAAAAAACCCACTAAAAATCTGCAAATAGAATTTTTTCCCGTTTTTTAACGAGTTTAAATCATTCTATAGAGAAAATCTAAATAATATCATAATTCTGGCTCGGTGAATGGTTAGATCTGAAACTATTATCCAATATATTTAATAAGAATATTAATATTGTTTATATTTATTGTCAATGTTAATTATTAAATTTATTATTATCGCTAATCATAACAAATATAATAATTTACTTATAATAAGGACATTATCAATTGATTGGTAATTTCGGTGCAATTTATAGCTATAGGCTTGTCTCAAAATCAAAGGTTTCACTGACAACATAAAAGTTATAATAAAAATAGGGTTCTTGTGGAGACTAAGTAAAGATATTTGCAAACACTAGTATCAGCAATGAAAATGAAATCTGATTGTTTGAAACGGATAAGTCGAAATTTACATCATTATATATACGAGCATCTTAAAAAATTAGAAAAAATCGGAAATTCGATTTTTAATATAAAAAAGACCTCAATATGCAGTTATACAGTTTTTGGTAGTAGTGATAGCAGGGCTGAACACAGGATTTTTGTTGGGGGGAGGGGTAAAAACAAAAAAATTAAAAAAAACGGATCAAAAATGCGTTTTTATGGATTTTTACGACTCGGATAAGTATTTCGGAGGGAGGGGGCATGGGCGTAGGCAGCATATTGTGTAGAGGGGGCAGCCGCTTCTGTGATGGAGGGGGGAGGGATCTTACTAATACTTCCCGAGGTCCTTTGAATATAGGTCTTTAGAAACTAGTCATTCTATATTTCGCTAAAACTCGGCCTTTAACATTTTCCATATTCTACTTTTCCTGCAACAGTATAATATAAGAGACCCACTATCCAACTTCCAATTTCCAGAAAACATAAACACCACAAAAGCGATTTGACAGAAATCACGTTATGGTTAGATAACAGCTTCTTCTAAGAATTTAATTCAAAAGTTTACAGTTGGGCAAAATTAAATATCAAAATTGGTATAGGGGAGACTGGCCCACGTTTAGCCAAAGCAAACAGTTTCAATATAAAAACCTATGGGGCTTCTGGTGGATTATAAAAGCTCTGACAGATGGCAGTGTATGTTTTTAAAATTCTGACCTTAATTAATACTTTTACCAAAAATATCAGATTGGATCAGGTTTTATGGTGATTAACTCTGGAATTTTGTTCAATTTTGTCTGAAAGCCTACGTCTAATTACGAATAATAGAAAACTCGCGTTGTAAACTCACATTGTATTCTCTTATTATTTGCCTGTTTTTGGCAGCTTCCGAGACGTGCCATCTTCACCTGTTTGCTGTTAGTATTTTTTTCATTCTGCGGGATAGCGAACTCTCATGTTAGGCCACAATACCTAGGGTAAATTCCGCATGTCGTACTAAGGTGTCCGAAAGTGGGCTATGCTTGTAAAGGCTGTGTAAACAGCATATTTAAAGGTTGAAGGCAAGCTTAAAACCCAAAACTGTGTTAATTCTGGCGTTGTTTAATCCTGTCAGAACAGTAGGTGAACTGAAGTTCCATCTTTTCCTGTTAAATTTCATTCAAGATAAAATGCTTAAAAGCAAAACAGAAGAGAAAAGAAAGAAAGGTGGCTGTGATCCAGAAGAAAAGAAAACAGCAATTTTTTCTGTCTTATTCTACAAGAAGTCAGTTGGATTCTCTGGAAGTGCCATGGCTGTCCCTAAAGGAACGCTGCAAGACTACATAAAAAAAAGTTGAGAAGCTGAATATCCCTCTAAAAAGTCTGGACCTAAGTTTCCTTACACCCTGTTACAACACATGATAAATATTTAAAGAGGAACAAGAAAAAGGACTAAAAACTTACTTGAAAATGATAGCTGATATGCTTTCGACTGTATTCCCATAGAAGCGTGTAAATTTGCATACACTTATGCCATTATTAAGAGTATAAAAGTACCGGATAACGGAACTGCAAAGGCAGTGGAGGAATTACAAGTAAAGATTGGTACCGCGGTTTTATGGATTGCCTTAAAACTCTATCAGTAAAAACGCCAGAAAATACAAGCCTATGACGGACAACTGCTTTCAACCGTCACAGTGTAGGAGCTTTCTTTAACCACCTGGAGTGAGGCCTATATAAACACATGTTCAGACCACAAGACATTTGAAACAAGACATTTGAAAAAGTAGAAACTGAAGAACTTAAGGTCCGCTTTTGGAAAGAGACTGGAGCAAGAGACTTCGTGCTAACTGACGAGATGGATATTGTCTTAAAGACAGAAGTTGAAATTAAACTGCCACCACTGACAGGTAGAACACCAAGATTAGCGGAGCGGCTTACTTTTGGTGTTGATCAGTCAATGTATAATTAGAAATTAACACTCTTTAGTTTTTTTTTAAACTTTAACGAAATTCATTTTGTATTTTTATATGCTGACCATATTCTTTCTTAATTTTATAGCTGAAAAACAAGCTTTAATGTTCCCCTGGTCACTTTTCTTTTTCTTTTGTCTGGTGGCCAAACATAAGCCAGAGACGGCCGAACCAGTGCTGGGGTGGCCCAGGTTTGGCACTCTTGACCACTTGGATAGAGAGGCATCCAGGTGGAAAAATGGCAGAGTATTTCTAATTGTTTTTTCAAGGATGGTATTGAATGAGTTACTTTTGCTTTGACATACTCAACAACTTCTTATCGCTTGAATCAACTCATAGAGAATTAAACAAGTCAAAATCAACCAATCATGGGCCAGTCTCCTATCTATATATTGGACCGAAAATCAATATTGAAGATCAAAACGTTAATGTTGATATCGCAAACAATAGGAAATTTCTGTTTGTTTAAAGATTTTTTAACCATCTACCAGGTAACATCCAACAAAAAGTTCCAACATATGAAAAGTTCTCGTTAATGCCTAGCATAAATTTAAAGTTCTAGGGGGGGCAGCTGCCCTCCCCTGCCCCCCTTCCCTACGCCCATGGGGGGGGGGGTCAACCCTCTAACCCTTCTGCTGAATACGGCCTTGAGTGGGGGCGAAGTTTTAAAAAAGAGACGCGAAAAGTCTGTAGAAAACACGCTAAAAAATTAGTAGCACGAAACAGCTTAAGAAGGTTAGGTATAGCTTTACTTTGAAGATGCGGTTGTCTTTGAGACTAAACAGATGGTTATTACATGAATTTTCACAGAGGGAAAGCATTGTAAAATCTAACTAATGTAGATCTATTTTCACGGTACAGTGCAGCAACACGGTCAAAATGTGGTACTATCTTAAAAACTTTATAGTTTTGAAACAAGTGAAAAATCTTTGATTTCAGGTATTAATAGACTTAAGATGGGGCCAGGGGGGGGGGGCAAAAAAAAAGTCCTTGGTACCTTAAGACGATGAAACTTGACAAACTTGTTTTTACACAAACACTAATAAATATTCAAATGTTTTGGTTTGACATTCAGAAGCCTTTATCAACAGGAAAAAAGGGAAATAAAGTTAGACTATATTAAACATATTTACTAATACTAGAAAATAGTAGAAAAGAGAAGAAAACCAACCTTAGTTTGAGTTACTTTCGCCTTTCTCTTTCCTTGCATGTTCTAAGGCGTCTATAACAGTTAATTGTTTTCTCCCTTCTTTCCCGATTGATAAAAGCCTGCAGTTTTAAAGCCAAAATATTCAGGCGTTTATGAGTATTTTTAGAAGTTTTGGTTTTTCCTAGTTCATTTGCCACATGGACTACTTTATTACACTCTCTAAATTCTTATCTTATATCATCATCATTCACAGTTGTTTTCTTACTCTTCTCTCCCCCCTACAACACATAACCCGAAACCTTCTCCAATCCCTTTCACAAGAAGTATACTCATTTGGTACGTTTTCATTGGCGTCCAGGGAGGGGGCGTTCCAAACTAAATTTGGAGAGTGGTACACTAAAATTAAATTTTTTTAATGGAATTAGTTAAATTGTTTTCTAAAAAATTATGTAGTTTCTAAGCATAATTAATTTTTTTTATATAAATACTATCGTGAGGCAAGGGCCAATTAACTGCTTAAACGCTAATATTTAAAGGTGTGTACAATGTCAACGCACTTACTTTTTTCGACCAAAAATAAGTTATTTATGTTGAAACAAAACCTATATTGTTGCGTATTTGTTTCTTAAAAATTAATTCAGCACAAACATTGAGTGCTAATCCTTTTTGGAAGAATTCTTGCTAACATCATATTCTGAGGTCAGGTAAATAATGTAAACCTGAAGGATAGGCTATGCCAGAAGCGTTTCTATTAGTCATGCATTGCATTGACGTATAAATGTAATCTTACAAGAAAGTAGAAAATAAGCATCACGCACATAAGAAAATAATGCACGTCAGTAAACTACGCTTTTCGGAAAACAGCTTATCAAATCACGCCTGTTGTTTCTATTTCCGATTTTGCATTTTCATCATCATCAAACCGAATATGCTGAGCCTTTTTCTTCTTCTTCTTCACCTTTACTTTATTGACTTCTTTTGATGCCGAAAGTTTGGCTTCCCTGCCTGAAAGTATTTTAGACCAATATTCTAGTTCCTCAGCACCTAGAAAAGAAGAATAATATGGCACTCGCTCTTTATGCTAAAGTTTGACTTTCTCACAACTCTTTTTTTTAAACAATAAAAACTTTAGCGTAAAGAGCGAGGCGTTGAGGAGGGCACAGCCCCTTTCATATACGGAATAATTTCTGTTCGTTTTAAGTTTTAATGTCGCTCCTTACTTTCAGTTTAAATTTTTTTTTTTTTTATTTAAAGGCTGCGAAAGCGGGGGGTTTGGGGGGCGGCAGCCCCCCAACTGTACCTTCTAATCCCTGTACGTTTTAAGGTTCGAACTTGTGACTCAGCCTCTTTAACTCTTTAGAAAACGTAGTTTTTTTCAAATAATAGTAGATTAGCAACCGCCTTTACTTTCAATCTTAAAAAATTCTCCACCCTCCAAGCCTCTTAAAATGAATGGTAATTTAGGATAGTTAATAAATTATAAACCTGAAAAAAAATTGTGCTGCCAGACCTCAGCTCTTGTGGGAGTACGGCTGTAGATTTCTAATCCGGATTTTACTTTATATTTATTTGATTAGTGATAGGTTACGCATTTTCGGCTATGAAAAGAGTAACCCGAAAATGTGCAATTAAAAAAAACGGACAAAATCAATATTTTACTTACTTTTTTACTTTTCGGTTTCTGAAGGCAATTCTTTAGTAAACAAAACAAAATTTTTACTTTTTTTTACTTCATTACCGAATGCCCTTTCCTTTTCTTGTTTTCTAATTTAACCTTTTTTAATCTTTACTATAGACCAAAATTACACAATTAAAAAACAGCGGAAAAAATACTTTTTTTACTCGTTCTACAACTACTACTAACAACTCACTGCAGCAACAAGCATTCTGAGGCTAACACAGATACGGACACTCTTTTTCCTCCCCAATCTATTCAAAGCCTCCCTCTTTACACCATCCCAAGAAGTTCCCAGTTTTCTTTACGACATCCTCCTATCCCACTCTGGGATGACCTGCTTTTTGTTTGGCCCTAGACGATTTGCCGACAAGGACGATCTTTGGCAATCTCCCGTCCTTCATTCACAGAATCTGCCTAGCCATCTTAACCTTTGTCTCATTATAGCCCAAGAAAGCGGGATTGAGCTACACTTTTTGCACAGCCTACTGTTTGAAATTCGGTAAATCAGTCAGGTACCCAAAACAATCCGTAGGCAATTTCTCTGGAAAACATCTAGCAAGTCTTCCTCTGTTACTCGGAGCGCCCATGTTTCAGAGCCATACTTGACCACTGACATCACTGTAGCTTTCAATATTATCATCTTGATTCGCCGCCTTACCTTCCTATTCTTTCAAACTTCTTTTAACTGTGAAAAAACACCCTGGACCTTTCCTATTCTACCTTTAACATCTTGGCTGCACACACCGTCTTTACTAATAGCACTACCTAAGTAAGTGAAGCAGTCCACTTGATCGATCTTCTGATTACCCAACGTTACCTCGTCACCTTCACTTATTCCTAGTCTTAGCGACTTAGTCCTTTTAACAGTAATTTTCAAACATATTTTTGCACCTTTCACTCATAAAACCTCTAAAAATTTGTTCATTTCGCTAACATTTTCATTTAGGATGCTTAAATCACCAGCATCATCTAACTCTAGGACAGTTTTACTTCCCCAATTGATTCCGTGTTCTCCCATGGCCTTTGCTGTGCTCCTTAAGACAAAGTCCATCACAATGATCCACATAAATGCGGACGTGCGGACTTCTCAATTATTGATCTAAGAGTGAAAATTTGGTCAACGCATCGTCTCCTCTTCCAAAAACCACACTCTTCTTCTCTTAAAACTTTATGTACAGCATCTCCAAGTCTAAAAGGTATCATCATACTAAGTAATTTGCCTCCTAAAGAAACCAAGCTACTGCCTCTATAATTACCACACTAACTCTTATCACCTTTTTTATAGAGGGTTTTAATTAGAGTATTCTCAAAATCGGTAGGTACTTCCCCCTTTTTCAAAAATCATATTCATAATCTTCAGTAACTTATCTCAAGCATCACAGACACTATATTTAAAAAATAATTCATTATTTTATTAATCCAATCTAATTAACACATCATTTAATTGATTCAGTCTTGACTGAGAGTTCGTTGTGTAAACACGTTATTTTTGGATATCAACTTTTTGATAAAGTAAGGTTTCAACCAGTGAATTTTCCCTACAGACATTTACTGAAATTTTATTCATAATCGGATACTTTTTTATTTACTCGCTATTGAAATTTTTGCTACTTGAGTATAAATTTGCTTGGGATTTAACAAGTGCAGAGATTTTCCCCCCAAAAATAATTAGTAATCGGATCAAAGACACTTTTTGACTACTAAGGTCCCCGCGTCGGCCCTGAAGTGTGTTGCTACACACTTCAGTGTGTTCTATCTCTGGGTCCCGTTTTGCCAAGGTCAAACCCACTGCGCCACTACGGAACGTTTTCACAAAAAAATTTAAATACTTTAGAGAATTGATATTCTTCTTTATATTTGGGAACAGCAGCAGCATCTATTATGGACCCAGAACATTGCGGCATCTGCTCAAAAAGAATAGCCAGCAAAACAGGTGGCGTGTAATGTATTAAATGCAATAAATGGTCTCATTTTAGCTGTGGAAAAACTAAGCACTCAAGTGACTTGAAGAAGACCTCTGTTTTCGTAATTTGTACGCAAAAATAATCTTCCAAAACCTGTCGAAAATAACAGTCCAAAACTAGAAGCTAGAAGAACCATGATCAATTTAAACCGAATATTAGTTTGCCCAGTGAAAACTTGTTGACAGAATCACTAGCCACTCCTGACATAGCTCCTGGCTGCTACAGAATGTATAACGATGGAAAGAAAAGACTGCTCAGGTCCTGACTTGTCTTATATGTGACAAACCGACAAAAGACAACCCCTCGTTTGATTGTCATCAATGCACAGGCCGCATGCATGTGGCCTGCAGTGGCATTGATGCAGGCATAGTCCTTGCTCTGCAGAAGCCCTCGGGACAATTCTCTCTGTTTACCTGTGAAAAATACTTACTCGAGGGTAATAAGATCGCATCAATATGTCCCAGTACTGATTTATCTGTTCAATGATGTAGCTTTGTTACCAATCAAACCACTCAAACTGAGCTAGAGCATCCTTAGTCCCTTCATACAGATGAAGAGGCTCATATCCCTGAGCTGCGTATTTGCAGATTTCACATAAGTGGTGACTGCAGAAAGGCAGAGAATTGCACGTTTCTCCATGTTTGCGTGGATTCTTTTAAATGCAGCTGCCCTGACGAGTGTTGTCTTCTGCCACACAGATATCTGTGTAAAAAGTTTGGTCATGGCCTTTGTTTCATGAGCAGTTGTCCTAATTTGCACTTTACTTTACGCAGAAGGAAAGAGCTATGTTCCAAGAGTGAATTGCGAAGTCCAAAAACGGGGAGTGAAAAAATGCACCTCTGTTTATGCAAGGTTACCAAAGACAGTTATATATAGCCCTGCTAATGAGCTTAAATCTCATGCCTCGTGTCTCAAAGTAGCCGGTGCACATCCCTCCCCCATCATACCAACCCCTCTTCATGAAACCCTGGAGAAACTGGCAAGAACCAACATTAGCCAGCATTACGCCAATCTGTCCGGTCCAAACAGCGAACAGGTTTGGAGTTTCAAAGAGATCAAAGATTCGCCCACCTTTCAAACCATGTTTTCCGAGTTTTTGAACTTGGAACCGATTCAGTGAACTGACATCCAAATTCGAGACCGCAGTGTAAAGTCCTTCATTCATCGCTACCCATTTCCAAAAATACTACAGTTAAATGTCCGATCACTTATGGAAAAAATTACAGAGGTCAAACTATGCTTGAAAAATGAACTTGTTGATTTCGCTTGCATCTGTGAATCGAGGTCTGCGACTTATGAGTTTGTTGCATTTGATGAAAATGATAAAAAAAAATTTCTGTGGAACCTAATGAAAAACCATGGATTACCTAAAATATTCGGGATTTGATAAAATTGAGGAATGAATTGCATTTAACTGGACCCGAGGAAAAATTCAAAAGATTAAATATACAATTGTTTATAAAATAAGATGTTTGCGTAAGCAGTATGTTTCCAAAATAATAACTAAATATCTAAATCCAACCCAAGGAAATATCGAAATCAAGGATTTAGATCAAAGTCGAAGTGACCACAAAGTGACCAAAGTTGAAGTGACCGATGATGATAGTAAATTGCTCCTATCTAGTGAAGTTAATATTTGTTTTTTTTGGCGTCAACTTGCAGAATTCATCCGCAACTAATAGTCTCACCACCTAATGACTCAGTTTCAAATATCTCTATCCTAGATATTAGTTCAGTTACTAAAAATTGAAGGCGCTTGATTCTCGTAAATCTAGTTACTCAAACGTGCCGATTAAATTAATTATTGAACATGCTGATCTTTTGTCTACTCCTTTAACAACAATTTTTAGCCAGATGGTGTTTTCCCCTAGTATTTTTAAACAGAACTATTAGATGGCGTATGTTACCCCAATTTCCAAGTGTAAGGCCCCCTAGGATATTACTGATATGAGGCCAATTTTAAAAACACCGGCTCTTTCGAAAGTGTTGAGAAAGTCTTATTTTTGAATGTTTATTTGAGGACATCAAAGATAACAGATTCCCAACGATTTGGATTTAGACCCGGGTAAATTATTGTTCATTATTTGGTTGCATTATTGGATACCATCCTTAAACATTTAGAAAAAGATGGGACTTATGTTGATGCATTTTTGTGGACATAGTTAAGGCTTTTGACAGTGTTGAGCATAATGTAGTAGTGGAAGAAGCTAAGGTTATGGGTGCCCATCCTTTCGTTGCACGTATGCTTGCTTGTTTTCTTTTTGAAAGATCTCAGTGTGTCCAACTCCCCGATCATGAACCATTTGGCTTATATTTTTCGCAGTTCGCCGCAAGGGACTAAATTAGGCCCACTTTCATTCCTAATTGTTTTTAACCGTGTTTTAACAACAATTCCTGAGCATTTTAAATTTGCTGATGACTTAACTATTTTACCACTGCGACTAAGCCCTCCGACTACCGAGCTGTCTGACTCAACAAGAGTTTTCGATGATCTAAAAGCTAAATAAAGAAACTAAGAGCTATACCATGACCTTTCCCTTCCTAAAGGTCGACAGCCACTTTTCTCGTCCCTACTGCCGACAAAGAAAACCTTTAAAATACTTAGAATACTTTTGGACACAGACTTAAGATGAAAATCGTACATTGTCAGTCTGACTAAAAAAGGCGCTTCACTTTTACATTCATTTTCCAACCTGAAGAGATTTAGTCTGCCAACTGAGGTTTTAAAGTCTGTATAATGCAGCTACGTTGGACTTCTTTTGACTAAGCATGTACAGCTTAGCATCTGGGTTTGGGGAAAGATCAATCAGATAGACTTGAGATGATACAAAAAAGAGCTGTAAAATTATACTTGGACACTACTACTCAACATATGATGGCGCACTGAAACAACTCAACTTGAATTCACTTGATAGTCATAAATATCAGTTGACATATCGATTTGGACTAAATTGTTTGAACTCTCCAACTCATCATGGTTTATTACCCGAGCTTGAGAGCCTACTGAAGAACCAGTCACTGGACTCCGACAAATAAAAAAGAAATATCGTAAATCGTGTGTCCATTATTTTACTCGGCATTCTATTAATATCACCTTAACAAGTATTTACTATTTAATGTTTGATGCAGTTTACTTCAGGGAATTGCCTGTGAGTGTTTTTTAACGTATTTTTATGTTGGGCATGATTTACTTTAATGTGTATGACGTACCTTTCATAAAGTATTTTATATCCATTTATATTTGTAATTGATGTAATCTGCATAATGCATGGTCACTAATATAATCATGAACCATGTGACTTGACTCTTGACATATTTAAACTTTATTTATAACTCATTTTAATCTCTTGACCTTGAAGCAGCACTTGCTGCTTCGAATTTTTCCGTTGCTGTTTATTGTTTTTTGCCTTTTTTGTCTTTTTTTTTTCGTCCTTTGTTTTTCCGTTTTGCTTCTCTTTTTTTTAAACACGGACATATTCATGTTCGCTCCAGCTATTGTAGCGAATAAATATATTCTTTTACATTCTATTCTGAAACTTACCGACGAATTAAGAAAAACCTATTTGAAATCATTAGTAATTTTAGGATTTGATCTTAATAGTTAACACATGAATGAGCTATAATATAAATAACTGTTTACCAGTAAGGACTTCACCCTTTCCTAATGGATTTTTGATAAGTGAGCTGGCCACATCTGGGCTTTCTGTACGGACAATTGCTTCCACTGCACCTTGCATGGCTTCAACATATTTTATGCCACCAATAGCTTTTAATTGGTCCTGAAAAATAAAATAATCTCATAATCAAATAAATTAATAATCTAATTATACTTATTATCTACATTCACACATACTTATTATAAATAAAACGATAATACATGTATATATTATCATAAGTATACATAATAAGTATACATAAGACGAAAACAATGCAGACGATATAATACATGACAATGGCTGAGGAGGATCTTTATCCTTTTTTCATCATTTAATAAATACATATCCATGTAAGCTTTTTGAATAGCGCCTTTCCGATCGCTTGGGCGTTCGGTCCCAGGCCAGGGAGGGAAGGAGCTTTTGTCTCTGACCGAGCTGAAATTTTAACAAAAGCTAGTCTCTACCTAAGCGACACCAATGGGCCAAAATTTCATTGGGAGGGAGGGACCCGAAATTGTTTTGGAACTGAATTATGACCATACATGAGAGAGTAAACGATTGGAGGAATGCTCCAACCCCAAAGGCCTGCGTGGTGCAACTTTTTCGGGTATTTCTATATATGAGGTGTATATTAAGGACTAAGATTTCAGCCCTTTAATAGCTCAATTGATTAACTAATTTTTAGAGGAGGGTGTAGTCTAAACCTTTGATTCTCAACAATAGGTTGAGGCAATAAGGGAAAGGCATCTGAATGCAAAATAGCATCTCACAGAAGAAGTTCAAGGGTCAATTAGTTGATAGAGAGGGTATGGACTCTTGAATTCGTATATTCATCTTCAGAGAACATTGGGTGCACGAAGACAACATCGCAAGGGTACTTAAGGCAGAAAAAGATCTACAGAGGACTCTAGAGGAAATCAACGTGCGATTCAGATTTTATCTGTTAACAGCAGATATTTATTTGTAATAAATTCTTATGGTCTTGTGGAGTGAAAATTAATTATTTGCACAAACTGTTTTTTTTTTTTATATATTCCTGTTTTTTTTTTATATATTAAACTGTTTTTTTTATTATATATTTTTATATATTATATATTTATATATTTTTTTTTTATATATTTTTTATATATTTTTTTATATATACATACTAGGTAAACTAATTGAGTTAACTAGGTAAACAATGTAGTTACACATACATTGTTTTTTTTTTTCAATTTCTATTTGGTAACAAGATTTTAAGGTTATATTCTTATACACGTTTAATCATTCAACCCCTTTTTTTTATTCAGTTTACTGCAAAATAAAAGCAGTGTTTTTTTTTTGCTACACTAATCAGGAAAGTTATGCTTTCCAGAGCTCCATGATTTTTTTTTTTTTTTTGCTCATTTTCTTCTGATTTTTGACACTCGTTCTTTATTTTTAAACTTGGCGCCCGCTAAGTGTTAAAACTGCATACCTGCAGCGCATGTCTTGAATTAAAAATTGAGTTTCCTAATTTTCTTAATGCGTAAGTAGTTTAAAGAATCAAATCTCATTCTTGGTGGCCCTTGTTAATTTAAGATTTAAGAATTTTCCTCCTGCTTGATAAACATGAGGGGATAATTAAATCCACTGGAAAGAATTTTCCTCACGGAAGGACACATAGAACCAGCGGGAGGTGTACTGGAATAACAGGACCCAAGTCAGGTTGACCAGTGAATTCCTTGAAGTTCAGTGTGAGCCGGGCTTTAATGGTGTGATTGTACATGGTAAAATTCAAAATATAAAGGGAATAAACATGACTGAGTGGAGGAGAAAAAGAAAGAACGGAGTCGCCACCTTTATAGATTTTGGATCATGGATTTCTTCCTTCAAAGAAATCTTGACAATCAAGCCGCTTTGGAAGTTTAGTTCCGTTTTAGGCTGTAAAGCTTTTTCCTCCTCGGCTATTTTCCTCCTTCGGTTAATTTTCATCTGCTGCCTCCAAATTTCTTGCCTTCGTGCCTTTCCTTCTTTCCTCCAGTTATTCAGGTACTTGTTTCTCTCCTTTTTCCAATCGTTCCTGGCAAAAATAACTTTATTAAAGAAATCGTTAGCTCTAGGCAAAACTCCATTCAGTACAAAACAAGTGTTACAGATCTTTTTAGAATAAAAGAAACACATATACCAGATTTTCTCCCCGTCCAGACATATGTCCCGTCGTAACTGGTGCAGTAGCAAATAGCAGTAAAGGAGTTTTAATTTCTTTTAAATGGCGTGAATAAGGCAAATATCGCTAACAGCTCTAAAGTAGAATATCATTCTATTTTTCTTGTTCATCTTAGCATGGAAGCAATACCCGATCGCAGATTGAAATGATTGCTTCTTCTGAAAGAGAGGAAGAAGTGCTCTCTTCCAATTGTCTTCTATCTAATAATAACGACAGTGGATGATCTATAAGCTATTCTCCGTATCTACTAATAAGGAGGCTAATAAAGGAGAGAAAGGCGTGGTATCCGTCGCTCAACTGGCCTAATTATTGATTTTAAGACCATTGACGATGACGACCATCAACATGCTCAGCTTCCTAAATAAAAGTTATTTAGACTGGAGTAACCAACTGGAGTAAAAAAAAAAAAAAAAAAAAATCAAATCCACTTAAAAAAAGGCATATTTTTGTAGAAAATATTAGGATTAAAAATACAAAAAATACAAGGCTACAGAAAATAAAATGTAATGATTTTAAGCGTCATATCGAAACGATAGTGGACTTGAAACAGATTTTAAGTCCATGCCATGTTTTTTTTTTTTTTAAGAAAATCAAAAAAAAAAATTTTTTTTTAAAATCATGCCATATTTTTTGTTAATAAATGACAAAAAGAATTTTCTCCCGTGAAAACCAACCGCAATATTAAAACTCGAAATCAACAGAAATTACTGTAAATACATAAGGGACTCTTTCTGCTAGAGTTTATTTATGCTTTAACCAACAGGCGTGGCTTGGGTTTTCAGCAATCAAGGACAATGTCAGTTTTTGCACCCACCCCCCCCCCCACTGCTACCAAAAATTAGATCATAGAATTGACGAAAAAACTAAGTTTGGCACCACATCAGAGGTCCCCTTTGCCTCCCCCTCCCCATCTACGCTACTGCTTTAAAGATGACATGTATATCTGTCACAGTGTTCTAAAAGCAGTTGGATATTTTATTAAGCTCAATAACGCTATACAAAAGAGGATCAAGTAAACTACAGACACACACGCACAGAAAAAAAGTACAAGCAAAAATTTAAGGAATAAATTTTTCTGGCAATTTCAGGGATCCATCGATTTCAAAATAGCCAGAAATTCAATTCTAACATCGCTAAATAGAATCACTCATTTAGGAGAAAGCCACTGGGACTCGCATAAAATAAAAAATATCCCACATACCCCATTCTCACAATGCGGACAAAATCTGTATTTGTCTGACACTGGCCCACTCCCTTTCAGAACCTATCTAGTAGCCTGTATCAGAAAGGAGGAACATTCCACCTGATCACGAACCAAACCTGTAACTCAATCGGAACAGTCTTAAATTGAAATGATATTCTAGCTCATAGACAATAGCAATTACAAAAAAAATACTCATTGCAATTATCAGTTGCCGAAGTTTAGCAAAAGTCACATCTCTGTTGTGTTCCATAATTTATTGTGCGATCTAAATTAAAAAAAATAGGCAAATTAAATTAATTAATGCAAATTAAATTAATGCAAATTAAATTAAATTAATGCTAACAATAGGCAAATTAAAAACGAATATAAAGTCAACGAACATTTTTTTCATGTAAAAGTAAATTGTAACATTAAAAAAAAAAGAATTACCGCAAAGATGAACGGATTTCTTTTCACTGAAGTTTAAATTACGCTTTAACAAAGGCAATGCCCATTTATACCCCATGCCAAATTACAAAGCAATACCCAGCATAACCAAACATTATACCCAATTCCCTATTAAAAAGCGATACCCATTTATCACAGAGCTGCAAAACTGAATAGCCTCGTTGTTACACCTAAAAGGTTGTATCTGACGTTTTCGAGCTTCTGGAATAATTGCCAGATACTGTTTCCGGATCTTTCCTTTGAGAACAGCTTAGCAAACGGGTTTGGCAATAACCTCAAAAGTATTAAAATGTTCAACACAATAGCGAGTATACGCTCATTTAGACTTCAAATTAAAAATCTGCATTGCTTGTTGCAAGCTTGGCAGGCTAGGGCACGTTTTACGAATGAATGATGACAGATTGCCGAAGATTGTCCTTTTCGGCCAACCGTCAAGGTCTAAACCGAAGCAGGTCGTCCGCGGTTGGGGTGGGAGGATGTCGTGAAGAAAGATTTAAGGTAAATGAGAACTTCCTGGGAGGGTGTAAAGCTTTGAATAGATTAGTATGGAACAGGAGCGTGCTTAACTGTGTTAACCTCAGACGCTGCAGTGGTGCTGCAGTGAGTTGTTAGTAGTAGTATTAGTAGTTGTTGCACTCTAAAAGGCGTTCAATATTCCACATATTTTACTACAGCATAAAGAGCCAGAGTTGAGGGGAGAGGAACAGCCACTAATATTCAAGATAACTCTTGTTTGCTTTAAAACTGCTCTTTACTTTCATGTGAAAATAAAATAATCTTCTTCATAGAATTTACATCAGTTTAAAATTTGTAGTTTTCTAATTCCTAATTATATCCGATTTTAACGAGTAGATTATACATTACGCGTTTTTGTGGGAAACGACAGAAGTATGGGGTATATTGGGCCATTAGCACAGAACCATTTGTTTGAATAATCCTTCCCTTTGTTTTCTAGATCAATGACCCACTATGACCCGTTCCCAACTGATGAGCTATCTAAATAATTTGCCTCGATAGTATTTTGGGCCAAAACTATTGTTTTGCAAAATATAAGCCGTAAATGTCCCATAAGTCCCATAAGCCGTAAAATGTTGCAGCACGATCTATTATGTTACACCACGAAACTACTTTCTACCAATATTATACGGTAACTGGTCTGACGTGACCACTCCTGGATAAAAATCCGAATAAACATCCCTTCGTGACTCTTCTTATGAGAAAAAAAAATATGGAATCTCGTATTTTGTAGATATAGTGATGCGGTTTCTGCAATGAGGTTCTCAGACATGTCGAATTTCACGAACAAATTTTTAGTAACACTAAACTAATTTTGGGGAGTGTTTCCTTTTCATAAGAATATTGAAAATGTTCTTATGCATATAAATTCTGATAGGTAGATGCCAACTTAAATGTTTTATATATTTGAAATCAAAACATATATATATATGTAATATATAATAAATATAATCTTATTATAAGATATAAATAATACTTGTGATACTTTCAAATGTTTGTTTTGTAGAGTTTTAGTAGCCTACTTACAAAACGAAAAAAAAAAGAAAAATGAATTGAACTATAAATTCTGATTGGAAGATGTCAACTTAAAATGTTTTATATATTTGAAATCAATATCTATATATATAATACATACTACTACTACTACTACTAACAACTCACCGTAGCACCAAGCCGCCTGATGCCAACACAGCTACGCACGCTCCTCCTCCACCCCAATCTATTCAAAGCCTCCCTTTTTACACCCGCCCACGAAGTTCCCATTTCCTTTAAATCTATCTTTATGACGTCCTCCCACCCTAGACGGGGACGACCTGCTTTCCGTTTAGCCCTAGATGGTTGGCCGAAAAGAACAATCTTCGGCAATCTGTCATCCTTCATCCACACAACGTGCCCTAACCACCTCAACTTTTCTTTCATTATAGCCCTAGAGAGCGGTATTGAACCACATTTTTCGTATAGCCTATTGTTTGAAATGCGGATCAGTCAGCCGGGTACCCAGAACAATCCTTAAGCAATTTCTCTGGAAAACATCTAGCAAATGTTCATCCGCTTTTCGGAGCGTCCATGCTTCAGAGCCATATTTGACCACTGTCATCACTGTAGCTTCTAATATTCTAATCTTGGTTTGCAGACTTATCTTCCTATTCTTCCAGACTTTTTTTAACTGTGAAAAAACACCCTGAGCCTTGGCTATTCTATTTTTAGCCTATTGTTTTGAAATGCGGTCAGTCAGCCGGGTACCCAGAACAATCAATCCTTAAGCAATTTCTCTGGAAAACATCTAGCAAATCTTCATCCGCTTTTCGGAGCGTCCATGCTTCAGAGCCATATTTGACCACTGTCATCACTGTAGCTTCTAATATCCTAATCTTGGTTTGCAGACTTATCTTCCTATTCTTCCAGACTTTTTTTAACTGTGAAAAAACACACTGAGCCTTGGCTATTCTATTTTTAACATCTTCACTGCTCCCACCATCTTTACTAATAATAATACCAAGGTAAGTGAAGCTGCCCACCGGATCAATCTTTTCATTACCCAACATCACCTTTTCATCTTCACTTATTCCTAGCCTTAGTGACTTAGTCTTCCTAACATTAATTTTCAAATCAATTCTAGCACCCTGAACTCGCAAAACCTCTAAAACTTCATTCATTTTGCTCACACTTTCATCTAGGATGCTTAATGAGAAAAAAAGAAAATGAATTGAACAGACCTTTTACAATTCATTTACAAATCAACGACTCCAATCTTTACAAACGCTGACTTCCAATTTAAAAAAAAAATAACCACCGATTTCAAAGTTATACCTACTAAGAATCCTAAACTGAGTGGTGACATCCTCTTTTGTGACTTCCTGAGGATGGGCCTCTTCAGCGCTCTCAAAGGGCTGATATTCAGGTTCCGCTGTTTCAGTTTCAGCCTCAGCATCTTCAAATCCTTCAAACGTTTTAACTGATAACAGCTCCGCTGGGTCACGGTTTTCAATATATCTCCCAGATTCTTGATAGGATGACATGCAGATTTCTGCTTCTTCTTCTGTATTGAACTCAACAAAAGCATATCCTTTAATTGTCCCTACTTTTGATTTAGGAAGGGAGACATAAACTACCTTTCCGCAAGGTCGGAACCATTTACGAACTTTCTCTTGCGTTGCATACGAGGGAATATTTTCCTAAACGAAGAAGTATTTTGTTATTTATAAGTAACAAGCAAATAACACTTGAAACGAGAAAAAAAAATTGAATTTTACAGAAGGTCTCAATCCCTGCCACACAAAATGTAAAAGAATGTCATTCAAAACTGACTTAGAACTAATTTATAACTCGAATCTATTGTGTGTTTATGCTATATTCGTTTGCTTTTTAAATGTGGCATTTTATAAAGAATAGAGTAGTTTTATCTATAAAAGCAATTATACTTTAGAAAAAAATTCCAACTAAATGGCGCTAGTACTTACAACGAAAACAAGAAAAATACGAGACTATTCCTTTTTACAAAAGGAATGAACGAATTGGAGAAACGGTTTGTTCTTGGAGCAGGCACGTAAAGACTAAATTCCATCAATTTTCGGTGAGTAGTCAATGGATCGACCGCTCCTCTCTCTCGGTAATATTTGCTGGTTTCATGTTTTCTCACGCTTTACTTATAAAAACTAGTTTGTTTTAATTTTTTTTTCATCTTTCATAATTTTAATACATAATTTCCTAACATATTTATGTTAGAAAAAAGACTACAAGCACCTCTCGCTATAGATATATCATGCAATATTAATCTTTAAACACATACTTTATTACGTAATTTTTTAAAATAATATTTAACTGGCGCTTAGTTGAACAGATTTTATTGTACCCATACGACATAGGTTTCTCCTATCTTTTTCGGTGATCTACGTGAATAATACTAAGAAAAAAGAGAATTTAGAATCCCCAGGGCCACTACTGACGCAAAGGCCGTCAAATCGACATTTCAGTCGCTGGTTCTTTTTTACAGGGACAGGTGAAAAGCATGTTGCCCTGTTGGAATCAAACCCGTGTCAAACAAAATTGATAATGTTGGATTTTTTTTGCTCAAGTACAACAAGTTTTTGGACAGATTTTAATTCAAACATCCATTTATGATGGTAGAAGACCGTTTGAACTTATTGCTAGTAGATTAACATTCCCTGATCCGTCTAAATCTAAAGGTGATCAAAAACACTACCATAAATGTGTTTCTCTCAAGCACGAGGATATTTCCAGTTAGCGAAAAAAGGAAGGATAAATATGTAGACATTTCGGTTGAGACCTACGTTCGACCGTCCTCAGTACATAAAAGCAAACAAAGAGTAAAAAATATATAGTTATATGTCCTAAGGACAAAATAAAAACAACACACCTAAATGAAAACACTAAATTAAAATAGGCCTTCTCTAAGCTACAGTGAAAGAGTAACTAAATAAAAGCATCAAACATTGAATGGATATTCAAACCCTGGAAATATTTTTTTTGTAAAGCTTTTTTGAACGGTAATCACTTGCTAGGTATGGTATTAAAGCCACAATACACAAGGCTGATTCATTTTGCTTGGTCACAGCGTCATCTATCTTTATTAAACTCAAAGCCCACCTAATCAAAAGCCCAGATGGCTTGACACCAAAGTTTAGGTATAGGTGTTCAGCAATTCTCTTAAACAATAACCGGAAAGTAATTCTTTTATTCTGTTTTGTGTCATTAACCATGCTTTTGTGTTTTTTTTTTTTGTGTGTTGTAAGAAACAGCGCAATTTAGTTGAGGTTTTTGCCAATGCTATGAAAATTGCTTTAAATACATGAACCAGAATAAATAAATCATCACCGGAAAGTAATTCTTTTATTCTGTTTTGTGTCATTAATAATGCTAAGTGTTTTGTTTTTTCCGGGTTTTTTTCATGTGTTCTTCAATCATGCTTAGTTTTTTTCTGTGTTGCAAGAAACAACGTAACTTCGTTGAGGCTTTTGCCAATACTTTAAAAACTGCTTTAAATAAATGAATCTTGAATTACCCGACATTGGCTGTGAAATTTGTGATTAGAATAGTATAGGGGATCGGACTTTATAAGTTCATTCTGAATAGGGCTTAGGTAAGTTTCGCCAGTATCTCTATTAAAAGCCTCTTTTAATTTTTAAATTCATTTCTTTTTTAAGTTTTGTTTCGTTTTCATTTTGACTTTGAGACTAATTTCGATTTCAGGTGTTTACACTTTTATATTATTGAGGTTTAAGTTTTTCCCGTTTTCAAAGACGAGGACGGTTTGTTGTGATACAGAAATAGCTGCAAAATTTTGCAGCTATTTTCCTAACTTAAATAACAACACAGCCATTTTCATGCCTTTACATAAGGAGAAGAAGCATTTAAAAGAAATCATAACATTTTGTCTTTTTTTTAGAGGGACTTTTTTGAAAATAAAAAATAATAATAGAAAAAATGATAAGCCTTATGGCTTTTACGGCCTTCTCCAAACTATAGTTACCAGCAATTAATAATAGATTCTCGAAAAAACAGAAAGAAAAAACAAGCAAAAATCCCCACTTGAGACCCTGTTTTATATAGCAATATTATTCCACACTTTTCCCAATTGAAAAAAATAATAACAATAAAAAGATAAATCATAAACACCTAAACAGGGGCTATTAAGGGGATTCAAAACCTTAAATATAGTGTGTGTGGCCAAATTATTTAGTTGATTGGATGGTCTTGCCGTAACTTGTAGAGCTTGGAAAAGAGATCTGAATAAACGACAGAAAACTAAAGGTCTACACCTTCTTTCCTAAAAAACCTAAAAAGCCATTTAGTTGCCCTCCAATCACTTCCGACTATTAAAAAGGGCACTAGCCCTTTCAATTTCCAATCGAATGAGCCCTTTTTGAAGTTTCTACGACAACGCTTTCTATAAAAAACCTTATTTTGCCCCAGGGCATAACTTACAACCCTTGACCTGAAGGCTGTGAGGGGGTTGTCAGAAATCCTAAAATCCTAACTTCCACTTAGCTTATTTCGTTTAAAGCTGGAGGTAGGGATATTCAGTTTTATCATTCGAAAGTTTTTTTTTTTTTTTTTTTTTTTTTTTTTTTTTTTTTTTTTTTTTTGGTTAAACAGAGCAGAATTCGGTTTTTGAAGTTCATGAAAGGGCAGTCCCTAAAAATTTTCTGAAACACTTGTTAGGAAAATCTAAAAATAAGCTCAAAGGAAATTTCATTTACTCAATTTGGCAGCTTTGGGAGTTTTTTGTGGCACTACTCGCTTTGATTGAAAACATTGCCAACACAGGGGAAATAAAGTTTCATTGCCTTTCCAATCGAATTTCATAATCAAAGCACAAATTCTCAATAGGTTTCAATTATAGCTATTCCTTTGGGAGAATTCGCTGATGTACCCTTGTCTTGAGACAGTCAGCCGACATTATGGGTCCCAAATGATGTTTAAGGTATTGAACCCTCTTAAACGATCAACGGAAATTTGGCTTATCTCTCTGGAAGAATAACATAAAGGAGGGACTCCATTATAGAAGGAAGAGGTTAAATAGAAATTAACACAATCATATTCGTTCGTTAAATAAAAAAAGGTACAATAAGACCAAATTCGTATCGCTTCTTTTCTTCCAAAAAAACGCTCAAGTAATTTGAATCAAATGTGTTCGGGCTAGGTTAGCTTGTCAAAAAGACAAAATATTAAGGCTTTTCAAATAATAATAATAATAATAATAATAATAATAATAGTGAGAAAAATTTGCCAACGGGTCCCAAAATCGCAAGGTTTTTCTAAAGTAAAGTAAATAAAGGATAAGAAAAAATGACTTTATTTCACGAAAAATGAAATAATAATTTGAGAAATGACAAGTAAAGATAAATAGAGAAAAAATGATATATTTAAAGAAAAAAAGACTATCAACTTAATAATTGTCCACAAAAAAAAATGTCAAAGCTCAAGAATGTCAAATGATGTTTACATCTGATTTGATACTTTTCAGCACGGTTTCTTACCCAGGGCGTCGGAGAAAGTCCCCGGACCACTGAGAAATAGTTAGCTACAATACAACCACACTAACTGCGACAAAAAAAAAAACAAACAACTAAGAAATTCACTGCACGTCTGGTATGTATGCTGAAGAAAGATTGCAAAACCAGGCATTTTACCCAGGGCTTTGGTCGAAACCCAGTGGATGACGAAATGACTAAATATGCTTTTTGCACTACGAGGCGACTTGACTTTTGTATGCTAAAATAGGCTTTATAGTAAATATGATAACTTGATTTCACCATGTAATGATTTTTGATCAATATCCAATGTATTTTATCAAGTGACAGATTTTTATCATCTTATTGTAACATTTATGAGACTCCTTGTAACATATCATTTATTTCAGGACTATGCATATGCTGATAGTTTTACCTTTTTTTGAGTTTGTAAAAATCTGTGTAATTTAGCAAGCGCTACGAAACAGATTTATGAATAAACCTGTACCATGCAATGGTGAAAGGGTTGAGAAACACTTCCTCAGCACCCTAATAGAAAAAAAATGGCTCCATATCCAACAATAAAAGAAATATCAACTGCGACATTCAAGGTTTAAAGAATATTGCAGTTTGAAGTAATGAAATTGCATGGAAAATAACCTGCTTTGAGCAATAATTTATAAAATCAACATTAGGTATTTCATGGATATTAAAAATTGATACAGAAAGTCAATTGTCATACACACCAGAGGTCCTTCTTTTTCGGGTTGCTGATAACTAAAAAATCGGATAGTTCTGCAACTCCCTTAATACATCAGATTTTTTTCAAAATTATTAACCCTCTTGAAAAATCGGAAAATTTACCTTTTTAAAAGCGATTATTCATTTAACGGCGAAAAAGAAAAAAACGGATACGGTTTCCATTGGTACGTAAAATATTTATATTTAATATTATCATGGAGTAATGTACAACGTAAAATATTTAATATTGTCATGGAGTAATGTACAACGTAAAATATTTAATTTCAACTATCTCAGTGATATCCATATTGAGACTGGACAGAAACCATTGCCTTGGCTGCAGCGGCTAGTAGAGGTGCAAATGGTGGTTCGACACGTAGTTGAAGTGAAATCTAATGCGGTTAGTTAAGTTTAAATATAAACTTAATGAACACTGATTAATAATTAACCAATTAAATATATTAACAAGAGGGATAGGCTTGTTGGTCGCAAAACAACTTATCACATTTCGAAATAAAACCCTGGCAAACCTCATTTCTTATTCAACGCTAATCTTCGAGTGATTTTTACTATTTATTGAAAGCCGGAAAGCCAGATTCACACGAGTAGGACGTTGCAAATACAATTAATATTCCTACAGCTTCCACGCTAAGCGGTAGATATTCTTCTTTGACTGAAACCTGAAAATCAGACAGTTCTTTGCACCCCCTCAATAAGAGATTCTTCTACATAAGAAGCATATCCAGATAGACCCTTGGCTCTAAATGGGTCTTGAATCCGTTAAATGTTTCAATATTTTCTGCTTGATAAAGTTCTTCAAAATATATTTGCACATTAGGGGATGAGGGGGGGGGGGGGGGTAAAGTATACCGGGTCTGTTTCTCTGACGCTCAATCCTAATGAAATATAAAAAAGTATGATGAAAATATAATACTTGATAACCAAATTATGGATACTACAGAGGCACTTTACCCCCCACCCCACCCTAATGTGCAAATATATAGCTCAAATTTGTTTGTCAAAAGAAAAAACATCGAAACAAACCGGTTATACTTAGGTTCTACTTAGATGAAGAATATTAGGTAGGGAGTATTTCATACAAGCACCGATATTAATCACATTAGAGGTTACAAACTGGTGCGACAAAGAAAAATAATCATGCATATCATTGTCATAATTTTTACTTTCATAAGCTGTAGCATTTCTCTAGAAACTGAAATCATTTTCGGAAAATTCTGAGAATTGGGAATTTCAACAAACTCGCCAAAATATTTAATTAAATATTTCACGGCCGCTCAAGATACCGCGGCTCACAGTTTGAGAACCATTGATATATGTTAGTTCTTGACCCTTTATTTCAAGAAACGTATTTTGATTAAGGAAGGTCAATCTCTCTAACAACAACATCCACGAGAAGGGGGGGGGGTCACATTTACTAAAAATGACTGCTCTACCGCGTATAAATCATAGT
Source organism: Artemia sinica (assembly GCA_027921565.1). Lineage (NCBI taxonomy): Eukaryota > Metazoa > Arthropoda > Branchiopoda > Anostraca > Artemiidae > Artemia > Artemia sinica. The sequence continues at coordinate 18,193,776 of CM051270.1, read as the reverse complement.
TATAAATCAGAAATAATGTAAATATAAATTCACTGTGTACCACATAAATGGTGCATCTATCCTGGTTTGTTCTAGGTTGAAAAGGAAATTTTCTGGAGACTTTTCCATCCACAAATTGCAAATATTTAGATGTCTTCAGCGCTTCTTCAATTTCAGCAACTGTTGTAATGCGTTCTTTTACTCTATTGCATTTCAAGAAGAAATCTACGGGAATACCTGGAAATTTAAATGCAAAGTATTAAACAAGAGCAGCAACTTATTAGAAGACTACTGCCCAGCATTGCCAGGGGATCCTTACAACAGTTTATTATATGCTTTTGGTATTACATCTCTAGTGTGCTAGCGCTTCCTGATAGACTAAATCCTTTGTAAGTCCTGATGTTTTCAAGCATGGCCATACCCAGGGGGGAGGGGTCATCTGGTTTGACCCCCTCCTGCCCGCGAAATTTTGTCCGACTCGTACAAAAGTAAAAAAAATACATGTAATACATCTAAAATATATGCAATATATGCCCACGGGAATATTTTTTTTGTAAGGCTCTTCCCCCCGAACAAAATCCTGGACACAACTATATTTGCGAGCAAATAAAAGGATTTTGCCACATTCCAACTAGGAGTTGAAATAAGTTCTATTTAAAGAAAAGTATCAAAACTATCAAATAAATTTCAAATATCCAAAACTATCCGGTGTTGATCCGTGCATTATGGAGTTACAGTTATAAGGTTAATCTTAATAAATATAAAATTCGTATCTATACATGCACTCTGTACACAGCTGAGGACAAACAAGAAATTCTGTTTGAGCATTGGGGCAATAAAGGGTATACTATACTGTGGAATGTAAAAAAAAAAATAATTAAAAAACATAGTTTATTAACAACAAAATTCAGATCTTGATAGCCAATGACAACTAACAAGATAAAAACAAATTGTAATTTCTATTATAAAATTATAAAAAAACAAATAAAAACAAATTATATAAATTCTGGTACCCCATCCCTAGCTTATTGTTGATTTTTCATACCATTCTACCAACATTAAATATAAATCTCTAAGTTCCGCTAGCCCTTCCCCCCAAGCCAATTCCCCCACCCCTTCCCAACCATAAGAAACTTGAGGCTGTTCTCTACCAACAATTGAAAAAGAATCAATTTGTTCTTCCCTCCCCTAGCAAAACGATTCTCCATTCTTATCTTAACCAATTCATCAGCTCCCGCTCCTTATGCTCTCCCCCCTTCTACACTTTTTGTCAGAGAGGGTTTTCATTTGTTATAGGAAGTTTTAAGAAAGTCTGATATATTACTGCCACCCTTCAAATACCTCTTCCTTGATCTCCTACTGCCAGAGAAAGCCGCATGAGTCCTAGCAGTTAGAATCCTCGCATAATTGGCCCATTCGTTTAGGAGCGCATAAGAAAATAGACAAACAAACGCAGTGGCATAGCTAGGGAGCATAGAAAGAAATAACTCTTTAGGATGGTTCTTGGTTAAGGTACCTATGCAAAAAGTGATTTCCTTGTTATTCAAGGTGTGGATGGGGGCTGTAAATTTCCTGTATGGAATTCCAATGGTGCACTTTTTAACCCACCGTCATTTTTGAGAGGTTCCCAGTTAGTTTTCGAGATTCCCATAAATGTTGTTTTCAAAATAATAACTTTGTTTTCAAATTTTGATTAAATTTTAATTTTTGTCTGTATTAGGTTTTATCTATCCTCACAGTAAAATCAGTTATTGCAAGTTTAATGTAATTTGTTTTAATCCTGTCCGTTTTAAGCTTGGCTTATTATGTGAATTTATCTCTGTTCGTTTTAGATTTAACATTTAATTTTCTTCAAAAAATGCGTTTTACTTTTCTTAAAAGGATTTTTTTTTGGAAAACATTCTTCTGAATCAGTTTCTTTTAGGCTTTAAATTAGCATAGTTTTATTATGGGTGAAATCTAGAGATATTTGTAATTTTCTTCGGCATTTTGCTTAAAAACTAAAATCTTGGATTATAAGTTAAATTTTGTGCAAAATTTGAATTTTCAGACAAAATGATCAATCGAGCCCTAGTTTTGTGCAGTAATTTTGAACAATATTTTAAACCATCAAAAACAAGAAGAACAATAGGGAATTCTTTTTGTAAGACAGTGGAATTCTAATTTGAATGAATATTTCTTCCCTATGTCCAAGGGTCGTCCTCAGCAAAATACAAATATGTAAAAGAAAAGAGACTTACAACAACATACGACCATTAAAACTAAAATGAAAATTTTTGAAACAGTTCCAGCATCCTTACTTCAGCAAAGTTGAACCAGGACTGATAAAGAAAGTGAGGTGAAACAAGGCAATTCATTGAAATGAAAGAAGAATAATTAAAACACGTTTTCATTGCTAATCTTGCCTTTTTGGCAGCCCAACCTCAAAGATCTTTTTGTAACTGGTTCTGTGTTAATGACAACTGTTTTTTTTTATTTTTATTTTTGCAAGATCGTTTTTAATTAAATTCGTGTATAGGGCATTTAGTGAATATTCCCAAGTCCCTATTTAAGGAAATATTATTATTAAGCTTAAGTCTGATTTCAATTGCTTCTCGAACTACCTGCTTTATGCCTAGGTCATTGCTAATAAGGGCGGTGTCTTCAAAAAGTATTTTGTGGCTAGGATTGTCAAATACATGGCTACTTAAAGCAGAATCACAAGAAAAATTAGCAATATTAGAATTTAGAGCTTTGGTGATATAATCTTAATGCTGTTGTAGGCGTTTCTCTAAATTCTGGTGAGTTCTACCTACATAGTATTTGCCACAGTCACATGATATTTGATAGACTCCTCTTTGGCGAGCAGCTGGGGTTTTATCTTTACCAGAATTTAGGAAATTTATGATTTTTAAATTATTGGTAAATACTACATACAGATTATTTTGTGTGCAAACTTTTTTTAAGATTCGTAGTGATTTTTGGGATGCACGGGAGGTACATTATATTTGAGGGCTTATCGGGATTCTCACAAGGTAAACTGTCTATCCGTCGGTCTGTCTATGTCTGTCCTTTATGCATTATTACACCGTTCATCCGATCACAAAGAAACTTTTTTGTTAAGTATACTCTTGCGAAAGTTCAAGTTACGAATCCCGATGGCTTATCGGGATTCTCACAAGGTATACGATAGCTATATGTCATTGATTTTACGGGAGTGTCTTTTCAGTCTACGGTTAATTGTATTATTAATAAATAAAATAGGATAACCATGTCCAAAAAGTATGTCCCTGATAAAGTTTAGTTCTGCTGTGATGTGGGAATCAGAACAAATTTTTAGGGCACGATCGACGAGAGATATTAAGATAGCTATTTTAACTTGTGAGGAGTGGTTTGATTTAAAATGCAAGTATCTATTGTTTTCTGTTGGTTTTCTGTAAATAGTAAAATTGACTTTATCTACCAGTTACTCGCAAAATAGGGGTCTATCAAATACCATGCGATTGTGGCAAATACTATGTAGGTAGAACTCACCAGAATTTAGAGAAACGCCAACAACAGCATAAAATTGATATCACCAAAGCTCTAATTCCTAATATTACTAATGTTTCTTTTGATTCTGCTTTAAGCAGCCATGTATTTGAAAATCATAGCCACAAAATAATTCTTGAAGACACCGTCCTTATTAGCAATGACCTAGGCATAAAGCAGGTTGTTCGAGAAGCAATTGAAATCAGACTTAAGATTAATAATATTATTTCCCTAAATAGGGACTTGGGGGAATATTCACTAAATGCTCTATACACACATTTAATTAAAGACGATCTTACAAAATGTTAAAAAAAAAAACAGTAGACGTTATTACAGAATCAGTTACAAAATGATTTTTGAGATTGGCTGTCAAAAAGGCAAGATTAGCAATGAAAACGTGTTTTTAATTATTCTTCTTTCATTTCACTGAATTACCGTGTTTCACTTCACTTTCTTATCAGTCCTGGTTGAACTTCGCTGAAATAAGGATGGTGGGACTGTTTTAAAAATAATTCATTTTAGTTTTAATGGTTGTATGTTGCTGTAAGTCTCTTTTCGTTTATATATTTATGTTTTGCTGAGGATGGCCCTTGGACATAGGGCCGAAATATTCATTCAAATTAGGATTCCACTGCCTGGGATTGCCACATGATCCTGGGATTGCGGGGTCATATTGGAGCAAGCTAACAAGCAAGCCTCCCAGAGGCTTGCTTGTTAGAATTTTGACTATTCCGTAAAGAAAAGCTCATTTTAAAATTTTCTTGTGATATCATAGGATGTTAAAGAGGTGTCCAGATACAAAAAAAAGAGCATGGGGGAGGAGAGTTCGTTGCTTCCAATCACTATTTTTCCTTAAAAAAAACATACAATTTCCGATAAAATGAGCCCCCCCTCTCAAATTTCAATATCCCCACGCCCCCCTCAGGTGTAGTGGTTGAGAAAAATAACAATACATAGGAGACACTTCACTTTTACTTAAGTTAATACTAGTGCACCGAATCTGACAAAGCTCTTTCTTACCTCCACTTGAGATGGCCTCAGAGTAAGTACAGTAAGTTACCCGGTCTTTAGACAAGTTTGCATCACTTAAGTAAAATTCAATTTGCTTCCTAACTTTTCGAAGTATGCGTTCATCATGTTGGATATTTTCTGCCATTTCTATAAACAGGTAAAAATTAAAAGCGATCAATTCCTTTACCAATACTAAAAACATGAATACAAATGTAACACACTGATCAAACCAAAAAAAACTAAAGCATGCAGAGAAGGCTAGAGGGAGGAGCTTTACATAACATACAACAGGAAAAGAACAGAAAAACAGAGAAATTAAATTAAAAATAATTGTTTTTTGTATCAAAGGCACAGCATTTTAGACAACAGGCCTAGAGCAGGCACTCAACTAGATTTATCTGCACAAACATTATCTAATTGCCCAAGTAGGACTACGTTCAATTGATCAAAAATAGCAAACAATTTAATCATAAAATCATAGTGAGTGGAGGGAGGTGAGATCAGGTTATATGAGCAGGGGTGAAGCTTAAGCAAGCAGATGGAGGTGGTAACAGACGGCTAATTTGTTTAGCTCACAAAGTACTCATAAAAACTTGGTTTTCAAAGAAAAAAAACGGAATGAGGTAGGTTATACATTCGATAAAATATAAAAGGGCATAAAACATAGAATCAAAATTAATTTATAGGGTTGTCGTACGCCTAGCCAAACTATTAATATAAAAATAAAATCAAAACTCCTCAAATAGGTCACACTATATTTTCTACAGATATTTAAACATTTATTTATAATTGACAGAACCGTCTCTTCCTATAGCACTCCAAGGTAAATGAAGCTTTCATATTTCATATTTTAGCTGATTCCTGAATATTTCATTCTTACAACTTTTGTTAAAATACCTAAAAATATTTATCTAGAAAGCAATTGTGTACATCAAGTTTGGTTTATAGTCTGGTTCTTTTACATTTGGGGTTAGTATAAGGTAGCTTCTAGCATTTAAGCTTTATTCTAAGTCACGTTCAGCTGTTGTCCAATGTCAGCAATAGCATCAACTCACAAAATTTGGAGGAGGGAAATGTCTTTTAAATCAAGCAGTTTTTTATTCTTCACTAAAAATACCCTTAAAAAACATATTTTTTTCAGAATCTAGGAGTTCCATGCCCCCTCCCATAGACACCACCTAATGTAGACCCTATATTTCATAGACTCTTCAAAATATTACAAGTAGTGGTTTGGCAATTGCAGTTGTATTTATTAGGGTAATGGACCTTTGCTGACTTTCTACTGTCTACCAGACATTATTTCGTCACTATTGTATCTGAGCATCTGTTTCAGCTATTTTTCCAATGTATAGAGTTGTCAAATATTCATTATCTTTCCTTTAGACTCGGAATTTAATGACCTTCTTTTATAAAAAAAAACACTTCTGAATGCTATCTCTGACTGATAACAACAATAAGCAGTCCTAGATTCATACAGCTGTGATTTACAAAAAAAAAAAAAAAAAAAAAAAAAAAAAAAAAAAAAAAAAAAAAAAAAAAAAAAAAAAAAAAAACTGTTTTTGTCCCATTTCCTCTTGTTTTTCTGCAAAGTCACAAGTCATGATGGCTTACTGATATATCCTAACTAATCAATTGAAAATAAATCCATTGAAAAATATTGCTTTTCCACTCAATTGTGCAAACACCAAAGCTTCTAGCTTTGATGTTTGCACTTTAACAGGTAGAAGGGACTGACTCTATTCAAACAGTTCTATTTTTTTTATTGCATTTGCTACTATAAAAACTTTAGCATAAAAAAAGGAAAAAAGATCCAGTGTGAACCCTGGGTAAAGGTGCACCAACTTTATTTGCTACACTTACCTGTGAATGTTACACTGACCAAAACCACAGAACTATTATTATAAAGTTGGTTCTTTTTATCCATTAAAACTATTTATCTACCAATGGCACCACAGAAAACATTGAATCTTGTAAGAAATCATATTTTTTTTTTTCTTTCTAACAGTTCATGGTAATGAACTGTAAATAAGGAATGACTCAGCTCAATATTAACCAAAACTCTAACGGAATTTTGACATCAATAGATACATCAAAAGAATCGGCGTATTATGCTGATTCCAAATATGTAAGATTCATCAAATTTAGTTTTGCCCATCAAAAGTTACGTGCCTGAGAAAATTTGTTGATTTTTGAAATAGGGAGGAAGCACCTCCTGAAAGTCAAGGAATCTTAATGAAGATCCCGCCATCAGATTCCGCATATCAGAGAACCCTACTGTATAAGTTTTAAGCTCCAATATACAGAAATAGGGAATTATACATTTTTTGACAGAAGAAAGATCATGGATGCATGCTTATTTGTTTTGCTCTTTTTTTTCCCAGGGGTTATCGTATTGAAATAATGGTCCTAAAATATCGAAAGAGGGCGCATTCGAACGGAAATCAAAAGTGCTACTGCCCTTTCTAAGTGACCAAAAGGATTGGAAGGCAACTATCTCCCCTCCCAAGCTCCCCCTTTCCCCAAAGTTATCCAATAAAAATTTTGAGATAGCTATTTTGTTCAGTATAATTAAAAGATCCCATAACAACGTTTTTAGGGGTAAAATGACCCCCGTAGGTCCGTGGGGAGAGGCCTGTAAGTTACGAAATTTGTCCATTATTTACATATAGTATTTATTATTGGGAAGTATAGAGACATACTTGGGGGGGGGGGATTTTGTGTTTGGGTGGGTTTCCATAGAGAGAATTTTCCTTGGGAAGGGGAAATTCCCAGGAGGGGTTAATTTTACAGAGTAAATATCCGAGAGGGGGTAATTTAACAGGATAAATTTTACACTGGGGGGGGGGGGGATTTGACAGCATTCCTATACATTTTTTTATTGTCTTACTTTCTCTTTGCCAACTCAATTTTGCATGTGGAGATGTTCTGGGGGAATTATCAGGGGGCTATTTTCAGCGTGTTTGGATTTCCGGGAAAAAATTCCACGGAAGGGGAGATTTCCGGAGTCATAGAGAAAACGATTAGAAATTAAAGCCTTTTTCTAATAAAAGTATATAAAAAGAATTTTTCAGACTGAATCGTGTGCAAGAAATTGTATGGGAGGGGAGATTTTCAGTGAAGATGGAACTGTCTGGGGGGAATTTTATGGGGGGGGGGCTGTGTATTTTACTTGAGAAGACATTTCCACGGACGAGTTTCCCATGAAGGGGGGTGGGTAATATTTCATGGAAGGTGAGCCAGATTTACTGACATTGTTTGAAAAACGATCAGAAATTCAATTAAAAAAACAGTTTGTTTTTTTTAAACTCAAAGTAAGGCGCAACATTAAAACTCAAAACGAACAGAAATTACTATGCATATGAAGGGGTTGCCCCCCTTCTCATTACCTTGCTCTTTATGCTAAATTTTGACTGTTTGTCCCAATTTATTAAGAATGGCTACTGAAACACAGGGGTCATTTAATTAGACTAGGAAGCTTTTTTAAAAGTGCTAAAAGCTTTAGTGTAAAGAACAAGGTATTGAGGAGGGGCCAACCACTTCATATACGGAATAATTTCTGTTTGTTTTGAGTTTAAATGTTGCTCCTTACTTTCACTTATTTTTTTTAATTTAATTTATATGTAGTTTGCAGCAGCTCAGTTGAATTATTTATGAAGCTATTGTACTATCATGACACATACAATTGCAGATAAAACCAAAAAAATCTGGTCATCTTTACGCAAAAGTGTAGTTGTGTGAGCCTATTGTTATTTGTGTTATCTAACTTCATTATTCATTAAATTAGGGGAATTTTTATGAAGAACTGAGCTTATGAACTTAGCAAAGGTACTGAATTTCTCTGAGTAGAAAGGGTTCACCCATACTCTAGCATACATACTTTCAAAGTCTTTAATACACACAGAGTGACTTACTTAGCAATCTCTTTAATCGCATAGCCTATATACATAATGGACTGACTAGAATTCAACATCATTTTTAAATTTTTGATTTCTTCTTTATTTGGTTTTAAAAATTTCCGAAACAAGACACACAAAATATTTATTCATAGACATAGCTTGAAAAATTACAAGTAAATAGTCATGGGATTTGAATAGAACCAGAGTACCAATTTATCTTCTTTTTCATCAGTCCTCTAGCTTGTGGAGATTTATTTGTATAAACAAGTTAATGCTAGATTCTCTTTGATTTTAAAACAAGCAATAAAATTGCATTTAACATTCCTACAAAATGCCACCAGATTTGTGAAAACTTTTTGGGATATAGTGCAGGTTTTTGCATGTGATTTAAATTGTCACTTTGTTTACTCTAATTGGAGTTGACTTGGAGTACACTCTACTCTCATTCCCTTAAATCATGTTTCACCAAAACCAAAAATCAGAAGGACTGTTTTTGCATGATTATCATGAAAAACTACAATCACATCTCACATACAGTTTTCAAGCTATGCTGCAGCATGTGGTTTTATTGCAAAGAATTTTACACTGCAATTTTGTTTCAGTTAAAATAAATTAAAATAAAAACTATTTTGATTTCCATCACAGTTGGCTGGCAACATTAATTATTCTTATTTCTTTCAAAAAATAAATATAACTATGACATAAAAAATAAATATGACAGGGAAATTGTGTAGATTTGGAGATATCAGGAGGGGGTTGGAACCAAAGACCCCTGGGACCTAAACTCCCCACCTTGTTCACATACCTGATATGCCTTGTTTGATTATAGACCTAGTTTATATTTATTGTAATATTTGCTGGTTGTTTACTTTTAATTTTTTTATATAACAATTTGATACCATAGCAACAGTGAAGCTTACAGTTTACAGCTGACCCATCATTGGGATCAAGAATTATCAACATGATGAATAGTTGACAAATACATTTCACTGGAATCTAGGCTAGAACTACAAAACACTAGTCACTTGTATACACATGTTAAACCCTCACCCCCTGTCAGAATTTACCCTGTAGGCTATGGTATAATTCTGACATGTTGCAGTTACTCCAAATGGGGGTTTTCTGGGGTAAGTCTGACCCCCTTGTATCTCCTGACTGACTAGAGCATAAAAACACAGTACATACTTCAACAATCCTAGAAACTTATCAGCTCTTTAGAATCACTGTGTCCTCTCTCCATTTTTCTAAACTATTACTTCAAAATTACTATCAACCTTGTGACCAGCAAAGATGCCTTCCTCAAAATCTCAAAAAGCCCTCAATACAAAGGGACGTGATAATGGTGGCAATACTGTAAAGTGTTGTCAAGTAACAAGTAAATGGACAAACAAAAGCATAGAAACTGTAGACTTATGTCATCACTGAGCCAGATAAGACAGGGTGTTAGAGTTATCCCTGTGTTGGACTTACCCTAGTTCACCTAAAAAATTTTTACCAGATTTGGTTAGAGTGGTTGTGAGGATGTATTCCTCATCTATGTTTTCATTTGGCACATGGATCCAATGAAAAGTTAATTAACCAATGAAAAATGTCAGAAAACTGTCTTTAAAAACAAAAGAAGAAAATTGGGGCATCTAATTAGCTGATTCATTTGGCATTTTGTTAATAAAATGCCAGATGAAAATACAGATTCATACAATATTTCCCATAGCTGTGAAAATATTTTCATGCCAACTGGTTAGCAGTCACTACAGAACAATAACAAAGAAATAAGTTACAATACTGTATAATATACAGGGATATACATAGTGGGTGGTATATTTACCCATAAGGAGGAAGTTAAGCAAAGCAGTGCACTTTCAGGAATGAAATAAGTAAGAAAAAAGTTGTTTTAAAATCGTTTTTTTAGAATTTTTGGCAACAATTTTGAACTGGCAAGCAATGAAGAGCAAGAAGATATCATATGTTTGAAAAAATTATTTTATTGATATCCTGTTATTAGTTGCTTTAACAACCGTTATTTGTCTTTCACATCAAATCATCCAATACAAGTAAAAAGGGGTGTGGTTATTTCTTTAGCTGATAGGGTATTAAAATTAGTATCATCAGAATACATGAGTAATGAACTAATTTTTAATAAGGATATTCTAGTAAGTAATGGCTATCCAGAAAACATGATTTCTCAAATAATTGAAAAAAGGAAAAAAAAGTTCATGGAACTTGAAATATTAGAAAAAGATCGGTCAAATCAAAAAACAGATAACTTTGCCTTATATCCCATAACTTTGCCTTATATCCCAATATTTTCACAAAAATTAAGAAGAGAATTAAAAAAGTATAATATAAAACAGCATTTAAATCAGGACAAACTATAAGATCTTTGACCCTATATTTCATAGACTCTTCAAAATATTACAAGTAGTGGTTTGGCAATTGCAGTTGTATTTATTAGGGTAAGGACCTTTGCTGACTTTCTACTGTCTACCAGACATTATTTCGTCACTATTGTATCTGAGCATCTGTTTCAGCTATTTTTCCAATGTATAGAGTTGTCAAAATATTCATTATCTTTCCTTTAGACTCTTAATTTAATGACCTTCTTTTATAAAAAAACACTTCTGAATGCTATCTCTGACTGATAACAACAATAAGCAGTCCTAGATTCATACAGCTGTGATTTACAAAAAAAAAAAAAAAAAAAAAAAAAAAAAAAAAAAAAAAAAAAAAAACTGTTTTTGTCCCATTTCCTCTTGTTTTTCTGCAAAGTCACAAGTCATGATGGCTTACTGATATATCCTAACTAATCAATTAAAAATAAATCCATTGAAAAATATTGCTTTTCTACTCAATTGTGCAAACACCAAAGCTTCTAGCTTGATGTTTGCACTTTAACAGGTAGAAGGGACTGACTCTATTCAAACAGTTCTATTTTTTTTATTGCATTTGCTACTATAAAAACTTTAGCATAAAAAAAGGAAAAAAGATCCTGTGTGAACCCTGGGTAAAGGTGCACCAACTTTATTTGCTACACTTACCTGTGAATGTTACACTGACCAAAACCACAGAACTATTATTATAAAGTTGGTTCTTTTTATCCATTAAAACTATTTATCTACCAATGGCACCACAGAAAACATTGAATCTTGTAAGAAATCATATTTTTTTTTCTTTCTAACAGTTCATGGTAACGAACTGTAAATAAGGAATGACTCAGCTCAATATTAACCAAAACTCTAAAAAACGGAATTTTGACATCAATAGATACATCAAAAGAATCGGCGTATTATGCTGATTCCAAATATGTCAGATTCATCAAATTTAGTTTTGCCCATCAAAAGTTACGTGCCTGAGAAAATTTGTTGATTTTTGAAATAGGGAGGAAGCACCTCCTGAAAGTCAAGGAATCTTAATGAAGATCCCGCCATCAGATTCCGCATATCAGAGAACCCTACTGTATAAGTTTTAAGCTCCAATATACAGAAATAGGGAATTATACATTTTTTGGCAGAAGAAAGATCATGGATGCATGCTTATTTGTTTTGCTCTTTTTTTTCCCAGGGTTTATCGTATTGAAATAATGGTCCTAAAATATCGAAAGAGGGCGCATTCGAACGGAAATCAAAAGTTCTGCTGCCCTTTCTAAGTGACCAAAAGGATTGGAAGGCAACTATCTCCCCTCCCAAGCCCCCCTTTTCCCCAAAGTTATCCAATAAAAATTTTGAGATAGCTATTTTGTTCAGTATAATTAAAAGATCCCATAACAACGTCTTTAGGGGTAAAATGACCCCCGTAGGTCCGTGGGGAGAGGCCTGGAAGTTACGAAATTTGTCCATTATTTACATATAGTATTTATTATTGGGAAGTATAGAGACATACTTGGGGGGGGGATTTTGTGTTTGGGTGGGTTTCCATAGAGAGAATTTTCTTTGGGAAGGGGAAATTCCCAGGAGGGGTTAATTTTACAGAGTAAATATCCGAGAGGGGGTGATTTAACAGGATAAATTTTACACTGGGGGGGGGATTTGACAGCATTCCTATACATTTTTTTTATTGTCTTACTTTCCTTTGCCAACTCAATTTTGCATGTGGAGATGTTCTGGGGGAATTATCAGGGGGCTATTTTCAGCGTGTTTGGATTTCCGGGAAAAAATTCCACGGAAGGGGAGATTTCCGGAGTCATAGAGAAAACGATTAGAAATTAAAGCCTTTTTCTAATGAAAGTATGTAAAAAGAATTTTTCAGACTGAATCGTCTGCAAGAAATTGTATGGGAGGGAGATTTGCAGTGAAGATGGAACTGTCTGGGGGGAATTTTATGGGGGGCTGTGTATTTTACATGAGAAGACATTTCCACGGACGAGTTTCCCATGAAGGGGGGTGGGTAATATTTCATGGAAGGTGAGCCAGATTTACCGACATTGTTTGAAAAACGATCAGAAATTCAATTAAAAAAACAGGTTTTTTTTAAACTCAAAGTAAGGAGCAACATTAAAACTCAAAACGAACAGAAATTACTACGCAGATGAAGGGGTTGCCCCCCTTCTCATTACCTTGCTCTTTATGCTAAAGTTTGACTGTTTGTCCCAATTTATTAAGAATGGCTACTGAAACACAGGGGTCATTTAATTAGACTAGGAAGCTTTTTTAAAAGTGCTAAAAGCTTTAGTGTAAAGAGCAAGGTATTGAGGAGGGGCCAACCACTTCATATGCGGAATAATTTCTGTTTGTTTTGAGTTTTAATGTTGCTCCTTACTTTCACTTATTTTTTTTTTATTTAATTTATATGTAGTTTGCAGCAGCTCAGTTGAATTATTTATGAAGCTATTGTACTATCATGACACATACAATTGCAGATAAAACCAAAAAAATCTGGTCATCTTTACGCAAAAGTGTAGTTGTGTGAGCCTATTGTTATTTGTGTTATCTAACTTCATTATTCATTAAATTAGGGGAATTTTTATGAAGAACTGAGCTTATGAACTTAGCAAAGGTACTGAATTTCTCTGAGTAGAAAGGGTTCACCCATACTCTAGCATACATACTTTCAAAGTCTTTAATACACACAGAGTGACTTACTTAGCAATCTCTTTAATCGCATAGCCTATATACATAATGGACTGACTAGAATTCAACATCATTTTTAAATTTTTGATTTCTTCTTTATTTGGTTTTAAAAATTTCGGAAACAAGACACATAAAATATTTATTCATAGACATAGCTTGAAAAATTACAAGTAAATAGTCATGGGATTTGAATAGAACCAGAGTACCAATTTATCTTCTTTTTCATCAGTCCTCTAGCTTGTGGAGATTTATTTGTATAAACAAGTTAATGCTAGATTCTCTTTGATTTTAAAACAAGCAATAAAATTGCATTTAACATTCCTACAAAATGCCACCAGATTTGTGAAAACTTTTTGGGATATGGTGCAGGTTTTTGCATGTGATTAAAATTGTCACTTTGTTTACTCTAACTGGAGTTGACTTGGAGTACACTCTACTCTCATTCCCTTAAATCATGTTTCAACCAAAACCAAAATCAGAAGGACTGTTTTTGCATGATTATCATGAAAAACTACAATCACATCTCAAATACAGTTTTCAAGCTATGCTGCAGCATGTGGTTTTATTGCAAAGAATTTTACACTGCAATTTTGTTTCAGTTAAAATAAATTAAAATAAAAACTATTTTGATTTCCATCACAGTTGGCTGGCAATATTAATTATTATTCTTATTTCTTTCAAAAAAAAATATAACTATGACATAAAAAATAAATATGACAAGGAAATTGCGTATATTTGGAGATATCAGGAGGGGGTTGGAACCAAAGACCCCTGGGACCTAAACTCCCCACCTTGTTCACATTCCTGATATGCCTTGTTTGATTATAGACCTAGTTTATATTTATTGTAATATTTGCTGGTTGTTTACTTTTAATTTTTTTTATATAACAATTTGATACCATAGCAACAGTAAAGCTTACAGTTTACAGCTGACCCATCATTGGGATCAAGAATTATCAACATGATGAATAGTTGACAAATACATTTCACTGGAATCTAGGCTAGAACTACAAAACACTAGTCACTTGTATACACATGTTAAACCCACACCCCCTGTCAGAAATTACCCTGTAGGCTATGGTATAATTCTGACATGTTGCAGTTACTCCAAATGGGGGTTTTCTGGGGTGAGTCTGACCCCCTTGTATCTTCTGACTGACTAGAGCATAAAAACACAGTACATACTTCAACAATCCTAGAAACTTATCAGCTCTTTAGAATCACTGTGTCCTCTCTCCATTTTTCTAAACTATTACTTCAAAATTACTATCAACCTTGTGACCAGCAAAGATGCCTTCCTCAAAATCTCAAAAAGCCCTCAATAAAAAGGGACGTGATAATGGTGGCAATACTGACAACTGTTGTCAAGTAACAAGTAAATGGACAAACAAAAAGCATAGAAACTGTAGACTTATGTCATCACTGAGCCAGATAAGACAGGGTGTTGGAGTTATCCCTGTGTTGGACTTACCCTAGTTCACCTAAAATTTTTTTACCAGATTTGGTTAGAGTGGTTGTGAGGATGTATTCCTCATCTATGTTTTCATTTGGCACATGGATCCAATGAAAAGTTAATTAACCAATGAAAAATGTCAGAAAACTGTCTTTAAAAACAAAAGAAGAAAATTGGGGCATCTAATTAGCTGATTCATTTGGCATTTTGTTAATAAAATGCCAGATGAAAATACAGATTCATACAATATTTCCCATAGCTGTGAAAATATTTTCATGCCAACAGGTTAGCAGTCACTACAGAACAATAACAAAGAAATAAGTTACAATACTGTATAATATACTGGGATATACATAGTGGGTGGTATATTTACCCATAAGGAGGAAGTTAAGCAAAGCAGTGCACTTTTAGGAATGAAATAAGTAAGAAAAAAGTTGTTTTAAATTCGTTTTTTAGAATTTTTGGCAACAATTTTGAACTGGCAAGCAATGAAGAGCAAGAAGATATCATATGTTTGAAAAAATTATTTTATTGATATCCTGTTATTAGTTGCTTTAACAACAGCTATTTGTCTTTCACATCAAATCATCCAATACAAGTAAAAAGGGGTGTGGTTATTTCTTTAGTTGATAGGGTATTAAAATTAGTATCATCAGAATACATGAGTAATGGACTAATTTTTAATAAGGATATTCTGGTAAGTAATGGCTATCCAGAAAACATGATTTCTCAAATAACTGAAAAAAGGAAAAAAAAGTTCATGGAACTTGAAATATTAGAAAAAGATGGGTCAAATCAAGAAACAAATAACTTTGCCTTATATCCCATAACTTTGCCTTATATCCCAATATTTTCACAAAAATTAAGAAGAGAATTTAAAAAGTATAATATAAAAACAGCATTTAAATCAGGACAAACTATAAGATCTTTGCTAAATAATGGAAAAGAAAAGGTACCAAGAAATATGCAAAAAGGAGTATACAAAATTCCATGCTCTTGTGGTAAATTTTATGTGGGAAGAACACAAACAGATTTTAGAAAATAGGCTACAGCAACACAAGAATGCCATAGATTGCCCTCTAAAACATAATAAAAGCCCAAAACATTTGAGTCAGCTGTTGCAGAACATGTATATAATTTTCCTCATTAGAGTATTTTATTTGATCAGACAAAAATGGTAGATACGTCTTTAGGACTTTTACAAAGTTTCAGAGAAATTATAGAAATAAAAAAGATAATCTATGAGGGGTAATAGTATCAATAGAGATGAAGAGGAATTTAGGATCAATTCAATTTATAATAGTTTAATTAAAAAGCAGGTAAAATATTCAACCAGTACTGATTTTAATAATTGTTCTGAAACAAATGATGAACTTATGAAAAAGGTCAGAACGGGCTAAATGCTGGGAAAAGTAAACAAACTGCAGCTAGGCTTACAACCAAAAGAATCCATTCAATTTATAATTCATAAATTTCTTGATGAACTTGGTAGATTTGATTAGGGGTTATAGGCCAGGGATTAGGTGACCTTTATTGTTTGGTTCAAGTATAAATATATTCTTCATTTTTTTTTATAGATTTCCATGTATACATTGGTTGTAAGGAGACAAATGGTAACATTATAGACATTTGGCTTTTGTTTATTGCATTAAATACACCAGTGCATGGAAGTTTTATTTAACATGGGAGTTTGATTCCTGTTTATTTATTTATATTTCTTTTCTTTTTTTTTCTCTCTCTCTCTTTGTGGGTTTAGTTTTTGTTGTATTTTGATGTATGTTATTTTAAAAAAAGAAAAGTTTTTTTGTTTTTTTCTCTTTTTTTCTGTTGAGCTTTATTAAAATTAAAACCCGTTTTTTCTTGCTTAATCTTTTGTAAAGGGAAAAGCAGTGTGGTCTAAGAAATTATTGATGATACTTTTTAGAGAGTCAAAGGGGTGAAAGAACTTATTAGTAGTTCATATACCCTGATACAAATTTTTGGAACTGGAATTGGAAGATAACACCTTTAAGGGCTCAAAATAGAATTTGCAAAAGATATAATTAGTATAGTTGGAAAGAGTATAAAAGAAACAGTCAGTGGTGTTCACCTTCTACCCAGAAAAGTAACCAAAACAGCTGTAAAGTTTCCTGACATTCTGAAGTTATAGTGTGCACACAAAGTTTCTGCTGGTCAGATTTTTATGGTTTCTTCCATTTTAGTTCATGTTTTTTAGTTGCATTAAGTAATATATTTATGTATTTGTTCAAACTATCTCATAATGACATGATGCTATAGAGCACATAGCAGAACAGCTCCCCAGTTAATATAGATGAGATCATTGCTGTAAAAAAAAGACAAATATGTGTTTTCTTATCACATGTTTGAGCCCATATAAAAAAAACATGTTAAATAAAGAGCAATAGTACTATTAGGCTTTTAGTTTTATGCTCTTTAAAACTATCATGGTTCCTATTCTGACAGTGGACTGCCCCCCCCCCTCGACTCTTGATGATCCCAAATATAGCCCTAGAATGTATGAAAAACAAAAAGAAAACACTAATACAATGAATTTTTACTTTATAATATGTAGTGTGTGTACTAGTCAGATTAAGCTATTATGAGTCCTTACTTGTTACCCATGTTTTTTTAGATAATTTAAAAAATCTTTTGCTTGTTCCAAGCTGCAAAATTAAAGTAGTATTTGTATCCAACAATTCTATTACAATAATTTAGGCAGTAGTTTTCATCTGTCAAGAATACAGCAAACCTGTTTTAACAAAGAAGACATGATATATCAAACAAAAAAAAAAAAAAAAAAAAAAAAAAAAAAAAAAAAAAAAAAAAACAAGAATCAAAATAAAGGGAACTATAAAATTCTTGTTAGTAGAAACTTTTTCATGCTATGAAGTTAATACTTTTGTTATCATACTGCTTCCTTTAGGCCTAGAGTTCTTATGTATAGTGTAGGGCTATGTTGTTTTTTATGTTTATTGTTGATATATAAACCCTTTCTTCTTAAAAAATACATATAAGGAGGGGAGAGGTAAAACCATCCTGGTAGAGAGGATTATATTTCGAAACAATTCTGAAATAGAAGTTGAATGATACTGTTCTTTTGTTAAAATAGTGTTTCCTTTTCATGAGGAACCTTTATTGTGGATTACTAGAGTGTTGAATGACATGGTGATACCCACAGCATTCAGACAGTTCCTAATCTTAGACAGATAAGGATGTTTTGTAAACATGACCAGTAGACTCCTAATCTTGTATATAATCTAGATAGTTTTTGAAATATGGAACTGACTGATGGTTTGGAATGGGTTAGTTAAGATTGCCTGACTACAATCTATGAAAGCCTTTTTTAACATTTAAACTGAAACAAAAGTTATGCTTATATCCTGGCATTTTTTCATATATCGTGTCCTAGATTGAATATATCTATGATTAGAGCCTGTTTCTGATTCAAAGCTTTAGTACTTGTCTAAAATATAAAAACACACTTGAAAATATATAACACCCCTTCTGTAATTTTGTTACTAAAGCATTGTGTTTTCATCATATTTTGCTTTATTTAATTAGTATTCACCAAACTTCACTTCTTGAGTGTGTTTTATATAAAAGACAAGTACCAAAACTTTTCTAACTTAGGATCACATCTTCAAGATTTGGGAGCATTTTCCAAGTTAGGGCTTAAGCTTAAGATCAAAATAAAAATTTAGTGGTTGACCACTCCTAAAGAAAACATGACAATAAGGTAAAACTAGTAGTGTTACATTCCTCATTTTATGCTCTTTCCAAATATCATGGTGACTTTTCTTATAACGTCTCTCTTTCCTCCATTTATGGTTCTAGATATAGCCCAAAGAATACATAAAAAGCTAAAATGAAAACACTAGTAAATAGAAATATTACTTTATAATATGCAGCATGTTTTGATTAATCAGTTTTTCATGATTCCTGCCAATGTTATCCATTTTTTAAATCATTTTAAATAATATTTGACAAATTTCAAGTTGAGGGGCTTCTTGCTATCTTGGGAAGCCATTAAGCCAGGCAAATAGGAAACTTTCACAAACATATCTAGTGCCTAAAATATACCCCAAGAAGGTGTTGTCAAGCTGCTTCTCAGCCTTTTTCTCATTTTATAGCTTAGAAGAACTAATAGATGACATGTCTATAAGCTACCTAGCCTTTCATAAATAATTTCTTAGACCACACTGCTTTTCCATTAAAAACAAAAAAATTTTTTTAAACACGAAAAACGGGTTTTAATTTTCTAACAAGCAGTGAACTACAAAACAATTAATTATGCACAAAAGCTCCGAATATTTCGGCCCCACATCCGGGAGCCTTTCTCAACGGAAAAAAAAATAAATAAATAAAGCAAAAAAAAAAACAACTTAAATTACATTACAATAAAACATACTAAACACATAAAGAGAACAAAAAGCAAAAACGAAAGAAAAATATAAATAAATAAGAACAAAACTCACATATTAATTAAACACTTCCATGCACTGAATGTCTTTCAACTGGCCTCCTCTCAGTATATAAATGGAAATATATTAAATAAACACTTCCATGTACTGAATGTCTATATTGATTCTACTCGCCTCCTCCCAGTATATAAATTGAAATCTATCAAAAATGAAGAATATATTTATACTTAGACCAAAACAATAAAAGGTCAACTAACCCCCCGGTCCATAACCCTTAATTAAATTTCACAAGTTCATCAACCATTTTATGAATTATAAATTGAATGGATTCGTTTTGTTGCAAGCTTAGCTGCAGTTCGTTTACTTTTCTCATCATTTAACCCATTCTGACCTTTGTTCGCAAGGTCATCTTTCGTTTCAGAAATATTATTAAAATCAGTATTGGTTGAATATCTTGCCTGCATTTTAATTAAACTATTATAAATTGAATTGATCCCAAATTCCCCTTCATCTCTATTGATGCTAGTACCCCCATATATTATCTTTTTTATTTCTATAATTTCCCTGAAGCTTTGTAAAAGTCCTACAGACGTATCTACTATTTTTGTTTGATCAAATAAAATACTGTGATGAGGAAAATTATAAAGATGTTCTGCAACCGCTGACTCAAACGTTTCTGGTGTTTTGTTTTGTTTTAGAGCGTAATCTATTGCATTCTTGTGTTGTTCTAGCCTATTTTCTAAAGTTTGTTGCGTTCTACCCACATAAAATTTTCCACAAGAACATGGAATTTTGTATACTCCCTTTTGCAAATTTCTCGGTATCTTGTCTTTCCCTTTATTTAACAACGAGCTTATATTATGTCCTGATTTAAATGCTGTATTTATATTATGTTTTTTTAATTCTCTTCTTAATTTTTGTGATAAAATTGGTACAAAAGGCAAAGTTATGTAATTTGTTTCTTGATTTGACCCATCTTCTTCTAATATTTTTGGCTCCGTCAACTTTTTTTTCCTCTTTTCAATTATTTGAGAAATCATTTTTTCCGGATAGCCATTACCTATTAGAATATCCTTAATAAAAATTAGTTCATTTCTTATGTATCCTGGTGATGCTAATTTAAAACAGGCATCCCCTTAAGACCTATTGTTTCAACAACCAATTCACCAACGGTAAAAAATCGAGAAATGGGTAGCAATGACACTTAAACCATTATTATATCTCCAAAATTCGTATATAAAAAACTCAAAATTTTTAAAAGACAAACTTATAAGTGTAGAAATAACAGAAGAATCTAGATTGTTCAGTTTCGATATAAAATCCATGTATACGTATATTCCTTTTGATAAATCGTTTAGTATTTTATCCAAAAAACTTGAGGAACGAAAAAATGAGATAGAAGAATTACCTTCGGGAATTGAACTGGAAACTATATTAAATTTAGTCAAAATAACTAGCAGATATACTAACTATTTCAAGTTTAGAGATAATTTTTACCATCAAATTAGGGGTTTAGCAATGGGAGGGCCTTTAAGTCCGTTGTTAGCAAACATTTATGTAGAGTATGTTGAAAATTTAGCTATAGAAACATATTTTTTAAAACCTAAATTTTGGGGCAGATATATGGATGATATTTTAATTATTTGGAATTACGGGGAATCAGAAATTGAAGGTTTCTTGGAACATTTAAATAATTTGGGAGGAGAGTTAATTTTTACAATTGAAAAGGAAACAGAGAATAAGTTACCGTTTCTAGATATTTTGATCCATAGAAATAATAATGAACTAGCATTTTCAATTTACCGTAAACCGACTAGTAACAACCGTTATTTGTCTTTCACATCAAATCACCCGATCCAAGTAAAAAGGGGTGTGGTTATTTCTTTAGTGGATAGGGTATTAAAATTAGCATCACCAGGATACATAAGAAATGAACTAATTTTTATTAAGGATATTCTAATAGGTAATGGCTATCCGGAAAAAATGATTTCTCAAATAATTGAAAAGAGGAAAAAAAAGTTGACGGAGCCAAAAATATTAGAAGAAGATGGGTCAAATCAAGAAACAAATTACATAACTTTGCCTTTTGTACCAATTTTATCACAAAAATTAAGAAGAGAATTAAAAAAACATAATATAAATACAGCATTTAAATCAGGACATAATATAAGCTCGTTGTTAAATAAAGGGAAAGACAAGATACCGAGAAATTTGCAAAAGGGAGTATACAAAATTCCATGTTCTTGTGGAAAATTTTATGTGGGTAGAACGCAACAAACTTTAGAAAATAGGCTAGAACAACACAAGAATGCAATAGATTACGCTCTAAAACAAAACAAAACACCAGAAACGTTTGAGTCAGCGGTTGCAGAACATCTTTATAATTTTCCTCATCACAGTATTTTATTTGATCAAACAAAAATAGTAGATACGTCTGTAGGACTTTTACAAAGCTTCAGGGAAATTATAGAAATAAAAAAGATAATATATGGGGGTACTAGCATCAATAGAGATGAAGGGGAATTTGGGATCAATTCAATTTATAATAGTTTAATTAAAATGCAGGCAAGATATTCAACCAATACTGATTTTAATAATATTTCTGAAACGAAAGATGACCTTGCGAACAAAGGTCAGAATGGGTTAAATGATGAGAAAAGTAAACGAACTGCAGCTAAGCTTGCAACAAAACGAATCCATTCAATTTATAATTCATAAAATGGTTGATGAACTTGTGAAATTTAATTAAGGGTTATGGACCGGGGGGTTAGTTGACCTTTTATTGTTTTGGTCTAAGTATAAATATATTCTTCATTTTTGATAGATTTCAATTTATATACTGGGAGGAGGCGAGTAGAATCAATATAGACATTCAGTACATGGAAGTGTTTATTTAATATATTTCCATTTATATACTGAGAGGAGGCCAGTTGAAAGACATTCAGTGCATGGAAGTGTTTAATTAATATGTGAGTTTTGTTCTTATTTATTTATATTTTTCTTTCGTTTTTGCTTTTTGTTCTCTTTATGTGTTTAGTATGTTTTATTGTAATGTAATTTAAGTTGTTTTTTTTTTTTGCTTTATTTATTTATTTTTTTTTTCCGTTGAGAAAGGCTCCCGGATGTGGGGCCGAAATATTCGGAGCTTTTGTGCATAATTAATTGTTTTGTAGTTCACTGCTTGTTAGAAAATTAAAACCCGTTTTTCGTGTTTAAAAAAAATTTTTGTTTTTACCTAGCCTTTCACACCTAAAGTTGGATAATAAACATCTAACCCAAATTTTAGGTTTTTGGTCTCTTTTTTATTCACTTCCTGGTAAATTTCTACCAAATCATATTATTGAGTTAGGAATAAAGTGAATACACCATTCAATGCGTTTTTTATGCTGATTACAAATATAATAATCATTTCTATTGGAAATGAATTTCAGCCCCCCTCTATATATGCCAATTCAGGGTTAGGTTAGGTTGTAGAAATATATATCCTGAATTGACATACATAGGGGGGGGGGGGCTGAAATTCATTTCCAATAGAAATGATTACTATATTTGTAATCAACATAAAAAAAAGGCATCAAGTGGTATATTCAGATTATGTGTAAGTCAATAATATGATTTGGTAGAAATTTACCCACTTCCCTAATGTGCAAATATATACCTTGAATTAGAATATGACCTGAATTGGTACATATAGGTGTGGGGGTATAGTTCATTTCTACCAGGATGAAGTTATCTCCGGGTTTATCTCCCTGACCTAAAATTGCTTACCCTATAGCTCTGAAAATAAAAAACTATCCTTAAAAAAAACTGCTGACACTTACAGCTCTCAACTGATACTAAGTTTTTGATTTTTTTTTGCTGTTTTTGATATTTACTTAAAAGTACAAATATAAGCGTGAATTTAAAATTAACGACTAAAATATTTTTTTCATAGAATTTTTCATTGTTATTTGGAATTACTTTGTCAGGAGCTTTCAAATGAGGTGTTACATGACTATATTCAAAAAAATATTATTTTGACTGTTAGGCCTATTGAGGGAGGTAGAAGGGTGCCCCCTCCCTCCAAAAAGTTGGAGAAAGGGGGCACCCTTCGAGTTTGGGGATAAGGGACCTTTGGAGCGTTGATGTCTCTGCTGGTTAGGGTTGTTGGTGCTTATGATCCTTGATGGTTTGTACTCACATACACTTTACTACTTGATTTGCAAGGATTTCTAAGGTTTCTTCTGAATTTCATTATTAAAATTCTTTTCTTGCCATCTACATCTCTCTTAGTATCAACTTTTTAGTATACTATAGCGTTAGACTCTATTTTAAACTGACAATACTGTTCAAACGCCATTTGTGTATTATACAGAACACATCGAAGAAGTAAAGCTATCCATTATTAAAATTCTTTTCTTGCCATCTACATCTCTCTTAGTATCAACTTTTACTATACTGTAACGTTAGACTCTATTTTAAACTGACAACACTGTTCAAACACCACTTGTGCATTATACAGAAAACATCGGAGAGGTAGAGCTAGGTCAACTCACAATGTCATTCTATCATCATTAACCATTTTCATAGATTGATATTGTTCCAAATTTATAATAAATAAGGTATGAATTAGCAAGCCCTTTGGGGTTACCTTAACTGCTAATCAGTTTAACCCTTTTTTTCTCCACCTTCATACAATCCAATTCGCAAATACTATCTAGCTCTGTTTTTTCCTTATTATTCAAATAAGATCGTTTGTATAGTCCAATTCGCGAATCCCTTATCCCTTTTTTTCTCTACCTTCATACGATCCAGTCACTAATTAGAATCATTCATGCTCCTATTATTCAAACATTAATTAATATCGTTCATAGAGTTCAATTCGCAAATGCTAAACCCCTTTTTTTGTAAATAGAGTTATTTTTTAGTAAATGATTCAACAGCATATTGGCATCAATTCTAGACATGTTACATTCTTAATCAAACTACTCTCGAGTTAAGGCAATTGTCCAAAAAAATATATCGCTTTTTGCAAGGGGAATCCCCGCTCGTACTGCTCGCTTTTTTTGCAATGTGCACGTGAAACTGCATATTCTTGTAGGCGTGAATGTAGTCGTCAAACCTTTAAGGGAACATAAAGTATGCAAATCCATAGGTACATGCTCTGGAAAGGTGCCAAGGAACGTAAAGTAAGCAAATAGCACAGGAAGGAACATACAGAGAGCAAAATGGTACTTAGTCCTCTACTATTATTCCGTATATGAAAGGGGCTGTCCCCTCCTCAACGCCTCGCTGATGCCAAATATGCATTCCCAAGTTACCAAATTTTACCATGTTACCATTCCCGCGTTGAAAATCTTGAAACTGATTGCTGACGTGTTAACTTTTCTGAAAACTTATTACAATAATGTAAACGGTGAACTGATATTTATGAAGGTAGTTATTATTCTCCTTAAATCATATTTCAATGTTTAATGGGTAGTGTCGTTGATTTAGCCCGGAAAATATAAAATAAAAATGGACAGGAAAATTTAGGCAATCAGTACCTAATTAACACACTTACGTGGACATCCATTTATCTATTATTGTTCAAAACGGCTACACGAAGCTGTATAGAAAAGCAAAAATCTCTTTTAAATGTCAGTGATATTATGGATCGAATGCAGGAAGAGGTGGGGTTACAATATTTTAACCACCCTCCCCACAATTTTTTTTACTAGCCAATTTGTCAAAAAATGTAAGTAAAATGAAATTCCTTCCAAATTTAGCTCCTTGATGATGCCATACAGTTGTGTAGATAATATTACGATTCAATATTGATAACAAATCGGTCGGATAATCTTGTGAAAACAAGGAATTATATCTTTCCAAGTTAAGCAGTCAAATCGCTGGGGAGCAGTCACTTATTTTGTTGTCTCGCTTTCTTTTTTTACTTAGTCATGGTTGCAGGGATACAACCGTAACTGGCAGAATACGTAGTAACTGTAAGTTTAAACACACCGCTCGAGCCCTTAAAACCCACTAATTTATATGGAAGCTAAAATTGTATATTGTTAGATCCATGCAATGTTTCTACTTCCTATTTTTCAGAATTCTAAAACCCTGGTTATAAAACATTTCCAATACCAAAATCGTTAAGATCCCCCCCCCCAATTTTCTAAATTCTTTCCATAGCTTTTTTAAAGCTATGTAGTTCTAATAAAACAGTATACACAGTTTAAACAAAAAGCACGTCTAAACTGTATATACTGCTCTATTAGAACTACAACTTAATTGAGTTTACATAGGATTATCTATCATTAACAAATTTTGGCTTGAAGTTTATAAATTTATTTTAAAATTTTGCTTGTAATACATCTCATTAGTATATTGTTTGAATGAAATTCTTTGAAAAATCTTTGGGCCCTCGGCTTGATTTTAGTCCAAAATTGTTCTATGCAATTAAATAATAACAATATATTTCTTGATGAGTGTGTGTAGCTGGGGTAAATTCAGGTGACTTGGTGTTGTGGTAAGTTGTTAGTAGTAGTAATATTCAAGGCTGTCTTCATGGCAAGGATTGAAAGGTTTAAATTTCCCCAGGGGAAATGTTTGTCAGACTCGTAAAAACGTAATAAAAATGCATAAAAATACACTTTTGACGTTTTCTTTAATTTTCCATTCTACCTCCCCCCCCCCGTGACAAAAAAATTACCCCCCTCCACTGAATCAAAATCCTTGATACGGCACTAGTAGCAGTAAGAGTTTCAATTTCTAATTAAGACCGGTCATTTTTTTTATTAATTAAAATAAACTTTCCGAAAAATAAGTTTTTCAAAGAAAAGTAAAGGCCATTTTAAACTTAAGCTCAGGAGATAAGAATACCTGTTAAAATTCAAACTCAAAACGAACAGAAATTAAATAAACAATCATAGCAAAAAACATACAACAAGTAATAATATAAACGAATAAATATATCTTAAAGCGAGGAATGCTTAGATTGAATATGAAAATCAAGCTTAAAACGAAAAAGAATAGTTTGCTATTAAAGCATAAATGAAACTTTATATATATGATATATATATATATATATATATATATATATATATATATATATATATATATATATATATAGGCTATATATACATATATAGGCTATATATATATATATATATATATATATATATATATATATATATATATATATATAATATATATATATATATATATATATAGGCTATATATATATAAATATATATATATAATATATATATATATATATATATATATATATATATATATATATATATATATACATATATATATATATGTATATATATATATATATATATATATATATATAATATATATATATATATATATATATATATAATATATATATATATATATATATATATATATATATATATATATATATATATATATATATATATAGTATATATATATATATATATATATATAGTATATATGTGTATATATATATATATATATATATATATATATATATATATATATATATATATATATATATTATATATATATAGCCTATATATATATATATATATATATATATATATATATAGCCTATATATATATATATATATATATATATATATATATATATATATATATATATATATATATATATATATATATATATATATATACTATATATATATATATATATATATATATATATATACATATATATATATATATATATATATATATATATATATATATATATATATATATCTATATATATATATATATATAGGCTATATATATATATATATATATAGGCTATATATATATAATATATATATATATTATATATATATAATATATATATATATATATATATATATATATATATATATATATATATATATATATATATATATACATATATATATATATATATATAATATATATATATATATATATATATATATATATATATATATATACGTATTAGGACGTCTTAGGAGTTGCACTGGGATTTGGTAGCAAAAATCACCGAGGGGGGTGAATTTTGCTTTACCTGCACTGATACCGCATGTCCAGACCCTCTTCGAACTTTATAAAACCCCTCCTTGCAAATTATAATTTTGGGGGCAGTGGCGGACCTAGGGGGGACTCCCCCATGATTTTTTCTGGTGTCCTCATTCCTTATGTTTTTTTCTATTTTTCAATCTTTATTAATAAATTTGTCAATTTGGTCAATTATTGGCGCCCATGTTACATTGACCCCCCCCCGTCCAAAGATTTTACTTATCTGTACCCTTGTCATAATAGCCCTACCCTCAAAATTTTGCTCTAGATCCGCCTTTGTAGGGGAAAAAAAATAATAGAAGATTGAATGCACATGGCTCTTTTCTTAGGCAGCTCTATAGCGATGCTTATGATGGCAAAATTTAGCTATTTTATCTCTCATGTGGCGGTTTATCTTTTAACTTCCCTTGTTGAAATTGGGGTGTTCCAAGAGATTGATAAGCATATTGCACACTTACAAAAGCTCATCTAGTAGAACGTTCTAGCAAATTGTTAATGGCGTGGAGAACTCGTAATGCACCAAAAAAAATGATAACCTGAATTGGAGGTATTTTCCAACTAATTTTGCAATACTTTGATGCCAAATATGCATTCCCAAGTTACCTAATGTTACCAAGTTACCATTGCCTTGTCGAGAATCTTGAAACTGATTGCTGACGTGTTAAGTTAACTTTTCTGAAAACTTATTACAATACTATAAACGGTGAACTAATATTTATGAAGGTAGTTATTATTCTCCACAAATTATATTTCAATGTTTAATAGGTAGTGTTGTCGATTTAGCCCGAAAAATGCAAAATAAAAATAGACGGTAAAATGTAGGCTATCACTACCTAATTAACACAATTACGTGGACATCCATTTATCTATTATTGTTCGAAACGGCTACACGAAGCCGTATAGAAAAGCAAAAATCTCTTTTACATGTCAGTGATATTATGGATCGAATGCAGGACAAGGTGGTGTTATAATATTTTGACCACCCTCCCCTCAATTTTTTTACTAGCGAATTCGTCAAAAAATGCAAGTAAAATGAATTTCCTTCGAAATTTAGCTCCTTCATGATGCCATACAGTTGTGTAGGTAATATTACGATTCAATTGCGATAACAAATTGGTCGGATAACCAGAAGCGCATCCAGAATTTTTGTCCGAGAGGGGGGGGTTACTAATTTTTTTTTAGGGGGGGGGTCTATATAAGAAAACCTAAAAAAACGCATAAAAAATTTGTTTATGTCCATTTTTGTTACTTTTTTACGAGTCAAGCAAACATTTCGGGGGAAGGGGGTTCAAACCGGGAACCCCCCCCCCCCTGGATACAGCCTTGGGATAATCTTGAGAAAACAAGGAATTATATCTTTTTTAAGTTAAGCAGTCAAATCGCTGGGGAGCAGTCACTTATTTTGTTGTCTCGCTTTCTTTTTTTTTACTTAGTCATGGTTGCAAGGATACATTACGTATCTGGCAGAATACATAGTAACTTTAAGTTTAAACACACGGCTCGAACCCTTAAAACCCACTAATTTATATGGAAGTTAAAATTGTATATTGTTAGATCTATGCTATGTTTCCACTTCCTATTTTTCAGAATTCTAGAACCCTGGTTATAAAACACATTTCCAATACCAAAATCGTTAAGATAACCCCCCCCCCAATTTTCTAAATTCTTTCCATATCGTTTTTTAAAGTCCATTGCTATACTGACTTTTAAGGCCAATTATTCAAGAACGCCTATTTTCAAACAGAAGACCAGTTACTTTTTCTATTGTCTCTCTTTAAAACGTTTTAAACATTTGTTTTCATTAACAACTTCTGAGCTTAAGCTTGTACTTGATTAATAGATTTTGGAGAACCATGTGTGGTATACAGTCTCTGCACGTTTGGCAAATCAATTAGTATCACATGGGCCCAAATACTAACTCCCATTTTTAAAGGGAAAAAAAGATTTATTACGCAAATCAACACAGCATCTAGAGTAATTATAGGGTATTTTGAATCGGAGTATGGTGTCAAAATCGGGTCGAAGCTTTCTTAAACAAAACATCCTGTCTGTAATTCTAAACCCGAAGACTGAAAAGAAGAGACCAAAAGATTCTTTAAATAAAACGGGGGACTAATGAACGTTTTACAGCTAAGTACGTGTGAACAGCCAAGTGTCTACAGGATGAATGAAAATTGATATGAACAACGGTTGGGTTCTAGGTGTTTACCCCCCCCCCCTCATTTGGTCTACCTCTTAACTACCTCCTTAACAGTAAAAAACAAAATATAATTGAATATAGTCATGCAACACCTCATTTGAAAGCTCCTGACATAAAGATTTTAAATATCCAAGTCTTATCTAATAGTTTTTGAATCAAGTTTGAATTTGCCATGTTTCTCTTTAGGAGGTACTTATATTCAGGGTTAGGAGGGGGTTTATGGAGCTAGGACAATCCTAGGTAATGAAAACTTCTTCATTTAAGATATATCTTACTGTAACGGATCTTTCTACGAATTTTCATTTTTCTTGTTTTGACATGGAGGGTTTGAGAGGAAAGGGGAGATGGGAGGCAAAAGAGGATTTGTGCGGCCCTTTTAGGTTTGATTTTGAAACCGACACTAGAAACATGTTCAGAAGAAGGATAGCTTTCAAATGATGTGCTGTTTTATAAACTTTGACAAAAAGTGAAAAACCTCATTTGGACTACCTCTAGACTACCTCCATAACAATAAAAAATAAAATATAATTGAATATAGTTGTGCAGCACCTCATTTGAAAGCTCCTGCCATAAAGATTTTAAATATCCAGGTTTTATAGGTTTGATTTAGAAACCGACACTAGAATCATATTCAGAAGAAGAATAGCTTTCAAATGATGTGCCGTTTGATAAGCTTTGACAAAAAATGAAAGACCTCATTTGGACTACCTCTAGACTACCTCCATAACAGTAAAAACAAAATATAATTGAATATAGTCATGCAACACCTCATTTCAAAGCTCCTGACATAAAGATTTTAAATATCCAAGTTTTATCCAATAGTTTTTTAACCAAATTTGAATTTGCCATGTTTTTCTTTGGGAGGTACTTACATTCAGAGGTAGGAGGGTTTATATAGCTAGAACATTCCTATGCAAGGAAAACTTCTCCATTTAAGATATATCTTACTGTAACGGATCTTTTTACGAATTTTCATTTTTTCTTGTTTTAACATGGAGGGTTTGACTCGAAAGGGGAGATGGGAGCAGAATGAGGATTTGTGTGGCCCTTTTAAGTTTGATGTGGAAACCGACACTAGAAACATGTTCAGAAGAAGGATAGCTTTCAAATGATGTGCTGTTTGATGGGCTTCAACAAAAAATGAAAGACCTTATTTGGCCCACTTCTAGACTACCTCCATAACAGTAAAAACAAAATATAATTCAATATAGTCATGCAACCCCTCATTTGAAAGCTCCTGACATTAAGATTTTAAATATTTAAGTCTTATGCAATAGTTTTTGAACCAAATTTAGATTTGCCATGTTTTTCTTTGGGGGGAACTTATATTCAGGGATAGGGGTTTATGGAGCTAGGACAATCCTAGGTAATGAAAACTCCATTTAAGATATATCTTACTATAACGAATCTCTTTACAAGTTTTCATTTTTGTTGTTTTGACATAGAGGGTTTGAGAGGAAAGGGGAGATGGGGGGCAAAAGAGGATTTGGCTGGCCCTTTCAGATTTGATGTAAAAAAACAACGCTAGAAAAATGTTCAGAAGAAGAATACTTTTCAAATGATGTGCTTTTTTATAAGCTTTGACAAAAATGAAAGACCTCATTTGGCCTACCTCTAGACTACCTCCATAACAGTAAAAACAAAATATAATTGAATATTGTCATGCGACCCCTCATTTGAAAGCCCCTGACATAAAGATTTTAGATTTCTAAGTCTTATCCAATAGTTTTTGAACAAAATTTGAATTTGCCATGTTTTTCTTTGGGAGGTACTTATATTCAGGGGTAGGAGGGTTTATGGAGCTAGGACATTCCTAGGCAAGGAAAACTTTTCCATTTAAGATATATGTTACTATAACAAATCTTTTTACGAACTTTCATTTTTCTTGTTTTGACATGGAGGGTTTGAGAAGAAAGGGGAGATGGGAGGCAAAAATGGTTTTGTGTGGCCCTTCTAGGCTTAATGTAGAAAACAACGCTAGGAACATGTTCAGAAGAAGGATAGCTTTCAAATGATGTGCTGTTTGATAAGCTTTGACAATAAATGAAAGACCTCATTTGGCCTACCTCTAGACTACCTCCATAACAGAAAAATAAAATGTAATTGAATATAGTCATACGACACCTCATTTGAAAGCTCCTGACATAAAGATTTTAAATATCTAAGTCTTATGAAATAGTTTTTGAACCGAATTTGAATTTTCCATGTTTTTCTTTGGGAGGTACTTATATTCAGGGGTAGGGGGGGGGGTTAAGGAGCTAGGACATTCCTAGGCAAGACAAAATCTATATTTAAGATATATGTTACAATAACAAATCTTTTCACGAATTTTCATTTTTCTTGTTTTGACATGGAGAGTTTGAGAGGAAAGAGGAGATGGGAGGCAAAAGAGGATTTGTGTGGTCCTTTTAGGTTTAATGTAGAAAACAACTCTAGAAACATGTCCAGAAGACGTATAGCTTCCAAATGATGTGCTGTTTGATAAGCTTTGACAAAAAATGAAAGGCCTCATTTGGCCTACCTCTAGACTACCTCCATAACAGTACAAATAAAACATAATTGAATATAGTCATGCGACACCTCATTTGAAAGCTCCTGACATAAAGGTTTTAAACATTCAAGTCTTATCCAATAGTTTTTGAACCAAATTTGAATTTACCATGTTTTTCTTTGGGAGGTACTAATATTCAGGGGTGGGGGGTTTATGGAGCTAGGGCATTCCTGGGCAATGAAAACTTCTCTATTTAAGATATATCTTACCATAACAAATCTCTTTACGAATTTTCATTTTTCTTGTTTTGACATAGAGGGTTTGAGAGGAAAGGGGAGATGGGAGACAAAAAAGAATTTGTGTGGCCCTTTTAGGTTTGATGTAGAAAACAACACTAGAAACATGTTCAGAAGAAGGATAGCCTTCAAATGATGTGCTGTTTGATAAGCTTTGACAAAAAATGAAAAACCTCATTTGGACTACCTCTAGACTGCCCCCATAACAATAAAAAATTAAATATAATTGAATATAGTTGTGCAACACCTCATTTGAAAGCTCCTGACATAAAGGTTTTAAACATTCAAGTCTTATCCAATAGTTTTTGAACCAAATTTGAATTTGCCATGTTTTTCTTTGGGAGGTACTAATATTCAGGGGTAGGGGGTTTATGGAGCTAGGGCATTCCTGGGCAATGAAAAACTTCTCTATTTAAGATATATCTTACCATAACAAATCTCTTTACGAATTTTCATTTTTCTTGTTTTGACATAGAGGGTTTGAGAGGAAAGGGGAGATGGGAGGCAAAAGAGGATTTGTGTGGCCCTTTTAGGTTTGATTCAGAAAACAACACTAGAAACATGTTCAGAAGAGGGATAGCCTTCAAATGATGTGCTGTTTGATAAGCTTTGACAAAAAGCGAAAAACCTTATTTGGTCTACCTCTAGACTACCTCCATAACAATAAAAATAAAATATAATTGAATATAGTCATGCGACAACTCATTTGAAAGCTCCTGACATAAAGATTTTAAATATCTAAGTTTATGCTATAGTTTTTGAACCAAATTTGAATTTGCCATGTTTTTCTTTAGGAGGTACTTATATTCAGGGGTAGGGGGGGGGGGGGTATGGAGCTAGGACATTCCTAGGCAAGGAAAACTTCTCCATTTAAGATATATGTTACTATAACAAATCTTTTTACGAATTTTCATTTTTCTTGTTTTGACATGGAGGGTTTGAGACGAAAGGGGAGATGGGAGGCAAAAAAGAATTTGTGTGGCCCTTTTAGGTTTGATGTAGAAAACAACACTAGAAACACGTTCAGAAGAAGGATAGCCTTCAAATGATGTGCTGTTTGATAAGCTTTGACAAAAAATGAAAAACCTCATTTGGACTACCTCTAGACTACCCCCATAACAATAAAAAATAAAATATAATTGAATATAGTTGTGCAACACCTCATTTGAAAGCTCCTGACATAAAGGTCTTAAACATTCAAGTCTTATCCAATAGTTTTTGAACCAAATTTGAATTTGCCATGTTTTTCTTTGGGAGGTACTAATATTCAGGGGTGGGGGGTTTATGGAGCTAGGGCATTCCTGGGCAATGAAAACTTCTCTATTTAAGATACATCTTACCATAACAAATCTCTTTACGAACTTTCATTTTTCTTGTTTTGACATGGAGGGTTTGAGAGGAAAGGGGAGATGGGAGGCAAAAGAGGATTTGTGTGGCCCTTTTAGGTTTGATTCAGAAAACAACACTAGAAACATGTTCAGAAGAGGGATAGCTTTCAAATGATGTGCTGTTTGATAAGCTTTGACAAAAAGCGAAAAAACCTTATTTGGTCTACCTCTAGACTACCTCCATAACAATAAAAAATAAAATATAATTGAATATAGTCATGCAACACCTCATTTGAAAGCTCCTGACATAAAGATTTTAAATATCTAAGTTTATGCTATAGTTTTTTAACCAAATTTGAATTTGCCATGTTTTTCTTTAGGAGGTACTTATATTCAGGGGTAGGGGGGGGGGTATGGAGCTAGGACATTCCTAGGCAAGGAAAACTTCTCCATTTAAGATATATGTTACTATAACAAATCTTTTTACGAATTTTCATTTTTCTTGTTTTGACATGGAGGGTTTGAGAGGAAAGGGGAGATGGGAGGCAAAAAAGAATTTGTGTGGCCCTTTTAGGTTTGATGTAGAAAACAACACTAGAAACATGTTCAGAAGAAGGATAGCCTTAAAATGATGTGCTGTTTGATAAGCTTTGACAAAAAATGAAAAACCTCATTTGGACTACCTCTAGACTACCCCCATAACAATAAAAAATAAAATATAATTGAATATAGTTGTGCAACACCTCAATTGAACGCTCCTGTCATAAAGATTTCAAACATCCAAGTCTTATGCAATAGTTTTTTTTAGCCAAATTTGAATTTGCCATGTTTTCTTTGGGAGGTACTTACATTCAGAGGTAGGAGGGTATATAAAGCTAGGACATTCCTAGGCAAGGAAAACTTCTCCATTTAAGATATATCTTACTACAACGAATATTTTAACGAATTTTCATTTTTCTTGTTTTGACATTGAGGGTTTTAGGGGAAAGGGGAGATGAGAGGCAAAAGAGGATTTGTGTGGCCTTTTTAGGTTTAATGTAGAAAACAACGCTAGAAACGTATTCAGAAGAAGGATAGCTTTCAAATGATGTGCTGTTTGATAAGCTCTGACAAAAAGTGAAAAACCTCATTTGGTCTACCTCTTGACTACCTCCATACCAGTAAAAATATAATATAATTGAATATAGTCATGCGACACCTCATTTGAAAGCTCCTGACATAAGTATTTTAAATATCCAAGTCTTATCCAATAGTTTTTGAACCAAATTTAAATTTGCCATGTTTTTCTTTGGGAGGTACTTATATTCAGGGGTAGGGGGGTTTATGGAGCTAGGACATTCCTAGGCAATGAAAACTTCTCCATTTAAGATATATCTTACTATAAAAAATCTCTTTACGAATTTTCATTTTTCTTGTTTTGACCAGGAGGGTTTTGGAGGAAAGGGGAGATGGGAGGCAAAAGAGGATTTGTGGGGCCGTTTTAGGTTTGATGTAGAAAATAACCTTTGAAACATGTTTAGAAGAAAGATAGCTTTCAAATGATGTGCTGATTGATAGCTTTTGAATAAAAAATGAGGCAACAAAATTGGTCTGCCTCCACCTCAATAGGCCTAACAGTCAAAATAATATTTTTTTTAATATAGTCATGTAACACCTCATTTGAAAGCTCCTGACAAAGTAATTCCAAATAATAATGAAAAATTCTATGAAAAAAATATTTTAGTCATTAATTTTTAGTTCATGCTTATATTTGTACTTTCAAGTAAAATATCAAAAACAGCAAAAAAATTCAAAAACTTAGTATCAGTTGAGAGCTGTAAGTGTCAGCAGTTTTTTTTTAAGGATAGATTTTATTTTCAGAGCTATAGGGTAAGCAATTTCAGGTCAGGGAGATAAACCCAGAGATAGGAGCCAGGAGATAACTTCATCCTGGTTCATTTCTGACACAAATGAATGTTAAATTTGGATTCAAGATGCAATTCCAACTATAGAGGTAAGTTTATTTCTTAGCTACCAGAATAGTCTGTTAATATAAATTTTTCCAAAAGGACCATTATTTTGCACTAAGATCTTATATCTAAGATCTCACATCTTTCTGCAAAGATTTCTGGTAAATTTTTGGCAGTTCATATTATTCAGTTCATAAAGTATACATACTCCTTGATGCTTTTTTTATGCTCTTTCCAAATATACTAATCATTTTTGTCAGAAATGAATTTTACCCCAACCACTATATATACCAATTCAGGTATATATTTGCCCATTAGGAGGATGGGGGTAAAGTTTATTTCTGATGCAAATAAGAGGTAAGTTTAAACTTTACCCCCACCCCCTGATCAGGCCATACCAGTCCTGATTTTAAATAGTTTGCCTTTCAAAGTGAGTATCAAGAAGAAGCCAAGAGAAAAGTAGAGATTATTAAGTGCTAGGGTTGATGGGAAATTGCAAAAATGAGAGCAATAGTATCCATAATATCTAACATAATCAAAATCAGATTTTGTAATGAATGGACCCTAATTTTTTTCCTTGAATTCATGGAAAAATCAAAAGTTCTGTGGTAAATTTCTACCAAATCATATTATTGAGTTAGGAATAAAGTGAATCCATCATTTGATGCCTTTTTTTATGCTGATTACAAATATAATAATCACTTCTATTGGAAATGAATTTCAGCCCCCCCCCCCTATATATGCCAATTCAGGGTTAGGTTATGTTGTAGAAATATATACCCTGAATTGGCATATATAGGGGGGGACTGAAATTCATTTCTGATAGAAATGATTAGGGTAAGACACCCAGTAGTCGGACACTTTAATCACTTTGAAAACTTTTTGACATTTAAACTACTCTAATTACTGTATTATACCCCCTAGAAACTTAATTTTTGTATCAATAAATTTCTGAAGAATATCTGAACAAGTAGGTTACTAATTCAAATAGTTTTGCTTGTACAGTGCCTCCTATTTTTGAATTTACTAACAAGTAACAATTCTGCCTAAAGTCGGACATACAAACAGCTCATTGTAAATAGTTATGACACAATATTCCTTATTTCTGTCCAGCAATCTCCCTATTCTCGGCCACTAGCAACAAAGCTGGTTTTCCCAGTTTTGTTTTCTATATGCTGTAATCTCAGCCAAGCTAATTTCAAAATAGCGGCAGTTTGTAAATCACCATTTTGCAAATGAAAAATTAAATTTTAAAGGTTTATTACAAATTTGTATAACAAAATAGGTGGATCCAATAAAAAACAATTATGGGGCGCAAAATAGGTTGATCTGATAAATTTGCATCAGGAGTAAGTTTAATTAATGCAAACTTGAGTTAATTAAGTAAATTATGCTCTTTAATGCTCTTTTTTATGCTCTTTAAGAATATAGTAATCAATTTTTGTTGGAAATGAATTTTAGCCCCCACCCCTATATATACCAATTCAGGGTATATATTTGCACATTAGGGGGGTGGGGGTAATTTTATTTCTGATGTAAATGAGAGGTAAGTTTCAACTTTCCCCCCCCCACCCCCCTAATGTGCAAATATATACCCTGAATTGGTATATATAGGGGTGGGGGCTAAAATTCATTTCCAACAAAAATGGGTAAATATATACCAAATCATACTATTGAGTTAGGAATAAAGTGAATACACCATTTGATGCCTTTTTTTATGCTGATTACAAATATAATAATCATTTCTATCAGAAATGAATTTCAGCCCCCCCCCCAATTCAGGGTATATATTTCTACATAAGGGGGGGGGGGCAAATTTTGTTTCTGATGTAAATCGGAGGTAAGTTTAAATGTACGTTTAAGATAAATATTCAGATTGGAATTATTGAGAAAAGTGATTTTCCTTGTTATTCAATGAGGACAGGTGCAGATCAAGGATTTTGTTTTTTTGGGAGGGGGGGGGGCAAATTAGGTGGATCCAATAAAAAAAAATTATGGGGTGCAAAATAGGTTGATCTGATAAATTTGCATCAGGAGTAAGTTTAATTAATGCAAACATGAGTTAATTAAGTAAATTATGCTCTTTAAGAATATAGTAATCATTTTTGTTGGAAATGAATTTTAGCCCCCACCCCTATATATACCAATTCAGGGTATATATTTGCACATTAGGGGGGTGGGGGGAAAGTTGAAACTTACCTCTCATTTACATCAGAAATAAAATTACC
The DNA here is from genome assembly GCA_027921565.1 of Artemia sinica. Lineage (NCBI taxonomy): Eukaryota > Metazoa > Arthropoda > Branchiopoda > Anostraca > Artemiidae > Artemia > Artemia sinica. The sequence goes on along the minus strand of CM051270.1, from coordinate 18,155,917 downwards.
CCCACCCCCCTAATGTGCAAATATATACCCTGAATTGGTATATATAGGGGTGGGGGCTAAAATTCATTTCCAACAAAAATGATTACTATATTCTTAAAGAGCATAATTTACTTCATTAACTCAAGCTTGCATTAATTAAACTTACTCCTGATGCAAGTTTATCAGATCAACCTATGTTGTGCCCTGTAATTTTTTTATAGAATCCACCAATTTTGCCCCCCCCCCCAAAAAAAAAAAATCCTTGATCTGCACCTGCCCACATTGAATAACAAGGATAATCACTTTTCTCAATAATTCCAATCTGAATTATTATCTTCTCTGAAAATCAAATTTAAATAACAAATTTCTTATATTAATAAACCTTTTACAATTTAGTGTTTTGTTTGCCAAATCATGAATTATCAGGTTCTGCCTATAGGCCTAGCAATAAGTGGATGAAAACCCATCTCATGATGGTTGACAAAAGCTGATAACAGGAAATAAATGAATGGAAAAAAGCAATATTGCATAATAACTATATACATGAGCAATTCCTATATGTCTGTCTATAAGAAGATTTGACACTTCTTAGTAAATTTAAAAATAGGAAGTGCTGTACAAGCAAAACTATTTGAATTAATAAGCTACTTGTTCAGAAATTCTTCAGAAATTTATTGATACAAAAATTAAGTTTCTAGGTGGTATAATACAGTAATTAGAGTAGTTTAAATGTCAAAAAGTTTTTAAAGTGATTAATGCATCACAGGTGGCCGGAATTAGAGACTTTTGGCCGGGAATAGGACAATGATTCATTCCTATCAAAGATTCTGTCCAAGAATAGGCAGGTGGCCAACTACTGGGTGTCTTACCCTACTATATTCATAATCAGCATAAAAAAGGCATTGAGTGGTATATTCACTTTATGCATAAGTCAATAATATGATTTGGTAGAACTTTACCAGTTTTGTTTACTACAAATCATGACTTTTTTACTAGATTTTGGGAAATTTTCTAGATCCTCTAAATTTACTAGGCTAGACTTTTTTTTTTACTAGGCCTAGATCTAGTAAAATCTTACTGATGGTGGCAACCCTGGAACAGGTCTATTGTTCTTAGACTGCTGATCATAGCAGAATGATGAAAGACGTTTTCAAAAAAGCATTATAAGATGTAGGATCTTAGTGCTAAGATTTCACTTTTAAGTGTTGTTTGTCAAAAGATGTAAGATCTTAGCACAAAAATGAGCTAAAAGAACGGAAATCTTTGCAGAAAGATGTGAGATCTTAAATGTAAGATTTTAGTACAAAAGAACGACCCTTTGAATTCCTAGTTTTTACTTCACCTGAGATTCAAATAACAGCAATAGCACCATTCATCTTTTTGAATTTTGTTGCTTTTATTGCCAGACAGTCAAATAAGAAGTACGCCCAAGCCTTTGGAAAATACGCCAGAGCCTGGTCTTACGTAGCCTTAGTCTACGTAGAGAGAACTAAAGTAATAATTGACGAAAACTAATTCCGAAAAAAGATAAAATGGAGAAAAATTAGATAAAATACATCGAAAATTGTGCATATTATATAGATAGAATTCCATTTTTTTAGTTATTTTCTTTATATAGCCTAGAGCTGTATGAGATCGGTAGAAGTGGGATGTATTATCTAGTGGGCAACCACTCGAGCTAACTTTGTTTAAACTCAGACTTACTTATTTCTGGTCGGCAGCCAGCGCGCAATATAAAATGACGTCTACTGGAAAAAAAGCTGTGGCATAGTCTAGCATTATATTTCAGAATTAGGAGGGGGGAAAGGTTATACTGCATCAGATTGCAGTATAACGATAATTAGAAACTTTCTGAATGTAATGAAATAATATTTTTTATTATTATTACAGTGTTCAGTTCGGATAAGAAATCTTTCAACAAATTGCTAAATTTAACTATACCAGCCACTGGCGAAAATAGAAGAGCAGAACTATGACAATAAACACAAGAAATCAACAATTTGTCTCCACTTTGCACAAAAAACTCAATAGAGTAGCCTATGTAGACGCATAGGACAGAAACCTAGATATAAAAATATACAGTAGTTTTCCAAGGCCGAATTTAAAGCTTTGACGCTACTAGGCTAAAGTGTTTTTGTTTCACCATTTTTGCAAGATTTTTGAGGAAATCCCTAAAAATTTGGAGGATAGTGGAAACACAAAAAACAACGCAACTGATGAGCTAAAGGCAACGAAAGCGAGAAATGATATCGAACTCGCAGCTGCCATTCTTGGGAGATGTCTGATAGTTTCTAAGTGGCAACGAAATTCCTGTTTTGATAAAAAAAAAAAAAAAAAAAAAAAAAAAAAAAAAAAAAAAAAAAAAAAAAAAAAAAAAAAAAAAAACTTCTGTGAATAAGACAGCGAAGTGCACCTGGCACTTTTACGATAAATCCCACGAGTCCTAATTTTATTAAGAAAAAATCACTCCGTGATAATTTATCACACTCCCTGGCACTATGCAACCCAAGGCACATGCCTAGCGAGCCCATTGGTAAATCCAGTCCTTCCTTTTACCCCATTTATGACTCGTTCCAAATATTGGGTACGAAATTTGTATAACACAATTTCGAAATTGGGCTAGATTGTTATACGATTTCGAAATTAGGTTCCAATTCCATTTCAACCCTGATAATACCAGTTATAGCCATAGCCTACATACGAAAAGTTAGTAATTTTTTAGTAAAAACCATTCGTTTGTGTGCCTATTTCTGGCCAACAGTTGGCTCATAATACCCAGTAAAGCCAATTAAGAAAAAAATAAAAAATCTTTGTATAGGCATATAGCCTATATGGCCTCATTAGTCTTAAACCTAGCCTATTGTCCTAAATCACACAGATAACTATTGAAGGTATTAGCTTATGCTGTGGTTTTTAGACACTTTTCCTTCGGCTAAGGGTTTTGATAATTCATTTGATCTCAGTGGAAAGCCACACCCTATTTTTTCCCCATTTAAGAAATAGAAATGACAGGTCTTTAAAACCTTAAAAACTGGGATTTAGAAAAGGTATTAGGTTCAAGCTCAAAACACTTTCCTTCTGCCCAATATGAACTTTAGATCGATTTTTGTAAGTTTCAACTTCATACCACAAAAAGTGTTCTATGATCATCAAATGTCAGTGCCATTTGGACAGGAACAGGCTGGAAGTACATAATTGTGGAGAGCCACAAATCTACATCTTTACCCTTTATATATATCAAAGCCACAAACTTCCGGCATAGGAACATATTTATTTATATACTGTCATAAATGATTTATAGGTCTTACTACGATTCACACCCTAGTCGGGATATCCTCTACCCCGTAAAAAGATTCCTCATTAGCCTAATGTATATTAAGATAGCTATGGTTCATTTTTCAAAAGTAAAGAAAAAGTCTGAGAAAAGGAAAATGTACAAAATTTCAACACTAACACGATAAAGTTCCGGTTCATTCTGAAGAAACCATCTGAAATTTTTAACTGAATAATGTCCCGTGTCCGATTAACACTGTTTACTTCGATACAAGTTCGTTATGAGTCATGAAATTCTAAATGCGATTGAGAAAGTATTACGCCTCAAAAGGGAAAATGGTATATGTCAATTTCCTTTGTCTGATCTGGTTTCTGATATACATAATAAAAAAAATACTTAGAAAGAGAAGAGTATGCTAATACTGCTGGGTGGAATACAGAGATTACAGCTTCGTTATATGACAAAAAATTAATGGATTCAAATGAGGAAAATAAATTCTTCCCAATAAAGCAGTTCACGCCAAAAATACGCCAGACCAAATAAAACACGCCAAAATTTACTCCCTAGTGGGATAACTCAAAGTTTTTCTCCCAGTCACTATCAAAATATGCCAGTCTGGCGGGAAATACGCCAATATGGAAACACTGCAGCAATGACAACTGTAAGCAGGATTGCTGTTGCTTACAGTCACAACTTTAACCTGTCAGATTCTGAGTTGAAATCCAGTCATTTGGCGTGCTAACCTATTCAACCTATTAATAAGTGCGCTCGGATCCTTAACTACGGGATCAACTGAAGGCTGTTTCATTAAGAAGACCTTTTTCCTGCTCATTCTCCGCTTTATATGTTTTCCTAAGACTAGTTAAAAAAAAATTCCGCAAAAGGTTTTTCAGAGAAAGGTAAAGAGCTACATAAAACTAAGACGAGCAGAAATAGAGTCAGGTAATAATTCAAGTGTAAAACGACCATACACCATTATAAATAAACTAATGAAACCCAAAGCGAACAGAATGTAAAATAAATAATTAAGCCCACTTAAAATAAGCGAAAACTATCACAAACAAAGGTATGACTTTACGACCTTTATGCCTTCTAAAGACTAACACATCATTTGAACTTTTTTTTGTTAATGCTTCTGGGATACCTGCCTTTTGCGCACGTGACACAAGTCTTCTGAAAGCTCAAAACCCAGTCATGTCTTAGTGGGGAGTCAAAGAAAAACTTTTCTAGCTTTTCAGTGAGGCTTTCTCGAAGCAAAATTATATCTGGATTGCACAATAGTGTCTTCTTCTTCCTTTAATCTTTTACTTTCTTCAAACTTGTAAAGAGTCATAGCTTGTGGCTGGAGACTCAATAATACAGATAAATGATGCGCTAATACAACAAATAAAATACAACAAGAAATGGTTGGCTAGTCAAATATAAAATCATTGGATTATCGCAAAATTTTACCCGATTTTGTCATCTTTATAAACTTGTTCAAAACACTAACAAACAATTTCTAGCCCAACTGGGCATGTCCTCAGATCCTAACCCACAACGAAGAGCAAGAGCAACGAAAAAATTAACACATTAGGACCATAAAGTCTTCTCTTGTAACGGAGCTCTGGAACTTAGCTAGAGAATCAACAGAAAAACCTACGTAAACTTATGCAGTTCTTCACACCTATACCAGGCCAAAATACATAGTAGATATTCAAAAAGGAACATGCACCAAATGCAACGGAGATACATCTGAAGAGGGGATTAATAGTTTGGATAAGACTGTCAATGTGGAGGAACACAGAGGACATAGCACTATTTGAGCCAGTTGATCAGGGAAGAATAGGCTAAGCCTTGAAAAAACATGAGAGGAAACATTACGAGGCGTTCTAAACGCTCCTTGAAAGGTCCCTCTAATCAATCCTGAGAAACTAAAGATACAGAATATAATAGCTTTTTATTCATCTCACTACTTCACTGTGAACAGATTCAAAATTCTACCTTGGCTAATAGTTTAAAACTGCCTCCTCCCTCCCCAACACTCCGATCGTTTCGGCTCAATCACCATCTACCATTACTGAGATACCCTCCCCAACAAAAATGAAGAAAGGAGTGTTAACACCTATCCCCTGAAAAGAAACCTGTAAGCTTCAATATGATTTCTTAAGCCATTTCCAGGATAGCGGAGACACACTAATTTGATAACGTGGCAATACACAGTGTCTTTTGATCTACATTGGTACTTAACCATGAATAGAAACGTGAAGTAATTTAGAAAATTATGCTTCGAAAACGTTTAGTTTAACCAGAGACCAAATGTACTTAGCCCTTCCTCGGGACAACAAATTTGAAGCCCCTCCTTGTCCTATACTAGCTGAAAATGAATTTCATCCCCCAAGCCGTCAATGATATATTGGATCTGATAACCTGTATGCACATAGTCTCTTTTGATTTACCTCAATCCTCTCGTCCAAGTCACAATCCAAAGTTCACCCCCCTTGCTTTGTAGGTTAGACACAGTTTACCTTCCCACTAATAAAAAATTTGAAGTATCCTTGCCCCACCCTCCTCACCCAAAAGCACCTGAAAGTTTCAATTTTATCCGCGAAGCTGTTTCAAAATAAAGTAGATATGCAATTATGATGACTGGATATATACAGAGTCTTTCGATTTAATTTGGCCTCCTTCTCCAAGTTAAAACGTCAGATTTACTTGTCTCAACTCAGCACTCCCTGAAAGCTTCAGTTTCATACCTCAAGCTGTTCTCGATATATTTTAGACGCGGCGCTTTGATAACCTGGAAACACGTAGGTTTCTTGATTTACCTTACCAATTAATTATGTTACAGTGCAAAAAAAGTTTTGATGGTTCAGATACAAGAGCTCCTTCATCCTTCCTCAACATGTGAATTGAAGTCATCATGCCTCGTCCTCTCCCTTTCCCCTCCTTTCTCCCCAGCCCCTGCGCTATTAGTACCTGAATGTTTCAACTTCATCTCCCAAGCATTTGCTAAGAACTTCAGATTTGCTATTTTGACGACCAAAATACGCACAGTGTTTTTTTTTATCTTCCCCCTACCATAAATCAAACTTTGGGACCAAACTGAACTGTCTTAAGAATGCTTGAAAGTTTCACCTTGATTCCCAAGCCCTTCCCAAGACAGGAAATAATTTGAAAACTAGGATGCAAATATCGGTTTTGGATTTTGTCAGGTACCCGTGATGTTTCAAGAATATAATCCTAATGAAACTCTTGGGGTCTTGGCTTAGCAGACAATCCCTAAGAGCCTTTCTACTAAAATTTACCTTTAAACACTGGCTAACTTGGATAATTTAAGGCAACTGCCCCTGGGGCTTTGTGTTATGTTGACCCCGAGGGCATTTTTATTAGATCTTTCAACATTTTTAAAGAAAATAACTATCTCAAAATCTGGCTCGGATATCATGGAATTTTTGGGAGAGGGGGGGGGGGAAGAAAAGGGCACAAGAAGGAGACTAGTTTGCCTCATATAACTTTTAGCACTTAACAAAGCATTAGATCTTTCAACTTCCAATCGAATAAGTTCCTCCTGAGTTTAGGTTTTTTGCCCTATTGTCAGGCCTATTTTTGTGTGTGGGGTGGGGGGGGGGTATTGTTTTCACTCTCTTTTGCCTTTTGTATTGAGGTACCCTCAATCTATGGACTTGAGGATATAAGTTTTGGCCCAATTGGTAAAAATGTGTTTGCCCTAGAGTCGGGCCATACTTTTTTTGGAGGCCATATAGTGTAAGGTATATAGTATGATAAATATAAAGATCTAATAAAGAAAATTGACTCGTTTCTTTTGGATACTTGAATTGTGCAGGCTCATCTTAGTTTTGACAATATTTTTGGAGAAAATAAATTTTGTCGCGGGGGGGGGGGGGAGGGAACAAACAAAAGTATGGGAGAGGCAATTGCGCGCCCCCTTCACTATAGAAAATTAAGCCTATGATCAGCACCCTCACCACCTCCCCCCACAACATTTTGATCCCCAGAACAATTCACAAAAGTTTTGAGCCAATTTTACATCCAACATGAAACAAGTCCCCCTTTCCATAATAAAACCTTTTTTTTTCAAAATATTTGGTATTTTGCAATATTTACAGCACTTGCCCAGGGGTTGTTGGGGTTACGTCATCCCTGGTGGCACATTTGTTGGATCTTTCAATTATTTTGAACCAAATTCTAAGTGGATGTCCATGGGTGTTGTGGACAGAGCAAGTAATAAATGAAAGCTATGGCCGAGGGCCGGTTTCTCTCAAGTCCTCTAGAACTTTCAGTTTTCAATCGAATGAGCCCCCTTCAAAAGTCCCTCCCCCCCCCAAAAAAAAGATATTGAAGACTTATGGCTCTTTAGTTGGATAGTGCTACAGCGCTGCCTCTAAAAGCACTGTCATTAATGGATTTGACGGGCAGTAGCCCTACTCTTATTTTCCAGCCCTTAATTTTAAACTGTTGTGACTTTTTTTGTTGTGAAAAAAGACACTATTTGAAATCAAAGTTGTTTTCGATAAAGGGTAAATTGCACTCACAGGGACTAAGGAGGGGCAATGGCCCCAAATGGGGATACACTCTGAAAAATACCTTTTATTGGTATTACCATTAAAAAATAAAATAAATAATTTATTTCTAGATTTTGAACACCTTTTTTGTATCTTTATTCTAAGAAATCGAGGAAAATACTTAGCCCTCTAGATTTTTCCGAATTAGTTCCCTGTGGAGGCAGGTGGTCATACTATGGCACTTGCTAATTAAACAAAACACACTCAAGAATTATGCTTTGGTTAGATATGAGAAAACCGGTTTCACAGCCACAAAGACAAGTGACAAGTGACAGAATAGATGAGAAATATTTAACTTGGGCTGTATATTTGCACATTAGGGGGGATGAGGGTAAAGTATTTAGACAGCGTGAAGTTAGAAAACAATTCTTACTTCATAACATGCAGAATAATTGTTGTTAACACATTTTGCATGCAGACCCACTATACTTTACCCCCCCCCCCTAATTTGCAAATGTATAGCCAAAATTGTATCCATACTATTATTTCGGCTAGTTTTGTATGCTTTGTATGCTAATTCCAAATATGTAACAATAATCAAGTTTAATGTTAACCATCAAAACCTACAACCATGAGAAAATTTGCATAATCTTCAAAAAGGGAGAAACCCCTCTGAAAATTCAGGTGACCTTAATGAAAAGCACACTATTAAATTCAGCACATCAGAGCACCTCTTGAATTCACTAAAACACCTTAATTTTAGGAAAAAAATTCATTGTGAGTGAAGTGATGTCATATTTATGAATGCATTCGAAAAGCATGCATACATCGTATATGCCTCAATAGTGGTTGTATCGTTTTCAGTGTCTATGATATAGACAAAATTACACAAGAAACATGATTGACAAGATAAATCATATGATTGACGTCATATTTATGAGTATATTTCAAGAGAATGGATTACATCTTTTCCGCTCCTTCCCCCAGGAGTGAAAATATCGTTTTTATATCTATGACACATGCAACATTAGTGCATTACTTAAGGAAAGCAAAGTGTAAAAATACCACGTGTAACTAGTCTATTTAAAAAAGGAAATTTAAGTAGTTTCATAATGCCTAGAGGACAAATGAAAAACCTAGACCATCAAACGCGACAAGACCAATCTGAACAGCTAGTAAGGGGTATTGGAAAAAAATGTCTTAAGTAATGATAAACGAAAATGAAGAACAAATACATACAGTCAGAATATGTTAATTAAAAAAAAGAAAGTAATTAAAGAAAAACGTTCCAAAGAAAAAGTTTTTCAAAAAAAAGTGAAGAGCTTAATTAAACCAAAGATGAGCAGAAATAAAATAAATTTTCAAGCGTAAAACTACCATGAATCACTAAATGACGCACGTTTTCCTTTTGTTTACTATCTATGCACGTAAATAAAGCTGCGAACCAACAGGACAGCATGAAACGTTTAAGAACCAGTAAATATAGTTTTGAAAATTTATATATATATATTAAAAACAAATTTATCAGTTGCCTTGCAGCAGTAAAGGGGAAAAAACCAAAATTTTCCCTCAATACTAATCGTGATCGATAACCTTTTAAGTGATGAATAGCTCAAATAAGGATTTTTTACAATTTGTTAAAAAGGATTTCTCGTTTATCTGAACAAAAATGAAACAACAATTCCTAAAATTTCCTTGTGGTGTCTTCTAATACAAATTTATTTAGATAGCAAAAATCTACTGTATTTCATATTTTATCAAGCTATAGCAACAGGAATTTCAACAGATTTCTCTTTCAGCAGGAAGCGACTATACTTTTAAAGAAAAGCTGAACAAGGTACAGCTTTTGCGTTCAGAAGCCAAATTGGTTGAATTTAAATATTCCATTTTCGAGGCACATGATTGGCTCTGAATCCGTCTGGTCTAACCTAACCCATAAGATTAGCAACTCGCTGATAAGAAGAAAAAACGCCACTGAATTGAAGTGTTTCCTCTGCTATTTTATGTTAAAAATAAGAGAGAAAAGACTTTAAGAGAAGCTTGGTAGTTTTTTTTGCCCCCAAAGCCAACTGTGTGTCCTAGTACATGTTATCATGAAAATCTGGATCCCTCGTCTAATTCAACAACAGGAAATGATTAAGTGTCAGTTACTACAGTTCTGAAAATTTATATACTATTTTTAAAACAAAATTATCAATTACCTTGCGGCAGCAGAAGGGACGAGACCAAGCTTCTAAACCAGTCAGAGGTATTCAGGTTCCCGCAAGGAATCCTTGTTCTATAAGTAACATATTAATTTTTTAAGACTTATTAATTTTTAGCATAATATATTGGTAATTTGACAGCGAAAATAGCAATTTTTCGACCTTTTTTAAAAAGGGTTCTCGTTTATCTAAACAAATAAACAAACAACAATTCTAGGCGGTTAAGTCCTTTAAGTATTTGATTTTATTTTATTTAAATTTGCCCTCGTTTTTGTACCTATATCATATAAAATATTTTCCTTCATTATACTGGTTGGCAATACATCAACTTTCCTATTGGGACTTCATTTCGATTGGGACTCGACTTCATTTCGATTTTGTTTTACTTTGATTACTATGACATTTTATGTCTAATAAAGCAAATGATTTCAAAATATAACAGATCTTCATGCTTACCATTACGTTTCGTTTCGTCTGTCAAACTATGAGGCAATAATCTTTTAGATAGAAATAGTGCATAAGGAATAATTTTCAGTCTAATGATGTTTCCGAATTTGATAAATTTATCTAAACATTCAGCCTAAATATACCTTGAAAGCTTCACCTTAATACCCTTAGCTTGTGTAGTAGCAATAGTTATAGTAACAGTATGCACATAGCACCTTTGGTTTTTATTCAACATTCCCTTCAACGCACAATAAAATTTTCACCCCAATACCATCAACCGTTTCTGAAGCATTGCCGATACGTCCTCTTGACCTATGCCAACCTATGTGGTTATAATGTCTTCAGATTTAGTTCGTACAGTTTCAACAATGCCCAAAATTTTCGCCTTAATACCCTTAGCTTTAGCAGCAGTAGTAGTAGCGTTAGTAGCTATATTAGTAGTAGAAGTAGAATTAATAGTAGAAGTCTTTGCTTTAGTAGTAGTAGCAGTAGTATCAGTATTAACAATAGTAGTAGTAGTTGTAGAAGCAGTAGTATTACGATAGACATGTGATAGAAGTTAGTTCAACATCCTCCACAACAAGCCTTACAAGTTTTAATTTCAAACACAACACTGTTCCCAAGATATTGCTGATACAGCCCTTTGACAATCTGTATACAGATGGCGTGTTGTCATTCAGTTTACCTGCCCCCCTAAAAGTTTTTTGAAAATTTCACCTTCATGACCTGAGGTAAAGTTGTAATAGTAGTCACAGCAGTAGTATTAGTACTCAATTTAATACAATTACCGATTGCAAAGACATTGTCAATATTTCCTTTTGATAACCTATATATTCATACTCTTCTTGAAATTTTTTCATCTTAATGCTCATAGCCTTACAAGTAGGCCTAGTTGCAACATGAGTATTAGTTGGGGCAATACTAATAGCAGTAGTAGAACTAGTAAATGTAGCAGTGGTAGTAGCAGTGTGTAAATATTGCCTTTTGGTCAATTGATCTTCCCTTTTAAGCATTCTCTGAGAATTCCAACTTAATACACAAATCAATTTTTAAGATATACTCTTTTGACAGCCTAATGCACGTGTCTTTTGTTAGTTCGAATTTGCCATCAATATTCTCTCAAATTTTACCTTCATATACTCAGCCTTAATAGTACTAGTATCAAAGTAGTTGCAGTGGCAGTAGGAGAAGTAGTTGCAGTGTTAGTGTTGTATATGCAGTAGTAGTAACAGTAGTAGCAACAGTATCAATAGTGGTAAGTACAGTTACATGTTAAGTACATGTAAGTACATGTTCAACAGTTGAACATCCCTTTCATGATGCAGTAGAAGTTTACCTTGATACGTTAAACCGTTCCAAAAATATTGTTCATGTGCGCTTTTGACCCTCTTTTCATGTTAATACTTTAAACCTTACAAGTTGTTGCAATTGAAACAGTACTTAGAGCAGTAGTAGCATTCGTAAAAGTAGCAGTGTTAGTAACCTTTTGTCAATTAATCTTCCCCTCTATGTATTCTCTGAGAGTTCCAGCTTAATACCCAAATCCGACAGCCCTTTCGACAGTCTGCATGCACACGGTATGTTTCGATTTAGTTCAAATTCTCCCTCAACAGTGAGTCAAATTTTAACTTTCATACCCGTAACCTTAATTTTACTTGTGTCATAGTAGTAGTGATAGTAGTAGGAACAGTAGTAACAATAAAAGTGTATTATTATTAGTAGCAGTAACAGTGGTAGCAGCAGTATTAATAGCAGTAGTAACAAGTACATTTTGCCTTCTGGCCATCTGAAGGTCCCACTTATGATGTCCCTGAAGTTTCCTCTTGATACAATAAGCCGTTCCAAAAATATTGCTGCTGCGCCCGTATCAGGAATCTGCATGCACATAGTATGTTTTGATTTAGTTCAACTTTCTTCTCAGATATTTATTTCAATATCTTCAGCCTTATTAGTAATCGCTACAGAAGTCGTAGTTTTAGTGATATTAGTGGTAGTAGCAGTGGAAGCAATTGTAGCTATAGTTGTAGTATTGTGCAAATATTGCCTTTCAATGTCAATTGGCCATCTCTCTTACTATTTTCTGAAGATTCGAAATTAATACACTCAGCCATTCCTGAGTTACGCCCTTTTGACAACCCATATGCACATAACATGTTTTGATTTAGTTCAACACTCCCCTCAATATTCCCTGAAAGACTCACCTTAATGCCCTTCGTATTTTGGAAAAGTATAAGTCAAACAAGCAAACCTTTTATAATATATATTATGCGTAAACAATGAACAGATTGCCTAACTTACAGCCCTTGCCCTGAGGCCTAGGGAGGGAGGATTGACATCCCCAGGCGCATAATTACTGAGCCTTTCAACAATGCCGAAAAATATAGTTGTCTCAAAACTTTGTTTAGTTGTTTGTTTGGGGAAATGATGGGCTTAGGGGGGGGGGAGCTGGTTGGTCTCAAACCACTTTTGACTATAACTTCAAATCAAAAGGGCATTATAACTTCAAATCAAAAGAGCGCCAACTGAAATTTATACAAACACCTATTCCATAAAAACATTATATGCCCCCAGGGCATAACTTACAGCCCTTGTCCCAGGACTATGGTGGGTTTTGTTAACCCTAGAGGCATTGTTATATGTTCTTTAAACTATTTTGAACAAAATGGCTATCTCAAATTTCAGTAAGATAAGTTTGGTGAAGAAGGGTTGTTGGGGGGAGGTAATCTCCAGAGCCAAAAGTGATTTCCATCACTTTTGACTCTAAAAAGGGAACTAGAAATTCCAATTTTCAAACAAATGAGCCACCTCTGAAGTTTATACAACCATCCCTTCCATAAAAACCTTAAATGCCCCAGGGAAATAACTTACAGCCCTTACCCCCAGGCTCTGGTGGTTTGTATCAACCCCAGAAGCATTGTTATGTGATCTTTGGACTATTTTGAATTAAATGGCTATCTCAAAATTTCTACTGGATGCATTTTGCGAAAACACGACATGTGAGGGGGAATGCCCTCTGATCACTTTGACTCTTACAAAGAGCACTAGAACTTCTGATTACTAATCTAATGAGACCCTTCCGAAGTATAGGACCATCCTTTCAATAAAAACCTTATACGCCCCCAAGAAATAATTTACAAACCAAGACATAATTTCTTGACCTTTCAACTACGCTGAATAAAAAACTGCTATCTCAAAGTTTTCATTGGATGTGTTTGGGGAAAGGATGGACGTGGGGAAGGGGGGCTGGTTGTTCTCAAATTACTTTTCACTCTTAAAACAGGGCACTATAACCTCCAATTTCAAATTAAAAGAGCCTAATTCCAAGTTTATACGGCCACCCATTCCATAAAAACCTTATATGCCCCCACGGCATAGCTTAGAGCCCTTGCCCCAGGGCTCTGGGGGATTTGTTAACCCTGGAGGCGTTGTTATATGTTCTTTAAACTATTTTCAACAAAATGGCTATCTCACGATTTGAATTAGATGCGTTTGGTGAAGATTGGTAGTTGGAGGGAGGGGGGGGGGCTAGTTGCCTTACATCACTTTTGACTCTTAATAAGGAACTATAATTTTTATTTCTCAACCAAATGAGCCTCCTCCAAAGTTTGTACAATTATCCCTTCCATTAAAACTTTACATGCCCCTGGGAAAAAAACTTACAACCCTTACCCTCGGACTCTGAGGGTTTGTTGCAACCCCAAACGCCTTTTTATATTATATTTGGACGAATTTGAATAAAATTGCTATGTCAAAATTTCTATTGAATGCATTTCGAGAAAACACGACGTATCTGTGTGTGTGGTGGGGGGGGGGGAGGGTAGCTTCCCTCTTATCACTTTGAATCTTAAAAGAACACTAGAACTTCTTATTACCAATCCAATAAGCCCCCTCCAAATTTTATACGACCGCCTTTTCTATAAAAACCTTATATATCCCCAGGGCATAACTTACAACCCTTGCACCGAGGGCTGTGGGGGGAAGGTAGGGTTGTCATCCTCAGAGACATAATTTCCGGACCTTTCAACTACGCTGAATAAAAGGGCTATCTCAAAATTTTGATTGAATGTGTTTAGGGAAATGATGGGCGTGTGGGGACTATTTGCCCTCCAATCACTCTCGACTATCAAAAACTACTAGCCCTCTGGATTTCCAATAGCCCTTTGGATTTCCAATCGAATGAGCTCCTTTCAAAGTTTGTACGACAACTCTTTCTACTCGAAGTTCCCTGGTCTAAAACCAAAAAACAAATGAATAACTAAATAATACATTGTGCCAACATCATTATTTACTTAGGCAATGAATTTTTTTTTAGTTTCTTCACCTTTGACAATAAACAATAGCAACGGTCGGCAATATTATCAAATTATTAATTTTAATTATTATTTTTAATTTAAGTACAAATTAGCTTTAAATAATTAACTTTAATTTATGTTATTCTATTATTAAGATTAATCAGAAATTAAAATTTCCCAATTTTTGACGCAATACCTTAAATTAGGTATTTTTTTCCAAGACCACACTGCATTTCTATGACAAACAAATAAACGTTCAATTGGGGATAAGTCCATTTATTAGGCAGTGAAAACAGTCAAAAAATTATATGCTACAATCTCCAATAATGAGTTTACTAAGCCCAGGCTCCTACAACCAAAGCAATATAAGCGCAAGCACAGCACAAGCAATAACAAATACTAAAGCAAAAGCAAAGCAATCATAATATAATATCAAACACTACATCTCCCTTCTTTTAACTTTGAACAAAATGATCCATGGGTACACCATTATTATTTTTTTTTGTTTTGCCATACCGTGCCAGAGCGAAGTAACACTAAAACTTTATATACACCACGAGAAGGCGCTAGGCTCGCTTCTCTAGTGTGTACTCTAGGTACATTTAACAGTTACACTCACACTCACTTACAGTGTACACTTACACTCACTTACAAACTTACACTCATACTCTTCTTAAAAAAAACACAAGAAGGCACTAGGCTCACTTCCCTGGTGTGTACTCTGGGTATACACAGTGCCTACTTCCTCTACACATAAATATTTACAGGTTCAATCTCTTTGGTGGGATGATCACTCTTCTAGACCGTGTTTTGGCACTAGCTTGGGAACCAAGTGCTGCTTCACATGGCAGAACTGGGGATTCCGATGCGGTGATCTCTGTCCTCAACCGTTCTAGTTGCAAAGAGTGGAGCGGTGATCTGTAGAGCTGATTTACCAGTGGTGGAGGTGATTTCTGAAGCGGAACAGCGTTGTTTGGGTAGCACATGGGGTCAAAACCCTCCCAGTTTGACCAACCATGTCTTTTGTCTCAGAGTCGTTTCCGAGGCGGTTTGAGAGATGTATTCTGTTCCGTCAGATGACAGATATGTCCTCTGTTTCGACTATGTAAGACTGCGGAGACTCAGATTGGGCATTACTCTTGCTCTGCTCCATTTCCCGCCTGAAGCCTTCTGCACATAAACTGATTTCCCCATCTTTAAAGATGGTAACGGCCTAGACGCCGTGTCGTAATGACGCTTCTGTTATCTCTGAAGAACTGTACGTTTCTCCATGAACTTACGCCTGCTGACCACTTTCTTTTTTAAGTGGTCAGTGGTACATGGGAGAAGAAATCTCAGTAGACGACTCATTAGAAGT
Source organism: Artemia sinica (assembly GCA_027921565.1). Lineage (NCBI taxonomy): Eukaryota > Metazoa > Arthropoda > Branchiopoda > Anostraca > Artemiidae > Artemia > Artemia sinica. The sequence continues at coordinate 18,139,859 of CM051270.1, read as the reverse complement.
TGGGACGGCGAGGCTAGTCTGTCCACAGGTATGTTCCTGTATTCGAGCAATACTAAGTATGGGTCTTCATTATTTTCTGAGGCCTTTGTCAACAAAAAGTACTATATTCGCAAGCACATCCCAAGCAATAACAAATACTAAAGCACAAGCAAAACAATCATAATACAATATTAAACACTACAGTCTGGATATCTCAACCACATATACAGTGATCATCATCAGCGGATATAAGGACTTATCCCCATTTGAACGTTTTTGTTCGTAAAAATTTCTGAAAATTTTCAATTAAATATACATTTCTTTTCATTTTATGTTCGTCGCTTTTTGACAATTAATAAAAAACAAAATTTCCGAAAAGAAGTTTTTCAAAGAAAAGTAAAGAGCCATATTAAACTTAAGACCAGCAGAAATAAATTCCTATAATAATTGAAAGTCAAAATGACCAGTAATAACTATCAAAGAATAAATGAAACATAAAACAAACCAAAATCAAAATAAGCGATCATAAAAAACATAAAAATAACAGGTACTAATATAGATGGATAAATAAATCTTAACGAGTAAAAATTAAATTAAATGTTCAATTCAAAATAAAAAGGAACAAAAATTACTTAAAGCAGGAGTTTAGCTACTGCCTTTTTCCTCCTTCCCTAACCGTAAAAGTCTAAAGCTTGTTGTTTCATTTGCGTTTTATAGAAAACTATATGCTTTTGTCTTTCAAAATTTCGGCGAATAATAAACATAAAATAATTATGATAATCAAGATAACTGTAAAAGACTCATGAACAAACACTTAATATCTAATATATAATGATATCAATTCCTGGAAACTCAGCAATTCAAAATTTTATTTCACTGAAATTTCTATTTTTATTTTCCAATGTTATGAATATCAAAAAAAATATTTGTACTAACTTTCGTTTTCAGTAAAAAACAAATCACACATCAAGCTTCAGATTTTTACGGCTAGGGAAGGAGGAAAAGGGCAAGGAATATATAGCTTAAATTTGTTCTTCATAAAGTGCAATGATGTCAATACATTTAAACTAGCCTTGGTTAAATGGAAGAGATTTTTACAAAACAATTAATTTTAAACCAAGGACAGGAAAATTAGCGAGGTAATCATCCTGTACTCATTGTTCATTGGTCAAAGAACTTTTCCCCTAGTTCAAAACATAAGAAATAAATCTGGACACGACTAACGGGCCTATTGCCAGTTTGAAGGAAACGATAAGAACAACAATCAAGCGAATACTTCGCCCGTATACAACAATGCGTCTTCAGCGTAGAGGAAAAAAAGAATTAGAATCGGAAACTAAAATAATATATTTATAAATATATATATAACACTAAAACTCACATATATAATTACCAGCTACGTCAATGAAACAACAAAAGTAACTGACTTTAGATCTTTTATTAAGTTAGTTCAAAAAAATTTACTGGGAGGAGTTAACCAGGTAACATGGTCACTTATGATCTTAAGTTTGGTACAGGGATTTCTTAATCAATCCCTTATATCTTCATTCTAAAATGGTGGATAACAGCAAATTCAGTAACTTGTATGCCCATAAACTGCGAAAGCGGCTAACACTGTAGTTTCTTCAACACTTACGAATGGATAAAATTTTATTTCTGAATTTCCCTTGAGCCAAAATAATAACAAATGATTAATATTTATTGAGAAGTGGCTTCTAAGAAGCGTACTAATACATCATTATTATACTAATATAGTATAATTATATATTATATACTAATATAATATATCATAATATGTGGTTGCAGCTGTAGAGGCCGGACTTATGTAAGTTATGGTTCCATTTCAGGTTATCCCAAGGTTGTTTTGAAGTAGCTAGAGTGCGATCTAACGCATCAGAAACTTGCTTGTATGAATTTCTATTACGTTTTTACGAGTCGAAACAAAATTTGGAATTCAAACCCCGTAAACCAACCCCATCTCTGGGTGCGGCTTGATTCTCATATATCCGGCTGTAGTTTTGTCACTACTCATGCGTTGACCCAAAGCGTAACTTGGCCCGGATTTAAAAGCTGGGACCATTTTTCCTCTAGAAACTTTTCAATTTTTTTTTTGCTATTTGTTCTATTCTGAAAATTAAGAATCTAGTCTCTTTCATTTTACTCTCTTTGTGAGTACATAATAACTTTTCGACTTGAACGACTGAGATGCGACAAACAGTTAGGAATTGACACTTTCGACCCAAAATAGGGTCGAGCTAAAATCGACCCAAAGTTCACCCCGAATGGGTCAAAAACCATATTGTCTTTTAGAGTGAGCTAAAGGGCTTGCAGAACATTCACGAAGGTCGAACGCCCAAACGAATGAAATGAGGTTAGGCAAACAGGCAGTGAAGCTGGCCCTTCCTCATCTCCATATAATTCATTTATCTACTTAAAGCAGAAAGCATTATGCTGGAAATTAAATTTTAATTGAAAAAAACGTGGAAAATCTCCATTTAAGACATTCAAGTTTCCTATCCCCAACAGAAGCATCTGGGGATTCAAAAGTAAATCACTGGCGACTCAAAAGAGAGGCAAATCTGTTGCCAAGCAAAGTCAATTCATCCACTTCTTCTTCATCACTATTTGTTTCATCATATTCTTCAGAAAAATACTCATCATCTATTGCCTTTGTTAATTTGCTTTTCCTCTTCCTAGATTTTTTACATTCCTTGGGTAAATTTGTCAAGTTAATCTTGAGTGCAGAAAATGCGTCAAACACCTTTTCTAACAATAAGTGTACTGAATCAGCACTCTTTACTACTTGCATCCAATCCTGTCTCATAGATATGAAATTCACAGCATTATAGAGAAATAGTCCATTGTAGTGTGTCATCATGTTACACTCAGGATATGGACACTGAAGCAGCCGGTTTAGGATGGTTGCAAAGAAAAAAATGATTTGAAACTCGGCAAACGTGTGTACTGTATCTTTGTCATATCCATCCGAATCGATTAAATTCCGATCTAGCTGATACAATTGAAGCAGTTTTTGATTTGCAACAAGACAGTCCTCTGTACATAAATTATACCAGAGTTGACGAATACTACCATCACTTGAAATTTCTGATTTCAAATTTTTCTTTAGCCTTTCTGTTTTTTCGATACTTCTAACCCGGCCAATTTTACAAGGCACTGCGTCAAACATCAGTGACATCAATATTAGGCTTTGAAATTGTTGCAAGGTTGGACTTGAAACTTGGAACCAAAAAATTACTGAACAAATAAAAATTTTCATATTATCAGGAAACAAATCAACTACGTTGCTACCAACTTCATCAATTTTTAAGACTTTCTTGAAAAAATCAATTCGAACAAGTGAAGATAATTTAGAGATTTCACTTAAGTGAGGAACTCGTTCGCTCTCATTGTTATAAAACGAAATAGTCGTATGTTTCAACTTGCCATCAACCCGTACACCGAGTTTAATTCCTGCAGTTTTGGCACTGTCATCCTTTAACAATGATACGTCAGGATGATCAACACTTAGTAATACTGCTGAAATTGCTCTGAATATGTCTATTGCACTAAACAGGCTATAAGGCCTACTTGCTTTCTCTACCTGAGGCAAATAAAGGAATTTATGATTGCAGGGAATATGCAGTATCCACGAAGGAAAACAATGATTCCTATATGCAGTAGAAAACCACTTTGGAAGAGGATTGCTGTTTTTAGAATAAATTAAAGTACTATATTCCGTTTCATTCAGTATTTTTTGAACAAGACTAGGGCTTTCTATGTCTTTCTTAAGAGAATATTCTATAAGCTTTTGAAGTTCTTCCTTTTTGTTCTCAGGAACTGATGCTAATATCTGAAAAGAAAAATGAAATGCTTATCTTAAAGCGGCTAATGGCTTGTATTTACATTAGCACTTATAAATCGAAAATCAAGGATTCAGTAAGAAAAAAAAACTGAAGTTCGAGAAGTTATTCAAGACATTTCAATCACTTTGGTATGAGCAGAAATTATTTAGAAAAAAAAGATTAAAAAATCATAGAAAACAATCCTATCTGAAACTTCGTGTCACAAAATAAAGATATGATATCAGTAACTGTACTAATCCTAAAAGATCAAAAATGTAGTTACAACAACAATGAACATCCCAAAGAACTGTATATTTGGAGTCTGAAAAACAAACAACATACCCATGAAACTCTTTTTGAGAGGAGTAAAAGAGTCTTTAAAAGAAATAAAAGAGTGGTTAAGAAAACTCTTTGTAAAAGTCTTGGAGCAAAATAAAAGTCTTTGCACAGAAGTAAAAGAATATTTATAAGTCTTTGAATTAAAAGTTTTTTTTTTAATCTCTGAGGAGAACAGTAGTTCCTCGGATAAGACTGACTGAACTTTTACCACAACTAGGTCATTTCCATGGCGTAGTGGGGAAATGGTATATACCTGAAACCTGTTCGATGTATACCATTCTCCAGTTACCATCAATTGTGTTAATTGTAGCAGCTACACCACATGGTCCCATGAACTTGCAGATAGTATCTATTGGAACTTGAACCAGAAATTAAAGGAAAAAATAACTTTCTTCAACTGAAAAAAGGGGCAACATTAGTATTTAAAACAACAGACATTATACAGTATATGAGGGGACAGCCCCTTTCTCAACTTTCGCTCTTTACGCTAAAGTTTGACTTTTTGGCACAATTCTTTAAGAAAGACTGCTCGAACACAAGTGCCATTGAATTTGAATGTGAGGAATTCGGAAATTTTTTAAGAAATAGCGTAAAGAGTGAGAGATGATGAAGGGGCATTCCCCATCATATACGGTATAATTTTTATTCGTTTTATGTTTTAATGTTGCTCCTAACTTTCAGCTGAAAAAATTTATTTTGTAATTATTTAATCTCACCTGGTATTCAATCGTAGAAGTCATCATTAAGGATGTCCCAAGATTCTTTTTATGGTAGATTCAAAGACTGTGATGTTTACCAAACTGGTGACTGTTTTTCTTTGTAAAATATTTACCATTAGAAATCGTGTTGAGATTTAAAAATCAGAAACAATGTTCTATCATAGCCTTAGCAAAGAGCCATCTACCTCTCACGCAGGAGCGTAATTTGCTATGGAGTAGGGGGCAACTGCCCCTCCCAGACCTCGGTTTGCCCCCCCCCCCCCAGACCCCAGTTTATCCCCCAGCTGAAATTTAGTTTATTCAAAAATCTTGTCAAAACTATGATAAGCCTGCATAATTCAAGTATCAACAAAACGGATCATTTTCCTTTAGTTATATAGTGCTATATAGTACCAATATGGTACTAAATGGCTCATTTTTCAGTTTTTTACAGTCATTTTCACTTGATTTGAAAAATTGGCTCCAACTTTGCCCCCCCACCCCTCTGGATTTTGAAAAAAATACCCAACTGCTCTCACGTATTAATTTCACCCTCCAACCACTTCGTACAAAAGACTTAGCCGAAGAAATTCTGGAGCGGACTCATTCAAATAAAAATTAAATATTATAGTGCCGTCTATTGGAGAGGGCCCTTTCAATTGAAATCGATGATTTTAGTTCTGTTTATAGGGGCTGCAAGAATTTTAAAGACACCCAGCCTCCTCCCTACCCTTATTTGCTATCCAGCCCCCATAGCCCCTAAAGACATAGGATGAGACTTTGACAGAGCCAGTTTATTTAAAATTGTCAAAAGGTTCACAAATGAGCCTCATCAGATAATATGACCCCAAAGCTCCAGGGGAACAACCGTAGTTATGCAACATGCTGATAGTACGGAGATAGATTTTGAGTGTCAGAGGGGATAGAAATGGGCATTCTTTTTTTTATTAATGATCAGTCTGAAATTACAGCCTTAAGTCCTTGGACCAAGAGCAACCTAATGCACTAAAAATACTGTTAGGGGCGTAGGTGCCCCCAAAAAGGTCCCACCCGAACGGACATTTTTACCCAATATGTCAAATTCAACTTACAATTTTTGCTAATTTGTTTTCACGATTTAACTAGGAAACACCGGCGAAAATATGGTAAAAGTGTTCACAGATTTGAAAAAAAGAAAGAAAAAAAAATCGCAGTTTTCAGACATGAGTAGGACTAATATAGATCCAAGGGCATAAATGTGCTTATTTTGATCACCTTGGTACTTCTGAAAAAGATGCGTATTAAAAATTAGTACAGAAAGAAATTTCTTTGTTACTATTAAAAAAAAAACAGAAATAAAAATAACGAATTTAAAGTATATTCTTTACATGGCGCCCTAGAGATAGACACTCCCTAAGCTTAAAGTATTTGAATTTTAGATTTTTTATTACTCTGGATCAACAAAAAATCAAAACATTTTGGGAGTATATATTTTGGGAGTATCCTAATGCAATGTTTTTTACGCACCCTAGGATAAACTTTCAAGGAATTTTCTAGGAATGTCATCGTGAACAATTAAGTTTCCTTCAGTTTGTGCTAGGGCCACAAGCTACAGGTTAAAAAAAAGGTCTTCAACCTAAGTTTTTCTTTTTTTTCTCTTAAAACCAATTATTTGTTTTGATCAGTTTTTTCCGCCTCAAATTTTCTTGCTAATAGTTTTTGTTACAACGGTAGAAACAGACAGATTTGATTTGCTAGAAAAATTCTTTAGCAATGCTAGTCAACAATTTTTGTTTAGACGGCGGGAACATAATTGTAAACAAAATTACTAGCTAACAGTTTTTGTTTGGACGGTTGTAAAAGGCCTTAGATAAAAGCCCCTAAAATTGAAAGCTTATCACTGACTGATTCATGTGTTTTCAGCGCTTCAAAGTTACAAAAGCACTGACAAAATATTATAAAAGAAAAAGGACAGAGAGAGAGAGAGTGAGAGAGAGAGAGAGAGAGAGAGAGAGAGAGAGAGAGAGAGAGGAGAGAGAGAGAGAGAGAGAGAGAGAGAGAGAGAGAGAGAGAGAGAGAGAGAGAGAGAGAGAGAGAGAGAGAGAGAGAGAGAGAGGAGAGAGAGAGAGAGAGAGAGAGAGAGAGAGAGGAGAGAGAGAGAGAGAGAGAGAGAGAGAGAGAGAGAGAGAGAGAGAGAGAGAGAGAGAAAGAGATAGAGAGAGAGAGAGAGAGAGAGAGAGAGAGAGAGAGAGAGAGAGAGAGAGAGAGAGAGAGAGAGAGAGAGAGAGAGAGAGAGAGAGAGAGAGTAATCTCCTAGGGAGGAAGATAGTAGTATTCAGACATAACAGGTATCCCAACGGGAGAAATGGATAAATACTAAATAAAAATTTCCTAAATAAAAGTTTTTACAAATTTTGGTCTTAACCAAGAGGTCCAGATGGAAGGGGCAATACTATACGTGTTTTAAAATTTAAAAATATAAATTTTTAAAACGCAAAAAACGCTTTCTGGTAAACATTTTGCTTTACTTCCGCTCTCTCCCCAAAAAAAACAGCAGTTTCAATACTCATGGAGAAATTTCCATTGGCATCGATGCTCTAGCCAAGAGAAAAAACTTACCTTTTCGACCGCTGATTCGATTTTCTGTCCTCGAAGCCAGGATGTAACTGCCTTCAGCCTTCTATGAATAACTGTCACTCCTTTTTCTTTTGAGATGGACATGCCAGACCATATTTTCTGGAAGGATTCTAAATCTACATAGTCATTGCCAAGAAGAATCCCAACGAGAGGTAAATGTGATCTAGGGATGTGAGCCAATTTTTTTCAAAAAATGATCAACATAAAACATCTTACATGATATTGCAGTCTTATCTTCTCCATCAACCTTGATAAGTGAGGGAGACAAACTTAGAGAATTTAAGGGAATAAGTTCGATCCCAAAAATTATAAAATCCGAATCACCACTTAAAACAGGGCAATTTAAAATTCTTGATAGCAAAGCAATTTCATCATCAGCTTCATAATCACACTGAACTACTTGAAAGCTATGCTTTCTACACGCATCAATAAAAATATCCCTCCCAAAAAGCGGGAACACCTCTAGAGACCCTTGCCGATATGGATCACAAGAAATCGCCGCCCTCATCCGCATCCGAATCCTCTTTTTCCGTGTCTTCTCCTTCCTATTATCAACATCAAGCCCACCATCAAAAACCATGATTGGTTTAATGTTACATGTGTCAAGTAAGGAACAAAATGCATCAAAATGTGAATAAACCTTATCATAGTCACCACCAAAAGCTGCATTTAATCCACTACATGTTCCATATAAAAAGTGAAGAAGATTGTTTGCATCGACTATAATCGTTGATGAATGTAGGGCATAGTCTACCATGAACTGGTTCTGGTTATTCTCAACAAAAGTAAATAATCCTCTGATGCCCATTTTCTGCAATTCTTTCTTTCCCAAAAGGTCATAGGTTTTTTCTTAGACTGAAAAAAGATCAAATTAGTCTAAACTAGATAACAATCAACTAAATTAGTTAATTACACTGAAACAGGTATAAAATAATTAAGACATTCTTGACGTAATACCTTAAATTAGGTATATTTTTTTCCAGACCACACTGCCTTTCTATGACTAACAAATAAACATTCAAATGGGGTAAGTCCATTTATTTAGACATTGAAAACAAGTGCAAAAGTCTAGATATTTCTATCACATATACAGCAATCGTCATCAGTAGAAATACTAAAGTGTTAAAACTAAGACTATTATATTTATACAAAACAAAATAATTAACTTCCGGGTCATTCACTAGATTTTTCTGAGAGAGTTGAATAACAGGGTTCATTGAAAGTCTTGAGATTTGAATTTTCTTCTTTAATCTTGCCTGAATGTAAAATAAAATTTCCAATGAAGGGTTTTGTACCTGTTTTCACTGTCTAAATAAATCGACTTATCCCATTTGAACGTTTATTTGTTCACCATAGAAAGGCAGTGTGGTCTGAAAAAACATACCCAATTTAAGGTATTACGTCGAAAATGTGTCGTATATACAGGGAGCTGAGATCAATCAAGTATAGAACTATAAATTCAACATTTCTTTTTGCAATTGGAAGACAGAGAAGACTTTGCCACCTTCATTGGAAATTTACTTTATATTTAGGCAAGGTTAAAGAAGAAAATTTAGATTTCAAGACTTTGAATAAACCCTCCTATTGAACTCTTTCAGAAAAATCTGAAAACAGGGTTTTCAGAAAAAAAAAACTGTTATTAAACTCTCTCAGAAAAATCTAGTGAATGACCCAGAAGTTAATTATTTTGTTTTGTATAAATATGTTAGTTTAAATTTTAACACTTTATTGTTTCTATCGATGACGATTGCTGTATATGTGATAAAAAAATCTAAACTTTTGTACGTGTTTTCACTGTCTAAATAAATAATCTTATCCCCATTTATTGAAAGTTTGTTTTTGGGGGATATGAACGTTCATATCCCCATATGAACGTTTATTTGTTCATAATTAAGACACAAACAGTTAACAACCAAAAAGCTAATTTTCGAGGGAGAAGGTAAAACAGAACGAAAACACTAAGGCGAGAGATCTCAAATATTTTAGTGAGATTGTGCACAATAAAGATTTGGCAAAAATAGTAAATTTCATTCTGGTAGCAAGACCAAACTTAACAAAACATGTGGTCACTGTTTCATTACTATAATAAATATTCACTAAAAATAGTAATAATAAGACAGGGTAACAAAAAATATTTCTGAAAATCGTCCAGGGTTTTCCAGCTGAATTAGACTAATTTTGATGCTCTAAGTCTGAAAATGATCTTGGTTTTTCTCAATCAGGTCAGAATTTTTTGCTATAGAAATTTTTTTAAAAGCCATTTTGTGTAAAAAAACCAAATTTCAGCGGATTATCAGCTGACTATTCTTTCCGTTTTCCTCAAGAAATAACCGTCAACATTTTAAAATTTAATTTTTATTTACTCCATCAAAATTGATAAGCAAAATTCATAATAGCAATAAAAGAATTAGCGTTACATGACACAAAATTTTTGAGTTCACAGCATAAATCGGTGTTTCTTTGATTCCCGTTTGTGAGCAGCAGCTGGGTTGTCTATCTTCACCGACCAGCAGTAGTCCGCCCTCATGACTGCATCCCATCTTCCCTGGTACCTCTTCTCAATTTGGCGCATGTCCTGGTGCAACCTTTCTCCCTGCTCGTTACTAATCGCCCCAAGGTTTTCAGGAAACTCCTCTATGTGTGAGAACAGTAAGTGCATCTTTATTCTCATCAAACTCCCGAGTTTCTGGAAGGCCTCTATCATGCTGCTCACGAGTTTGGCGTGGTTTGCTGCCTTCGTGTTCCCCAAGAAGTTGTTCACCATCTGCACAACTGATTTCCACGCACCGCACTCTAGCGTTTTCATTGAGTTTTGGAACTTTGTGTCCTATAGGGGCTGCCATATCTGTGGGCCATCGAAAATGCCGGCCTTCAGCTTCTCAATGGTTAGTCAAGGAAAGGCTCAGCACAGGTAGGTGAAGCACCTCCCATCCTTGTCCAGAGCGCGCGTGAACTCCTTCATTAATCCAAGCTTCATGTGTAGCGGTGAGATCAATATATTCTCCCAGGCAACAAGAGGTTCATTTATGATGTTTCTTATATTATACATGCATATAAAGCATGGTTACTTCGTGAACCCGGACTGCTGACCAAGTAGAAAGTTCATCGTCTTAAAGTCGACACAGATGATCCATTGGGGATGGCTCATATTGGATTTTGTTGAGCACGGAATTCACTGCTTCATATTTTTCTTTGAGAGTTGTGGACTGCACAAGAGGGATTGAGGCGAATTTGTTCCGGTTGTGGAGGAGCACACACTTCAAAGAGCGCTTGTTGCTGTAAATGAAGAGTTGCCAATTCCTTCGATCGTATTGAGGAGCGACGAGTTTACCAAGAAGACTGGAGACATCCCGGCAGTACACAAGGTCTTACTCGTGGCAGAAGTACCCCATATAATCCTCATGCCGTGTAAGAAAAAAAGTGATATGTGAGACCTCACCAAATAGATTTTCTCTTTGAGTCTGGAAGCCAAGAGCTCTGAGGAAGTCTTCGACAAGTTGAGATCCCGAACCAAATCATTTAGCTTACATTGTGAAAAGAGCTGCAGACTATCTTGTGCTTTATACTCCTCTTCTGTATATCCTCCCTCACCTGCACTGGTGACCTTGTCGTCACTGTCGGGAAGCTCTGTGAACGCTGGTATAGGAATCTTTAACAATGAGCAACTGGACAGCGGACAGATGGAAGGTCGGAGTTGTGGAGGCTGTGTCAATTCTTCCGGTTGATGCCAGTAGTATTGATGGCACAGAAGCAAGAATCCAATGCATGGTCTAATGGCTCCCTCCAAGCCATTAGAATCCCAACCTTCAGTGAAGTTTTCGCGCCATTTGATTCCACAGACGTCTTGCACACCATGTACGGTGCCCATGACCTATCTTGGTCACCCAGTTTGACTTCAAAGTAAGCCTCGTAGGCGCGCTTTACAAATCCTATGATGTTTCTCCTGTCCATTGACAGCGTGTAATCCCTGCAGATGTAGCGGAAAACGTCAGGACCATTCTTTCATGACCGTCGCACCGAAGGCATATCGATCAAGTGAATAGAAAAATGCAGGTTAATGTCAGGCAGTGAAATTTAGAATCAATTTGATTGGCTAAGGGTTAATTAAATAGCCTTGCAATCATGCATATACAAATGCAGATTCTTTAGAGAAATAAACTAATGTTGTAATTCGATATGTTCTACAAGCAAAATATGACTGAACTCAAAACCCCTGATATTAGCATATGCATAGCTCGTCAGGTAGACCTATGGCTGTATCTCAAAAAGTTGACCTGATAGAACAAAATGAATGTGATATTCGGACTCAGAACACCAAAATTAGTCTAAATCAGATGAGAAACCCCTGGCGATTTTTTGGCTGTTACCCAGTGTAATTATTAGTTTTATTACCAATTATCAAATATACAAAATGATGTAAATAGAATAGTAAAAAAAAGAAAAAAAAAAGAACAAGAACATGCAAAACCACAACTTGCCAACACAATCAAAACTACATAATCAATGAATACGGTATGTTAGGGACAAGTGAAAAAAGAAGTAATCTTTTGCAGTTAAAAAGACAAAAACAAAAAAACAGTAAGCCAAAATCGAGAAAAAAGAGTAATTTTTTATCCTTTAAGCAACTCAAGCAGAACCTCCCCTAAGCTTAGACCGTTTAGACTTCAGGAGCGAGTCAGCCCAATAGCAACCAAAACCCTCTCTCTCTCTCTCTCTCTCTCTCTATCTCTCTCTCTCTCTCTCTCTCTCTCTATATATATATATATATATATATATATATATATATATATATATATATATATATATATATATATATATATATATATATATATATATATATATATATATATATATATATATATATATATATTATATATATATATATATATATATATATATATATATATATATATATATATATATATATATATATATATATATATATATATATATTATATATATATATATATATATATATATATATATATATATATATATATATATATATATATATATATATATATATATATGTATATATATATATATATATATATATATATACATATATATATATATATATATATATATATATATATATATATATATATATATATATATATATATATATATATATATATATATATGTATATATATATATATATATATATATATACATATATATATATATATATATATATATATATATATATATATATATATATATATATATATATATTATATATATATATATATATATATATATATATATATATATATATATATATATATATATATATATATATTATATATATATATATATATATATATATATATATATATATATATATATATATATATATATATAATTCATGAGCTTAATGTTACCCATCAAAACCTACGAGCCTGAAAAATTTGCCTGAGTTTTGAAAAGTGGGAAACATACCCCCAAAAGTCAAGTAATCTTAATAAAAATCACGCCATCAAATTCGGCAAATCAGAGAACACTATTGAAGAGGTTTCAAGCATTGTCTACAAAAATGTGGAATTTTGTATTTTCTTTTCCCCAGAAGAAAGATCAGAGACGTATGGTTATTTTGTTTTGTTTTGCTTGTTTGTTCTGTTTTCTCCAGGGGCGACCGAATTGAACAAAATGTTCTGGAAGATCGGGAGAGGGTTCATTCCAACGAAAAATACAAGTTCTAGTGCCTCTTTTTCAGTAAACATAAAAATTGTCCTATGGGAGAGTGGAGTTTTCTGTCATTTTGTGGCATCAAACTACGATTTTGCCCCAAGGAGGATCAAGTTATCATTAATTGACGATTCTGAGACAGCCAATCGATTTATGAGTATTAAAAACCAAATATTCAGCTTCCCAGTTGCAGAGTAAGTTATGTCGCATGGCCATGCATTCGTTCCTGAAAATTCACGTAGTCCAGTACATAAAAGATAAATTAAATATTTTAAAACGAAAGTAAGGAGTATTCTAAGGGGTATTGTCACGGGAAATTATTCAGGGAGAATTTTTAATAAGAAGGAACTGTCAGGGGGGGGGGGGGTTCCCGACACGACACTTAAGAACTTTACACTGTGTTCAGAATAGTTGAAACGTCCAACAAATGTGTCATCAAGGATAACATGACCCCATAGCCCCTTGGTTAAAGGCCATTTATAACGCAAATTACCAATTGTTTATAGATAGTTTCTATATTTGAAAAAGAGGGGCATGTTTTATAAGGGTGTCCAATTGGGTTAAGGCTGTAAAACATCTTTCTCTTGGCCGAGATCACACATTTTGTTAGAGAAGTGTGTGTGTGTGTTAAGGGGCGGGGAAATAGGCAAAGAAAATTTTTGTCTCTAATCAGTTAGAAACATAGCCATAAGCCGTTGGGCAAAAAGGAACTTAACATGCAAAAAAGACTATTTAGGGGCCTAAAAAAGGGTCAAAAAAACTTTTCTTCCGATTGGCTCGAAAGTTAAATCATTAGTTTCTTGGGCGAAAGAGACGCATATGCAGGATGAGGGCTGAAAGAGGGCCTAAAATTCTTTTTTTAGTTGGGGACCTGGAAATGGCCCAAAAAATAATTTTTTTTCGATTGGCATTAAACTTCCAGGGATTGATGTATGGGCTAAAGAGACCATATATTCCTATTTGGAGTGAGAAGGCTGGTAAGGGACCCAGAAATTGGACAAAAATCTCTACTTCCCTGATCAGTTCAACACTTACAGCCGCTCAAGAGGAATATAGCATAAAAAAAATAGTTTTGGGGTGTGCTGCTCCCTCAAAAGAGACGTAACATTTTTACAATTGGCTCTAAACTTTTCAAGGATCTTTGTTGGACCACGGGGACTACAAATCTTGTTAGGAAGGAAGAGGGGATTTGAGGACATGGAAGTGGGCAGAAACACTTTGTTATCTTTAATCAGGGAAACTAATGGAAAAAATTACATTGGGCCATTTGGGGCCAATAAAGGCAAAAAAAAAATCCAGATTCAGATTTGGAAGACCATAAATAAGTATTTCCCTATCGGCTTTAAATTTACATATAGATAAGGCCAAGAGAAGATTAATAAGAGCGATAAATTCTAAAAAAAATTAGGCCACAAAGATTTGAAACGTAAGAAAACAGATCCAAGATTTATGTGTCCCTCCTGTAGTCCACCACTTAGCATAGTAAGCCCCATGTAAGATAAAATAAAACTTGTTCATGAAATATGGTTTAAATCAACTTTGCTTAAAAGAAAGTTAAAATATTCTAAAACAGTATAAGAATAAAAGTTCCAGCTGCATAAATTTGGATTTAACTAACGAGTGTGGAGGTTGAGAAGGGAACAGCCCCCTGATGTACAGAGTAGTTTCTGTGCATTTTAAGTTATAACTGTTTATTTTCATTTTTGACCAAAATTGTTTTTTATTTGATTTCTGTTCTTTTTCATAGTCTACCCAGGGTTACCCTAACTGTAAAGAGGGTTACCTCACCTCAGACCCAACAATTAAAATAAAAGTTTAACTTCAGCACTTAAATGCTTCAAGAAAAAAAGTTCATTTAGTGTATTTGCTTTTCGAGATTATTCATTCACCTCATAAGAAAAAGGAGAAATCCCTCATTTTGTAGATAGTACCTTTAGTTCTATCATAAATATTGAATTTATGATACAACAATTGTTGTTGCTTATGCAGTCAAGACTTTTTTAGATTTTCAGTTTCTATTGACAAGGTTTGCTCTTTACTTACCATTTGTTACCCTGAGTTGTAATGCTCTCTTAAATATGAAGTAGGGCTACTACTCCCTCCTTTAACAGCCGCTTTTCACATTCAAGTTTAACATTCATAAAGCAATGCTTCAAAAATGATAATTATCCCTCAAATATTTATTAGGAGGGTGGGGGTTGTAACATTAAAAATTGTTTTTAGGGTCATCATTTCCGCAGTTTTGAAGGCAAATTCTTCAAACAAACCAATTTTATACGAAAATTCCCCATGAATGCCAGTAGGAGGTGGGGTAATACCCCCTAGAAGTAAAAAGGTAATAAACATCGTATATAACTAGGGAATAAGAAATATTACCCTTTAAACTCGTAGCACTTACCAAGCCCCCCACCCAAAAAAATTTACTGACAATGCTTGTGGTACCCTGTCCCCACTTTCACATCTCTGGGCTGGTTTATGCTATGTACAAAAATATATTGTTGGAATCGGAGTTGTGCTATCACCCCCCCCCCCCCCCCAGCACCAATATAATAGATGTAGACTAAAAATATTACCAGGAATCAAGATGGATTAGAGATTAGTTTCTACTAAATTTCGTGACAGTGCACATGCATTGTCCCCCTCCCCTCCACCTTTCCACACTTTGTGCTGGTAAGAATACAAAAGAAAAATTTTATCTTACAAAAGAAAAGATTTTTGTACAATAACAAGGGATCTATCGCTTTGCAGCAATCTTATTCAAGCTTAGTCCAAATCAAGGGAGAATATAGATTAATTCCTACCTTACCTTTTCCATTCCAAACCCCTTTCTACAGGCTTGTGGAGAGTCAGTTTTACTACTGATGACGGTCACTGCATATGTGACCGAAATATCTGGTATTTTTTGTGAATTTTCTATACACCGTCTTTTAAAAAGGATTTTATCCCTATTTTGAACTTTTATTTTATCGTTGTGGAGAGTTAGAAAAATTGGGGATTAAAATGCACTATTGAGGCATCTAACACCCCTTAAACAACCATTCACCACCCCTTCTTCATAAAAGCTGGTGTGCAGTTATATATCACAGTACATAATTTTAAGAAACATCAGGTGAATCGACATAGTTAAATGAAGCTTTAAAACAGAAGTTTCTTTTAACCACTTACCTTTTATGGACTACATAATTTTTCAGGAGCAAATGCACCATTGGGAATTACTTCCTTTGAAACTGAGTAGCTCATTATATAATTTTTCAATACTCTTAAATAGCTTAGATTCATTATCTCATGATTTTTAATTAATAGCAAATTCGCCCTCTTTGGTACAAAATCAAAATGATGCCACAAAAAAGATTTTACCTTCACTTTTCTCTTCAAATATTCAGGTGCTACGTTTAATCCTATTAGACTAAAATTTTCCTCAGAGCTTTTCCAATCACTCATTTGTAAGGTAGTCTTTTCAGTAAAGGTTTTGTTGATTAATGATGTATAGAGACATAAATAAAAACTAAATAAAATTAAAGAACACCAAATGAGGAGAGAGGGAGGGGGGGGGGGGGGGTTGGCATCCTCAAAGACCTAATTTCCAGAACTTTGAACTACGTTGAACAAAATGGGTATCTCAAAATTTTGATTCGATGTGTTTGGGGAAAAGGTGGGCGTGAGAGGGGGGTTAGTTGCCCTCCAATCACTTTTGACTATTAAAAAGAAACTAGCCCTTTGAATTTCCAATCGAATGACCCTTTTTTGAAGTTTCTACGACAAAAACTTTCTATATAAACCTTATATGCCCCCAGGGCACACCTTACCTGAGGGCTGTGTGGGAGTGTCCTTCTCAAAAACATAATTCCTATCTGGAAATCAGCTACGCTGAACAAAATGGCTATCCCAAAATTTTGATTGGATGTGTTTCAGTTCATTCCAATTTCCGACTGAATGAGCTCTTTTCAAAGTTCTACAACAACTTCTTTGATACAAAGTGTCCTAGTCTAAAGGAATAAAATAATAAATAATACATTGTTTCAATATCATTCTTGTACACCCCCAGGGCAAAACTTAAAACCTTTGCCCTGAGGGCTGTGGGGGAGTTTCCTCCTCAAAAACATAATTTCTATCTGGAAGTCAGCTATGCTGAAAAAATGGCAATCTCAAAATTTTGATAGGATGTATTTGGGGAAATGGTGGGCATGGAAGGGGTATTAGTTGCCTTCCAATCACTTTCGACTACTAAAAAGGGCACTAGCCATTCCAATTTACAATCAAATGAGCCATTTTCTAAGTTTCTACAACAACTCCTTCGATACAAAGTGCCCTGGTATGTAAAATAAATAATACATTGTGCCAACATTGTTCTTTACTTAGGCAGCGCTATTGCGCTGGTTATGATAGTTTGCATAAGACCGAAAAAGCTTACTCACAAAGCTAATCATTAAGTAAAGAACAATGTGGGCACAATGTTTTTTTTTTCTTCAGCCAGGCATATTGTATCAAAGGAGCTGTCTTAGAAACTTCGAAAAGGGCTCATTCGATTGGAAATTCGATCGGAAGGCAACTAACACCCCTTCCACACCCAGCATTTCCCAGAATGCATCCAATCAAAATTTTGAGATAGCCATTTTGTTCAGCGTAGTTGATTTCCAGATAGAAAATATGTTTTTGAGGAGGACACTCCCCCAGAACCCTCGGGGCAAGGGTTTTAAGTTATGCCCTGAGGGCATATAAGAACGATGTTTGCACAATGTACTATGTATTATTTTTTCCTTTAGAGCAGGGAACTTCACATGGAAGGGGTTGTCGTAGAAACTTCAAAAAAGGCTCATTCGATTGTAAATTGAGAGTTCTAGTGCCCTTTTTATTAGTCGAAAGTGAATGGAGGGCATCTACCCCCTCCCCCAAAGCCCATCACCCCCCCCCCCCCGGAAACATCCAATCAAAATTTTGAGATAGCCATTTTGTTCAGCGTAGTTGATTTCCAGTTAGAAAATATGTTTTTGAGGAGGAAACTCCCCCACAACCCTCAGGGCAAGGGTTTTAAGTTATGCCCTGGGGGTATATAAGGTTTTTATAGAAGGCGTTGTCGTAGAAACTTCAAAACAGGTTCATTCGATTGGAAATTCGAAGGATTGGTACCCTTTTTAATAGTCAAAAATGCTTTGAGGGCAACTAGCCACCCCCCACGCCCATCATTCCCCCAAACACATCCAATCAAAATTTTGAGATAGCCATTTTGTTCAGCGTAGTTGATTTCCACATAGAAAATATGTTTTTGAGGAGGACACTCCCTCACAACCCTCAGGGCAAGGGTTTTAAGTTACGCCCAGGGGGCATATAAGAACAATGTTGGCACAATGTACTATTTATTATTTTTTCCCTTTAGAGCTGGAAACTTCATATGGAAGGGGTCGTTGTAGAAACTTCAAAAGGAGCTCATTCGATTGGAAATTGAGAGTTCTAGTACCCTTTTTAATAGTCAAAAGTGATTGGAGGGCAACTATCCCCCCACGCCCATCATTCCCCCAAACACATCCAATCAAAATTTTGAGATAGCCATTTTGTTCAGCGTAGTTGATTTCCAGATAGAAAATATGTTTTTGAGGAGGACACTCCCCCACAACCCTCAGGGCAAGGGTTTTAAGTTATGCCCTGGGGGCATATATGGTTTTTATAGAAGGCGTTGTCATAGAAACTTCAAAAAAGTCTAATTCAATTCGAAATTCAAAGGGCTAGTGCCCTTTTTAATAATTAAAAGTGATTGGAGGGCAACTAGCCCCCCCCCCACGCCCATCATTTCCCCAAACACATCCAATCAAAATTTTGAGATAGCCATTTTGTTCAGCGTAGTTGATTTCCAGATAGAAAATATGTTTTTGAGGAGGATACTCCCCCACAGCCCTCAGGGCAAAGGTTTTAAGTTATGCCTTGGGGGCATATAAGGTTTTTAAAGAAGGCGTTGTCGTAGAAACTTAAAAAAAACTCATTCGATTGGAAATTCAAAGGGCTAGTGCCCTTTTCAATAGTCGAAAGTGGTTGGAGGGCAACTAGCCCCCCCACGCCCACCATTCCCCCAAACACATCCAATAAAAATTTTGAGATAGCCATTTTGTTCAGCGTAGTTAAATTTCCAGATAGAAAATATATTTTTGAGGAGGATACTCCCCACAACCCTCAGGGCAAGGGTTATAAGTTATGCCCTGGGGGCATATAAGGTTTTTATTGAAATTTTTGTCGTAGAAACTTGAAAAAGGGCTCATTCAATTTGAAATTCAAAGGGATAGTACCCTTTTTAATAGTCAAAAGTGATTTGAGGGCAACTAGCCCACCTATCACGCCCACCTTTTCCCCAAACGCATCCAATCAAAATTTTTAGATAGCCATCTTATTCAACGTAGTTGAAAGTTTTGGAAATTAGGTCTTTAAGGATGACAACCCCTCCCCCACAGCCCTCAGGGCAAGGGTTGTAAGTTATACCCTGAGGCATATAAAGTTTTTATTGAAAGAGTTGTTGTAGAAACTTCAAAAGGGCTCATTCAATTGGAAATTGAAAGGGCTAGTTCTTTTTTAATAGTTAAAAGTGATTGGATAGCGACTAACGCCCTTCTCACGCCCACCATCTTCCAAAACACATCCAATCAAAATTTTGAGATATCCATTTTGTTCAACGTAGTTGAACGTTCTGGAAATTAGGTCTTTTAGGATGATAACCCCCTCAGAGCCCTCAGTGCAAGGGTTGTAAGTTATGCCCTGGGGGCATATAAAGTTTATACAGAAAGTTGTTGTATAAATCGTAGGCAGCACGATCACGCTGCCTAAGTAAAGAACAGGGAGACTCGAGAACGAGACAAGAAAAGGGGACTAAGTAAAGAGGAGGACAATCGCCCACAACCCTCAGGGCAAGGGTTTTAAGTTATGCCCTGGGGGCATATAAGAACGATGTTGGCACAATGTATTATTTATTAACTTTTTCCTTTAGAGCAGGGCACTTTGTATCAAAGAAGTTGTCATAGAAACTTCGAAAAGCGCTCATTCAATTGGAAATTGGAGTGGCTTGTGCGTTTTTAATGGTCGAAAGTGATTGGAAGGCGACTAACACCCCTCTCACGCCCACCATTTCCCCAAATACATCCAATCAAAATTTTGAGATAGCCATGTTGATTAACGTAGTTGAAAGTTCTGGAAATTTGGTCTGAGAGGATGACAACCACCCTAACAGACCTTAGGGTAAGGGTTGTAGTTTATGCCCTGGGGGCATATAAGGTGTTTATAGAAAGCGTTGTCGTTTCCAAAAGGGCTCATTTGATTGGAAATCGAAAGGACTAGTGCCCTTTTTAATAGTCGAAAGTGATTGGAAGGCTTGACATTTTTATAGTAAAGATCAAAGTGGGTATAATGTATTATTTTTTGTTGTTGTTGTTGTTTAGACCAGGGCACTTTGTATCGAAGGAGTTGTCGTTGGAACTTCGAGAAGGGCTCATTTGATTGAAAATAGAAAAGGCTGATGCCCTTTTTAATAGTCAAAAGTGATTTGAGGGCAACTAATCCCCCTTCCACTCCCACCTTCCCACGCCAACCCTCCCATTTCTACTCTGAAAATTTAACCAAATCAAAATAGCGTAAGTGTATCCAAGCTATCATAGAAAGTAAACAGATTTTTTTGCAAATGGTATCAAGTTTTCAATTTCAGGTCAACTAGAGGAGGTATGAAACTAAATTAAACAGTACTATTTGTGTCCAGATTTTTAAATGGGTGTAAGTCATTAAAAATTGCTGAAAATTTTTCTCCAGCATACAAATAGCAGGCCAAACTATAAAGTCTTAAAAAACGAAAAGATAAAACATTTATAAAAGTAAAAACATTTATATTTTTTAAGTAAAGTGCAAATTTTGTTCTGGCCTTGGGAAGGCATAGGGGTTTTGCACCCAACTTATGTTAATCTCTGCTTGTTTTGAGTTTGACTCAGTTAATTATTATAATTTCCGTTAGTTTTGGGTTTCATTTATTTATCGATGCTGATTTGTGGTAGTTTCACGCTTGGTAGATTATTTGATTATATTTTTGCTCATTTTTTGTTTAATGGAGTTCTTCACTTTTCTTTGAAAAACATATTTTGTGGAAAAAGTTTTCTAAATTATTGAATCAAAGCCGAGAAAAAGGAATTTCAAACTTTCACCAGTGACTGTCAAAATATTCTTCTAAATGCAGAAAATATTGTTCAGGTGGTTGGACAAAAACTTCTTTTTTTTCTTCCAACGATTTATCTAATCCATATTTTTGATTTCCAAAGGTATGGTAGGCACTGATGACATTATCCATGTCAAAATCCAAAACCCAATCATCATTGCTATCATTTTCAATTTGTTTGGTTTGTTTTACCTTGGCTTATCTTTTGTCATTATGAAATACATATTGCCAAACCTTTATTTTTTTTAACGAAGGTATTGTATGCATTGATGACCTTATCTATGTAAAAATCCCAAACCCCATCATCATTGCTGTCCAGGTTAATTTTCATTGACTTGCTCACATGTTTGGTGCTGCATGTCTTCTAACAGTGTGTCTTTGCTCTTCATTTTCATTTTTGACATGCTCTAATTGTTGTTTTTCCATATCTTCTAATCACCCATTTCCTTGCTCTTGATTTTCATTTTTGACACATTTTTGGATTTTGATTACTGTTGACACAATTAATGGTCCAGGTTATTGAATTTCACATCTTATCACATTTGATAGTTCAGGTGTTGGTTCCAAAGAATCATCCTTTATAGTAACTGCAACTGCAAATTTTTGTTTTTTGGGCCTTCCAACAGACATTATATTATATTAATAACTGCTGTGTTGGACACTCAACAGTCTTATGTATGCTATGCATGACATCATATAAGAAAATAATTATATGATGCCATATACGGTGTAATAAGAAATGCTTATATGATGTACTAACAGGGTACTTGATACCTAGCACAAAACAATAGCAAAAATCGATTTTTCTTCCACATTCCTTTAAATATTTGAAATAGCATAATCATCTTGAAACAGTATTATCATCTCAAGTTATATAACATCAACATTGATCACTAACTCAAGATCCTAGCAAAAACCAGCCTTTCTGCCACCTGCCCTCACAAAATTCACAAGAATAGCATTATCATTTTCAGTCTTATATCACCATCTTTGATCCCTACCCCTACCACAAGAATAACATTAAGACAACCTAGCTTTTCTCTTTTACACAAACTTATCATATCCTTTCCAGATCATATCGTTTCTGACAATAAAATTATAAATTTTATTATCAAAGCGGTTGTTTTTTTTCTGTGTTTTTTTTCTGATTGTGGCTTAAATCTCTTTCTCAATTCTCTACTGATTAATCACAATTTCTTGTATTTATCATTCTCTACAAAATTCAGGGATCGTTTTGCCACTATTTTTGCATGCCTATTAGCTATTTCATTGCCTTGCATACCTACATATGCTGGTGTCCATATTAGATCAATTGTCAATCCATTTTGTTACAATTGATGGAGAATGTTGCAACAATAACTAACTTACTGATTTTGATCTGCATCAAGTACTCTGTGAAGAGTACTGCATCAAGTGCTCTCTGAAGAGTACTGCATCAAGTACTCTCTCTATTGCTTCAATTTCCACTTCAAAGACAGTTGAGTGGTATGCTGGAGATCTGGATACTACAAAGTTCTTTTGAAGGACCACAACAGCAGCCTCCACTGCTTTCTCTTCTATTTTAGGTTCAGTATATATTAGATGGAAATTTTAAAATTTCTCTGCAATAACATTAACAAATTCCATTTTGTGGATAACAGACTTCTGCATTTTTTTGAATTTCTTCTATAGTGCAAGGTATTTGTATTAAGAGCTATGGTGAGGTTGCTTGTATTGTAACATTCAATTTATAGAGAAATTTTGACCTTTTCTCATCAGTGTTTCTGCTTTCTCAATGGGCTCAAATTGTTCCTTATTCTATTTTTGGTGTGAAATAGTTTGCATTTAATAACATGTTTCTTAATTGGATGATTTCTATCTGATGTCCATAGCCTTTGTATATACTTTGATAATAGTACATCTCTTCTTGTTGACAGTTGTTCTATACCAGATTCAATGGATAAGAAGGGAATTGGGCTGGCCTATTTTGCTCCAAAAACAATCCTAATAGCTGTATTTAACACAACTCCTAGCTTATTTAGCTGTCCTTTATTTGTACTGCCATATATAATGGTTCCATATTCAATCTTTGGTTGTATGTGCTTAACATAAAATTCTCTCATTACCTTAAATTGCAGATTGGAGAAATCTAAGGATTTCTCCTTGTAAAGCTCCAGAGTTGACAATTTGAGTTGAATTCAGGATTCTTTAGTGACCAGGTATACTGTGCTGATCCACAGCTTCCCAGTTGAGTTTACACTCTCTGTAGGACCAGTCAGCATCCAGGCTTTGTTTAAAGATGTCCATAAATTTAGCAGTTACAGTTTTTTCAGAGAGTTAATTCCAAGAGTTGATGATTCTTGAAGAAAAGAATTGAGTGCAGACTCTGGATAGGGTAGGCAGCTTAACAAGTTTCAACTGATGACCTCTAGTTCTTGAGTCAGGACTAACAGTGGGAAATAATGCTGGGAGTGTTTTAGCCCTCATTAACTTATAGGTTAAAATGGCATCACCTCTATTTCTCCTGTATACAATAGTTGGTAGTTTCAGCTTTGCTAATCTTGCAGGGTACTCATTACAGTTAATTGGCTCCATACCTTCTCCTTGCCATCATTTTCATCTTTTTAAGGCATGAGAGTTACAGATATTCAATATGTTTGGCAAACTTAACCTCAATGTCCAGCATTATCTGATTGCTTTGTATTCTTGAACTATTTCAGCATTTTCTCCATAGAATTTCAAAATGGGTGATCTAGTATTTCTGCTTGGTGTTATTACAATTGCTTTTGCTTTGGATGGTTCAAATAATATATCTGGAGTACTTGCCCACGTTTCTCTCTAGAGAAGTATTTGTTGGGCTGCTTTTTCTGCTTTCTCTAAGGTATCCTGGACAGACCAATTCTTGTTGTCATCAGCAAATATGCAACCACTACATGCATCATCTTCAACAAGAATGTAATGTTCACTTATGTTGTAATAATGAGGACAAAGGACCCATCCTTGTGGAACTCCTCTTTATATTTGAATCTTGTTTTCAGATTTAGACTCTCCAACAAGTAGGCTGCTGCAACTTCTCTGCCGACATATATTGTAGAGAAAACTCCATCAATTACCATGGATATTAGCTAGTAGTTCACTCAGTATTTGTTGGTGGACTATGTTGTCAAATACACCTTAAACATCTAGAAATATCAATATTGTGACTTTTGTACTGTTTAATGCATAAATTACATCTCTCAATATGGTTAGAAGACTATCAACTGTGCTTCCACCTTGCCAAAAACCTTTTTGAATGTCCTATATAATTTGTCTTTTCCACAATGTAAACCAGCATTCCTATCTGTCTTTCATAAATCTGTCCTACAACTGGTAGTAATGTTATAAATTGGTGTTCCACTGAATTGTTTTTGCCAGGTTTTGGTATCATGACTGTTATGCCTTCTTTCCAGAACTCCGGAAATTTTCCCTCTTCCAACAATATGTCTATAATCTTTAATAATTCCTGTTTCCATCTAATTGAAAGATTTTTAACAATACTGGACAGATTTCATCAGGCCCCTGGGGATGTTTCTGGCAATTTGACTAACACAGCTTCTAATTTCTCTTCTGCAAAAGTTATGTTGTATGGTTCATTACTTACCCTCTCTGCTAGTTTTATGGCTTTTGTGGATAATTTTGAGTGTAGGTCTGTCTTTATGAATTGATCCTGTTTACCTATAGTCTGCCTTAGGTGCCTACTTCCTGCTTCAGACTTTTTCCTATCATCAATTATTAGCTCCCCATTAAATTGCACATTAACTCCCCATTGCATGTTACCCCATTAAATTGGGTGTTTGGATTTGGAAGGTTACTTTTACTACATATTCTGTTTATAAATGTGTACACTTTCCCATATGAATCTCTGAAATTCAAACTCTCTACAAACCTTATCCATGAATCACTTTGGGCATTACTTGAGGCTCTTGCAAATTTGCTTTAGCTTTATGTAATCATCTGTATATAGGGTTTTAATGTGGTTGTTTTTCTAGTTACTTTCAAAGTATCCTTTGTATTCACTGTTCCATCATATAGGTTTTCTGCAGTTAATCTTCTCTTTTCCTCTGTGGGATAATTTTGTCTGCTGTCTGCAGCAGGAGTTGTTGGAATTTATAAGTTTTATCCTCTGTGTCTTCAAAAAAATTGAGTTCATCTTCCAATTCAATAGCTCCCAGGCCTCTTCTATACTCTACCCAATTTGCTTCTTTTAATTGAAATTTTACCTGGTTATCAGTTTTTGGTTTTCAATTCTGCCTTTCACAATTACAGCTAAGTAGTCATTGATCAGATTATTAAATTACATTGTATTGATTTCAGTTGCCATTCTAGAAGATCCAAAGGCTAAATCAATTGTAGAATATGATCCCCTATGTGAATTTACCCTAGTGGGTAACCTATATGGTGTCAAAAGAACTATTTTATTTTGTTCTTCCAGAACCTTCTCTGATGCACTTCCTTTACTGTTCTTACTTTTGCAGCCACACAATATATCAGACTAAGCATTAAAACCTCTTACTATTAAAAGCACTTCTGTTGGTTTTACTGCTTTTTTAGTCTACTATTTAAACAAATCTTCCAAATGTTACTTCCTACTGGGTTATACTTTTCAGCTAATACCAGTGCTGGTTTAATATATCTATAAACTCTACACAATAACACTTCAACCTTTGGATTCAACACCTGACAGTACACATTCTTTTTGATGGCTGTCAGCAGTCCACCTCTTCTACCCTCTTCTCTGCCCTTTCCTGGTAATATTTTATTGGGGCATTTCCTAAGCTTTAAGATAAGTTTACTCAAAAAAAAAAATTGTAACATGCCAAAATAATTGGTCTGGATGGTTCAGCATCAAACTAACTATGCTAGATAGCATTTACAGATTTTTTAGAGAATGCTATATGGTAGAAAGGCAGCCTGACCCATTATGACCTGTATCCCAGTAGCCTATGTACCATTCTCCCATACCTATTGTGGGGGGGGGGGGGCTAGAGTTGTGACATGTGTTGACTGTCTAGCCTGATTGAAACCTGGTGTGGTATGAGCCTAGAGAACAACTTATAGAGAAGGAAACATGTTAAGTGACAATTCATACTTCATAATATGCAGAATATTTTGTAGCTAACACACTTTGCATGCATCCTCATTATACTTTACTAATATACAAAGGTAAATTTCTAGGTAGCCACATAATTTAGCTAAGATGAAAGTGAAAACATTGTTTGATGCCTTTTTTATGCTCTTTCATAATTCAAGAATTGCTTCTGGGGCTAGTTACATCTTGAGCCCTTAAAGGGGCCCCAAAGGTATTTCATTTTATAACCACACAAAGAATTTATCAACACTAGTTAAGTTATTTAAAAGTGGTTGAAAACATATCACTAGTTTAGAAATAGGCCTAGGTGGTTTAAGAGTAATATATCCCAAAAATACTTATTTATAACAATTGAAACCTTATTTATTAGGCAACTCAAATATACACCATTTTCTTACTGTTTCAAGTTTTTTGAATGCTGTCAAATAAAATAGCACTGAATTCTACAATCTGAAACTTTGCTGTCAACAATTCAGGGTATATATGCACATTAGGGGGGTGGGAGTGTGTAAATTCAAAAATATTTTTTAAACAAGAAAAATGGGTTTTAATTTTCTATAAAGCAGTGAAATACAAAACAATTAATTATGCACAAAAGCTCCGAATATTTCAGCCCCACATCCGGGAGCCTTTCTCAACGGAAAAAAAATAAAATAAAATAAATAAAAAAAAAAAAACAAAAAACTTAACTTACATCACAATACTAAACACATAAAGAGAAAGAAAAAAAAACAAAAGAAAAAATATAAATAAATAAGAAACAAAACTCACATATTAAATAAACACTTCCATGCACTGAATGTCTATAATGATTCAACTCGCCTCCTCCCAGTGTATAAATGGAAATATATTAAATAAACACTTCCATGCACTGAATGTCTATATTCAGTTATTTAATATATTTCCATTTATACACTGGGAGGAGGCGAGTTGAATCATTATAGACATTCAGTGCATGGAAGTGTTTATTTAATATGTGAGTTTTGTTTCTTATTTATTTATATTTTTTCTTTTGTTTTTTTTCTTTCTCTTTATGTGTTTAGTATTGTGATGTAAGTTAAGTTTTTTGTTTTTTTTATTTATTTATTTTATTTTATTTTTTTTCTGTTGAGAAAGGCTCCCGGATGTGGGGCCGAAATATTCGGAGCTTTTGTGCATAATTAATTGTTTTGTATTTCACTGCTTTATAGAAAATTAAAACCCGTTTTTCTTGTTTAAAAAATATTTTTGTTTTTAATGGAAAAGCAGTGTGGTCTAAGAAATTATTTGAGTGTGTAAATTTCATGGTAAATTTGCAGTTGGCCATATAATCATTTGTTGCTTTTTTTATGCTCTTTTATTATTCAAATAAAATACCTTCAGGGCCTCTTTAAGGGCTCAAGATGCAATTAGTCCCAAAAGGGATTCTTGAATTATGAAAGAGCATAAAATAACATCAAATGATGTTTTCACTTTCATCTTAACTAAATTATATGACCACCAATAAATTTACCTATACAAATATATAGCCCAAATTATATATTTCCAATTCATTCTGCTACCCATCACTTGTTTTTCTGGTTCTTGTTTTGTCACAGTTGATTCAATTTACAGGTACATGGGTTGAAACAAGAGACACATTGGAAGAATATATGGGGAATATATAATTTGGGCTATATATTTGGAGAGGTTGAGGATAAAGTATAGCAGGGCTGCATGCAAAATGTGTTAGCTATAATTAATCTTCATATTATGAAGTATGAATTATTTTTGGTAAAATTCTAGGTTAGGAAAAAAAAACTTTCATGAATGGGTCTAAAGGCTAAAGTATATCTGGGAAGGTATTTTTAAGGAACTGTATCCACTCCTTCTATCTCTAGAGGGTCCTGACCTTTGATGACCCAAAATTTGTGTTATAAAAGTGAACCTTACAAAATAGATCTTCTGCTTTAGTGAAGTACAAAAAAAGGTCAATATATACGAAATCATATTATTGAGTTAGGACTAAAGTGAATACACCATTCGATGCCTTTTTTTATGCTGATTATGAATAAAATAATCATTCCTATCGGAAATTAAAATTTAAGCCATTTTTGAGCTCTTGAAAATGACAAAAAATAGGGTGTAAAAAGGCTAATATAGCGTGGAAAAAGGCTTAAAACCTTTGTTTTAAACTTACTGTTTCATAATAAATACTTATTTTAATCCATAAGCACTGACTTTCCATGAGTAAGTTGGATAATCACAAGTATATATGTTCCAAGAATTCATTTTGCAAATATTATGTATTTTTTTCTTCCTTAATGCTGAATGTTCAAGAATGCGTTTTTGACAAACCGTCGAAAATATTAAAGGATTAGGTTAGGTTTGGTTAGGTTATGTTAGGTTAGGTTTGGTTAGGTTTAATATTTTCGAAGTTTCGTCGAAAACGCATTCTTGAACATTCGGCGTTAAGGAAGAAAAAAAAACATAATATTTGGAAAATGAATTTTTGGAACTTATATACTTGTTACTCATGGAAAGTCAGTGCTTGTGGATTAAAATAAGAATTTATTATGAAACAGTAAGTTTAAAACAAAGGTTTTAAGCCTTTTTCCACGCTATATTAGCCTTTTTACACCCTATTTTTTGTCATTTTCAAGAGCTCAAAAATGGCTTAAATTTGAATTTCCGATAGGAATGATTATTATATTCGTAATCAGCATAAAAAAAGGCATCAAATGGTGTATTCACTTTAGTCCTAACTCAATAATATGATTTCGTATATATTGACCCAAAAAAATTATTTTTGGCTTCACAACTTTGCTCAATCCCAATTTATAAGGTTTAAAGACATGCAAATACATTTCCTAAATTTTGAAAAAAAAACATTGATATGTCTTAAAATTCTACTCAAATAGCAGGAATTGC
The DNA here is from genome assembly GCA_027921565.1 of Artemia sinica. Classification (NCBI taxonomy): domain Eukaryota; kingdom Metazoa; phylum Arthropoda; class Branchiopoda; order Anostraca; family Artemiidae; genus Artemia; species Artemia sinica. The sequence continues at coordinate 18,110,524 of CM051270.1, read as the reverse complement.
ATTTTCAGAACTAAGGTAAGAGAAAAGAAACTGATAACTGAAAATAAAGGTAAAATGTTGCTTTGTCAAAATTTCAATAAGTACTAGCCTAGACCTGTCATGTAGGCAAATTTCAGGACCCTCTAGAGGGAGAAGGAGTGGAGGTATGTACTTCAAAATACCTTGCCAGGACATATTGTAGCCTTTAGACCCATCCCTGAAAGTTTCCTTTTCCTAACCAAACCCCTTTCAATAGCCAAAAGTAGCTAAAGTAGAGTTTTACCTTATTTTCTTAACATGTTTCCTTCTTTACAGCTCTTTCACTAGGCTTATGATCGTGTTGTCTGCGGTAGAGCCTGGCCCCGACACTGTAAAGCTAGGGATATAGGTACTACCAGTGGCAGATAGACTATGTTGTAGGCTAGGCCTATACATGTGAGCCTGCCCTTCCTCATTATTTGGGCTAAGAACATTTGGCCCAACTGGAAATCCCATTTTATCTGCAGGCAAAATACACCACTAGGTTCAAATAAATCAAAATAATCGAAAACTGAAACTCAAAATAATTTACAATGCCTTCTGTTTTCATCCAAGCAATGTCAGGCTTTACACATTTGAATTACACATTAATGAGCCATCTAGCCATAAGTTGTGTTAATCATGTACTTTTCCCGACTACTTTGTATGAAAAGCTTGATCATGGAAAATTGTGAGGGCGCAGGGGCGTAACTTACTATGCGATAGGGGGATCAACTGCCCCATCCAGACCCCAATTCCCCCAGTTAAAATTTGGTTTATTCAAAAATCTTGTAAAAACTAAGATATGCCTGCATAATTCAAGCATCAAGAGAAACGGATCAATTTTCCTTTAGGGTATCTTTGCGTTTATGATAATATATGACTCATTTTTTCAGTTTTCACAATCATTTCCACTCCATTGGGGAATCTAGTTCTAAATTTGCCCCCCTCCCCATGATTTTCACGAAATTACACCACTGGGGAGGGGGGGGGGCTTATAGAGAGCACTTAAGCGAGTGGTTATTATTTCTAAGGAGAAAACAAGGCCCGACTTCATTCTGGAGCAAAACCAGAACATACCTACCTTAAAATTTCACAGTTTTATAAATCGAAAGTAGGTTAAAATGTGATATTCAAAGTGTCCATATACCAAATTTGGGAATTAACAGTACCTATGCTATAGATCATAATCAATACTATAGGGCTTCTTGTAATCAAGAGCTCTAAGCCTTCAATACATTATGTGTTTCCCCGGAGCTGCTTCATGTGGGAAGGGTGGTTCTTAAAATTTTGGAGGGGGCTCATTCGATTAAAATTTAATGTTCTAGGGCCCTTTTTAAGACTAGGAAAAGATTAGAGGGCAGCCAGTTCCATTGCCTTGCAATAATTTTCTAATCGAACGCTTGTACCCTCCAAAGACATTAAAAAAAAATTTGAGGTAGCTATTTTATCCCAAACAGTGGAATTATCCAAAAAGTATTATTTGGGAAGACGTGACCCCGATAAGTCCTGGGGCAAGGGCTGAAAATAGCCTAAATTTGTAATTAATAAAGCATATGTGTAATAATGAAAAAGCTAAGGATTATCTCAAAAATGTCTAAAAGCATTTAGCTCAAACTATAAAAAAATATTGAGGAGTATTTTGAAATCAAATAAACTACTGCATCTAAGTTGTCAAAAAGACGTGTCTACAATATCTCTTGAGTAGCCAAAGGTGTTCAGTTGAATGATGTTTCAAAATCAAGTTCAGTTGAAGGTGTTCAGTTGAGGTAATTTTTAAAAAATCGAAAGATAACATTTGTATCCAGGCTATCGACAGGGCATATATGTAATATCATAGGCAGCGCACTAGCGCTGCCTAAGTAAAGAACGATGTGGGCACAATGTGTTTTTTTCCATACCCGGGCACTTCGCATCGAAGTAGTTGTCGTAGATACTTCAAAAAGGGCTCATTCGATTGGAAATTGGAGTGGCTAGTCCCCTTTTTAATAGTCCAAAGTGATTGGAGGGCAACTAGCCCCCCACACCCATCATTCCCCCAAACACATCCAATCAAAATTTTGAGATAGCCATTTTGTTCAGCGTAGTTGATTTTCAGATAGAAAATATCTTTTTGAGGAGGACACTCCCCCACAACTCTCTGGGCAAGGGTTTTAAGTTATGCCATGAGGGCATATAAGATCAATGTTCACACAATGTACAGTTTATTATTATTTTTCTTTAAAGCAGGGCACTTCATATAGAAGAAGTCGTCATAGAGACTTCAAAAGGGGCTCATTCGATTGGAAATCGCAAGTTCTATTGCCCTTTTTAATAGTCGAAAGTGATTGGAAGGCAACAAGCCCCCCCCCCCTCGGGCCAATCATTCCCCCAAACACATCCAACCGAAATTTTTAGATAACCATTTTGTTCAGCGTAGTTGATTTCCAGATAGAAAATGTGTTTTTTGAGGAGGACACTCCCCCACAACCCTCAGGGCAAGGATTTTAAGTTAAATCCTGGGGGCACATAAGATTCTTATAGAAGGCGATGTAGTAACTTCAAAACAGGGTCATTCAATTGGAAATTCAAAGGCTAGTACCCTTTTTAATAGTCGAAAGTGATTGGAGGGCAACTGCCCCCCTCCACCCCATCATTACCCCAAACACATCCAATCAAAATTGTCGGATAGCCATATTGTTCAGCGTAGCTGATTTCCAGATAGAAAATATGTTTTGAGGAGGATACTCCCCCACGACACTCAGGACAAGGGTTTTAAGTTATGCCCTGGGGGCATATAAGGCTTTTATAGATGGCGTTGTCGTAGAAACTTCACAATAGGCTCATTCGATTGGAAATTCAAATAGCTAGTGCCCTTTTTTAATAGTCGAAAGGGGTTTGGAGGGCAACTGCCCCCCCCACGCCCATCTTTCCCCCAAACACATGCAATCAAAATTGTGAGATAGCCATTTTGTTCAACGTAGTTGATTTCCAGATAGAAAATAGGTTTTTGACACTCCCCCACAACCCCCAGGGCAAGGGTTTTAAGTTATTGCCTTGGGGCATATAAGGCTTTTATAGGAGGCGTTGTCGTAGACACTTCAAAATAGGCTCATTCGATTGGAAATTCGAAGGGCTAGTGCCCTTTTTAATAGTTGAAAGTGATTGGAGGGCAATTAGCCCCCCCCCCTTGACACCCATCATTACCCAAACACATCCAATCAAAAGGAGTTGTCGTAGGAACTTCGAAACAGGCTCATACGATTGGAAATTCAAAGGGCTAGTGCCCTTTTTTAAGTCGAAAGTGATTGAAGGGCAACTAGCCCCCCACGCCCATCATTCCCCCAAACATATCCAAACAGCTCCCGCCCCCCTGGCTGAATGATGCTGCCTTATTTTTATATTTTTGTTCTGAGATTTCTATTATATAGCATTAAAAGTGCCAATTAGACGAGGTTTGCCCCCCCTGGAATTCAGCTTATGGGTGCCCATGTTTCAAAGGGCTAGTACCCTTCTTAATAGTCAAAAGTGATTGGAGGGGAACTAGCCCCTCCCTCACGCCCATTATTCTCCCAAACAAATCCAATTAAAATTTTGAGATAGCTATTTTGTTCAGCGTAGTTGATTTCAGATAGAAAATACGTTTTTGAGGAGGACACTCCCCAATAATCCTCCAGGCAATGGTTTTAAGTTATGTCCTGGGGTATATAAGGTTTTTATAGAAGGCGTTGTCATAGAATGGGATTTGAATTGGAAATTGTTTGGAAATTGAAAGGGCTATAGCCCTTTTTAATAATTGAAAGTGATTGGAGGGCAATTAGCCCCCCAATGTCCATCATTTACCCAAACACATCCAATCAAAATTTTGAGATAGCCATTTTGTTTAGCGTAGGCTAGTTGATTTCCAGATAGAAAATATGTTTTTGAGAAGGACACTCCCCCACAACCCTCAGGGCAAGGGTTTTAAGTAATGCCCTGGGGGCATATAAGGTTTTTATAGAAGGCGTTGTCGTAGAAACTTCAAAAAAGGCTAATTCGATTGGAAATTCAAAGGGCCAGTGCCCTTTTTAATAGTCGAAAGTGATTGGAGGGCAACTAGCCCCCCACGCCCATCATTCCCCCAAACACATCCAATCAAAATTTTGAGATAGCCATTTTGTTCAGCGTAGTTGATTTCCAGATAGAAAATATGTTTTTGAGGAGGACACTCCCCCACAACCCTCAGGGCAAGGATTTTAAGTTATGTCCAGGGGGCATTTAATGTATTTATAGAAGGCGTTGTCGTAGAAACTTCAAAAAAAGTTCATTAGATTGGAATTTTAAAGGGCTAGTGCCCTTTTTAATAGTCGAAAGTGATTGGAGGGCAATTAGCCCCCCCCTCCACGCCCATCATTCCCCCAAACACATCCAATAAAAATTTTGAGATAGCCATTTTGTTCAGCGTAGTTGATTTACAGATAGAAAATATATTTTTGAGGAGGATACTCCGCCACAGCCCTCAGAGCAAGGGTTTTAAGTTATGCCCTGGGAGCATATAAGGTTTTTATAGAAGACATTGTCGTAGAAACTTCAGAAAAGGGCTCATTCGATTTGAAATTCAAAGGACTAGTGCCCTTTTTAAAAGTCGAAAATGATTAGTAATATTTTTTGTTGTTGTTGTTGTTTAGACCAGGGCACTTCGTATCGAAGGAGTTGTCATGGGAACTTCGAAAGGGGTTCGTTCGATTGAAAATAGAAAGGGCTGATGCCCTTTTTAAGGCTGATGCCTTTTTTTGTCGAAAGTGGTTGGAGGGCAACTAATCCCCCTTCAATTCCCACCCTCCCATTTGCCCATTATGTTTAAAAGCTAAATTTTGCCTTGAGATTAAATCAAAATGCACTGTGATAATGCTAATTCCCAATAAGGCATCTCAGCAGTATCCCAAGAACGACTGAGGGTATTATGTTCAAACTTTCGAGGCTACTTCTGCTCTTAAAATTTATCCTAATCAAAATAGTGTAAGTGTATCAAAGCTATCAAAGAAAGTAAACAGAATTTTGCGAATGGTATCAAGTTTTCCATTTCAGGTCAACTAGAGGAGGTATGACACTAAGTTAAACAGTACTATTTGTGTCCAGATTTTTAAAATGGTTTATGTTGTTAAAAATTGCTGAAAATTTTTCTCCAGCATACAAATAGCAGGCCAAACTATAAAGTCTTAAAGAACGAAAAGATTTAAAGTGTTATTTTCTTTTTCCCTGAAAAGACTATGTCAATATAAAACGAACAGAAATTAATTAAAAAAACTTTTTCCACAAGAATAAGTTTTTCAATTAAACAAAAAATGAGCAAAAATAAAATTAAATAATCTACCAAGCTCGAAACTGCCACAAATCAGCATCGATAAATAACTGAAACCCAAAACGAACAGAAATTAAAATAAATAACCGAGTCAAACTCAAAACGAGCAGAAATTAACACAAGTTGGGGGCCAAACCCCTATGCCTTCCCAAGGCCAGAACAAAATTTGCACTTTACTGAAAAAAATATAAATGTTTTTACTTTTATAATCAACATTTTGAGATATCCATTTTGTTCAATGAAAGTGCATTGTCAAAATGTTTGTCATAATGTTTTTGTTCAATGAAAAGTGCAACACAAATGAAAGTGCATTGTCAGTTTAATATACATATACTGATATTTAGTAACAAAATGTTAATATTATTTGATTTATTAAAGTTATAAAAGTAAAAACATTTATATTTTTTCAGTAAAGTGCAAATTTTGTTCTGGCCTTGGGAAGGCATAAGGGTTTTGCGTCCAATTTATGTTAATTTCTGCTCGTTTTGAGTTTGACTCGGTTATTTGTTTTAATTTCTGTTCGTTTTGGGTTTCATTTATTTATCGATGCTGATTTGTGGTAGTTTTGAGCTTGGTAGATTATTTGATTTTATTTTTGCTCATTTTTTGTTTAATGGAGTTCTTTACTTTTCTTTGAAAAACTTATTTTATGGAAAAAGTTTTTTTTAATTAATATCGGAAAAGATCAAAGGTATTAAGTTGGAACACTCAAGGAGTATTGAGGAGGGTTGTTGAATTAAACATACATACACTCTCTGTGCCCATGTTGTCAAAGAGCGTAAATGCAATATCCTGGAACGGCTACGAGCAGGATTTTAGCACGGTTTTCGTGCTTTTCAGTTGTAACATTGAAAAGTCAAAGAAATTTTGTTAAACAAAACTTGTATTGCTGACATTTCTTGGAATTTTAATTCATTACACTATAGACATTCAATTGATGTTCCCTGGTTCTTTTAAGTCATCTTAATTCTAATCGTGATTTATTTTAGTTTTTTTCTATGTTTTGAAAAAATTAAACCACACTGTTCAAAATACGTCATAGTTTTCAGTAAAACGGAAATATTACTCCGTATTTAGCTCTTTACTTCTCTTTCAAAAACTTCTTGTTCAGAAAAGTTTTCCCATATTAATAATAGATAATTGGCGTTAGTCGAAGCTTCTACACATCAAAACTAACAACTGGCTAGTATCTGGAAGTTTGCAAGCTCTATGACAAAATAAGGCAGAGGAACAGTCGGGCATCCACTTTTACTGAAAGTCGCCTGAAATTCTATGCAAATAAACAATTTTTTTATTCCTCCCAAGGACTCGATGAAATCCCACCCAAATGGCTAGTAAGAGCAGGGTTCAAATACCAAACTACTCTGTTGAAAATGAAATGGTTTTTGGAGTTGACTTCTACAAAGATCGAAACTCTACAGATTGTGTTATTCTTTGAAAATGATAACAGAAAAGCAGCAACGGAAAAAATCCTTCTTGTGGTCCTATCCAAATTTGATCGCACACATAAAAATTGCCAGAGACTTATAAAAAATTATCTATTCAGTTGATTTCTCTATATACTTTATTAGCTTTTGATTATTTTCTGATACGATGAAGCTGCAAAACTATATTAAAAGGAATCCCCACACAAGAAAGAGAATTAAAGCTATTACTCTCACAAAGATCTCCCTCACTCCATTGCTTTTCCCCCTCCTACTGAGGTAATTGGAATTTTCAATGGTAGTGGTGGGTAAAGGTTATTAAGCAGACGATGTTTTTCTCGGATTTAAGGTAGACTGTATCACCCGGATCTGAGGAACACAGCATCAGTATGCATACGTAGCTACTGACGAGCTTTGTATCTTATCAGAAACCATGGGACTTCCCTTATCAGAGGCAACGCTATAGCGTTGCCTATAGTAAAGGCCATACGGCTCCAAAGTTTTATTATTTATTTATTTATTTTTTTCCCAGAGGCACTTCATATGGAAGGGGTCATCGTATAAACTTCAAAGGGGGCTCATTCGATTGGAAATCGAGAGTTCTAGTGCCCTTTTTAAGTGTCAAAAGTGATTGGAAGGCAACTAACACCCCTCCCACGCCCCCATTTCCCCAAACACATCCAATTAAAATTTTGAGATAACCATTTTGTTCTACGTAGTTGATTTCCAAATAGAAATAATGTTTTTAGAGATGTCCCCCCAAAACCCTCAGGGCACGGGTTGTAAGTTATGCCCTGGGAGCATATAAGGTTTTTATAGAAAGCTTTGTTGTAGAACCTTCAAAAATGACTCATTCGATTGGAAATTCAAAGGGCTAGTGTCCTTTTTAATTGTCAAAAGTGATTGGAGGGTAACTAACCAACGTAGTAGAAAGTATTAGAAATTAGGTCTTTGAGTATGAGAACCCCCCCCCCCCCCTGCAGCCCTCAGGGCAAGGGTTGTAAGTTATACCCGGGGGCTTATTAGCTTTTTATAGAAAGTCTTGTCGTAGAAACTTCAAAAAGGGCTCATTTGATTTGATATTGAAATGGCTATTGCCCTTATTAATAGTCGAAAGTGATTTGAAGGGAAATAACACCCCTTCCAAGCCCACCATTTCCCCAAAAATATCCAATCAAAATTTTGAGATAGCCATTTTGTTCAGCGTAGTTTAAAGTTCTAGAAATTATATCTTTGGGAAGCACCCCCCCCCCACAGTCTTCAGGGCAAGGGTTATAAGTTAGGCCATGGGGGCATATATGGTTCTTATGGAAGAAATGCTCGTATAAACTTCAGAGAAGGCTCATTTGATTAGAAATTGAAAGTTATAGTTCAGTTTTTGAGATTCAGTTTTTGAGATATCGGAGGGTAACCACAGTCTTCAGGTTTCCCCCACAGTCTTCAGGGCAAGGGTTATAAGTTAGGCCCTAGGGGCATATATGTTTCTTATGGAAGAAATGCTCGTATTAACTTCAAAGAGGGTTCATTTGATTGAAAATTGAAAGTTCTAGTTCAGTTTTTGAGATTCAAAAGAGATTGGAGGGCAACTAGCCTCCCCCACGCCCCTTTTTCCCCAAATGTATCTGATAAAAAATTTGAGATAGTCATTAAGTTAAAAATTGTTCAAAAGTCAGATAACAGAAACTCAGGTGTCGAGACAACCCCCCAGAGACTAGGGGCAGGCGTTGTAAGTTATCCCCTGGGGCATACATGGTTCTTATGAAAGGGATGCTTGTATAAGCTTCAGAGAGGGCTCATTTGATTGGAAATTGAAAGTTCGAGCTGAGTCGAAAGAGATCCGAGGGCAACTAGCCCCCTCCCCCACGTCTTCTTTTTCCAGACCCATCTGATGAAAATTTTTAGATAGACATTTTGTTAAAATAGTTGAAAGGTCGCATAAGCAAAGCAACGGTGTCAATACAACCCCCCAGAGCCCGAGGGAAGGCGTTCTAAGTTATGCCCTAAAGGCATGTATGGTTCTTATGAAAGGGATGCTCGTATAAACTTCATAGAGGGCTCATTTGACTGGAAATCGAAAGTTCTAGTTCACTTTTAAGAGCCAAGAGATTTAAGGGCAACTAGCCCCCCCCCCCCACCACGACCTTTATTCCCACAACCCATACCCTACAAATTTTGAGATAGCCAGTTTTTTGAAAATTGTTCAAAAATTAGACAGTAAAAACTCCGGTGTCAACACAGCCCCTTAGGGCCCCGGGGATAGGCGTTGTAAGTGTTGTCCTGGGGACGTATATGGTTCTTATGAAAGAGATGCTTGTATAAACTTCAGAGAGGGCTCATTTGATTGGAAACTGAAAGTTCTAGTTCACTTTTTAAGAGTCAAAAGATATTCGAGGGTAACTAGCCCCCCCCCCCACACATCCTTTTTTCCCCAATTCCATCCGAAATTTTTTTTTAAATAGCTATTTCATTCAAAATAGTTCAAAGGTCAGAAAAGAAAAACTCCTGTGTCAACGCAACCCCCCAGGGCCCGGAGGAGGGCGTTGTAAGTAATGCTCTGCGGGCATATATAGTTCTTATGGAAGGGATGCTCGTATTAACTTCGGAGAGGGCTAATTTGATTGGAAATTGAAAGTTCTTGTTCACTTTTTAAGAGTCAAAAGAGATCGGAGGGCAACTAGCTTCCCCCCTCCATGCCCTTAATGCATCAGATAAGAATTTTGAGATAGACATTTTGTTAAAAATAGTTCGAAGTTCAGATAACAAAAACTCCGGTGTAGACACAACCCCCCATGGACGGGGGGTAGGCGTTGTAAGTTATGCCCTGGGGGAATATATGTTTGTTATGGAAGGGATGCTCGTATAAACTTCATAGAGGGCTCATTTGATAGGAAATTGAAAGTTGTAATTCACTTTTAAAGAGTCAAAAGTGATCGGAGGGCAGCTAGCCTCCCCCATACTCCATTTTTTTCACCAGAGACACTTCATATAGAAGGGGTCGTCACATAAACTTCAAAGGGGGCTCATTCGATTGGAAATCGAGAGTTCTAGTGCCCTTTTTAAGAGTCAAAAGTTATCGGAGGCCAACTACCCCCCCCCCCTCCCAAGCCCCTTTTCCCCAAATACATATGATAAAAATTTGAGGTAGCCATTTTGTTCAAAATGGTTCAAAGTTCATATAAAAAAAACTCCTTTACGTATTGCAATTTCGTTAAAAATAGTTGAAAGGTCAGATAAGAAAAACTTCTGTGTCGACGCCACCCCCCAGGCCCGGGGCAGGCGTTGTAAGTATTGCTCTGGGGGTAAATATAGTTCTTATGGAAGGTATGTTCGTATAAACTTCGGAGAGGGTTCATTTGATTGGAAATTCAAAGTTCTAGTTCACTTTTAAAGAGTCAAAAGATATCGGAAGGCAACTTGCCCCCTCTCTTCCATGCCCTTTTTTCCTCAAACCCATCCAATAAGAACTTTGGGATAGCCATTTTTTAAAAAATAGTTCAAAGATCATATAATGAAAACTCCAGGGTCGACACAACCCCCCAGGACCCGAAGGCAGGCGTTGTAAGTAATGCTCTGGGGGCATATGTAGCTCTTATGGAAAGGATGCTCGCATAAACTTCGGAGAGGGCTCATATGGTTGGAAAATGAAAGTTCTCGTTCACTTCTTAAGAGTCAAAAGAAATTGGAGGGCAACTAACCCCCCCTCTCCACGTCATGTTTTCCTCTAACCCATCTGATAAGAACTTTGAGAGAGCCATTTTTTTCAAAATGGTTCAAAGATAATATAACGAGAAGTCCGGGGTAGACACAATGTTTCAGGGCCCAGGGTAAGCGCTGTAAGTTGTGCCTGGAGGGCATATAGGCTACAGCTGTTGAGGAAGAGATGCTCGTATAAACTTCAGAGAGGACTCATTTGATTGGAATTGAAAGTTCTAGTTCAGTTTTTCAGAGTCAAAAGAGATCAGAGGGCAACTATCCCCCACGCCCCTTTTCCCCCAAATGCATCCGATCAAAATTTTGAGATAGCCATTTCGTTAAAAATAGTTCAAAAGTCAGATAAAAAGAAATCCGGAGTCAACACAACCACCCAGGGCCAGGGGGCGAGCGTTGCAAGTTATGCCCTGGGGGCATATATGGTTCATATGGAAAGGATGCTCGCATAAACTTCAGATAGAGCTGATTTGAATGGAAATTGAAAGTTCTAGTTCAATTTCTAAGAGTCAAAAGAGATCGGATGGCCCCTAGCCCCCCTCACGCCCTTTTTTCCCCAAGCCAATCCGATACAAATTTTGAGATAGCCATATTTTTAAAATAGTTCAAAGATCAGATAAGAAAAACTTCGGTGTCGATACAACCCCCCAGGGCCCAGGGGCAGGCATTGTAGGGGGCGCGCATTGTAAGCTATGTCTTGGGGCCGTGTATGGTTCTTATGAAAGGAATGCTTGTATAAACCTCATAGAGGGCTCATTTGACCGGAAATTAAAAGTTCTAGTTAACTTTTAAGAGCCAAGAGATTTAAGGGCAACTAGCCCCCCCCCCCCCACGACCTTTATTCTCACAAGCCATAAAGAAGTATAAACTTCAGGAGGACTCATTTGATTGGAAACTGACAGTTCTAGTTCACTTTTTAAGAGTCAAAAGATATCCGAGGGTATCTAGCTCCCCCCCCCCCACATCCTTTTTTCCCCAAGCCCATCCGATTTTGTTTTTAAATAGCCATGTCATTCAAAATAGTTCAAAGGTCAGAAAAGAAAAACTCCTGTGTCGACGCAACCCCCCAGGGCCCGGAAGTGGGCGTTGTAAGTAATGCTCTGGGGGCATATATAGTTCTTATGGAAGGGATGCTCGTATTAACTTCGGAGAGGGCTAATTTGAATGGAAATTGAAAGTTCTTGTTCACTTTTTAAGAGTCAAAAGAGATCGGAGGGCAACCAGCTTCCCCCCTCCATGCTCTTAATGCATCAGATAAAAAATTTTAGATAGACATCTTGTTAAAAATAGTTCGAAGTCCAGATAACAAAAACTCCGGTGTCAACGCAGCCCCCCATGGACTTGGGGTAGTGTTGTAAGTTATGCCCTCGGGTAATATATGTTTGTTATGAAAAGGATGCTCGTATAAACTTCAGAGAGGGATCATTTGATTGGAAATTAAAAGTTGTAATTCACTTTTTAAGAGTCAAAAGTGATAGGAGGGCAGCTAGCCTCTCCCACACTCATTTACTTTTACCCAGAGGCACTTCATATAGAAGTGGTCGTCGTATAAACTTCAAAGGGGGCTCATTCGATTGGAAATCGAGAGTTCTAGGGTCCTTTTTAAGAGCCAAATGTGATCGGAGGGCAACTAGCCCCCCCTCCCAAGCCCTTTTCCTCAGATACATCTGATAAAAATGTGAGGTAGCCATTTTGTTCAAAATAGTTCAAAGTTTATATAAAAAAAAACTCCTTTACGTATTGCAATTTCGTTAAAAAATAGTTGAAAGAGGAAAAACTTCTGTGTCGACGCAACCCCCCAGGCCCGGGGCAGGCGTTGTAAGTATTGCTCTGGGGGTATATATGGCTCTTATGGAAGGTAAGCTCGTATAAACCTCGGAGAGGGCTCATTTGATTGGAAATTTAAAGTTCTAGTTGACTTTTAAAGAGTCAAAAGATATCGGAAGGCAACTTGCCCCCTCCCTTCCATGCCCTTTTTTTTCCTCAAACCCATCCGATAAGAACTTTGGGATAGCCATCTTTTTAAAAATTGTTCAAAAATCATATAATGAAAACTCCGGGGTCGACACAACCCCCCAGGGCCTGGAGGCAGGCGTTGTAAGTAATGCTCTGGGGGCTTATATAGTTCTTATGGAAAGGATGCTCGCATAAACTTCGGAGAGGGCTCACTTGATTGGAAAGTGAAAGTTCTTGTTCACTTCTTAAGATTCAAAAGAGATTAGAGGGCAACTAACCCCCCTCTCCACGTCATATTTTCCTCAAACCGATCCGATACGAACTTTGAGAGAGTCATTTTTTTCAAAATGGTTCAAAGATAATATAACGAGAACTCCGGGGTTGACACAATCTTTCAGGGCCCAGGGTTAGCGCTGTAAGTTGTGCCTGGAGGGCATATAGGCTACAGCTTTTCCGGAAGGGATGCTCGTATAAACTTGAGAGAGGACTCATTTGATTGGAAATTGAAATTTCTAGTTCACTTTTTAAAAGTCAAAAGAGATCAGAGGGCAACTATCCCCCACACCCCTTTTCCCCCAAATGCATCCGATCAAAATTTTTAAAAAGCCATTTTGTTAAAAATAGTTAAAAGGTCAGATAAAAAATCCGGTGTCAACACAACCACCCAGGGCCAGGGGGCAGGCGTTGCAAGTTTTGCCCTTGGGGCATATATGGTTCATATAGAAAGGATGCTCGCATAAACTTCAGAGAGAGCTGATTTGAATGGAAATTGAAAGTTCTATTTCAATTTTTAAGAGTAAAAGAGATCGGATGGCCGCTAGCCCCCCCCCCCCCCACACACACACCCTTTTTTCCCCAAACCCATCCGATACAAATTTTGAGATAGCCATATTTTTAAAATAGTTCAAAGGTCAGATAACAAAAACTCCGGTGTCGACACAGCCCCCCAGAGCCAAGGGAGCAGGCATTGTAAGCTATGTCTTGGGGATGTATATGGTTCTTATGAAAGGGATGCTCGTATAAACATCAGAGAGTTCTTTTTTGAATGGAAATCAGAAGCTCTAGTTCATTTTCTCAGAGTAAAAAAAGATCGGCCCTCCACACCTTTGGGTTTATCGGATGGATAAACTCATCCGATAAAAATTTAAGGTGACCATTTTCTTAAAAATAGTTCAAAAATCAGATATTAAAACTCTGGGGTCGAAACAACCCCCCAGGGCCCAGGGACAGGCGTTGTAAGTTATACTCTGGGGGAATGTATGGTTCTTATAGAAGGGATGCTCGTATAAACTTAAGAGAGGGCTAATTTGATTGAAAACAGAAAGTTCTAGTTCACTTTTAAAGAGTCAAAAGAGACCAAAGGGCAATTAGCCCCCCACGCCCCTTTTTCCCCAAACCCATCCGATAAAAATACTGAGATAGCCATTTTGTTAAAAATAGTTCCAACATCAGATAATGAGAACTCCGAGGTTAACACAAACCCATTTTTCACTTTGATATTTTTACTTTGATACCAGTTTTGATATTTTGATGAACATTTGATTTTTTTTAAAGTTTGATTTTGAAATAAGGAATTTTAAAAAACTTGAAACTTATTGCAATAAAAAACGAACAAAAATAAATTAAAAACTTTCCGAAAAATAAGTTTTTCACTGAAAAGTAAAGGCCATTTTAAACTTAGACTCAGCAGATACAAATACCTATTAAAATTCAAACGTTTTGAGTTTGGATTTTAACAGGTATTTTTATATGCTGAGCTTAAGTTTAAAATGGCCTTTACTTTTCTTTAAAAAATGTATTTTTCAGGAAATTTTTAAAAAATTAATTTAACAAAAGTCCAAGATTACTATGTTTCATCGAATCGAGACAATTATTTGTCCTGTATTAAAGATTGGCAGCCATCCACAAGCATATGAAACTAATTCAAACTACTAGGAATCACTCTAGATAAGAGGTTAACATGAAAACCACGCTCTGAAGTAGTTAAAATTAGCTACTATTCGAAGCTTAAAATTCTCAAAGGCTTACTAGGACGGATCGGGCCAAATCCGTAAAGGTGTTGTTGAAAGTCTAACTACTTCATAAGGACAAAAAACAAATAAGAGATAGTTGCCTTTGATTCATGTGTCAAGACAATACTTGATGAACTGGGAACAATACAAAGTGTGGCCTAAGAATGGAATTAAGTCTGCATCAGCAGAAAAGACAAGAACATTGGCTAAGATATCAATGTTAGCAGCGAGGGTATGTCAATTTGGCCACACAATACTTAACAAAATCCAGGGCTGTAATACCAATCATTCAGTAATCAATTAAACTTTTTTTTAACAGGAAAAGCTCATCCGGTGAGAGATATAATTCTGTAAAAATGATCCTTTTGGAGAGCCAACAACATATCCTTCAGAAAATATCTTGTTGCACCCCCTAGGAAATGAGCCCACCAATAATATTCTTGCAGTTGATATCAACAAAGAAGACAAAATTCTTTCAGGTAGACAGTCAAAGCCTCGCAGGACCGAAAATTTCAAAATATATTTACTGATGGGGTAGCGAAAAAGGGCAAAGCAAGTGCAGCCGCTTTTTCAGTAAAAGCGTAAATTTCACTATCTTTTTTCCTTTAGAAAAAAGTGCCTCAAACTGACTTTAATTGGGAAATCACAAATTTATTCTTCAAAGTTAAGTTAAACATTGTTCAAATGAAGAAATTTGGAAGTGGATATATTATTGGGCTATCTTCGTTTGGAATTTTTATTTTAAGGACTATTTTTAAATAAAATATAGAAACTTGAGTTGTGCGCTGGGGTTATCCAATCATAATTTTTTTTAACTGGTCACCTATATGTTTCATAAACACAAGAATACACACACACACACACACACACACACACACACACACACACACACACACACACACACACACACACACACACACACCACACACACACACACACACACACCACACACACACACACACACACACACACACACACCACACACACACACACACACACACACCACACACACACACACACACACACACACACACACACACCACACACACACACACACACACACACACACACACACACACACACACACACACACACACACACACACACACACACACACACACACACCACACACACACACACACACACACACACACACACACACACACACACACCACACACACACACACACACACACACACACACACACACACACACACACACACACACACACACACCACACACACACACACACACACACACACACACACACACACACACACACACACACACACACACACACACACACACACACACCACACACACACACACACACACACACACACCACACACACACACACACACACACACACACACACACACACACACACACACACACACACACACACACACACACACACACCACACACACACACACACACACACACACACACACACACACACCACACACACACACACACACACACACACACACACACACACACACACACACACACACACACACACACACACACACACACCACACACACACACACACACACACACACACACACACACACACACACACACACACACACACACACACACACACACACACACCACACACACACACACACACCACACACACACACACACACACACACACACACACACACACACACACCACACACACACACACACACACACACACACACACACACACACACACACACACACACACACACACCACACACACACACACACACACACACACACACACACACACACACACACACACACACACACACACACACACACACACACACACACACACACACACACACACACACACACCACACACACACACACACACACACACACACACACACACACACACCACACACACACACACACACACACACACACACACACACACACACACACACACACACACACACACACACACACACACACACACACACACACACACACACACACACACACACACACACACACACACACACACACACACACACACACACACACACACACACACACACACAAAAGACGATCTTCATTTATTTATTAATTCCGAAATGCGGTAAGCTTTACCAATGCTTGTCACACCAAACATTACAGTAATTTATGACGACCCTGAAACATACTCTATTACAACATAACACATGCAACTCCATGAAAATAACACACTACAAAAACATACAGGTCATCAAATAAAAAAATATTCTCAGAATGTATTGTGATAAGACCTGGTATGGAAATTTTTAGAGACTAAACTACTTTTGATTGTTTGGTGATTTGGCTCATTTCTTAAGTACCCAATCGTTTTTTAACAATGCCTCAGTAAAAACGCCTAGTTAGAAGAAGATGAAATATTAGAAAAATAAATGGATTTAGCTTCATCCCAAATTCAGGTTTGTTGTCTAGATATATAACTAAAAAATACCCTAGCTATTTATTAATACATGCATCAATATTAAACCCAGTAACAGGAAAATGCTACAACCAGGGTCATTTGCTTAATGTTTCCTGCAGTGGTGGTTCTAGGCAAGGGGAGCAAATGTCCCCTTCAATTTTTCTGACATTAAATTCCTTTATTTTATATTTATATACATTATCCATTTATTTTATATTCCTTTATTATATATATTTTTAAACTCATATGGTATACCTCCACCCCTCAGATTATGAGGCCTAGAAATGCTACTAGGCTAGTATTGTGTAGTGACTTTGAACATTTACTTCTAACTAACTTAGAAAATAGCCAAATTTGAAGGTAAATTTCTACCAAATCATATTATTGACTTATGCATAAAGTGAATACACCATTTGATGCCTTTTTTATGCTGATTACAAATATAATAATCATTTCTATTGGGAATGGATTTCAGCCCCCCCCTATATATGCCAATTTAGGGTATATTTTTACAACCTAACCTAACCCTGAATTGTCATATATGGGGGGGGGGGGCTGAAATTCATTTCTGATAGAAATGATTAGGCCTATTATATTTGGTATTTATTTAGCCTTATGTCACCTGATAAGGAGACATGTTAAGAAAACAATTCTTACTTTAAAATATGTATAATGATCCTAGTTCTTATATTATCCAAGGGGAGAACCTTTATCATCAAGTCTTTCCTCTAAAAATCCTTCTTTTTCCAGCTTAAGAGAAAAGGTTTCCTAAAATCACCATGTTTTTGATTCAATGCTTAAGTCTTTTTAAATTGCTGCCTAATAAGTTCTTTTATAGATAGCGTTCGTGCCAGTCTTTAGTGTTCATATTTTGATATTCGCCCTTTGCCACTGCTCTTTAAAAAAAAAAATAGGCCTATTAAAAAGACCGGCATGAACGCTATCTATAAAAGAACTTATTAGGCTGCAATTTATAGCAACAATTTAAAAAGACTTAAGCATTGAATTCTCAACATGGTTATTTTTGTAAACTTTTTCTCTTAAGCTGGAAAAAGAAGGATTTTTAGAGGAAAGACTTGATGATAAAGGTTCTCCCTTTGGATAATATAAGAACTAGGATCATTATACATATTTTAAAGTAAGAATTGTTTTCTTAACATGTCTCCTTATCAGGTGACATAAGGCTAAACATATACCTTATATTTGTAGTCAGCATAAAAAAAGGCATTGAGTGGTATATTCACTTTATGCATAAGTCAGTAATATGATTTGGTAGAAATTTACCTATTTGAAACCTTGGAAATAGTCTACAGTTAGGCCCACTCAAAAGGAAACACTAAAGAAATGAAAACAACTTTTAAAAAATCCTTAAATACTTGATTGGAATAAGTTTTAAAACTTAAAACAAACAGAAAATATTCCATATATGAAAGGGATTATCTCCTCCTCAACACCCCACTCTTTGTGCTAAAGTTTTTTGTTATGCTACTTTAAAAAGTAGTTTTTACAAAGAATCAAACTTAAGAAAAAAAGAGGGGCATTAAAGAGAGGACAGCCTTTCATATACAGAATAATTTCTGTTCATTTTAAGTTTTAATGTTGCTCCTTACTTTCAGTTAAAAAACCTGTTTTTATTTAATTTCTTAATGTTTTTCAATTATAAGAGGTTTGAATTTGGCTCACCATTCATGAAACATTAAACCAAATTTGCTGATTAATTTTGTGAAATCTCTTCCCCTCTAAAATTTCCTCTAGAAAATTCACCTCCAGAAACTTCCCTCCCAATGTGAAAATCTCCCAGAATACAATCAATGTTTCAGTGGTTGCTCCTATAGAATTGGAACTAAATTCAAATTTTAGCTTAAATAGTGTTAAGTGTTGAGGAGGGGGCAACCCCCTTCATAAAAACAGTAATTTATGTTTGATTGAAGTTTTAATATTGGTCCTTACTTTCTGTAGAAAAATTTTTGTCCATCCTCCCTTTCAAATTTTAAGGTTAAATTACCCACACTAAAATTTAATTAATTGATTCAGCTGCTAGCCAGCCAAATAAATGAATTTATAATGAGATTGGGAAGCCAAAAGTTACAGGAAACAACAAGATATTGTTATTTTGCTTCATGTCAGGAGGTAGATTCTGTCTAGGCTACTGGATCAGTAATGAATTTATGATGAAATGGACAAACTAAGTTCTGAAATTTGTCTATTTTTATTATAAGGTATTTGTTATTTGGAAGAGAGAGAGAGAGAGACATACATAAAGACAAACATGCATACACACTCTTATGCTAAAGTTTTTTTTTGAGAACATTTGAAAAAGCCTATTACTTTTATTAAACCACCTATGTGTTTCAGGAAACATTCTTAAACAGTTGAGACAAAAGTCAAACTTTAGTATAAAGAGGAAGGTATTGAGGAGAGGGCAGCCCCCCTCATGTTAGTGATAATTTCTGTTTGTTATAAGCTTTGATGCTGCTCCTTACTTTCAGTTGAAAAAAGAAAACTTGCCTTTTATTTTTAAAATCTGATCATTTTTAATAAATGCCAGGAAATCTGGCTCCCCCTCCATGGAAATTTCATCTCCCCCATGGACAATCCCTCTGTGGAAACTTATTCCCATGTAAATACCCTCCCCCTCCTGCCAGGAAAATTCCTCTCAGACAACTCCATTCAAACTGAAAATTTCCATTGAAAAATTTGGTACTTATGCATTATACAGGGTCCATGAAAGAAGTCAAGTTTGGTTAATGCAAATGAAATAAAATAGGATGAATATATAGTAGTTTAGAAACAAATTGGGGCTATATATTTGCACATTAGGGGGGGGGGGTAAAGCATAGCATATATTAAATACATAACATTATCTAGAAACCTCCCCCCCCCCTTAAACACCTAAAAGCAATTGTTTAAATATTTTAAACTCAATAAGAAATCACGCTTTGCAATCAATTTAGATAGCAAATGCCCATTTGACAGGTATCCATGTCTAGTTTCATTATACAGTATATAGTGGTGAGCCTGTATAATGCATAAGTACCAAAAATTTCTTGTGGATGGTTCCAGGTGAAAATTTCATTCACAAGCTATTTCTGATATGTATGTGCTTTTTATAAATTCTGCCATCTGTAAGTTCCATATAACACTAAAATGGTACTTTTTGTGCCATCTCTTAAGGGGCATGTAGAAAGGTATGTTGAAATTTAACAGGCTACAACTACAATGCTCTGTCATAGTCAAATCAAGACTGCATTGGCTGAACAATTGATAAGAACTATTTGACTTTTAATTTCAAGATATTGTACATTGAAAAATACCCATGCTTTTATTCAAGATTTAGATAAAATCATGCAATATTTATAACCAACAACCCCTAGCAGACTACCAGAACATTGTAGACAGTTTTTCTTATTGTTTAATTTCCTTTTAGAATGAGCCCCCTCCTGATATTCTAGGACCACTGGTTCAATACAATCACTCCTGGCAGGGGTGAATCTCCAGCATTTTATTGGGGGTGGGGGGGGGCAAGAGGGGTCCACATCTGGATATTCAAAGGGCATGTGATGTATAATATTGTTTCTTTCCATATTATTCCCAAATGACAGCCCTAACCCCTGGGGAAATCAAAACAAAAACAAATAAACACACATCCATGATCTTTCTTCTGGAAAAAAATACAAAATTTCACAGTTTGCAGATAGGAGCTTGAAACCTACACAGTAGGGTTCTCTGATATGCTTCATCAATGGCTTCAATTTCTGCAGTTGTAGGCCTATTGAAAGCATTATTGCTAAAGAAAGAAAAGATTTAAAATTCTAAATAATAATTTTACACCAAACAGGGCCAGCCCTAGACGTTTTTTGGGGTAAGCCGATTATTCTTCAGTGCCCTCACACCCCCTGGTAGACCAAACTATTCAAAATTGGTCAAGAGAAAAGACCAAATTGCACTTGAATCAACTTGATTTTTTAATTCATGGCTATTTAGCCTACCTATGCTGCAAATGCAAAAGATGGTAGGCTACCAAGGCTGTAGGCCTACCCAGAGGGAGGGTTTGAACCCCCCCCCCCTATAATGTTTGCCTGACTCATAAAAACGTAACAAAAATGGATATAGCCTAATCAAGTTTTGTATACATTTTTTTTTTTTTTTGTGTGTAAAACCAGCCCCCAAAATTGTTTTTTTAGTAAAATCCTGAGTAGGTTTGAGGAGGCTGTTGCCTCCTCAACGTTTTGCTCCTTATGCTAAGTTTTGACTCTGTCAAAACTAAGTATTGTAGGAATAAAAACTTTAGCATAAAGGGTGAGGCATTGAGGAGGGGACAGCCCCTTTCATATATGGAATAATTTCTGTTTGTTATAAGTTTTAATGTTGCTCCTTAATTTCAGTTAAAAAACAACTTGCTTTTTTTATTTAATTCCCTTTGAATCAAAATTTTGAATGAAAGTAAGAATAAATATTATAAATCTGTTGGCTGGAGTTTACCCCCCCCCCCCAAAAAAAAAAACATTTTTCTGGGGGGGGGGTTAATTTTCTGCTTTGGGGATTTTTCATGGGGAGAATTTTCTTGGGGAAATTTACAACAAGAATCTGAAGTTGATTTTGAATTGAAAATCAAGTATTTTGCAGTAGGGCGTCAAGACATGCCTAATTGTAGAAAGGAAAAGCCAAGACAGATAGTCTAAGTAATTGTAAGGCAAATGTTTAAATGGATGCACAGGTAAATGGCAGGAGTAAGTATGACTCTCTTATTGGACAAATACTTGTTTGTTGTTGCCAGCCTGCCCAGAGTCTCAGGCCAAGAATTTAAAATTGACGTAAAGCTGTTAGATTGTCTGGAATGAGAGACAAACAAGGCATGCCCACTTATGGTCTTAAGAAGATTGGCCAAGAATTTAGAATTGACACAGGACCATTAATTTGCTTGAAATAACAGGCAATCAATCATTTAAAGCCATCTTCATTTTCCAAATAGTACCTATTCATTGCCTAAGTTTTAGCCCTGCATTCTGAAAAAATTTCAATTTTTCATAAAATTTTTAAATTTTTGGGGCACTTGCCCAAGACTGGGTGGGTGGGCCACAACAAGAATGGTATTGGCCCTTGGCACTCAAATAACTGTACCCAACAGCTGACATTTTTGGACTTAGCAAAATAGCTGATGCCCCTGTTTAACAGGTTAGCCCAGAATTTCGTATAGCCTAGAGTCAAGCTAGTGCAATTGAAAAAATACAATTTAGCCCCTAGGCTAAATTGAAATTTATTAATAAAAAAATTAATAAAAATTAAATGGCTGGGATTATTGAACATCTGATATTCATGTGTGTAAGCATCTTCACTGGAAAGTAGCCAAGGCTGCACTTCAAATGGAAGCTAGATTTTCCAATCTGAATAATGGTCTTCTGTCTGAAAAAAAAAACAAACAAAAATAATAACAAATTTATCCCAACATATTCAACTTTTTTAAAATTAATATTTCGCGAGACGAGTAGCCTATTGGATACCCACGCTAAAGAATGAAAGTTACTGATACAGATTACTATGGATGAGATAACAGTATAGCCTTTTGTGTTCTCTTTGGACGAGAATTATCTAGCTGGGAACTGGATAACTTTCAGCTGAACTGATAGCTATCAATAAATTTGAAATAGGTAGTGATGTACTTAGCAAAATTATTTAAATTAATACCCACTTGTTCACAAAGGGAAGAGGATTCTAACTGTGAAAAAATTAACTTTCTAGGTGGTATAATACAATAATTAGAGTAGTTTAAATGTCAAAAAGTTTTCAAAGTGATTAATACTTTGCTTGTGGCTGGAATTAGAGACTTTTGACCAGGAATTGGACAAAGATTCACTCCAATCAAAGATTCAGACCAAGAACACACAGGTGGCTGACTACTGGGTGTCTTACCCTAGGCTAATTTTTGCTATATTTGCAAATTAAAGGGGGGGGGGGGGCAGTGAAGTGCTTTTAGGGATAGTGTATCCTAACTAAGTATTTTAGGATTTTTTAAAGTTGTTTTCAAAATTCTACAGTGTTTCCTTATGAGTAAGCCTAGGAAGAGGTAAAAGGTAAAGGATGCAGCACTAGACCCTTAAGGTCCAAACCGGCGGTGCTGATCTCCGTTTCGTGGCCCTTCAGCCAGGAAGTGCAATGGGGGGCTGGGGGCCAGCCAACCTATGCTTTCGCAAACCCTTCCTGGGGTTAGGCTTCTATGAGTAAGCCTAGCTGTAGACTAATCAGTAAATTTCTAGTGGGCCATATAATTTAGCTAAGATGAAACTTAAAATGTTATTTGATGCCTTTTTATGGTTTCATAATTCAACAATTGCTTTTGGGTCTAATTGTATCTTGAGCCCTTAAGGTATTTTATATAAATTATGAAAGAGCATAAATAAAGCATCAAAGGAAGTTTTCTCTTTCATCTTAGCTAAATTATATGGCCCACTGCATATTTACCATGAACTTTTTATTTATTTCAATATATATATATATATATATATATATATATATATATTATATATATATATATATATATATATATATAATATATATATATATATATATATATATATATATATATATATATATATATATATATATATATATATATACTATATATATATATATATATATATATATATACATATATATATATATATATATATTATATATATAAATATATATATATTTTTGACAAGAGAGATTGATTTTCGATATTTATTTTACTTGTTATTATTATATGTGTATGTATGTATATATATATATATATATATATATATATATATATATATATATATATATATATTATATATATATATATATATATATATATATATATATATATATATATATATATATATATATATATATATATATATATATATATATATATTGAGTTATTTAGATGAAATTATTGATATTGGTTGTTGTAGTTGTTCATCCTCAGAGCTTTGTTTCTTCTTGAATGGCTACTTGTCAAATGATTAAATTGTGTTTTTTTTTAATAAAGTTTAATCCAATTCAAATTCAATATTGAAAAGTGGTTAAAAACATATCATTACTTTATAAAAAAGTTGTTCAAGAGTAATGTATTCAGTGAGTGGTTGTACCACAAAACAAGGTATCACACACAATTTACCTGATTCAATGGCTCTCTACTCAATAAATTTTTTTCTCCAAGATCAATTAATGTTCCCACTCTACTATACACCATAGAATTAGTTTTACTCACATTTACTGATAAAAGGCTAAGAGTAGTGAATATATAAAGTTGAGCCATTACACTACTAACCTCCTCTATTAAAGATTCAATACAACAACTAGAAAAAGTAAGAGCAGTATCATGAGCAAATGAAGTAAGGCAAGCACCCAGCAAGTAGAATCTCATCATATCAACATAAATAAGATAAAGTTGTGGGCCTAGAGCAGGACCCTGCAGAACACAACTTTTCATAAAATACTGACCAGTAATGACATCATTTAATATAATTCTAACAGACCTTCCAGTGAAAAAAACTTTCAAGCCACTTCAGATATAAATCTCTGATGCCCAAACATTCTAGTCTAAATAATACAATATTAAAATAGTATAGTTTCCACAACCTCTGAAAAATACTTACCAAACTGATCTGCAATTGTATGTTTGTCTGTAATTTCCAAACCATCAATTTCAAGCACATGAAGTTCAGAATTTTTCTTACTTCCCATAATCTCATTGATAACTCCCTATGTTCTTTTGATGTTACCATGATTCTCAAATAATTTTTGCTCGTAATATAGTTTCTTAGCTTTCCTTCTCAGATAGTTTACTTTATTTCTTGATAGTCTGAATAACTCAAAATCCTCATCTTCTTCTTCTTCTTCTAATTCACAGCAGGCGGGCTATTCAGTTGGTACCATTTAGCCCTCTTCTTTTTGCTTCACTCTGTGGGCTACAGAGCTACTGTCTTGGTTGTCTCTTATTTATTGGATATTCTCATATATCTTTCAGTAGATCTTTTGACTCAAGGAGTTCAAATATAAGATGATAGATATCGATTTCTGTGCTCTGTGTGCAGGTAGAGTTGGCTAGGCTCTTGGCTGATAGTGAGATTTTGTGGTGTTTAAAGCATTTTAACAGTTTACAAAGCAAGGTATGTTGTGCAGACGTCAGCATATTACATTCAAATAGGCAATGGTCAATTGTTTCATTATTCATATTACAATGCCTGCAAAGAGGGGACAGGGGAATTGAACCACTTGAATTAGAAAACTTATATGAGAATGCAAGGAAATTTAGTCCATTTGTTCCAGAACGAATTTTATGATAAATTTTAGAAAGATACTTATTGGGAAAGGGGGAAAGGATAGGCTTAATCTTATTAAAATTAATATCTGATAGCCTCCATTGGTAAATATCTCTAATTGGGATTGGTCTCCCACTTGCCTGGTCAATATTTATAGCATTTTTTGCTATTTCATCAACCTGATGATTACCACTTATGCCAGAGTGGCTAGGAATGTACTGAAAATAAGTTTTTATGCCACTTGAAGCAAGATTATCAATAATACTGAGACAATGATAAGTGTCAATGTCCAACTTATATTGAGGAGCTGAGGCCAGCAACTCAAGGCTTGATAGAGAGTCGGAATATATGATAATATTATTTGAATTTGCAATCAAAGGTTGGTTTTCCTTAAAGTGTTCTAATGCCATGATTATGGCATTTAACTCAGCAGACATTATAGATAAATTATTATATAATCTCTTGCCTATTGCAATTTTAAGGTGGGGAAGGAAAGCACCACTTGCAACCTTCTCATTCATTTTTGACCCATCAACAAATATTTGGAAGTGATTTTTATAGGTAATTGTATTAAGTTCTGCAAATTTTTTCTGGACAATAGCAATGGGGGTTAAATCTTTATTCCACTTTGAGAATTCATTATTTATTATGGGACTTGACCAATTCCATGGGGGGGGGGATCGGGGGAAAGTGAGTGCAATAGACTTTGCTGGTATGGGGAACTTCTTCTGAATATTGGCATACTCATCTGCAATGCCTCTATACATGGCTGGATTTCTTAACCAATTATGTAATGTGTGTGAGCTATTTGATTCAATTTTTGTAAGATGTTTTGTCAAGAGAAACCTACGTCTCTCCCTTATTGTTGTTAATCCACTCTCCATAAGCAGAAACTTGGTGCTTGTGGGTTTCCTAAGACCAAATATGAGATGCATTATATCATTTTGTGTTGTTTCAATTTTTTGCATCTGGGTCTTTGCACATGCACCATAGACGATGAGCCCATAGTCAATATGGGGTCTTATATGTGATTTATAAAACTGGAGTAAGGTTTTCTCCTTACAGCCCCAGGGTGTAGAAAGAAGTCTTTTTAGTATATTTGTTTTTCTATAGCATTTTTTTATTGTGTTTGAAATGTGGAGGTGGAAATTAAGTTTTGGTCAAGCATGAGACCTAGGTAATTAATATGATTATCTTCTGGAATATTTGTTTTATTTAGAGTTAGTTTTGCATTAACATGGTTTCGCTTCCGGTGAAATTGGATTATTTTTGACCTGGTGGGTGCAATGGGTAAATCTGAATGTTGAGAGAATTTTTCAAACTGGAAAAGTGACTTTTGCAGATTTGACTGTGCTATCTGAAAGGTGTTGCCAGATGAACATAGCACCAGATCATCAGCATATTGTAGATTCGTGTGGGGTAGGTTCATGTCCCAGAGATATAGGGCAAATAGGAGGCAACTGAGGTAGGCCTTTAGTTATTGTCTTTTGGGGTGAAGAGGCTGAACCAACACAAACAATGAAACTTTGCACTTCTATGAAGGATTTAATAAAATATACTAGCTTAGGGGGTACTCCAAGGTTTGCAAGTTTGTTTAAAAGGATTTGGTGGTTCACATTGTCATATGCCCCTTCAAAATCTAGGAAAGCTGCAACTAGAACATTATTTTTTGAGAAAGATTCATTTATTGCATTTGTTAGCAAAATGAAAGCATCTGTTGAGGAGTGGTATTTCCTGAATCCAGTTTGAGTGTGTGGGATCATATTATTTTTTTCAACAAACCAGAGGAGTCTGTGATAGATCATTTTCTCCATTATTTTCCCCATCACAGGAGTAATCATTATGGGCCTATAAGACTCAGGGTTATCTTTTGGTTTATTTTTCTTCAGGATTGGTAGGAGGGACGAACATTTCCATATATTGGGGAACCTAGAAGATGCCCAAGCGTGATTATAACAATTTAGCAGTTCTTGTTTGTATGAAGGTGTGAGATTCTTTATCCATGTAGGGTGTATATTGTCATAGCTGCCGCTAGTTTTGGTCCTAATATGATGTATTGCATTATTCAATTCCTGGATTGAAAATGGATTAGTTATGTACTCGGATCCTGGGCATGGTTGGTAACTTTTGTTCATAGGAATTGTGGACAGTTTGCTTTGATTATTTGATGTTTGCTTATTAACAAATAGAGTTGCAAATACGTTAGCTTTTTCTTTATCATTGTCATAATGGGTATTATTATGTATAAGCTCATACAGGAGTGGGTTGGGGGAAGTCTTTTTCCCACAGATGTGGCTTATGACTTTATGTATAATTGGCTCATGTGTTTCTCTGGAGAGATTATTTGCAAAATTATTCCAGTATTTATATTTAGCATCTATTATAGTCCTTTTTAGATTAGATTCTGCTTGTAATTTTTTTAAATATGTAGTAGGTGATGGTTTTTTTTATGAATTCTGTCCTAGCTGCCTTTTTATCCTCCATTTATTTAGGCACTCATTTGTCCACCATGCTTTAGGAATTTGTTTAGGGAATGTTTTCTTAGGTGTTGTCCTTGGGATAGCATGATTAGCTGTATTTATTAGTAAAGATGTCAAGGCTTCAGCATGTGTGTCAACTGTTGTATTAGAAATGCATGAACTTTGGATGAAACTTGTAATTTCATCATTTAGCTTATTTTGGAACATAGACCAATTTGCTTTAGTGTTGATATATTTGGAGGTATGAGATAAATAAAGTTTCAGCAGGTTCATTTAGGGAGCAGACTATAGCAAAGTGGTCAGTACATAGACTATCAATTTTATTTATGTAAATTTTGTTCAAAAAATTTAATGACACAATTTGTAGGTCAATTGTGGAGAATCTGCCACTTTTGGGGTTGAAATATGTATTCAGGTTTGGAGGGGTAGCAACAGCTAATTCATTATTAATTGAAGTCATATGCTCAATGAATTTACCAGCTTTATTTGCTGGTTTATTCCCCCACAAAAGGCTGTGGGCATTGAAATCTCCACAAATAATGATATTTTTTAACATATTAGAATTATTTATATAATTAAAGAACTCCTTGGCATCTGTAGTTTGGCCATTAGGGTTATAAAAGCTTATTATGTAGGTTTTTAAATTATTCAGCCAAACACTGATACCAATTACATCAACATCATCTGCAAAATCTGGAAAATTGATGCCACAAAATTTTATATTATTTTTAAGTAATAAAGCTACCCCGCCTCCTTTTCTCTCTGAAGATCTATCCTTTCTGAGGATAGTATATCCCAGAGCCTTAATTTTTTGATTTTGGGTTAAATGAGTTTCCTGTAGGCAAGCAATATTAATGGAATTATTATTCATAAAAGATATTAGTTCAATTAGCTTATTTTCTGTGAGTGATCTTACATTCCATTGGAGTATTGATATATGTTGTGTTGTTGATTTATTCTTCATATGACTGTGTATCAATGTTCAGCTTTGTTAAAAGTAAAGCAAGATCTTTTTTTGCTTGAATGAGCATATCATCTGGGATGTAGATTTTTGCCAATTCTGCAATGATTTTTGTTTTCTGTAGTTGATGTATGTTCATGGCCTGAACTGCATTACAGTTTAGAATGAATAAGCATATATTTGGGGATTGCATTTTTGGTTGTGCATCCTGTTTGTCGGTTAGGGGATTGATTCCTGGTAGTGTTTCTGTTTTGTTTCTTCTTGGGAGGGGGGGCCAGGCTGACCTCATCTCACCAGACAAGGAGGCTTGTTGGCTTGGTGATTCCTTCTGATAGGGATTTGAGCTAGGGGGCTTAGAAGATGGTGTTTTATATGGGGGGCTTGATGCATTGGGGGCGTTTGATTTGGGGGTTTTGGTTGGTTTCATTATAGGCTTTATTTGGTATTGTTGGGCAGCATTTGCTTCCATTGCTGCAAAGGGGTATGGGATGGCCTTCTCTGTTGATATTTGGAGTGTTAGAGCTCTTTTCTTGCATGCGGGGCATAATGATTTATTTTGTAGATTCATGTGGACCTTTGCAATTGATGCATGTAGGCTGAGTGTTGTTGCAAGTTGTCAGCTCTTTAGGATGGAAAGCTTTACAATTAATACACCCTCGGAGAATTTCATTGCATTTGTTTGTTGTGTGTCCCAGTTTGTGACACTTCTGACACTGGATAGGCTTAGGTTTGTATTCCTTGTGTGGTTTGATTTGCCCAAATAGGAATAATTTTTCTGGGATATTAATTTTTTCCTTCAGTGTAAATAAGAAGGATCTACTAGTTTTTAGGCCATTAGAGTTAGGTTTGCCAAGTTGGGTAACATCCTCAACTGGGATTGTGTTTCTAGCCCTATCTGAGAGGCCTTCTTTTAACTCCTGAGTGGATATCTCTTGGGGAACATTATAAACAACTATTTTTGTTGGTGATTGTTTTGGGTTCCAATTAGATGCAATAATTGGGGTATTCAGAAGGGATTTTAGGTTAATTATTGTATCTGCTGATTTCTGATCTTCTACAGCTATTAGCAGAGATCCATCATGGTTAATATTAAGAGAGAACATTGATTTTAGCAATTTAAAAATTGCAACTCTTATTGCAGTGATCATTTTTATTTAAAAGGGGGTAGTAGGGGTAATTTTAAGGTAAATTCCTAAGTTTTTGGAGGGAGGATCTTGGGCAGGGAGAGGGGAAATGCTTTTGATTGGGGAGATTTTTTTCCTTTTTTTAGAGCTTCTAGAGAGGACCTCTTGAAACCCATTATCATCATTTATGGTTACATTAGCCCCTACACTTATCATTGTCCTATTCTGCAAATTGGAGCTATCATTTGAACTTTGAGATAGTGTGCTTGACCAGCCAAGATGGGTATCTTTCACTATGGCACTTTCACTGGAATTTGATTTGAGATCTGGTGGGACTTTTTTTTGGAGGACTTCTAAACATTGCCTATTGGAAAAAGCTTTAAACAAAAAAAAAAAAAAAATAAAACAAGAAGGGAAAATAGAATGATATCAAACCGTCTGCACTATACTATGGGGAGGAGAAACACCACAGTATAGCCCTGAGGATGAGTTGAGCAGGATTGGTTTGGTACAACTGCTGATTAGAAGCGATAATAATTCACAAGAAAATATATTTTAATTTTCTTATAACGTTGTTGTTGCTGTTGAGATATTGTTCATACAAAGAATTTCCAATTCTTAATCTCATTTGAAATATCTTTATGTATTGATGGTTTATGTGGTTTTTGTTTTTTCTGCTTCACTGTTCTAGTAGGGCATGTTCTTTCAAAAATTGGTTGGACAAGAGAATTCATTATATTAAAAGCCTCTCCTGCATCACCTTTGATTTCAAGAACTGGCTGCCAACTAAGACAGGTCAACTCCTCTGCAAACTTTTTTAAATTCTCTTTTTTCAGCTGTCACAGTTCATTTCTTTTTATTGTATATTCTATTCTCTTTACACAAGTAATCTTTCCAACAACAAGTAAATGATCCAAACCAGGGTAAGTTGTAACATCGGCATAACTGGGATTCAGGTACTTTAAACTCACAAAGATATTATCAATTAATGTAGCAGAATGATTAGAAATTTTTGTGGGTAAACTTACCAAAGGGTAAAGATCATATGAAATCATAGAATTAAAAAAATCTAAATTATCTGCTCTAAAATCTAAAAGGTTAAAATTAAAATAAATAAAATCTAAACCTGTAGCTGACACTTCCCTCATCAGTTCCTTAAAACCATCAGAAAACTCCTCCAAGCAAGCAGTAGGCAGCCTATATACCACAGCAACTAACAACTTCTTATTATTCATTACTAATTCCAATAAAAAAAAACTTCCATCTTACCTTCAATCCAAAGTATTAAATCATCCCTTATCTTAAAACTGAAATTCATCCTTACCAAAAACCCAAGGCCATCACAATTCATTGTAGCCCAATACATTATTTCTAGCTGGTAACCTGGAAAAGAATAAGGTGAGAGAGACTCATCCTTACTCAAGAACATTTTACAGAAACCAATTATATCAACTTCGCAATGCAAATCCTCAATCAACTGTAAAATATTTAAATAACTAGTCATAACATGGCAATTCCATGCGCAAACACAAAGTATTTGTTCACCTTTATCTGAACTACAACTATTCTTTGATGGCCTGACAAACATACTTTGCCTTAGAGTTTTAAACTGATTAGGCATAAAATCATCACATCCAACTGGAATTTCAACATGATCCTCTATTAGGAACTGATTTTCTATATATCTTTCCAATGCATTATTTGAATTGTTATCCATCATGGATTCTAATTACCATACAACACACCAACAGACACAAACAAAGAAAATACAACAAAAATAATAATAATAATAATAATCAAACAAATGCAAAACACATAAGCAAGAAAAAGAAAAAAAGAGAAGAAAAAGACACTAAGGGGGGGGGTACATGAAAATAACGAAAAAAAATTATATCTAATACAATTAACAAACAACCACTCAATTAACATTTCACAATGTGTCAGCAAGTGACTTCACTCTTTTTGGGTTCATATTGCCTTGCTGGTGCATAAAAATGTGCCCAAGATCTGACCAAACATTTTTTATACCATAATATTCATGTGCACCATTTTGGATTGAAAGTGTAATAACTTAACTAGTGTTAATAACTTCTTTGTGTGGTTACAAAAATGAAATACCTTTGGGGCCCCTTTAAGGGTTCAAGATGCAACTAGCCCCAGAAGCAATTATTGAATTATAAAAGAGTATAAAAAAGCATTAAATGACATTTTCCCTTTCATCTTAGCTAAATTATATGGCCCACTAGAAGTTTACTGACTAATCTCAAAACCTTTGATGGAACCTCTCAATATTGTAGTTGAACCATAGCTAACATTCTTTGGTAAAATTTTAGCTATTGGTCTGCAGTTAGGCCTACTCAAAAGGAAACACTATAAAATCCTGAAAACTTACTTACTTAGCCTATGTTATTCCTAAAAGCATTTTAATTTACCTCCTTACCCTAGGCTAATGTGATTTTTAGCCTATAGCCTAAATTATATATTTCCCATTAATTTTTCTGTTTCTTTATTTGGTAAAATTCTAGTTTTTCTACTTTTCACTATCTTGGAAAAGGGGGAGGTTAGGAAAATGAAACTTCCAGGGATGGGTCTACAGACTAAAGTATGTCTTGGGAAGATATTTTGAAGTACCTATCTCCACTCTTTCTCCCTCTAGAGGACAGTGGACTTTGATGACCTTTAAAAGTCTCTGTGTTATAAAGGTAAAACCTTGCATGATAGATTTTCTGCTTAAATAAAGTGCAAGAAAAGAACTTACAGCTTCACAACTTTGCTCAGTCCCAATTTATGAGGTTTCAAAGATCTACAAATACATTTCCTAAATTTAGAAGAAAAAAAAATCGTTGATATGATGTGGCTGAAAATTCTGCTCAAATTCTATGAATTGTATTTTTAGAGCTAAAACTAAAGAAAAAGAAAATGATGACTGAAAATTGAGGAAAAATGTAGTTTTGTCAAAATTTCAGTAGGTATAGATATGTCAAGTAGACAAATTTCTTAGACTGAAAAATCAGAAAAGGGTTAACATAGAAGCTTGAAAATACCTTCCCAGAGTATATTTTTGGCCCTAGTTCATTAATGAAAGTTTCATTTTCCTAACCTAACCCCTTTCCAAGATATCAAAAAGTGGCTAAACTAGAATTTTACCCTTGATTTTGTCACTATTATTTCTTTGCCATTAAATCTATTTGAACTAAAGAAAAACATAATCAAAAAATACAAAAACACAAAGGAAATATATAAATTAGGCTATATATTTGTATGTTGGGGGTGGAAGGTAAGGGGTAAAGTGAAGTGCTTTGAGGAATGATACAAGTAAGTGTTTTAGGATTTTTTAGGGTCTTATAGCAGACTTATACCAAATTTTTGATGAGGAATGTTTGTTTGTCTTTGAAAGTGGTTGAGTTAGGTGAATGAAAGTTATATAAGTTAGTGCTTATGCTAAAATATGACCTGGGAAGGAGCTGTCAAGTGGCTATCTCTGCCTTTTACTTACCATATTTCTAGGACTTCTATTCATATTTCTACAACTTTTATTCCTAGGAAGATTGCATAAATGACTAGGTCCTGGTCTATTCCTATCTGAATTTTAACATAAAATTTTACCTTAATTTTGCATTTACATTCTCTTTTTTATTGGCTCTAGCTTTTGAGAATGCAATTCTTAGTATTCAGAATTAATGCATAGCAAGGCTCTTATCCTTACATTTAAGAATTACATTGAAAAATCATTAAAACTCTATTGGCTAAATCAGCAGTAAGCAAAGGTATGAGGCCCAAAACACTTTCTTAAATGCCTCATTTGAGCAGTAAATCTGTTTCTCAAGGATTCACTTTTATAACACAAAGATTATAATGGGTCATCAAATTTTAGTATCCTCCCAAGTTTTACCCATTCTCTTATAACGCAGAAATTAGGGCAAATGTATGATTGACAGCAGAATTTAGCTATGATGAAAGTGAATACATCATTTGATGCCTTTTTATAATTCAATAATTGCTTCTGGGGGAAATTACATTTTGAGCTATTTAAGGGCTCAAACAGCCAATAGTAACCAGAGGTTTAAAAACGTGTTTCTAAAAAAAAAATGGCTAGTGAAGAAAAAAACTGTCATTTGTAGCTGATTCAGGAATGTTAATTATTATCAATCAGTTGTTTTATGACAATTTTTTTAAAGAGTTTCATGTTCTATTTAAAAATTCCTACAAATTTGTTTTCAAAATAACATTTTACTATTAAGACTAAGGAAAATAATGATTACCATTCCTGAATCAGCAACTCAACTTTTTCTCATTTCGCAGTTTTTTAGAAACATGTTTTTAAACCTTTGGTTATTTTGGACTTTTATCTTTTGGGGCCCCATTAAGAACTCAAAATGTAATATCCCACAAAAGTAATTATTGAATAATCAAGGAGGATACAAAATGTATTCACTTTCATCTTAGCTAAATTGTGTTATTTTGTGTTTTCTCAGTTAATTTGCTAAAAGTTAGACATACCACTTGGTGTTCTTTTAACTCTTTCCAATTATACTGATTGCTACTCTTCCAAATGTGTCCTAGCCCCCTTGATGAGACCAGATATAACCCTAGGCTAAGTACAAAACTTCGCTGATTTTGCATTTTTTGTTTTTGGCTTGGTATAATTTGGCACTATGAACCAACTGTTGCCAAGAATTATAACAAAAGATAATGTAAACCAACAAAACAGCAGCATATGCAAAGTTTTGTATATATCCTGGTCTCATTATGGGGGTGTCATATATGGTTCCATTAGGAGGAGGATGGCGTTTGTGGCTTTTATGCATTTGCAAGAGCAGATTTGTATATCTTAAGAAGAGTTTTAAAAGACATATCAAAAGACAAGTAATTGTGATGACAGTGATTATTGTGTATGGAAATAGTACTAAGTAAGGAATCAAGTGGTATATTTCATGTTTTTTTCCTGCCTGGTTTTTTTCTTATGATATAAAATTAATGAAAAGTTTGCTCATTTTCTTCCATTTAGCATTAAAATCAGCTGTTGATGAAAAATAATTGCAAAAAAAAAATAATGCAAACCAATAAAATGAGCAAATTTATGTATATAGCTGAGGGTCATATTGGGGCATTGGAAGATTGGAGGGGCTGGGATGTAATTACAACAGTAATGACCATAATCTTTGGAATAAACATCAAATTGGCAACTGAGTTGTATATTTGTATTTATGAACGGGTTTCTATTGCAAGCTATGATAGTCTTGCTGGATAGGAAAGCTCCCATATGCCAGATACCACTTTGGTGGCATGTCTCTGCACATCTTGAAGAACTTTAAGTATTTTTTAAAATATGGGGAGGCAAGAGACATTCCAACTTCATGCTTAGGATGTGCAAGTCCCTTATATAGAAGACTGATGACTTTAGTGGAACAAGTGGAAAGAGTATGCTTAATCAGTCCCATAGTTGAACTAGGCCCAGCAGCAGACCTCTTAGCATGTGTGCTGAATTTTAGTTTATTATCAGTAGTGACACCAAGATCTTGCTGATAATGTACAGAGGAGAGTGGGTGGCCTAAGAAAATATAAGAGCAAATAGGATTTAGTTTGCCAAAGTGAATGATATAGCACTTGGCAACATTGAATTGAAGAAGCCTAGCCTCAGCCCATTGACCAAACAGTCAAAGACTGTTTTATAGAAGAACAAGATCTTCACAGGACAAGGCTGGTCCAAGAAGCTTAAAAAAAGCTTCTTTTTTTCCAGCCTAAAAGAAAAAGTTTACAATAAACCACCATGCTGAGATCCAATGCATAAATCTTTTGAAATTGCCGTTAGAAATTCCCAAACAAATTGAGCCTCGTTTTCAGGCTCAGCGGGTTTAAACACGAGTTGTTCTCGTCTAGTGCATCAAGCGTTTTCACAAAGCGGGTTCTCACGGAAAACACGGGGTTGACCCTTCACAGATGAAAACGCTTGATGCTGAGGAATAGAATTACCCTCTCAATTACTCGGACTATCTGTCTTAGTTTTTTCTACAATTAGCCATGTATTCATGCCTACTGCAAAATACTTGATTTTCAATTCAAAATCAACTGTTTGGGATCCCAATGAGCAAACTTCATGGGCTGTGAATTCAGGGTGGTTAGCCATTTTTGAATTTACCGCCAATGAACCCAGAACTTGGGTTTGAACCTGGTATTTCTACGGGTTCCAGATTCAAGGAACCCTGGTTCAAACACGGGGAGAACCCGGCAGCTGAAAACGCTTAGAAGCAGATTCCTGTTGAACCCGCAACCCTAAAATCGCTTGATGTAGAACTCGGTAGCAACTCGTGTTTGAACCCGGTGCCTGAAAACGAAGCTTTGTTGTATAGATAGTGCGATCCCAGCCGTTACTGGCCCATATTTTGTATTTTCGCCACTTCTCATTAAAAAAACGGTATTTTCGCCACTGTTCATTAAAAAAAACGGAATAAGAACGCTATCTATAGAATAACTTATTTGGCAACTCATAAGTCATAACGGCAATTTCAAAAGAATAATGCATTCCATTTTAGAAGGGAGAATATTGTCCGCCTGCTGTTAAATAGAAGAAGAAGAAGAAGATTGTAATTTTTTCTTTTAAGCTGGAAGGACGCTGAATTCAGTTTGGAAATATTCGATACCTCAGACGCTCAATACAACAGCAACCTTATAAGAAAATCGAAATATATTTTCTTGTGATTATTATCTCTTCTAATCAGCAGTTGTACTAAACCAATTCTGCTCAAGTCATCCTCAGGGCTATACTGTGGTGTTTATCCTCCCCATAGTATAGTGCAGACGGTTTGATATCATCTATTTTCCCTTCTTGTTTTAGTTTTATTTCTGTGTTTAAAGCTTTTTCCAATAGGCAATGATTAGAAGTCCTCCAAAAAAAAAGTCCCCCCAGATCCCAAATCAAATTCCAGTGAAAGTGTCATAGTGAAAGATACCCATCCTGGCTGGTCAAGCACCCTATCTCAAAGTTCTAATGATAGCTCCAACTCGGAGAATAGGACAATGATAAGTGTAGGGGCTAATGTAACCATAAATGATGATAATGGGTTTCAAGAGGTCCTCTCTAGAAGTTCTAAAAAAAGGAAAAAAATCTCCCCAATTAAAAGCATTTCCCCTCTCCCTGCCCAAGATCCTCCCTCCAAAAACTTAGGAATTTACCTTAAAATTACTCCCACTACCCCCTTTGAAATAAAAATGATCACTGCAATAAGAGTTGCAATTTTTAAATTGCTAAAATCAATGTTCTCTCTTAACATTAACTGTGATGGATCTCTGCTAATAGCTGTAGAAGATCAGAAATCAGCAGATACAATAATTAACCTTAAATCCCTTCTGAATACCCCAATTATTGCATCTAATTGGAACCCAAAACAATCGCCAACAAAAATAGTAGTTTATAATGTTCCCCCAGAAATATCTACTCAGGAGTTAAAAGAAGGCCTTTCAGATAGGGCTGGAAACACAATCCCAGTTGAGGATGTTACCCAACTTGGAAAACCCAACTCTAATGGCCTAAAAACTAGTAGATCCTTCTTATTCACACTGAAGGATAAAATTGATATCCCAGAAAAATTATTCCTATTTGGGCAAATCAAACCACACAAGGAATACAAACCTAAGCCTATTCAGTGTCAGAAGTGTTTCAAACTGGGACACACAACAAACAAATGCAATGAAATTCTCCAAGAGTGTAGTAATTGTAAATCTTTCCATCCTAAAGAGCTGACAACTTGCAACAACACTCAGCCTACATGCATCAATTGCAAAGGCCCACATGAATCTACAAATAAATCATTATGCCCTGCATACAAGAAAAGAGCTCTAACACTCCAAATATCAACAGAGAAGGCCATCCCATACCCCTTTGCAGCAATGGAAGCAAATGCTGCCCAACAATACCAAATAAAGCCTGTAATGAAACCAACCAAAACCCCCAAGTCAAATGCCCCCAATGCATCAAGCACCCCATATAAAACACCATCTTCTAAGCCCCCTAGCTCAAATCCCTATCAGAAGGAATCACCAAGCCAACAAGCCTCCTTGTCCGGTGAGATGAGGCCAGCCTGGCCCTCCCTCCCAAGAAGAAACAAACCAGAAACACTACCAGGAATCAATCCCTTAACCAACAAACAGGATGCACTACCAAAAATGCAATCCCCAAATATATGCTTATTCATTCTAAACTGTAATGCAGTTCAGGCCATGAACATACATCAACTACAGAAAACAAAAATTATTGCAGAATTGGCAAAAATCTACATCCCAGATGATATGCTCATTCAAGCAAAAAAAGATCTTGCTTTACTCTTAACAAAGCTGAACATTGATACACAGTCATATGAAGAATAAATCAACAACACAACATTTATCAATACTCCAATGGAATGTAAGATCACTCACAGAAAATAAGCTAAATGAACTAATATCATTTATGAATAATAATTCAATTAATATTGCTTGCCTCCAGGAAACTCATTTAACCCAAAATCAACAAATTAAGTCTCTGGGATATACTATCCTGAGAAAGGATAGATCTTCAGAGAGAAAAGGAGGTGGTGTAGCTTTATTAGTTAATAATAATATAAAATTTTGTGGCATCAATTTTCCAGATTTTGAAAATGATGTTGATGTAATTGGTATAAGTGTTTGGCTGAATAATTTAAAAACCTACATAATAAGCTTTTATAACCCTAATGGCCAAACTACAGATGCCAAGGATTTCTTTAATTATATAAATAATTCTAATATGTTAAAAAATATCATTATTTGTGGTGATTTCAATGCCCACAGCCTTTTGTGGGGGAATAAACCAGCAAATAAAGCTGGTAAATTTATTGAGCATATGACTTCAAATAATAATGAATTAGTTGTTGCTACCCCTCCAAACCTGAATACTTATTTCAACCCCAAAAGTGGCAATTTCTCCACAATTGACCTACAAATTGTGTCTTTAAATTTTTTTGAACAAAATTTACATAAATAAAATTGATAGTCTATGTACAGACCACTTTGCTATAGTTTGCTCCCTAAATGAACCTGCTGAAACTTTATCTCATACATCCAAATATATCAACACTAAAGCAAATTGGTCTATTTTCCAAAATAAGCTAAATGATGAAATTACAAGTTTCACCCAAAGTTCATGCATTTCTAACACAACAGTTGACACACATGCTGAAGCGTTGACATCTTTACTAATAAATACAGCTAATCATGCTATCCCCAGGACAGCACCTAAGAAAACATTCCCTAAACAAATTCCTAAAGCATGGTGGACAAATGAGTGCCTAAATAAATGGAGGATAAAAAAGGCAGCTAGGACAGAATTCATAAAAAAACCAACACCTACTACATATTTAAAAAAATTACCAGCAGAATCTAATCTAAAAAGGACTATAATAGATGCTAAATATAAATACTGGAATAATTTTGCAAATAATCTCTCCAGAGAAACAAATGAGCCAATTATACATAAAGTCATAAGCCACATATGTGGGAAAAAGACTTCTCTCAACCCACTCCTGTATGAGCTTATACATAATAATACCCATTATGACAATGATAATGAAAAGGCTAACCTATTTGCAACTCTTTTTGTTAATAAGCTAACATCAAATAATCAAAGCAAACTGTCCACAATTCCTATGAACCCTAGTTACCAACCACGCCCAGGATCCGAGTACATAACTAATCCATTTTCAATCCAGGAATTGAATAATGCAATACATCATATTAGGTCCAAAACTAGCAGTAGCTATGACAATATACACCCTACATGGATAAAGAATCTCACACCTTCATACAAACAAGAACTGCTAAATTGTTATAATCACGCTTGGGCATCTTCTAGGTTCCCCAATATATGGAAATGTTCGTCCCTCCTACCAATCCTAAAGAAAAATAAACCAAAAGATAACCTTGAGTCTTATAGGCCCATAATGATTACACCTGTGATGGGGAAAATAATGGAGAAAATGATTTATCACGGACTCCTCTGGTTTGTTGAGAAAAATAACATGATCCCAAACACTCAAACTGGATTCAGGAAATACCACTCCTCAACAGATGCTTTCATTTTGCTAACAAATGCAATAAATGAATCTTTCTCAAAAAATAATATCCTAGTGGCAGCTTTCCTAGATTTTGAAGGAGCTTATGACAATGTGAACCACCAAATCCTTTTAAATAAACTTGCAAACCTTGGAGTGCCTCCTAAGCTAGTATCCTTTATTAAATCCTTCAT
The DNA here is from genome assembly GCA_027921565.1 of Artemia sinica. NCBI lineage: Eukaryota > Metazoa > Arthropoda > Branchiopoda > Anostraca > Artemiidae > Artemia > Artemia sinica. The sequence goes on along the minus strand of CM051270.1, from coordinate 18,070,565 downwards.
AGAAGTGCGAAGTTTCATTGTTTGTGTTGGTTCAGCCTCTTCACCCCAAAAGACAATATCCAAAGGCCTACCTCAGGGAGCAGTCCTCAGTTGCCTCCTTTTTGCCCTATATCTCTGGGACATGAACCTACCCCACACGAATCTACAATATGCTGATGATCTGGTGCTATGGTCATCTGGCAACACCTTTCAGATAGCACAGTCAAATCTGCAAAAGTCACTTTTCCAGTTTGAAAAATTCTCTCAACATTCAGATTTACCCATTGCACCCACCAAGTCAAAAATAATCCAATTTCACCGGAAGCGAAACCATGTTAATGCAAAACTAACTCTAAATAAAACAACCACCGAGTAAAGTGGCTTTGATGGCGGATTCGCTGCTGAACGGGGAGTGGGTGAGCCCTGGGAAATAGCGTCGCTTATGGTAGTACATTGCTGCGATACCCCGGCGAGTTGCTGAGCACATTGTTCAGATGCAAGTTTGATCTTATCCGCGATAGCCCCTAATCTGGCATCAAACTTTCGACACATCTCGTTTACTTTTATTCTCACGCAGGCACTGACCTCATCAGGGCAGGTGGGCACTTCCTGCGGATCAAAAATTACGAAAGTAGGCAAGGGCTTTTTCTCTTTAGCGCAAAGGGCTAGGATTTTCGCCATTTCCATCACGTTATCAGAATCGTTTGCCGTTTTCCGATAGACGTAATCATAACCAATCTCATTGGCAAGCGTTATAAGTTTCTCCTTCGCACTAAGAATTTCTGCATGATCAAAGAATTCCACAGCTCGCTTAACAATGCTTTCAATTTTGTTCCCCGCTTGCATGGATCGCGTGAGAAAATTCAGTACAGCATTGCGTACGAGAGTCCCCATTGCTTACGTCACAGCATTCAACGCAATTTTCGGATAGCGTACACAAGTATAAGGGAAGCGTCGGGACCTGCTCACCTATTCCCCGCAATTTAAGGGTAACTAAATACCAGCAGGTACGTACGGCTCTTGCGGCAGGCACCCGCCCCTCTTCTGCTTACAACCTGTGTACGTTTACCTATCGGGAATATTATTTCGCGGCTCGCTTTGCATGGAAAATTCTTCAAAAGAATTTGATTTTAGATCCAGATAATTCTTCAGACAACCAATCCTCACTCGACAGCCGATGAAATTCAGCAAAGTAACCTTGACTAGACTAAATCTCTTGACAGAGGTCTTGTAAGTTTAGCCTAATTAGACAAACACATTTAAATCACACAATCTTCAATTCTCTGGTCTGTTGGTGGCTTTTTGACGAAATTTCACTGGACTTTGAATATGATAACCAAACTTTCCAAACGTTTTCGGCTGCCGACTTTTTGGCTGATTTTTCAAATTCGCCCAAAAGAAATTATATTGGCAACTGCCTAGCCTTTCTTGAAGAGTCAATTTCACAAAAGAAATGGCTACAGGAATTTTTCCTTTGTATAAGTAAACAGACAACTTTACAAAAAATTCCAATTCCAAAATCCACAGAAGTTATTTTGTGGCTTCTGTTTCTTCATAAATGTGGAAATAGTTGGGTAGCGGCATCTCGAGACTGGACAAGAATCTTCCATTCATCGTTGCTACGTTTCAGAGTAAGAGAATCGGAGCTTACGTCGGTAGGGCAAACCTTTGCAATGAAGTCTTTCCAAGCTGCCAAAATGCATGGCGTGTTTTTCGTAAATGTTTATTTACCAACCAATTACAATGACATCGCTTCAGAAAAGAAGTTTGCAAAAGCATGCCAGAAGCTCGGAAAGTGCCTCCTCAGTTTAGTCCAGAAATCATGCCCTGTTATAATTCTTGGTGACTTTAACTGCAATCTCGACGATCATTCCTGCCCTCGGGCTGTACTATTGCTGAACGCCTTACCAAGCGGATTTAAAGTTGCTAAGAAGGATAAGTGCTATTCCTATATCAGTACCGCAAAAAACCGTCTCAAATCTTGATCATGTAGTAACTTACAAACTAGACCTAGAGTCAGTCTCGGTTGGATCTGACGGTGCCTATTCGGATCATTTACCTCTCTCTTTTGCAATACCAGCCGTCAGTCCCCAGTGTGCTCCAAAAACCAAGCCTGAGCCAGCACGTGATTGGAAAAAAGTAGTCCGTGAGCAGTTCCAGCTCAATTGTGAACAAATTTTGAAGAAAATTAAAGTGCCTTTCCACCTCCTACAGTGGGATTGTGGCCTAACAGAAAGCGAGATACGCCTGCAACTGAACATGTATTTCTACGAAATTTGCCACTCCTTGAGAGTAGCTGAAAGGGTTGCTGTCCCATTACGTAGCGTCCGACGTGGGTCGCGAGTGAAAGGATGGGCCTCTAACAGTGAGCTTGTGAAGGCAAGAGCAGCTGCCAAGTTCTGGCTGGGGGTTTGGCACGAGTGCGACCGGCCAAGAAGCGGGGTAGTCAATGAATTGCGGGTTTATACAAAACGGCGGTTCGCGAAAGAGCTACGAAAACATCGTAGTAGCCTTAAACGGGAAACAGTTTCAAAAATCATTGAAAACCCTAATTTGGTCTGGAAGCTCCGTGCCAGGCCAGTAGAAAGTACGGGACAAAATACTAGTGATATAGATGAGGAAATATGGGTAGATTATTTTGCTGCTGAATTCTCCCCACCAGATGAAGTGAAAAATAAAAAGTTTAGCGAAGAGCTCCATCAGCTTATGACGAAAGAGCATAATTACCTCGTGATTTCTAGTGCGAAAATAACCCACCTTTGTCAAAAATTAAAGAAGAAATTATCCGCCGGTGCCGACCAAATCTGTGCTCTACACCTACTGAATGGTGGTCCAGTTCTATCGGAGCATTTAGCAATAGCTTACCAAATTATACTAACACATGGTATTGTACCGGACATTTTCTGTTTAGGTGTGATCACTCCAGTTTTGAAAAAGGGTAAACCTGCTCATGAACCATCGTCATACAGACCCATTACTGTATCATCTGTGTTTTGTAAGCTATTTGAAAAGCTCATAATTTCGGACACTAAGCTAGTTGTAAAGTGCCTCCCCACCAGTTTGGATTCCAAGCTGGCTTAGGATGTGCCCATGCCTTGCATGTAGTTGCAAATGTTCTACTGGATGCCCACATTTCGAAAGAAAGCCTAGCTATAGGTGAATATGATGTACGGCGGGCTTTTGATTCGGGTATCCATTCTCAGAATATGGTTGAGCTGAGAAAGTCCGGAGTTGACCATGCTATTGTCAAACCCTTGAACGACATGTATAGTAGGCTCAAGGTCCGTATTAAACTGTCAGGTAAATTAAGTCGTAGGTTTGCTGTGGTGAAGAAAGGTATAAAACAGGGAGCCGTATCATCACCTGATCTGTTCAACAACAGCATATCGACGGCCCAGTCAAAAGTGGCCCCTTGCTGTATTTTTAAAGGCATTGACGTGTCCCTAGTTGGGTTTGCAGATGACCTTCTAAACTTTTCAAGAATTTTGTCTTCTTTGGAATCTAACTTTAAAATTTTGGAGATGGAGTATGATGAAATCGGGTTGAGTTTTAATGTGACAAAATGTGAAGTACTGTTATTTAACTGGAATGCCTCTCAACCCGAAATCCAACTAGGGTCACAGGTGGTCATGCCCTCTAAGTCAATTGTATACCTGGGTCTGCCGATCGGTGAAACTCTTCAGCATACACGAGCACTGCTTGTAAAGCACATCGAGAAGAAGATCAGGTCAGCTTATGGAGCTTCGGTTTCCTCCAAGCGTAATCTAAATAGGTCGCTGCGTGCACAAATATTTGTTGCTGTTGCCTTACCCCATGTTCTTTACGTTTCGCCGTTCTGGAAGTTACTTACAAATTCGAATAAAGTAACTATAAGAAGAATATTCTTCAGGTACCTCAAGTTCCTACTTGAGATGCCATTAAGAACAAGTAATTCTTACCTAATGAGGCGGTATTCAGTACCTGACCCATTTACTGCGGTGGAAGCGTGTCTTGAAAAGTACCGTGATAGAGTAGAAGCGAGTAACCACCAGTGGACCGCCATTCTTACATAGTTGTATTATAGTTCCTTCGTGATTATTTTCATTTCAAGAAGTTTCGTTGTGTTTTGTATGTGTGTTTTCTTCTCTTTTGTTTTTTATCCGTCTTTTTGTCAATTGTGACGGGTTTTTCCAATATATTTATTATTTATTTATTTATTATTACTATTCCAGAAGATAATAATATTAATTACCTAGGTCTCATGCTTGACCAAAAACTTAATTTCCACCTCCACATTTCAAACACAATAAAAAAATGTTATAGAAAAGCAAATATACTAAAAAGACTTCTTTCCACACCCTGGGGTTGTAAGGAGAAAACCTTACTCCAGTTTTATAAATCACATATAAGACCCCATATTGACTATGGGCTCATTGTCTATGGTGCATGTGCAAAGACCCAGATGCAAAAAATTGAAACAACACAAAATGATATAATACGTCTCATATTTGGTCTTAGGAAACCCACAAGCACCAAGTTTCTGCTTATGGAGAGTGGATTAACAACAATAAGGGAGAGACGTAGCTTTCTCTTGATAAAACATCTTACAAAAATTGAATCAAATAGCTCACACACATTACATAATTGGTTAAGAAATCCAGCCATGTATAGAGGTATTGCAGATGAGTATGCCAATATTCAAAAGAAGTTCCCTGTACCAGCAAAGTCTATTGCACCTACTTTCCCCCAATCCCCTCCATGGAATTGGTCATTTCCCATAATAAATACTGAATTTTCAAAATGGAATAAAGATTTAACCCCCATTGCTTTTGTCCAGAAAAAATTTGCAGAACTTAATACAATTACCTATAAAAATCACTTCCAAATATTTGTTGATGGGTCAAAAATGGATGAGAAGGTTGCAAGTGGTGTTTTCCTTCCTCACCTGAAAATTGCAATGGGAGAGAGATTATTTAATAATTTATCTATAATGTCTGCTGAGTTAAATGCCATAATCATGGCATTAGAACACCTTAAGCAAAACCAACCTTTGATTGAAAATTTGAATAATATTATCATCTATTCCGACTCTTTATCAAGCCTTGAGTTGCTGGCCTCAGCTCCTCAATATAAGTTGGACATTGTGCTATAAATATTGACCAGCCAAGTGGGAGACCAATCCCAATTAGAGATATTTACCGATGGAGGCTATCAGATATTAATTTTAATAAGATTAATCCTATCCTTTCCCCCTTTCCCAATAAGTATCTTTCTAAAATTTATCATAGAATTCGTTCTGGAACAAATGGACTAAATTTCCTTGCATTCTCATATAAGCTTTCTAATTCAAGTGGTTCAATTCCCCTGTCCCCTCTTTGCAGGCATTGTAATATGAATAATGAAACAATTGACCATTGCCTATTTGAATGTAATATGCTGACGTCTGCACAACATACCTTGCTTTGTAAACTGTTAAAATACTTCAAACACCACAAAATCCCACTATCAGCCAAGAGCCTAGCCAACTATACCTGCACACAGAGCATAGAAATCGACATTATCATCTTATATTTGAACTCCTAGAGTCGAAAGATCTGCTGAAAGATATCTGAATATATCTAATAAATATGAGGCAATCAAGCCAGTAGCTCTGTAGCCCACAGAGTGAAGCAAAAGGAAAAGGGCTAAATAGTTTTACTGAAAAGCCCGCCTGCTGTTAAATAGAAGAAGAAGAAGCTGGAAAAAGAAGGATTTATAGAGGAAAGACTTGGTTTTCCCCTTGGATAATATGTTAACTAGGATCATTATATATATTTTAAAGTAAGAATTGTTTTCTTAACATGTCTCCTTACCAAGAGCCACAATTCTAAACTTATACCAAGGTAAAGAGCTCTATTAAGCCAAAAATTGGCAAAAATAAGGTCTTGGTCATTTTGGGTTTCATTTATTTATTGATAGTGATTTGTGGTAGTTTTACACTTGGATTAGGCCTATTACTTGACTTCATTTCTGTCAATTTTTGGCTTAATGGAGCTCTTTAGTTTTCTTTGAAAAGGTTGTTTTGTGGAAAAGGTTTTTTTTAGATGAATTTTTGTTGGTTTTTTATTGACAGTCATTTTCTTGAATTTTTTTTATATCTTTTCGGTTTTTTTTCTGTAAGAATCTATAGTTTAGCATAATTGTGGGGTTTGACATACCCAATATCCCTATAGAAATAGTTGCTGGACTGTTCTACTATGCTGAACAAAATAATTGTCTCAAAATCTTGACTAGATGTGTGAGAAAAATATATTGGCTTGAGAGACAGACTGATTGCCCTCCAATCTCTTTTTAGTCTTAGAATGGACCCTAGAACTTTTAATTTTGGATCAAATTAGCTTCTTTAAATGTTTCAATGATATTTCTAGCTATTATAGAGTGGTGCTGCGTGTGATATTGCTTATATGCCTTTTTGAAAACCTGCATGTATACAGTTTTTGTTTAATTGGAAGGCCCCCTAAACACTTCCTAGAAGTTTCACCTTAATACTCTTGGTGTCATTAGTTACAGCAACTGTAGTTGTTGTACTAAAAGTATGCACATAGCGCCTTCTGGCTAGTTTAGAATCCCCCACAACTTACTCTTAAAGATCTAACTTAATAATATAAGTTGTTTGTAAGATAATGCTTTGTCACCTTTTTGAAAGTCCACATGCTCATAGTTTGTTTTGATTTAGTTCAACGTCCGCCTAAATATTTCTTATATTTGTTTAATGAAGACGCTGTCATATTCTCTTTGGACTATTGGCTACAAAATGGCTATCCCGCAATTTCAATCAAATGTGTTTGGGGAAAATAGTATATCAGGGGGGGGGGGGGGCTATTTTCTCTCCATCAAGCTTAACTCTTACAAGTGGAACTAGAACTATGCATTTCAAATCAAATGAGCCCCCTCTAAAGTTCACAGGTTCAGGTTCAGGTTCAGGTTCATACATTTTTATTAACAAAAAAACAACTCAATGTGACAACAAGTCGCACTAAAGCAAGAAGATGCTTGAAAAAGCGACCGGTTGGATATCATGCATGCCAAATCATCAAACCAATTAAAATGAAAAAAGGGGAAAACAATAATAATAACAGAAAATAATAAAAAAAATAAAAAAAAAAAAAAAAAAAAAAAAAAAAAAAAAAAAAAAAAAAAAAAAAAAAAAAAAAAAAAAAAAAAAAAAAAAAAAAAAAAAAAAAGCCTTCTCTCGAACCATTAACACTACCAAATTCCTGAAAAGAAATGATTTTTAATACGGGTTTTAAGTTGCGGCACACTTTCAGCTTGACGAACAGAATCTGGGAACGAATTCCAAACTGACGGGCCCATGTGTCTGGTCACTTGACTCGCTCTGGTTGTGTTCCGTGGCTCAGATGCAAGACTATCCGCACTCCTAGTCGAATAATCGTGATAAAACGAATTAGGCTCAAAAATATTCATAAAAAAATCCGGTGCAAAACCATTCAGACACTGAAATACAAAAACTCCAATTTGATAATCCCTTATTTCACCAACCTTTAAAATTTTAAACTTTCTAAAAAGTGATTCAGTGCTATCAACACCACGATCATACCTTCCAATCAACCTTATAGCCTTATTCTGCAGAACTTGAACTCTTCTAAAATTGCAACTAAAATTACTCGCCCAAATCAAACAACCATAATTTATATAAGGCGCTATTATGGAAAAATACAATAATAGCAGAATTTTCAAAGGTAAAAAATTTTGAAAACGGTTCAGAACTCCAAGGCCTCGCGCCAGCTTGCATGCTATAATGTCGCAGTGTTTTCTCCAACTCAAGTTTCGATCCAGGATGAATCCCAGATATCGGATCTCTTCAACTTGTGATAGCGGTAGGCCATTGTAAATAATGACACCAGGGAGAGTGGGAGCAGAACCAGTCCTCGTAAACATCATAAAATTAGTTTTTGATGCATTGACGCTAAGTAGGCTAGCACAAACAAATTCATGTAGGCCATCCAGCGCCTTATTAGCCTTGAACAAGAGCTCTTGCAGCGACTTTGCTGCAATCACTAAAGCCGTGTCGTCAGCAAAAGAAGTAACTGAAGCTCCGGGAATGTAGAATCTCATTGTGTCTACAAATATCAGGTACAGGAGAGGGCCAAGAACTGAGCCCTGTGGAACACCACACTTTATGGGAAACGGCTGAGAAGATTTGTTACTCAAAGTCACTCGTAGCTTCCTTTCACTTAAATACGATTCAAACCAATTTAAAACACTACCCTTTATGCCTAAATAACACAGCCTTTCTAATAAAATCTTAAAATCAACAGTGTCGAAAGCTTTTCGAAAATCAATAAAAACGCCCATGCACTGCTCGCCATTCTCAAGTGCTGAGTTGATATTTTCCAGAAGATGCTGGACTGCCTGCGTCGTCGAATGTCCTTTCCGGAAGCCAAATTGACCATCGTGTAAAACACCAATTTTCATCAGATACTCATAAAGCCGGTGATGAACAATCTTTTCATAAACTTTTGAATAAATCGGGAGAATTGATATTGGTCTCCAATTAGATATATCAGTTTTGACTCCACCTTTGTGCAACGGTACAACTTTAGCTATTTTAAGCGCACTCGGGAACATCCCCTTTTCCATAGAAATATTGATAAGGTATACGAGGACAGGAAGCAAATAAACCAGAACCGACTTGAGCGTTCTAAGGTTCATTCCATCAACTCCTGCACTGTTTGACTTAATCGTGCTAACAATTTTGCGTACCTCCTCTTCAGTACAAGGCTGGAAATGCATTTCGAAACCTCTTCCTCGCTCATCAACAAAACTGCTTGATTCGAAAACATGGGAGCTCCTTGCTTCTTCTTGAATCTTGCAGCCAATTTCAGAGAAATATTGTCCAAATGCGTTGCAGATTTCCTCAGTTTCTTCCAAGGTCCTATTATTTAGTACAATTTTTGGCTCCGATGGCTTCATAGGGCCTTTTAGAAGATCATTCACAACTTGCCATGTTGCTTTGGGGTTACCTTTACTTTCTTCAAATACATTTGTAAAATATGCCTTCTTTTTTTTCCTTCTTAGGGCATTTGCCCTATTCCTTAGCTCTTTATACATCACATGGAGCTCATTATTCTGCGGATGATTCAGATGCTCCTCACACGCCTGATTTCTCATATTAAACAGATTCAGCAGCTCATTATCACACCATGGTTTTCTTGGTTTATTCTTTCTGGGGTTTGTTTCTTTAAGCGGACACGTCCTATCATAAACATTCGACACTATTTGGTTAAACTTTTCAAATGCTTCCGACGGATCATCTTCATTCAGTACTGTTTCCCAGTTAATAACACTAATTTGTTCTTCAAATTTTTTCAGATTAACTGGCTTCAGTTCACGCATTGGTATTTTATTCTTTCTGTTATGTTTCTTCACTTCAGAATTCAAATGCAATACAACCGGAAGATGGTCGGAGGCTGGGCTTATAACAACAGAGCAGTACGCTTTACTTAGTATCGCTGAAGACACAAACACATTATCGATGAGCGTTTCCGAATGATCCGTGATTCTCGTCGGAACGCTCACGGTCGGGTATAAATCATTTGACATCATCAGGCTCAAAAAATCCAAATTTGGTCCACGTACATTTAACAAATCAAAATTAAAGTCTCCCATACATATAAACTCTTGACTAGATCTATTTATCTTTGCAGCAAGACATTCAAATCCTTCAGCAAACTCTTCAAATGATGCACTTGGTGGCTTATATACAACAGTAAAAATACAAGCTCGATTTTCAAACTGAATTTCTATACTAAGGGTTTCTATCTTACCCTCCTTCCAAATGTCCAAATCCTTTCTAATTTTCCAATTCAAATCCTGTCGGACAATGAAAGCCAGGCCTCCACGTCCCATTGACGTTCGACTTCGAGCAATCAGTTCATAACCTGGAAAATTAAAGGACGAAAGAACAGTATCATGACCCAAAAATGTTTCACACAATGCCATTATATGTAAATTATTAGATCGTGAAATAAAATCAAAAATCTCATGGTAAGAAGACGTTAAATGACAATTCCATGTACATGCATGAAATCCAGACCGGCCTAACTCCTCCAAAGTTGATAACTGACGATATTTACTATCAAGAGATGGACGAAAACTAATTTGCGACCCATCATTTCCAATATCCGTCAACAAATAATCATCAACATTAAACGGATTATTTTGCAAATTACTCAATCTTCCACTTAAACTACTACTCATATCAACTTACGCAAAAAAGAATCCTATAATTCATCCCTTTTCCGCGCTCAAACGGGGCGATATTTATACACATAAGAAATCAAAAAATAAACAACAAAATAAAAATATAAATAAAGAGTAATATAGAACATCTTGACGAGATAAACACTACCAAACTACTCATAAACAACAAACTAAACGCAATCTGAAAGCGAGTTAATTCGACGAGCAGCTCGCTCACCCGGAAGCATTGCGAGAACCTGGCCACGATCTGACCATACATTTTTCACGCCAAACTTGTCTCTCGCGGCACTCAGGATATCGCGACGGCGCTTGGTTAGAGACTCAGACAAAAAGATTTTCGAACCAGCCAATTTTGATTTACTCGCAAACACTCTACGGGCCGTCTCACAGGTAGAAAATCTCACGAACACTGGTGCAACTTTATCGTTTGCCGACCCTGGATTATTCAATTTCGACCTGTAAACCATAGCAAAATCACAATCAGAGATACCGGAAAGCTCCAGCTTTTGCGAGGCTATATTCAGAATGGTCGACTTCAAGTCAACACCCGGCTGCTGTTTAATACCATGAAAAACTAGAGTTCCAAGCTGTTTTTCTTGCTCATAATCATCAATTTTCACTTCTAATTTTGCAATACGGTTCTCTAAATTTTCAATCAGTCCTTTGATATTCTTTACTGATACCAACAATTGCTCTAGCTTCGGATTAAACTCAAGCGACACTGACGAGTATATTTCACTCACGATAGTCTCAACAGAAGTTTTCAGAGTTCGGTCGTTTCCGCATTTATCTTGAACTTGCTTAGTAATCGCGCTCATCATTGATTCTTTTGTCTTAGCAATTTCTTCCTCAGTTGCGACTATTTTAACTAGCAAATCCGCGGTAGATGGTCCAGAAGAAACTGTTCTCAGCGATGCGAAAGTTTTGGAAGCCGTCTTATAAATGTCCGGGTTTTGGTTAACCTCTTTAAACGCACTTCCAACATTTTTATCAGTTTTTGTAGATGCTTCGCGGTAATTGTCCTCAAACGAGATGAGACTATTCTCCGTTAGGCGTGACTCTGTGTGATCTCCATACGCAAAAACTAAGTAGTTGAAGATTCCTTTTTTATCCTTTGAAACTTGGATAATTCTTACGGGCCACAGCGGAATCTTTTGAAATTCGCTAACGCAAGCTGGAACTGTTGAAATTTTGACATTTCTTCGCTACTACGAGAAAAACCAAAAAGAAAAAAAAAAAAAAAAAAAAAATCAACTTATCTTTCAGTGGGCAGGCCCACGGCAGCAGTGGCCGTGCTGCCGATTTCCAATCCAATGAACCCCCTCACTTCCGTCCTCAACTTCCGATTTCCAATCCAATGAACCCCCTCTGAAGTTTATACAACTACCGTCTCCATAAAAACGTTAAATTCCCTTTGGGCATACCTTACAACCCTTGCCCTGAGGACTGTGAGGGGGTTCTCATCCTCAAAGACATAATTTCTGGACTTTTAAACTATGTCAAAGAAAATAACTATCTTGAAATTTTGACTGGAAGTGTTTCGGAAAATTATGGGTATGGGAGGGGGATGGTTGCCCTCCAATCACTTTTGACTATTAAAGAAGGCACCAGCCCTCTCAATTACCAACCAACTGAGTCCTTTTCGAAGTTTCTATGACAACAACTGGCCATCTTCAAATTTCTATTAGATGCGTTCCGTGAAAATGCAACGTGTGTGTGTTTGGGGGAGGGGGGGGGGGAATTTGCCTTCTGATCACTTTGACTTTTAAAAAAGCTCTATAACTAATACTATAACTTACAAAAGCACTATAACTGGTTGCCCTCCTTGAGCTCTTTTTGAAGTTCCTATGACATTTCTTTCTATAAGAAGTGCCCTGTGTAAAATACAAAGCAATATATTGGGCCCACATTGCTCTTTACTTAGGCAGTGCTATCTTGCAGCTTAAGATATTTCGTGTTGAGATTTCAGTTATATAGTACCAGAAGTGCCGATTAGACCAGGTAAGCCCCCTCCCCTAAAATTCAGCCTATGGGCACCCATGAGTTTTCCCCATGGGGGAATCTGATACTTCAAAATTATATTTTGGTTAATAATTATAAATTTTTTGGTGGATAATTAGGAACTATTCTATGAACTTTCAAGTTTTTCAGTGCTTATTTTTAGGTATCAAGAAGCTTTTTATAATCATCATAATTAAAAAAAATTCCAAGAGTATTTTATGTCCATATAGATATTTTCATTTAATTTTTCAAAAGAAATTCAGCCCTAACTAATCTTGCACAGTGAAATCAAACTTAAAGAAATCAATGACAAAAATGAAACGTCTACAGTTCTTATCAGTGGTGTCAATTGGGGGCGAGGAGGGGACAGAATGAAATTTGGTTGTCATTATCAGGTACGTCTACTCAATTAGGGTGATTTAAGCTTGAATGTCTATCCTTAATCTTGGTGTGTTCATAATTTGTTTTATAGTTTCATTTTGAGCAGCGCTAAACTGTGTTTCTGCTCCTAAAAATTGTATATGGATTGCTATTAAAATTGTGGCTGGTAACACCCAGAGTTGCCTTGTAAATCAGTTTTAATTTTTGGATGCTGCTTAACGACTTTTCAGCTGCTAAATTAACACTTCTTTTGTTCTTAGGGTATAGAGAGAATTTAAATTGCATTTTAAAGTCCTCAGATTTTGCCCCCCTCCCCCCATAGACACAACCTTGATTGATATCTCCAGTATAGAGTAGTGGTTCCCAACCTTTTTCAAATCTTGTCCCCCTTCAGAAAAGATTTTTATCATAGAGTACCCTCCTCCACATAGTCCTATTAACCATGTATAATATTTCTAAGAAAAGAGTTTTATTTTCTTTGTCATCTTAATAACAGCATAGCTTTAAAGGCACAAATTAAATATGCAACATATATGAAAACTGAATATATTTAGAATTTTAAAAAGCAAGATTGAATCTAATTGAAATTCTTTTTTAAACATAAATTATGAGAAAAAAAAAATTATTTGAGTTGTTAATAAAGGGCAGAAAATAATACTAAATTTAAGTTGGATACATTTTTTATGTGCAGTCATTTCAAAGTAACAGAACGTTTTGCATTATTATTTGAAGAATTTAGCATGAATATTTATGAACTGAAAACTTCGTACTTACGTTACTGAAAAAAATAACCCTTCTCAAAAACATCCTCGAGTGTGGATATTAGAGCTGAGCTTTTTAAAATTAGGACCAAATGATGATAACTAGAGCTTTAAATCTGGAGCTGCATCTGGTTTGTTTTCATGTTAGTTTTTGATAAATGCATAGGATAAAAAAATGCCCTTTCGACAAGTACTGAGCTTTGAAAAGGCAACAGACACTTCAGGACTTAATCACCAATGCTTTTATATTCTTTTATTGTTCATGCCCAGAACACAGTAAGATTTGCATGTTTAGTTTGGAATGCGAAGAAGAATCTGTTGAAATTGCAATTAATGCTTCTTTATCTGAGATTGACAGGTTGGTGCCTTAGACAATTCCATTTGTTGTTATTTTGAAATAATATTTTACAATTATGATTAATCGAGATAATAGTTAATATTCCTGACTAGGCAACAAATTTTTATTTTTTCTCACCAGTCAGTTTTAATTAAACCAGTTCAGTTTTAATTATTATGGGCAGTGATTTTTTCTTTACTAGGCTGCAGCTACCACTGCCACAATGATAAAGAAAAATTCGGACTTTTTTAATTTTGGATGTTTAAATATCAATTTGAACTAGTTATAAGAATGATAATTTGGTTTTTGTTAGTAAACCACTATAGACCAGTGTAATTAGGCAAGTTAGCTGTTTCAAGACGAACGAGATACTGAGATATTGACTGCAGAACCTTTTTGCTTTCTCAGTATTGCCAATGATAATTCTACGAATGAGAATGTTACCCCTGCTTACAATGCAAGTGACCAAAATGGGTATTTTCTCATCTTAATAATTGAAAGATTGTGTTATAATATTACCTGATTACAGTTTGAAAGAATGTCCCTGCTCATGACATTGTAGCTAAACCAGAAACCATGGGCGTAGGCAGCACATTGTGTAGAGGGGGGCAGCCGCTTCTGTGATGGAGGAGGGGAGGGATCTTACTAATACCTCCCGAGGTCCTTTGAATATAGGTCTTTAAAAACTAGTCATTCTATATATCACTAAAACTCGGCCTTTAACATTTTCCATGTTCTACTTTTCCTGCAACAGTGTAACATAAGAGACCCACTATCCTACTTCCAATTTCCAGAAAACATAAACACCACAAAAGCGATTTGACGCAAATCACATTATGGTTAGATAACAGCTTCTTCTAAGAATTCAATTCAAAAGTTTACAGTTGGGCAAAATAAATATCAAAATTGGTATAGGGGAGACCGGCCCACGTTTAGCCAAAGCAAACAGTTTCAATATAAAAACCTATGGGGCTTCTGGTGGATTATAAACGCTCTGAAAGATGGCAGTGTATGTTTTTAAAATATGTGACCTTAATTAATACTTTTACCAAAAATATCAGATTGGATCAGGTTTTATGGTGATTAACTCTGGAATTTTGTTCAATTTTGTCTGAAAGCCTACGTCTAATTACGAATAATAGAAAACTCGCGTTGTAAACTCACATTGTATTCTCTTATTATTTGCCTGTTTTTGGCAGCTTCCGAGACGTGCCATCTTCACCAGTTTGCTGTTAGTATTTTTTCATCCCGTGGGATAGTGAACTCCCATGTTCGGCCACAATATCCAGGGTAAATTCGGCATGCCGCACCAAGGTGTCCAAAAGTGGGCTCTGCTTGTAAAAGCTGTGTAAACAGCATATTTAAAGGTTGAAGGCAAGCTTAAAACCCAAAACTGTGTTATTTCTTGCATTGTTTAATCCTTTCAGAACAGTAGGTTAACTGAAGTTCTATTTTTTCCTGTTAAATTTCATTCAAGATGAAATGATTAAAAGTAAAACAGAAGAGAAAATAAAGAAAGGTGGCTGTCTGTAATCCAGAAGAAAATAAAATAGTAGTTATTTCTGTCTTATTCTACAAGAAGTCAGTTGGATTCTCTGGAAGTACCATGGGTGTCCCTAGAGGAACGCTGCAAGACTACATACAAAAAAAAAGTTGAGAAGCTGAATATCCCTCAAAAAAGTCTGCACCTGAATTTCTTTACACCCTGTTGCAACATATGATAAATATTTACAGAGGAACAAGAAAAAAGACTAAAAACTTACTTGAAAACGATAGCTGATATGCTTTCGACTGTGTTCCCCTAGAAGCGTGTAAATTTGCATGCACTTATGCCATTATTAAGAGCATAAAAGTACCGGATAACAGAACTGCAAAGGCAGTGGAGACAGTGGAGGAATTACAGGTAAAGATTGGTACCGTGGTTTTATTGATTGCCTTAAAACTCTATCAGTAAGAACACCAAAAAGTACAAGCCTATGACGGACAACTGCTTTCAACTGTCACAGTGTAGGAGCTTTCTTTAACAACCTGGATTGAGACCTATATAAACACATCTTCAGACCATAAGAAATTTGAAGTTTTGACGAATCAGGTCTGAAAAAATCCACAAGCCTGGTAAAATCATTGCACAGCGAGGCCAGAAGTAAGTAGGGAAGGTCACTCAGCAGAAAGAGGTCAGTTGGCCACGATTTGTGCTGGTGTTAATTTGTTGGGAACACAGTCTCTCCTCTACTTATTTCCCTGCAAAAACAGTGTCCGAAATTTTACTCAGGGGAGCTTTACCAGGAACCATCAAGATCAGCTCAGAAAATACTTCTGGCTGGATGACTGCCTCTCATTCTTTGCCTTACTTGCAGCATTTTATCAATCAAGTCAAACCCAAAAAATCAACAGGAAAAAAATATGAAAAAGTCAGAAGTGCTCACTGACACCCCCATGAAAGAATGCATTACTGCTAGGATAAAAGCTGTATCTACCAAAAAGCCCTAGTCCTGGAACAGAAGAAAGTCAGACAAGTGAAAAGACTAAAAAGCAAAAAGCGTGTCTCTCGCAACAAGAATTACAGTTAGAGTGACGATTCTGACGTCGATGATTCTGTGTACAACAACTCTTCAGACCCCAGCATAGATATTGAAGACAAGCCCCCTACCAGCAACTTCTAATTTGACACTGAGAAAGTCAAGGCTGGTGATTACATTCTGATTGAGCTGAAGAGCAAGAAAGGGAATTCTGTTCACAATATTATCATTATCAAAAAGTAGCAACTGAAGAACTTAAGGTCCACTTTTGGAAGGAGACTGGAGCAAGAAACTTTGCGCTAACTGACAAGATGGATAATGTCTTAAAGACAGAAGTAAAATAAAACTGCCACCACTGAAAGGTAGAATACCAAGATTAGTGGATCGGCTTACTTTTGGTGTTGATCAGTCAATGTATAATTTGAAATTAATACTCTTTGTTTTTTTTTAAACCTTAATGAAATTCATTTTGTAGTTTTTTATGCTGACCATATTCTTTCTTAATTTTATAGCCCAAAAACAAGCTTTAATGTTCCCCTGGTCACTTTTCTTTTTCTTTTGTCCGGTGGCCAAACATAAGCCAGAGACGACCAAACCAGTGCTTGGGTGGCCCAGGTTTGGCACTCCTGACCACTTGGATAGAGAGGCATCCAGGTGGAAAAATGGTTGAGTATTTCTAATTGTCTTTTTCAAGGATGGAATTGAATGAGTTACTTTCGCTTTGTCATGCTCAGCAACTTCTTATCACTTGAATCAATTTATGGAGAATTAAACAAGTCAAAATCAGCCGATCGTGGGCCAGTCTCCTATCTATATATGGGACCGAAAATTCAATATTAAAGATCAAAACATAAATGATGATATCGCAAACAATATTCGGAAATTTCTGTTTATTTCCAGCTTTTTTAACCATCTATCAGGTAACATCCAACAAAAAATTCCGACATGCAAAAAGTTCTCACTAATATCTATCGTAAATTTGAAGTTCTAGGGGGGGGGGGGGTGCAGCTGCCCTCCCCTCCCCCCTTCCCTACGCCCATGCTAGAAACAGTAAAATTTTTTCATAGGGAAACTTAGATTGCTAAAAAAAATAGCAGTCTATTGATTATTCAAAATCTGTAACATAACTTTAACGTTCTAACAACCACAACATAAGAAGTCACTTTTTATTTAAAACGTAACAAAACCATTATGAAAGTAAACTCCATGGTAACACTGCCAAGATGTTGATTCTGCTATGCAGTACCCCTGGGGGTTTTACTGTACACAATAGTTTAGAGTATCTGTTTATTCTTCTATGCAGTACCCCTGGGGGTTTTACTGTGCACAATAGTTTAGAGTATCTGTTTATTTATTGCGTCAACAATAAGACATAACAAAAATATGGTTTGATTCCATTTTCTAGGGCAATAAGAAATTAAAGGTTAAGAAGGCTAGGACACGTGTACTAACCTCCATAATAGCACTGCCAAGATGCTGATTCTGCTGATATTTTTTTGTATACCCCCCCCTCACAGGCTTCCAGTACCCCTGGAGGTACACATACCACAGATTGGGAACCACTAGCCTTGAGGTGTGCTCAGAGGTGTTGCCAAAGGACAGTCAGTTTCTTTTTTTGTCAAAATCATTTTAACATTAAACAACAGGATAATTGTACAGAAATCATAGAAAAATAGTGAAACTGTAATGTATGATTCATTCTGGAGTCTTTGGCTAGTGTACATTCTTGAGTATCAGTATTTTCAAAAGCTCAAATTATAGTTAAGTTCTAATTATATATAGTCAGTTCAATTTTTTAAATAATATGTTTCTGGATTTGAAATCAAAAAGATAATGATTTTCATGAAATCATTTAAGAAGCATCACGTTTACAAGACAACTAAGCTATAATACAGATAAACTGTGCATACTCTTGTACACCAATGCAGTCATAAGCAATGGCGTAAAAACGTTTAAATTCTGGGGGGTGCAAATTTGAGGCCGATTTTTTTCAAATCAAGAGAAATTGACAGTGGAAAATGAAAAACGAGCCATATAGTACTATACTACTACTACTACTAACAACTCACCGCAGCACCAAGCCGCCGGAGGCCAACACAGCTACGCACGCTCCTCCTCCATCCCAATCTATTCAAAGCCTCCCTTTTTACACCCGCCCAGGAAGTTCCCATTTCGTTTAAATCTTTCTTTATGACGTCCTCCCACCCCAGACGGGGACGACCTGCTTTCCATTTAGCCCTAGATGGTTGGCCGAAAAGAACAATCTTCGGCAATCTGTCATCCTTCATCCGCACAACGTGCCCTAGCCACCTCAACCTTTCTTTCATTATAGCCCTAGAAAGCGGTATTGAACCACATTTTTCGTATAGCCTATTGTTTGAAATACGGTCAGTCAGCCGGGTACCCAGAACAATCCTTAAGCAATTTCTCTGGAAAACATCTAGCAAATCTTCATCCGCTTTTCGGCGCGTCCATGCTTCAGAGCCATATTTGACCACTGTCATCACTCTAGCTTCTAATATTCTAATCTTGGTTTGCAGACTTATCTTCCTATTCTTCCAGACTTTTTTTAACTGCGAAAAAACACCCTGAGCCTTGGCTATTCTATTTTTAACATCTTCACTGCTCCCACCATCTTTACTAATAATGCTGCCAAGGTAAGTGAAGCTGCCCACATGATCAATCTTTTCATTACCCAACGTCACCTTTTCATCTTCACTTATTCCTAGCCTTAGTGACTTAGTCTTCCTAACATTAATTTTCAAACCAATTCTAGCACCCTGAACTCGCAAAACCTCTAAATCTTCATTCATTTTGCTCACACTTTCATCTAGGATGCTTAAATCATCAGCATAATCCAAGTCCAGGAGACTTTTTTCTCCCCATTTGATTCCATGGTCTCCCATTGCCTTTCCTGTGCTCCTTAAAACAAAGTCCATCAAAATAATCCATATAAAGGGGGATAGAACACAACCCTGCTTAACTCCTAATTTAATACAAAACCAGCTGCTAACCTCATTTCCTACCTTAACCGCAGCAGTGTTATTCTCGTACATAGCACTAATCACTTTAATGTATTTGTCTGGTATACCATACAAGGATAAAACCTTTACTAAAGCGCTTCTATCAACAGAATTGAACGCTTGCTCATAATCTATAAAACTGAGGACGAAAGGTGTTTGAAAACTCAGGCACTTCTCAATTATTAGCCTAAGAGTGAAAATTTGGTCGACACCATCTAAATTCCAGCTGTAGGGGGCAAAATGGGGTCTGGACGGGGAAGTTGCCCCCCCCCCTGTCCCATAACAAATGACGACCCTGGTCATAAGCTCAAATTAACGTCAGTTCAAACTTTTCTAACATTTTCCTTCTTGTTTTAGGAATCATAAAATCCTAAAGATAATCATGAAACCATTTAAGAAGCAGCCTGTTCGCAGGAAAACTAAGCCACTTGCAGCAGTCAAGAAAGTTATTAAAATTGATAAGCCTGAGTCATTGGACGAAATCCTTAAAAGGGCTGAAATGGCTATTGATATGTTTGATTATTCACTAGCTCAAAAATATTGTCAAAAAGCCTTAGAAATTGATGCTGATAATGTAAGAGCATTGGAATTATGTGGTAGTTTATTAATGGAAGTCGATATGCCTGAGAATGCTATTCAGTGTTTTGGAAGGGCTATTACATTACAGCCAGAGCAGGGCTATAAAAAATATTTCTCAATGGCCCAGTTGCTTGAAGGATCTGATTCTGCAACATATTACTTGAAAGGTATAGAAATTGCCGAAAAAGATGACGGAGCCTCAAATTCTGGTATTCATAAGGAAATTTCTTCTGCATATTGCTCATTAAGTGAATTGTATATGACTGATTTATGTTTTGAAGATAATGCAGAATCATTGTGTGAACAGTATGTTAAAAAATCAATTGAACTTGATGAGACTAATCCTGAAGCTTATCAAAGTTATGCCAATTTTTTACTTGTGAAAGATCAGAAAGAAGAGGCAATTATACAGCTTGAAAAGTCATTAAGCATATGGTTTCCTCAATTTCAGTTGATAAGAGCGGGCAAAGCACAAGGTGATCCTGTTGAACCTTGTCCTGTTAATTATTCTGCTAGACTGACAACAGTCAAGCTTTTAGTTGAACTTGAAAGGTATGAAACAGCAATTGAAATTCTCGGTGGTCTTTTAGAAGAAGATGATGAATGTGTTCAAACGTGGTATTTGTTAGGTTGGGCAAATTTTGTTCAAGGGGATGATTTGAAAGGCAATGCGAGATTTTATTTGAAAAAAGCGCATGAGGTGAATTTAAAACATCCGTGTGGCGATGAAGAAATGGTTAAACACATAGAAGAACTATTAAATGAGCTTCGTGAAGGCTGTGAAAATAATGAAGGACTTGAAGATGATGAATTTGAAGATGTAGAAACATCTGATGAAGAAATGGAGGCTTGAAATTCCAATTTGGTTCTATTTAAATAAAAGAACCTAAATAAAAATTTGTTTTGTTATCATATGTGGATGCAGCAAAGCTTAAGGAGGGAAAACGATTTTTAAATGGTCTATTTTTGAAAAAAGAGAGTTTCTAGGACAAGCATATAAGCATAAGAATAATTCTTAGTTAGGCATGTATATAAGGGAGGTGTTTTGATCCAAGCCCCTCCACCCCTCCCCTTCTGCAGATCTCAAGATTTTCTTTATGATGAACTATTTCTTGTGTCTTTTTTAACCACGGCCCTTCTCCCCTTCCTAAATAGGTGTCTCCATAATTTCCTTGTTTTAGTGAATAACTTTTCTTATTTAAACATAAACAAGGGAGAAAGAAAAATTAGATGTCATTCTTATTTAGGGCATTAAAAAGTATTGCAGTTTCACTCATAATTGTTATTGTTCCATTTTTAAAGCTATTTTTGGTTTTATAATTAAAGTTTTTCAGGGTTGAGGGTGGGAGTGGGAGTAGTGGTGGAATGCATAAATATTTCTGATTTGGCTATCACCTACTACTAATGATGAGACATTGCCAAAACTATTCTCAGTTCTAATTCCAACTTACAGTACCAAAACTGTCACAATTTCCAATCTTTGACCAGACTGAGCATCTGCCCTTAACTGGGAGCTGAAGGGTGTTGTACTCCCCTAATTAATGCAAATTGATTTTTGGTGTTTGAAGTTTAGTTGTTCTTTTCAACATTTTTTTTTTTAGTCTGTAGTATTTTTTCTAAGTTCTGTACCAGGAAAAGAGATCAATCTTTATGAGAGAAAAATAAATATATGCGCAAGTTTTGCATTTCCTCCCTATATACTGGTCACAGTTTGACCTTCCCTTTTGATGTCTTTTAATACCTACTTGGTTAATAGATTAAAAAAAAAAAACATTGTTAACCTCCCTCGAAGTAATTCGAGCTATGAAATATATAGACCGTCCATCCCATTAAAAAGCAAGAGAGACGGGAGAAAATTGCAAATCAACCAGATTACAATAGGGGAAAATACTAGGGAAGAAATTGTGAAAAGAGGTGGAGCAAAATATCAAAAGAACAATTTAGACTGTCCTAATGTAAAAAAGGCCAAAATTCAATTTTTAATGAATGGACAGGAAGGGATTCCAGGTGAGACGGAATGCATTGTGACCAAATTTGAAGTTGCTGAGGCTGACCTTGCATAAACTGAAATAGTAACTTAAGTGATTTAAATAGGGCCACTTAAGTGGCTTAATGTCAACAACTAATTGGGTTTGAAAATCTATGGAGAAAGCTGCTATCAAACAGTTCGTGGTAACGAACTGTTCGTTACTGTTTGTAACGAACTGTTCGTTACTGTTTGTAACGAACGACGCTGCTCAATAGTAACCGAAACTCTAAAAAATGGAATTTTGATCTCAATAGATATATCAAAAGGATTGGCTGATTATGCTGATTCCAAATGTATAAGTTTCATTAAGTTCGAAAGTATGGGCGTGTTTTCTGTAGGCATTACTATATAGTTCATCCAGTCACCAAGAAACTTTAGGAAGTTTTTAAGTACACTCTTGCGGAGGTTTTGGGCATTAAACTATTTCTGGAGGGGTGGGGGGTCAAATATTTTTAAATTTAAAATTACAATTACTATTAATTCGCGGGGAATTTTCTGCAGGGGGTAGATTTTCCTTGAATTTCCATTCTTTTGAGATTGCAGTATATATATATATATATATATATATATATATATATATATATATATATATATATATAATATATATATATATATATATATATATATATATATATATATATATATATGTATATTACAAAACATAATAAAATTAAGAAACAAGCTTTATAGTAGAGTGTTGAATAAACCGTCGAATGAAAATCGAGATATTTACGTTAGTTACCGAAATGTTGTCAATAAGAGAAACGAGATGCTAAGAAGAATTATTTTTTTAATGCCTTTGAACTTGCGAAGAATGATGTATCTTCGACGGGGAAATTATTAATCGAATTTTGAGGTCAAATAAACATAAAGATAATGATATCTCTAAGGAGATAGTTAACCCGAATGGGGAAAGGATAGGAAATTATCAATCTATATCTGACAGTTTTTGTAATTTTTTTTTTACTGAGACTAGTCAAAATATTTCATCATTATTTGATAATGATATTGACATAGAAGGCGAAAGTCAAATTTCTTCAAATTTTGATAATGATGAAGTATTTTTGCTTTTGAACCGGTTTCCACAAATGATTTGAAAAAGATCGTGAACTCTTTGGGACCATCAGAGGATCCTGGAATTGATCACACGCCGAAACGAATTCTAAAACATGTTTTACCGGTGATATCTTATATTTTGATATTTTTTAGTCAATTTGTCTTTTCAAAAAGGAATTTTTCCAAAAGGTCTAAAGAAAAGCTGTATTATACCTATATATAAGTATGGAAATAAGGAAGAGATAAATAGTTACCGCCCTATTTCAATCTTACCAGTTATTTCGAAGATTTTTGAAAAAATAATGCATGATAAAATAAGTAAATTTGCGGAGGAAAATGAAGTAATACCACTTAGCCAATATGGATTTCCGGAAAGGGCATTCGACGGATTACGCGATTGCCCATTTTATTTGTAAAGTGAAAGATTTTCTAGATACGGGTTCTTATACCTCAGCTTTATTTATTGACCTATCGAAAGCATTTGATACAGCAAACCATAATCTTTAGTTAGGAAGTTAAAGAATTATAAATTTCCACCATGGATTGTTAGTTGGATTGAGTCATATCTATCAGATAGGTCACAGGTTATTACAGTTGGACCAAAAAGATCACGAGAGCACCTAATAACTTGCGGAATTCCATAGGGGTTGATTTTAGGGCCTCTCCTTTACCTCATTTATACCGCGGATATAGGAAATTTGATGAAAGATTGTTTGACAATATCATTCGCAGATGATACAGTTTTATTATTCCGAGCTTTAAGTGTAACCCTATTTAAGACCATAGAAAGCGCGTTGAATGATCTAATGAAATATACGAGGAGTAACCGTTTATTGATTAATATTAAAAAAAAACAAATTACATGATTTTTTCTACTATTAAAAAGGTAAACACTGAATTATCTTCAACAGCTGATGGATATTAATATATAATTTTTCAAAATTTAAACATTGAGGTATAATCATTGGTGAATTATTGTCATGGAAAGAACATGTAAATTCATTATCTATAAAAATTGCAAGAGGAGCTGGGATTTTGTATAGACTTAAAAATTTCCTTATCTATAAAATTTCCATTATCTATAAAAATTGCAAGAGGAGCTGGGATTTTGTATAGACTTAAAAATTTCCTTATCTATAAAATTTCCATTATCTATAAAAATTGCAAGAGGAGCTGGGATTTTGTATAGACTTAAAATTTCCTTATCTATAAAATTTCCATTATCTATAAAAATTGCAAGAGGAGCTGGGATTTTGTATAGACTTAAAAATTTCCTTATCTATAAAATTTCCATTATCTATAAAAATTGCAAGAGGAGCTGGGATTTTGTATAGACTTAAAAATTTCCTTATCTATAAAATTTCCATTATCTATAAAAATTGCAAGAGGAGGTGGGATTTTGTATAGACTTAAAAATTTCCTTATCTATAAAATTTCCATTATCTATAACAATTGCAAGAGGAGCTGGGATTTTGTATAGACTTAAAAATTTCCTTATCTATAAAATTTCCATTATCTATAAAAATTGCAAGAGGAGCTGGGATTTTGTATAGACTTAAAAATTTCCTTCCGCAAGAAGTTTTGCGAACCCTTTATTTTATTCTTGTTTATCTTTATATTCAATATAGTTGTTACGTTTGGGCTAATTCTTTCTTTTACAATTTAAAGAAAATTTAAATCTTGCAAAATAGAGTTGTAAAGTCAATTTATTTTAGTAAACTTAATACTAAAGAAGTTTTTCTTAATTCTCAGTTGCTAACAGTAAGACAAATTTGCCAGCTCCAAACTGCTGTTTTCATGTATAAATACTTGAATAGTCTAGCACCCCCAGGAGTAACACAACTTGTCCTTTTTCATTTGTCGTCATATTTTCATGCTTATCCAACGTCATCATCTACATATTTTTCTCTTGTCTCGGATATTTTTCACAGGCAAAGAGCAGCTTTTTCTATCAAATACGTTGGAGTGAAATTGTGGAACACTTTCCACCGGAAATAAAAGATTCTGTCTCAGTTCCGTCATTTCGATACAATTGTAAGAAACATTTTCTTTCTACTAATTCAAATGAATAATGTTTAGGAGGATTCTCTCGTTTTGATGTAGTGCACAGCGCCTTTTTTCAGTATTTTTTTCTCATTCGATGTTTAGCACTTTGTTGTTTTGTCAATAATCAGTGATAATATTTATATCAGTGATAATATGTATTACGGTATTATTTTCTGTGCACTAAACGTATATATGTGTATTGTAATTATTTGATCGATAGGGGAGTAAAATCATATTAGGAACTTCGAATAGCACATTAAGTTTGTAAGGTTTTTAATATTATATTTTGGAACTTAAAACTTTTTATAGTTTGTAATCATGCCTATTTTTGCTGCTTTAACGATAAATGCTATATTAATGAACGTTATCACGTTCAAAATGATGCAGTCCATGCAGAAACACCCAAAAGTTTGATAGTTTTGCTATTTTATTTGCCAAAATTTGAGAGAAATCATAAACAATAGAATAATTAGAAACAAAAAAACATCAATATTGTTTGCAACTGTTGTACGTAGAAATGGAAAACAGCATGCCTTTCCTTTCTACTTTTTCCAAACTATCAATTCTCTTTTTTAGCAACTTGATCTGCAGCCCAGTGCTATGGGAAGAATTTTTGGAAGCAGGGGGAATTTTGCTGGGGGATTTGATCATAGAACATGGGATAGGTGTACTGTTTATTTTGCATTTAAAAACCACCTTGGATGCCTTCTAAATGATCAAAGATAGACCTGCTTCCATTCTTGCTTGGTGGTAATTTATCAGGATGGTAATTTTTGAGAGGAATTCAGGTTCTGCGAACCTATTAATTACCGCTCTGCTTTAAGAATCGACTATAGCAAACAAGACAAGCAGTATCAAGGTCAGGGTGAGAAATTAGTTTTATTAGCATCTGGATATTTTATACTTGACTTGTTCGAAGTAAAATTCAGGAAAAAGAATGACATTTTGGCCCAAGTCCCCTAAATTTTCATGAATTGCCGCTCCTGGTGATGATTTTGTTTTTTTTTTACTATATAAATATAGTATCTAAACTAAATGATGGTGTTGGAAACCGCTAGTTTCAGATTTTTTTTGAATAGTGCCACCGAATTCTATATTACGAAACCTGATCTCTTTTTTTGTACTGGATTAACGGGTTGTTTTAAATGCCACAAAATACTTCTCTGAAGGAGGTGGGAATCAGACCCCAAATATCTAGAGATAGTGGTCAACCCAGTAACTATCAAGTAGCTTACACTGCAAGAAAGTCTTACCTGTAATTGCTGTGACATAACACAAGTAATATCTAGGTTAATGTGATAATCTGGATTTACTTGGGTGTGAAATATAGTATTAATTGACTGAAAAAAATCGATTTTTCATCTTCATTCTTTTCCTATGGAGCATGCATTCGTATATGTAAGGGGACTCTTTCAAGCTCGGACCCCATACAAAATGATCCAATTCTTCTAAATTCCCTCGCATTTTTTTTTAATTCCGCCTATGTTACTTGATTCTGATGAATTTACTCCCACTTTAAATAAACGCTTGCTACGTGTCTGGTACTATATGCACCTTTTTGTAAAAATTAACTTCAACGTCAAATTCATAAGAATTAAAGAAAAAGGTTTAATATAATAGCATTATTATGAATTATCTTATTTTAGTTAAGGAATCTAGACTTTCCAAATTGTGTTTTAAGCGTTGGTTCATCTGAAAAAAAACTTTAGAGTTCAAATGATAAACCATTCTTGTCGAGAGGACTGTCTTTTTTTTCTTTTTTTTTTCGGGAAATCGATCTTTACACACCAATAACGCAACGCTGATAGAAGTCACTGACAATTTATGCATTGGCCCCAGGGTCTGTGGACGTATTACTTGTTGCTCTGTTTTAAGAATCAACTATACTTGATATGTAACACCTAGGTCAACGTGATAATTTTTTTTTTATCTGAATTTAATGTTAGTTTAAAAAATATAACCAAAAGGGAATCTGATCATGGGACTCAGCTCCCATCTGTTGCTATTTCTCATTTGGCAAACATTTTGGAGGATTACTACAGGTATACACAACGTAGTATAATCTTAAGGCTGATGAATCAAGATGCCTGCTCAACTTGTGTGCAACCTGCCAAAATAATGGCGTGAAAGATAACAAAGAGTGGTGCGCATAGATGGGGGAGTTTATGGGTAACCCTCAAAAACCAATCTTTACTGTCAAGAATGTGATACCGCTTTCAAGATAAAATGATTCATTAATATGCAATTCGTGTTTTGAAGTGGCTAATTTTTGTTAGTTTTGCAGGATAGGCTGAAGGTACTGACGAAGCTTATACATCAGCTACCTGAAGTACACGCCAAAGCAGAGGATGCATACAGCGCTGTTGAGCAGCTAAGAGAAAAGGCCACTGATGATAGGAAACAAGCTGTCATCAAAGTATGTCTATTAACATTCTATTTTGCAAGTTCAAACTGAATATTCTTACACATTGTCTTACATTGTCATTACAAAAAAAAAAAATTCAAAACGCATCAACAATTTGTTCATATTCATTTTTGTTGCGTTTTTACGAGCTGGACAAACATTTGGGCAAACACTAGGGATTATACCATGAGCATTAAAATGATTCTGTGGATTGTTTAAAACGGGCTTTAACGGAACAGAGATTATATTAGGGCTTTTAAAAAAGAAAATTGCTTTCCACCGGTATTTTTGAAGATTGATTTAAAAAAAACTACAAATGGTTATGATAATTTTGTTTGTTGTATTATTATTCTTTCTTATAGCTTTCATATATTCTTTCTTGTAGCACTTACCGCCAGTTCACACTCCTATAAGTTACTCATACTCTTTGGTCAGAGCAGTAACTAAAATAGCATATGAGTTGAGAAGCAAAGTTGATTAAATTCATGTTTTAGACTTCTTTATCTACTAGTGCCAAAGCGATTAAATTTAAACTTCACTTTCTAACTTTTACTTTTACGCTAAATTTAAATTTAATTGTTGCAATAATTCCTAAAAGAAAGAATTGGTGTAAAAGTAATACAAATCTAAATAGATTTAAAGGCCATTTTGGATAAATTTGTTATAAAATGCAGGTGTTCTCGATGTTCAGCAATTCGATTAATGCCAGAAAAGTAATTATGCCAATTAATTACTTTATGCCGCCAATTAATGCCAAAAAATTGTAAATATTTTGACCATCAAGTGCTTGGTACATTAAAATCAAATCTTTTTTAACTTTTTAATCTTTTTTAATCTTTTTTAGCTTCTTTTTAACTTTTTCCATTGTATTCTTATAAATTTATGCAATCTGGCTTTCGAACCGATTTTAAAGATATAGTATAACCCAAGAACAAGCAAATTAAGGCATATAGAGGTTTCATATTTCTTTGTAAACATGTTGGATTTGTTGTGTATTTTGTCTTTTTAGGGGGGTTGTACAAATGATTGGTAGCCCCCTTCCCCTTTTTTGGGTGGCCTATGATGTTTGGCGCCATGTCCATAAAATGATTTTTGTTTTTGGCTGAATGTGTTTTTGCGTGATTGAGAAATATAATATTATTGCGTCTTAGTTCAGGTTTCTAACCATTTTTTTGGGTGGGGGGAGTAGTTATATTCAATTATTTGAATAGATGATTAGTTTCAGCAGGAAACTGAATTATCCGGCTTCACTTCGCCGCGTAAAAATAAAGTAGACTCCCTCTGTTTGTAAAAGGCTATTGTGATAAGTTATGTGTCGTTTTTATCGCGACAGGCAGCGTTGTTTTAGCTTTTGTATATATTATTTATAGGAGCCACGTGTCCGTGAAGGCTATCCAATAGATTTATTAGATTATCAGGTATATAAATACCAACAAGGGTAACCTTTAGAGATATCAAATAAAAAAACAACTTTTTCTGCTGAAAGTAAGGAGCAACAATAAAATTTAAAATGATTAGAAATTATTCTTAAATCCATTTAATGTTACTGTGACAGCGCTTTTAAATATGAATTTACTTGTCTGGTTAAAATTACCTCAAAATTCCCTTTTTGTTCGTTTCAACATGACTCGCTTTTAAAAATTTTGCGCAAAAAAATGTGCTGACGTTGCATAAAAAAATTGCGGACTGTCTGGGAAAAATGCAAGGAGCAATCTGAAAATTCTGAGATATTTAGAAAAAAAAGAAGAAGTGTGGATTAAATTAAAACTGTCTACAAAAGAAGATCTAATAAAGTTATGCCGATTAAAATAAACTATCAATTTTGTCGTTATTGTTGCTAGTTTAAAATGATGTATTTCTGTAAGATTACAATTCCTTCCTGCTTTTCTCCCCACTTGTTTACAAGTATATGAACATTTAAGCCTCGATGGAGTGATTAATGTTTTTTTTTCTTATATTTAGGGAAAACTGAAATCAGTGACTCAGCAAGCTTCAAATGAGGCAGAGAAAGAGCAAGAATTATTGAGAAAAGCCTTAAGCAAGATATACGAAATCAGACAAATTAGAAATGAAAAAAGGATCCAGGTACATGTTTTTTATATAATATAATTTTACAAATATAATAGATTTTATTTAATGTACAATATATTTATCTGTAATATATTATGTATATTGTAAAATGTATATCATCATATAATATATTATATATTATTTTCAATATATGATATTATATAATATGTATATATTATATTATTATACAATATTGTAGTATGTATATAATATTATAGTATATATATATATATATATATATATATATATATATATATATATATATATATATATATATATATATATATATATATATATATATATATATATATATATATATATATATATATATATATATATATATATATATATATATTTATCGATATAATATAATTAATACATAATTCAGATATATGCTATGTAATTGTAACTCTTATTATGCTAAATAGTTCATAAGTTTCGACCACTTTTTTATAGACACATTTTTGTGTGTGCCCATGTAAATTACAATTACGTTATAATTAATCAGGCCTTTGTTAATAATATTCGGTCAGTATGACTCATGACTACTAAAGTGGACAACAATAGAAATCACCATGGGTGTATCCGGGGGGAGGGATTTTGTCCGACCCTTAAAAACGTAATAAAAGTGCATGTAAACAAAATTTTGTTTGTATGCCAACCCCCCCCTATGCCAACCCCCCCCCCCCCGCCCCGAAAAAAATTTGGATACCTCTCTGGAAATCACAATAACAAATTGTGATTAGCATAGGGCTAAGGGTTGTTGGAAGTTATGACGTGGCTTTATGCTCCAAGATGCTTCTCTCCATCTATTTTGAGGGGACGATAAATTTTATAGGAGTTTATGTATTGAGATATTATGCTAATATGAATAATGTGCTGGAATACATTTCCTTATAAACAGGGGAGTTATTTGAAAGAAGCCTAAGTCCTTATTTAAAGAAATTAATTAAAAAAATTTTCCACAAAATAAGTTTCTCAAAGAAAAGTAAAGAACTCCATTACACAAAAAATGAGCAAAACTAAAATCAAATAATCTACCAAGCGTGATAATAAATGAAACCCAAAATGAACAGAAATTACAATAATTAACCGAGTCAAACTCAAAACGAGCAGAAATTAACATAAGTTGGGCGCAAAACCCCTATGCCTTCCCAAGGCCAGAACAAAATTTGCGCTTTACTGAAAAAATATAAATGTTTTTACTTTTATAACTTTAATAAATCAAATAATATTAACATTTTGTTACTAAATATTAGTATATGTATATTAAACTGACAATGCACTTTCATTTGTATTGCACTTTTCATTGAACAAAAACATTATGACAAACATTTTGACAATGCACTTTCATTGAACAAAATGGATATCTCAAAATGTTGATTGGATGTTTTTGGGAAAATGGTGGGCGTGAAAGGGGCGTTAGTCGCTATCCAATCACTTTTAGCTATTAAAAAAGGCACTAGCCCTTTCAATTTCAAATTGAATGAGCCTTTTTGAAGTTTCTACGACAACGCTTTCAATAAAAACTTTATATGCCCCCAGGGCATAACTTACAACCCCTGCCCTGAGGGCTGTGGGGGGAGGGGTTGTCATCCTTAAAGACCTAATTTCCAAAACTTTTAACTACATTGAATAAAATGGCTATCTAAAAATTTTGATTGGATGTGTTTTGGGAAAAGGTGGGTGAGGGAGGGGGGTTAGTTGCCCTCAAATCACTTTTGACTTAAAAAGGGTACTAGTCGTTTGAATTTCAAATCGAATGAGCCCTTTTTCAAGTTTCTACGACAAAGATTTCAATAAAAACCTTATATAACCCCAGGGCATAACTTATAATCCTTGCCCTGAGGGATGTGGGGGAGTGTCCTCCTAAAAAGCATATTTTCTATCTGGAAATCAACTACGCTGAACAAAATGGCTATCTCAAAGTTTTGATTGGATGTGTTAGGGGGAATAAAGGGCGTGAGGGGGGGGGGCTAGTTGCACTCAAATCACTTTCGACTATTAAAAAGGGTACTAGCCCTTTGAATTTCAATCGAATGAGCCTGTTTTGAAGTTTTTACGACAAAGCCTTCTACAAAAACCTTATATTCCCCCAGGGCATAACTTAAAACCCTTGCCCTGAGGGTTGTGGGGGAGTGTCCACCTCAAAAACAAATTTTTTATCTGGAAATCAACTTCGCTGAACAAAATGGCTATCTCAGAATTTTGATTGGATGTGTTTGGGGGAATGATGGGTGTGGGGGAGGGGGCTAGTTGCCCTCCAATCACTTTCGACTATTAAAAACGGTACTAGCGCTTTGAATTTCGAATCGAATGAGCCTGTTTTGAAGTTTCTACGACAACGCTTTCTATAAAAACCTCATATGCCCCCAGGGTATAACACAAAACCCTTTCCCTGAGGGTTGTGGGGGAGTGTCCTCCTTAAAAACATGTTTTCTATCTGGAAATCAACTACGCTGAAAGAAATGGCTATCTAAAAATTTTGATTGGATGTGTTTGGGGGAATGATGGGCGTGGGGGGGGGGGGGCTAGTTCCCCTTCAATCACTGTCGACTATTAAAAAGGGTACTATCCCTTTGAATTTCCAATCGAATTAGCCTGTTTTGAAGTTTCTACGACAACGCCTTCTATAAGAACCTTATTTGCCACCAGGGTATAACTTAAAACCCTTGCCCTGAGGGTTGTGGGGGAGTGTCCTCCTCGAAAACATATTTTCTATCTGGAAATCAAGTACGCTGAACAAAATGGCTATCTCAAAATTTTGATTGGATGTTTTTGGGGGAATGATGGGCGTGGGGGGGGGGCTAGTTGCCCTCCAATCACTTTCGACTATTAGAAAAGGGTACTAGCCCTTTGAATTTCAAATCGAATGAACCTTTCTTGAAGTTTCTACGACAACGCCTTCTATAAAAACCTTGTATACCCCCAGGGCATAACTTAAAACCCTTGCCCAGAGGGTTGTAGGGAAGTATCCTCAAAAACATATTTTCTATCTGGAAATCAACTACGCTGGACAAAATGGCTATCTCAAAGTTTTGATTGGATGTGTTTGGGGGAATGATGGGCACGGGGGGGGGGGGGCTAGTTGCCCTCCAATCACTTTCGACTATTAAAACGGGCACTTGCCCTTTGAATTTCCAATCGAATGAGCCTTTTTGAAGTTTCTACGACAACGCCTTCTGTAAAAAAAACCTATATGCCCCCAGGGCATAACTTAAAACCCTTGCCCCGAGGGTTGTGGGGGAGTGTCCTCCTCAAAAAGTATTTTCTATCTGGAAATCAACTATGCTGAACAAAATGGCTATATCAAAATTTTGATTGGATGTGTTTGGGGGAATGATGGGCATGCGGGGGGCTAGTTGCCCTCCAATCACTTTCGACTATTAAAAAATACACTAGCCCTTTGAATTTCCAATCGAATGAGCCTTTTTTGAAGTTTCTACGACAACGCCTTCTATAAAAACCTTATATGCCCCCAGGGCATAACTTAAAACCCTTGCCCTGAGAGTTGTGGGGAGTGTCCTCCACAAAAAGATATTTTCTATCTGGAAATCAACTACGCTGAACAAAATGGCTATCTCAAAATTTTGATTGGATGTATTTGGGGCAATGATGGGCGTGGGGGGGGGGCTAGTTGCCCTCCAATCACTTTCGACTATTAAAAAGGGCACTAGCCCTTTGAATTTCCAATCGAATGAGCCTTTTTTGAAGTTTCTACGACAACGCCTTCTATAAAAAAACATTATATGCCCTCAGGGTATAACTTAAAACCCTTGCCCCGTGAGATGTGGGGGAGTGTCCTCCTCAAAAAGATATTTTCTGTGCGGAAATCAACTACGCTGAACAAAATGGCTATATCAAAATTTTGATTGGATGTGTTTGGGGGAATGAGGGCGTGGGGGGGGGGCTAGTTGGCCTCCAATCATTTTCGACTATTAAAAAGGGCACTAGCCACTCCAATTTCCAATCGAATGAGCCCTTTTCGAACTTTCTACGACAACTCCTTCGATACGAAGTGCCCGGGTATGGAGAAGAAAACAAAACACATTGTGCCCACATCGTTTTTTACTTAGGCAGCGCTAGCGCTGCCTGTGATATTATGATTTATTGTGAGTTTAATTTCAATTGATTCCCAAACCAAGGTATTTAGGGGAATATTCATTAAATTTCTTTGTACACAAATTTACTTAAAAATCAAATAATAACATATTTTACTAAACCAATAGAAAATAGTAGTGAACCTGTTACAAAAAGGTCTTGCTGCCAAAAAAGCAAGATAAGCTTTGAAAGCTTGTGTTTAATTATTTTATTTTGTTTGGATGAATTTTAACATCTGGCGTCACTTTATTTAGTCAGTCCTGATTGAACTTCGTTGAAGTAATGATGCTATGGCTGTTTTAAAAGCTTTTAAAAATATTTTTAGTTTGAACGTTCGCATTTTAATGTAAGTTTTATATATTTTTTTTTTTTTGTGTTGTGGTGAGGACGGCCCTTGGACATACGGCCGAAATATTCGCTGAATTGAATTCCAATGTTTTGAGAAAATTTTCCCTATTGTTTTTTGTTTATTTGAATTATCCTAACTCTATGCCTATCTAACTTAGTTCTGCCCTAGGATGGATCATAGACTGCCTATCAACAAGTGAATTGAATCATTTTTATCAATTCTGAAAAAAGTTATGCCAGCTTTGCCTCTCACAGTGCCCATCTTACTTGGCTTTACTCTATTTAGCCATGTCTCTCAAGTTCTTATTCACTTCCATCAAGTTGATTTTAATTCACATTGATTTAAATTTAAATAGCGAATATATGAGTGAAGTTGCCGCTGACTTAGGTCAAAGAAGGGGAAGAATTTATTCTTCATAAGAATAATCTATAAGAATTTTTTCTTTATAGTAAAGGCTTTTTCTGAAGAGAAGCTTTGGCGGCATTAATTGTAATATCAGTTAAGCTGAGGTTGAGTTAACTAAAAAAAAAAGTTAAACGTTCAGCTCAACCTTGTTGGAGTCCAACTCTACAGAATGGAAACGCACAACGTTTTATTTTTCTCATATGTAATTTTGGAGTTTTTGCATTGTGGGGCAATATAGTTTCTTCTGGATAAGTTTATTCTGGAGCAGAATTTAATGTGAGCTGAGTTTTTCTTCGTTGACTTTTACGCTGTTTATAGAAGCAAATCCCAGATATTTTACACATTTATATTACATCAAGATTTATCTTTATTTTAGATGTAGAATTTTTTTTCTGTATTTTTCGTAATCCTAGGCAACAAAACAGTAAACGGACAACAAATTTGGCAGAGTTTTGTTCGATTTTAATTTTTTATTTAACTCGATTGAATTATCTATAAGGGCCTGTCAATCATTGTTGGCTGAAAAAAAAGAAAATAAGAATTATTTCACTGAGTCTACCTCCCCCCCCCCGCACTAAAGAAAAATCACCAGAGTCTTACCATTTTTCTCACAATTTATTACTATATATCTTTTATCCTCATTTGAAAGTGTATTTATTAATTTTAATCCAACTGTTGCAGGCAAGACAACAAGGCAATAAAGAAACAATGCGAAGGATTACATTGATGAAAATGCTCCATCAGTCTGCGCAGACACTTCCATTGTGGCTAGGAAAAGAAGTGGAGACTCCTCCCCCTCTTTGTGGCTCAGTTCCAGCGGATTCAAACTATATTGCCAAGGTGATTTTTGCGTTGTTAGCTAATAAAGTATTGCAATATGAGCTTTGTGTTACCGGTTATACTGGCATTGGATGGATTGGTGCGGTGATGAGAAGAAGTAGAAGTAATATTGTAGTATAGATAATTTCAATCAATTACACCGCTTCTGTCATAATTTTCAGTAGCAAACCTACCCCTATCCGAGTGGTAGAATAATAGCTCTTCTAAGCAAGTGCTGCTTGAAAATTTTGCTGAAATGGAGGGGTATAGCACTGCCAGGAGCTACCAGGATTTTAAGCATGTTTTTAATTTTCCTCTGTTGGCACGTTTTTTAAATGTCCTTTTCTTCAATAACAAAGGGGGATTTGGCCCCTTGCCCACCTCTGGATACGCCCATGCTCCTAAGAACTTTTTTGTTCGAAAAATCACGTATTTCAACGAGGGCGATGCCTTCCTTTGTATTTGAAGGTGTACAGAACAAAACCCGTGCCAACCAAAAATGTAATAATCTATTGCGTCTCTTTTAGAATAATAATAGTACTGGGGTATTTGGTTTGATCTATTGAAAGATGTATTTGATAATACTTAATAGTTAAAATCCAAACGCCGAGAAAGGGTTTTTTCTTTAATATATGGTATTTAAAACAAAGCTGAAGACTTATTTGCACGGAAATTTTACCTCATTGCCTCACCATGAGTACATTCAAAGTTGAGATCCGAAAGAAAAATACTAAAGAAAAACCTCACCATGAATAGATTCAAAGTTGAGATCTGAAAGAAAAATACTAAAGAAAAAGTAATATAAAAAAAAAAGTTGTAAGGCAGTTATGGTCTCAGAAAATATTTAGATTCAAAGTTCCACTGGGACTAATAGTGCCAAAACGTTTTGGCGGATGGGAAGCACAGATTTATTGGCCTTCTCATCCCATCACTCTGAATACAAAGTGTGAAGTGCCCTCCCCCCCTCCCCATTGTATCGATAAGTTTCTGCTCAATCAACGCAAATCATTCTCGAAATGCTGTAGCCATACTCCTTAGATCACCTGTATGCATAGCTTCTTTCGATTTACTCGTACCTCCGTCCCTTCCCCCTGTCAAAATTTGATGTCTACTTGGTCCCCAACAACTTCCGAAAATTTCAAATTGTTCTTCCAACTTGCCCCATTGATAATGTAGATGCTTTATTCTGATAACCTGGGCTCATCTAGTGTTTTCCAGTCTACATAGTTACTTCACCAGGGATAGATTCCTACTGCCACGGGGGCTAATTGTGACACACATTTAAAATAGATTGGATACTCAAATTTGTAGAACCTACCCCCCTGCTTCTCCCCCAAAAACAAAATTCAAGGGTCACTTGTCACTCCCCCCCCCCAATGTACTCTCTGAAAGTTCTAAATTAATCCCTAAAGTCATTCCCTGGATATCGCAAATGCGCTGTTTTGATCACTTGACAGCATATGTTGTCTGTTGATTTAGCTTGTTACGGCTCCATTTCTCCATTTCAGGCTCCATTTCTAGACAAATCTGTATTTTGTTGCGTTTTTTCATTGTTATTAAAATCTCTTTGACCCAGAAACAGGTTATGTTATTGGGGAAGTCAACATTTTATTAATTTTTTCCTTCCGTATTGGGGTCCCCCGATCCTAGGGCTTAGTGATATAATTTTCAAGGCAATGGAGAAAAAAAGATTGTTACCATTTTTGGGTCCTATTTTTGGGTTTATGTGCCTCCAAACAATTTTTTTGTACATTAAGCTCCCCTTGGCCCAAAGACTTTGAGGCTGTAAGTTTCAAACTCTTCCGAGATAAAAGTTTTTGGTCCATTTTCTGGGTCCCCTCACAACTACCATCCGTTTCAACAAATGTATGTTCCTCTTGCTCCTAAATTTTATAAGCCAAGCAGAAATCCAAGATCCGGTAAATCCCCTCTTTTTCCACTAGAAAAGTTAGTTTGTAAGCAATCGGTAGTATGTCTAATTTACGGCCCTTGGCCTAGTGGCTGTGGGGTCATGGTATCCTTAAAGGCATATTCATTGTAATCTTTGACTATCTTGAACACAATGCCTAGCTTAAAATTTTGATTCAATGTCGGGGGCTAATGGATTGCCAGGTAGTGAAGTTGTGCACGGTTGGGAGACTAGCTGCAATTCAATCAGTTTTAACTCTTAAAAGGGGTACTAGGACTTTCAGTTTGCATTCGAATGAGGTTTTCTCAAGTTTCTATAACCACACTTTCCATGTATAACACTTTTTTTTTTTTTTTTTTTTTTTTTTTTTTTTTTTTTTTTTTTTTTTTTTAGCTCAATAGGAAATTGGTAACAAATTTGAAAATCTTTAACAAGTGATCCTAAATGCTTCGATATTAAATTGGGAAGGTCAATACTATTGTAGACTATGTCTAGAGCAGAGCTGTATCCATTTTGAAGGGGGAGGGGGGGGGGGGGTATCAAAAGACTGAAGTAGAAGGGTCTACCTTCCATGGACTTTGTTTAACAGTCTGAAACAGTTTTTTTTTACCCGCATCTATTAGACCAATTTACGAAATGAAGAAATATTCTTCACTTTTTAGGAGAAATTATTTTTTACCTGTAGTTTTGCGACCAGTTTACGAGTCCGAGAAGTATTTTGAAGGCGGTGAATTCAAACCTGCAATGCCCCCTGGGTACGGCGTGGTCCAGTGAAATAATTTTTGAGACAGGTTTTTATAAAATTGATTCCAAAATTTATGTTAGTTTTGTGAGACACTTTTAAAATCTATAGTTTTACTTTTTGGTAAAAGCTAGAATATTTTAGTTAATAGTTTAGTAATAATTAATTAATGAACTAATAATTAAAGATGACATTGCTGACTAATTTATTAATAATTTATGTTCCTGTCTGAAAACTTCTGAATTTTAGCTATGGTGGGATATTGGTGCTTTGAAAATATAAAAGATGGACTCAATTCACCTTTGCTATGAGGGATTTGTTTCTCTTGTTATACATTCATTTAATTGTTACTTTTTGTTTTTAAATAGCATTAATGAGGAAGTAATCTTACGTTCTATGCAGCACCTTAATTACTTGAAAACAAGATAAAATACATTTTACGATAATTGTAAAGCAGAAAAGAACTTGTATTTGGTCATCCTTTATT
The DNA here is from genome assembly GCA_027921565.1 of Artemia sinica. Taxonomy (NCBI): domain Eukaryota; kingdom Metazoa; phylum Arthropoda; class Branchiopoda; order Anostraca; family Artemiidae; genus Artemia; species Artemia sinica. Next base: position 18,032,326 of record CM051270.1, on the reverse strand, counting down.
GGCATGGAGTCTTTATTGGGATCAGTGTTATATATTTGATGTACTTTGTTTTGTTTTTTTTTTTTGTTGGAATATACCTTATTAATTGTTTAAAATATAATCCTATTAATCCTATCCTGATGATAGGAAGAGGGACAAGTCTTATGCTTTTTCACCACATATTGCTAAAATACTTATCACGGTACTTTTAGCCTGCGTTTTAGAAGCCAAGGGAGAGAAGGTGGTCCTCTACCCTTTCAAATTTCTCACTAAGCCTGTTCAGTTCTGAGGCTTATTAGCCTGTTTAATAAATGCACCTCTTTATTTTTTATTTCTTTGGTTGTTAAGTGTCCCAGAGCATTAAATTTGTTTGCAGCTAAATTTGCTTGAAATGATATTTATGTCAGTTATTTGAGGAAATAATGGTGGCTTTGGTAACGCTTTCTGGTAATAATTTTTCAATCGTTATTTCGCCTTATAAGATGAAGAACAAGCTTTCACCTTATTATTATTGTAATACTGCCGGTAAAGAGTGAAGCGGGCTCTATGTATTTTTTTTCTCACCTGACCACTTTTTATTGAAGGAGTTTTCGTAGAAACTTTGAGGGGGCTCAACGATTGGAAGTTCAAAATCTACTCCGCTTTTTAAGAGTCAAAAGTAATTGGAGGGCAACCAGCCTCTCTAGCCTCTTTTAAATGCCCCCCCCCATAGTGATCAGAATTTTGAGGTAGCCATTTTATTTAAAATTCTGGAAAGATCCAAGAACTATGCCTCCAGGGATAACATGACCCTTCAAGAGCCCCGGAGGCAAGGGCTATAAATTATGTAATTTGCCTGTTGTTTACGTGTAAGATTTATCATTGCGAAAGGTGAAATATTTGATCCTGGGTGTCTCTGAAATGGCTAAGGGTATTAAGGTAAAGATTAGGGTAATGTTGAAGGGATTTTGAGCTAGATCGAAAGATGCTATGTGCATCCAGGCTTTCAAAAGGGTAGATCTGCAGTATCTTAGGCTATGGATATTAAGTTGAAACTTTCAGGATTACTATTACCACTAATACTACTACTATTACTTCTACTACTACTGCGACTGTGACTGTTACTGCGACTACTTGTGACTGCGATTGTGATTACTTGGTGCTGCAACTACTTGCGACTTACTGTTACAACTACTATCATAATTGAACCAAACAAAAGGAGTCAAAGTGCATCCAGGTTATCAGAATGGCAACGATACAATGATTCATGAACAGAATAGCGTATTAAGTTGAAACTTTCAGGGGAAGTTGAGAGGGATAAAAATTAAATCAAATGACGCCGCATGCATCCAGATTGTCAAAGGGTGTCTGTGTAATATCCTAGGAACAGCTATAACGTTGGAACTTCCAGTGCATGTTTTTGTGGATTTTGAGCTAAAGCTCAAGACGCTATATGGATCCAAGGTTGTCAAAAGGGTTTATCTGTGATATCTCAGGAACGGCTTTGGGTATTATGCTGAAACTTTCAATTTTAACCTAATAGGGGAATAGCTTTAGCCCTGTAGATGCCAAAAGACTCCGCAGATTTTCGATTCATTTACTTGAATAACATTCCCTGTACCAAACCATCCAAAGCTTTATAGTAAAACTATTATTAAAACTTGTTGCAAAATTTTATTCCAAATATAAATAGCAAGCTAAAATCTTGATTCTTAAGGGGAAAAACCAAAAAAAAACTGTACAGGTATTCCTTTTACTAACCAATGAAATAATTATGTCAATTAAAAACAAACAGAAGTTGATTAAAAAAAAACTCTTCCTGTACGAATTTTCTTAAAGAAAAGTAAAGAGCCACGTTAAACCAATGACAATCAGAAATGACAATACTTTCAGGAATAACTGTTAGTATTTATTAAATTGTCAATCTACATTCATTAGTTTTTTTTTAGTCATCTTGGCTATTATAGTATTTTCTTTCTTGGTTTATTGATGTTATGACAAATGAATCCTTGCTTGAAATAAACATTGTTTTCAGTAAAGGGCAAATGACGTTCTGGTCTTTAAAGAGCATAAGGGGCGCTAACTCTACTGCTGTTTTTGATAATTTCTGTTCGTTTGGGCTGCATTTGTTGATTGATAGTGGTTTAAGTTCGTTTCGGGCTTGAATTATTATTTGAATTTACTTGTAATCGTCTTTGGTTTAATATAGCTCTTTACTTTTCTTTGAAAAATATCTTCTGTAGAAACAATTTTTTTTTTTAATTAATCCTCATTACAAGCAGTGGCATTTCTCCAGAGAGTTTCCGCCACTTCTGGCTCGATGACCACTTTTACTCAAACTTAAACCGTCAATTTAAACCGGTTTGAGTTTTAAGTCAAGCTTAAAACGAACACAAATTACTAAACACGAGTAGGGCTAACGCTCTATACTTTTCTTTGAAAAATATCTTCTGTAGAAACATTTTTTTTTTTTAATTAAACCTCATTACAAGCAGTGGCATTTCTCCAGAGAGTTTCCGCCACTTCTGGCTCGATGACCACTTTTACTCAAACTTAAACCGTCAATTTAAACCGGTTTGAGTTTTAAGTCAAGCTTAAAACGAACACAAATTACAAAACACGAGTAGGGCTAACGCCCCCTATGCCTTCTAACGACAATAACATCATTTGCGCTTCATTGAACGCAAAACACGTTTTAAACGTTTTCTCTTTTATATGTTAATAAATCCAAAGTTGTTGAGACTTTAATAGATGATTATCAATACATATGAAACTGTCAATCTACATTCATTAGCTCTTTTCAGTCATCTTGGCTATTATTGTATTCTCGTTCTTTGTTTATTGATGTTTTCACAAATAAAATACAGCTCAGGTCTGACATTCTGGTCTTTAAAGGGCATAGGGGGCATTGGCTCTTCTGGTGTTTTTGGTAATTTCTGCTCGTTTTATTAAGTTTGATTTGAATATTTATTGTAATTTCTCTTCGTTTTGGGTTGCATTTATTTATTGACAGTTATTTACGTTCGTTTGATGTTTGAATTTTTATATGACTTTATTTGTAATCTTCTTTGGTTTAATATAGCTCTTTATTTTTCTTTGAAAAATATCTTCTGTAGAAACAGTTTTTTTTTAATTAATCCTCATTACAAGCAGTGGCATTTCTCCAGAGAGTTTCCGCCACTTCTGGCTCGATAACCACTTTAACTCTGACAAAATATGTTTCTCTGTCTTTATTTTCTTGGGGTTATTTTTTTCTAGTTCAAATTATATTCTAGTTCATAGTTCATATTATATCTGTAAATAGATTTTTATGTTTGATATGTTGTTGTTTTTTTCACACTATTTTTGCATTTTCTTTTCTATTTAAATATTTTTTAGACATGTGAAGGATGTTTTTCCATAAACATGCATCAGTAATTAAAATTGTAGAAGTCAATTTGTAAAACTGCATAGTTCATATATTTACAGGCTGGCGACATGGTTGCCGCGTTAGTAAAAGGTCCAGAAGGCGATGAAAACTGGATACTTGCTGAAGTAGTAAGTTTCTCCCAGTCTCAAGGAAGGTACGAAGTGTTTGATATAGATGAGGAGCAAAAAGAGAAGCACACTCTCAGCAAAAGGAGAATTGTTGTCTTGCCTTTGATGAGAGCAAGCCCAGAAATAAATCCTGAAGCTCTATTCCCGAAAGGTACCTCAGGTATGTATATTTTACAAGTGTGTGTTTTCAGCAAATAAATCCGAAATCTCTATCTCCAAAAGGTACCTCAGATGTGTATTTACAGGGATGTTTTTGGGAAATAAATCTAATAGCTCTATTTGCGAATGGTGCCTCAGATTTGTAGTTTTTCAATACAGATGTGTATTTACACATACAATGTGGTACAATTCGAATTACTGATGGATTTCTATGGAAAAAATCCTTCACAGGTCAAAAAAAATATTTAAATAGAAAAGAAAATGCAAAAATAGTGTGAAAAAACAACAATAGATCAAGCAGTCAACTGAGAAACGGCTAGAAGAACAGTCAATTTCAAATCGAATAAAGGCCTTTACATTCCCCTAAGACATACCCAAAAACTTTACTGATGAAGACGAAATTTGTATTGTACCTGAGAAAATGGCATAAAAGTTCTGTTTCATTTTGAAAAAGAATTAATGATGGCCTTTAATTTTGGCAGCTTAAAAATGAGGTCAATTTCATTTTAATAATTTGTTAAAATTGAAGTCACTAATTTATATAATTTTGAAGGCCATCATTTGCCTTCAATTTAAAAATGGCTTGCTTCCGTTGTACCTCTGTTCTTCTGCTAAGTCCCGCTTGGTTTTTTTTTCCTATGGCAGAATTTGATTAAAAAAAAAAAAAAAAAAAAAAAAAAAAAAAAAAAAAAAAAAAAAAAAAAAAAAAAAAAAAAAAAAAAAAAAAAAAAAAAGTTATGCATGGAAAGTGTGGTCGTAGAAATTTGAGAGAGATTGATATTTATAATAGAGCAATTATTCTGGTAAGCCATCTGCGATAATCGAAAAGAGGCTATGGAAGGGGGACCGAAAATGGGCTTTGAGTCTTTCGACAGCTACCAAGAATTAATGGTCTGCGTAAAGATACTTTCTAAGACCTCTGTGACAGAGCAAGAGCAATTAGAAAAGCATCCGGCCTCCAAGATACCTCTGTTCTTCTGGATGTTTTTTGTTACTTTTCTCCACGATAATTGAAAGAGGCTAAGGAAGGGAGGTTGAAAATGGACTTGGAGTCTTTCGACGGTTACTAAGAACCAGTTGTCTATCTAAAGAGACTTTTTAAGACCTCTGTGGTAGAGCAAAAGCAATTAGAAAAGTATCCAGCCTCTAAGATTCCTCTGTTCTCCTGGATATGTTGCGTAAATTTTATTCATGATAATTGAAAAGGGACCTTGGAAGGGAAACTAAAAATGGACTTGGAGTATTTCGACTGTTACTAAGGCCCAGTTGTCTGTGTAAAGAGACTTTTTAAGGCTTCTGTGGTAGAGCAAAAGCAATTAGAAAATGTATCTGGCTTCTAAGATACCTCTGTTCTTTGTGTGAATTTTCTATGTTTTGTGGAAATTTTCTATGGCACAATTGGAGGAAAAAGCAACAAAATGTAATACCCTGGCGAGTCAGATGCAGTAAATGAAAAGGCGTTACGCTATGGGTTGCCCCCAAAGTAATTTTTTACATTACCTAAACAAAAAAAAAAATCAATAAATGAACACATAAATCACTAGATTATTGAAGAAAACTACTATATCAACAAAAATAATAACCTAAATTTAGTGATTTTTTTTTCACTAGGTGGTAACCCTGGTTATGCTACGCGGCGTAGATTTTATCGTGGCGGAAAACTGAAAATGCATTTCGAGCGTTTCATCGTTTGCTAAGAATCAATTGTCTATTCAAAAAAGGTTTTATATAAGGCGTGTAAGATACATAAAAGTAATTCCACAAGCTCCAGTATCTGTCTATTGCAGAAACTAAGAAAAAGCAGGTGTGATTAAAGACAAATTGATTAAACAAAGTCTACTCAGTAATTTTTAAATTAAAGAATAAAAATTTCTTCAGAAGAAATCAATTTTTGCCAATCTTTGGCAACACTGGCAACAGTTTTATGAGTAAATCAAATACTGAAGTTCCTTTTTTACCTGGATATGAAATTAGTCACGAGTTTCGAAACCATTGCTAAATAATCCCAAATGCATTTATTTTGTATTTGGGAGGCACAGTATTAAAGTAAGCCAAGACTAGAGAAATAATTTTAAGGCCTTTAAGATGCAGCAGACGGATTTTTAAATTTTACAAGATCTGATTTCCAACTGTTGCTGTAATTGAGAAAAGAAGGTAATTAAAGAAAAGACAACAAACAAAACCTTTTAAGTATCTTCAGAACCAAATAATAAAAATTCTTTCAAAAGAATATATTTTTCTTGACCTTTGTTTCTATCATGGCATCACTTTTAAAATCAAATAAAATAGTAAATTTGCCTTTTTATAGGAATATGAAATTAATAATGAGTTTGAAAACCTTTACCAAATAATCCTAGATGTATCAATTGTATATTTGGGAGGTACAGTACTAAAGTAGGCCAAGTCCAGAGAAATAGTTTTAAGGCCTCTAAGAGGCTGCTTAGGCAATTTAGATATCACAAGCTCTGGTTTCGAACTGTAAATGTAATTGAGAAAAAAGACAATTAGGCCTTAGTTTTCGCAAATAATTTTTTTATCTGAATATGAAATAAGTAACAAGTTTGAAAACTATTATTACATAATTCTAAATACTGGAGTATTAGAATTGAGAGGTATAACACTAAAGTAATCATTTAAAGCCTGTTTTTTTTAGATTCAGCAAAAGCAATTTAGGTATCATAAGCTCTGATTTCCTGCTGTTACTGCAATTGAGAAAAGAATATAATTAAAGAACAATAAAAACAAAAGCTTCCAAGCATCTTCAAAATCAGAAGTATAAAAACCACTTCAAAAGAACTAAACAATTTTTACTGATCGTTTTTCACGTGATGTTAGCACTATTTAAGATTAAATGGAACGTATCTTAATGTGTAATTAGCAACGATTTTGGAAATTTTGATAAATGATTTTAAATATATTAGTATTATTTTCAACAAGATAATGATGCTACAATGCATTAGAGTGATATTAAGTCTTAAATTTTTATTGATTTTTTTTTATTAATATTTTTTATTGATTAATTTTTATTATTTTTTTAATTCTAGTTATGGCTCTCTATCCTCAGACGACTTGTTTTTACAAGGCTATTATCAGTGAATTGCCATCGTCTTCCCAGGATGACTATCATGTTTCCTTTGAAGACCCAAACTATGCAGGAGGGTTTTCGCCCCCTTTGATGGTCCCACAAAGATATGTCTTTGCTTTGAAAGAGAGGAAAAAATAAGCTTTTTAATCTCAATTCTTTTAACTGTATAATATGCATAAGCCTTTTTTTGTAATAGTTTGTACCATAATAAAGTTTTTAACATGTTTATGGTGTTTTTATGGCGATTAATATGGCTCTCAAGCTGTGTTCTGGTCTAGATTTATGGATGCCTTTTTTTTTCAGAGTTCTTTGTTTGGAGTTTATCAGGTTTCTATGTTTGGAGTTGGTAATTTCAGTCAAGAGGGAGCATCTTCAAGGCAGATGGACCTTTGATGGTCCTGAAAAGATACACTTATGCTTTGAAAGAGGAAAAACCTCCTTTTTATTACCATATTACGCAAAAGTATTTTTAATGATGATTGCAATAGTTTTTAATATGTTTTTTTAATGATCTGGATCGATTTAATATGTTTAAATGTTTTAAACATATTGATTTAATATGTTTTTTTAATGATCTGGATCGATTTAATATGTTTAAATGTTTTAAACATATTGATTTAATATATGATTTAATATGTTTTTTTAATGATCTCAAATTTTTTTAATGATCTGGATCGAGCTGTGACTTAGGTCTAGATTCTTTTTTTCTTTGTTTACTAGGATTCTACATTCCAAGTTGTTAGCTTCAGTCTAGTGCACGGACAAAAGCTATTTCAAGTGAAACAGCTATTTTTGATGTTTTTAGTGTAAACATTACAGTAGGGCTCTCTGATATGCTGAATATGATTGTGTGATTTTCCTTAAGATCGTTTCACTTTCTGGGGACGTTCCCCCTTGGTTTTTTGAGGGCTCAATATCAAAATGGTTAAGTCCTGAACACTATTGGCCCCTTCTTGGCATCAAATAGCATTACGATGTCACACAGGCCGTTAATTTTTAATAAATTCATGTAGTTGTGGGCATTAAACCATGGCTAATTGTAGAAAAAGCCAAGATCGTTTGACTTTCTGGGGACGTTTCTCCTTGGTTTTTGAGGGCTCAATATCAAAATGGTTAAGTCCTGAACACTATTGGCCCCTTCTTGGCATCAAATAGCATTACGATGTCACACAGGCCGTTAATTTTTAATAAATTCATGTAGTTGTGGGCATTAAACCATGGCTAATTGTAGAAAAAGCCAAGATCGTTTTACTTTCTGGGGACGTTTCCCCTTGGTTTTTGAGGGCTCAATATCAAAATGGTTAAGTCCTGAACACTATTGGTCCCTTCTTGGCATCAAATAGCATTACGATGTCACACAGGCCGTTAATTTTTAATAAATTCAAGTAATTGTGGGCATCAAACCATGGCTAATTGTAGAAAAAGCCAAGATCGTTTGACTTTCTGGGGACGTTTCCCCTTGGTTTTTGAGGGCTCAATATCAAAATGGTTAAGTCCTGAACACTATTGGCCCCTTCTTGGCATCAAATAGCATTACGATGTCACACAGGCCGTTAATTTTTAATAAATTCATGTAGTTGTGGGCATCAAACCATGGCTAATTGTAGAAAAAGCCAAGATCGTTTGACTTTCTGGGGTCGTCCCCCTTGGTTTTTGAGGGCTCAATATCAAAATGGTTAAGTCCTGAACACTATTGGTCCCTTCTTGGCTCCAAATAGCATTACGATGTCACACAGGCCGTTAATTTTTAATAAATTCCAGTAGTTGCGGGCATCAAACCATGGCTAATTGTAGAAAAAGCCAAGATAGTTTGACTTTCTGGGATCGTCCCCCTTGGCTTTTGAGGGCTCAATATCAAAATGGTTCAGTCCTGAACACTATTGGCCTATTCTTGGCACCAAATAGCATTACGATGTCACACAGGCCGTTAATTTTTAATAAATTCAAGTAGTTGCGGGCATCAAACCATGGCTAATTGTAGAAAAAGCCAAGATCGTTGGACTTTCTGGGGACGTTCCCCCTTGGTTTTTGAGGGCTTGGTATTTATTTTATTTTCTTTCCTTTTATGTATATCTGCCGTGATTTTTTTGAACGACATCTCCTTCATTGAATCTGTGATAAATTACATCGAATGAGCTCCCTCTGAAGCTTATACTACCGTCCCTTCTATAAAAACCTTACATGCCCCAAGGGCATAACTTAAAACACTTGCCCCGGGTTCTGGGGTGGGCTGTGTTATCCCTGGAGTTTCTGTTATATGATTTTTAGTCAATTTTGAAAAAGATGGCTATATAAAAAATTCAATCGGACACATTTGGGGAGAATAGGGTTTGTGGGGGGGGGGGGGCTAGTTGCCACCGGGTCGCTTTTGACTCTTAAAAAGGGAGCTAGAACTTTGAATATCTAATAATTTGAGTCCCCTCCGAATACATACGACCCCTTCTTCCACACAAACCTTTTATGCCCCGAGGGCATAACTTACAACACTTACCCCTGGGTTCTGGGATGGGATGTGTTATCCCTGGAGTTTTGTTAGATGATTTTTGGTTAATATTGAACAAAATAGCTATATAAAAAATGCAATTTGACGCATTTGGGGAAAATAGGGTTGGTGGAGGAGGGTGGCTAGTTGCCATCGGATCGTTTTTGACTCTTAAAAAGGGAGCTAAAACTTTGAATATCTAATCATTTGAGTCCCCTCCGAAGTTTATGCGACCACCTCTCCAGTAAAACCTTATTAACCCCTAGGGCACAAGTTACAACCCATAGTTCTTCCACGTTCTGGGGGGTATGTTGACCCTGAAGTTTTTGTTATTTGAATATTTCAAAGAAAATGGCTAACTCAAATCCATCGGATGCACTTAAGGAAAAGAGGGTGTAGGGCGGGGGGGGGGGAGTAGATGTCCTACAATCATTTTTTATTCTTAAAAAAGGTAACTGGGACTTTCAATTTCCAATCAAATGAGCTACTTCTGAACTTTATGCGACCACCCCTTAAATAAAACCGCATCTGCCCCTGGCGCACAACTTATAACACTTGCCACTGGGCTCTGGGGCGTTGTGTCGACCCTGGAGTTTTGTTATCTGATGTTTGAACTTTTTTCAATAAAATGGCTATCTCAAAATTTTGATTCTGTTTTTTTGGGGAAAAAAGGGCTAGTTTACTTCCGATCTCTTTTAACTCTTAAAAAGCGAATTAGAAATTTCAATTTTTAATCAAATAAACTCCTTCTGAATTTTATACGAGGAACCCTTCTATAAAAACAATACATACCCCCAGGGCACAACTTACAACGTTGAACCCTGGGCCCTGGGGGGTTGTGTCCATCCCGGAGATTTTGTAGTCTAATCCTTGAACTAAGATTAAAATTTTTACTGGATTCATTTTGGGAAAAAAGGGCGTTGGGGCTATTTGCCCACCGATCACTTTTGACTCCTATAAAGGGCACTATAACTCCCAATTGCCAATCGAATGAGCCCCTTCCGAAGTTTATAAGACCATCCCTTCCATATGAAGTACCTCCGGGGAATAAATTGGACCCTTATAGCCCTGGGGTTGGTTGGGAGATGCTAGTTGCCATCGGATCACTTTTGACTCTTAAAGAGGGAACTATAACTTTCAATTTCTAATCATTTGAGCTCCCTTCGAAAATTATACGACCACCTTTTCCGTAAAAACCTTATATGCCCCCGGGACATAACTTGAAACACCTTCCCTCAGGGATGGGGGGGGCTATGTTGAGCCCAAAGTTTTGTCATCTGATCGTTCGACTATTTTAAGCAAAATGGCTATCTCAAAATTTTGATCTAATTCATTTTGGGAAAGGGGGGGGGGGGTATATGCTCGCCGATTACTTTTGATGACTCTTAAAAAGGTAAATAGAAATTTTTATTTCCAATCAATAAGCCAGCTCTGATTTTTATACGACAGAACCTTACATAAAACCTTATCTGCCCCCAGGGCATAACTTAAAACGCTTACCCCAGGCTCTGGAGGTTGTGTTGACCCCTGAGTTTTTCTTATTTGATCTATAAACTATTTTGAACAAAATGGTTATCTCAAAATCTTGAGTGATCCAACAGCTAATTGCCGTTGAATCATTTTGACTCTTAAAAAGGGAATTAGAACAATTTCTAATCATTTGAGTTCCCTCCGAGATTCTTACAACCACTTCTTCCATAAAAAATGTATATGCTCCCAGAGCATAAGTTACAACCCTTCCCTCAAGCTCGGGGGGGGGGGGGGGTTGTTGACCCGATGTTTTTGTTATCTGATCGTTGGACTATTTCAAACAAACTGGCAATCCCAAAATTTTGATCGGATGCAGCTGGGGAAAAGAAGGTGTGTGGGGGGAGGGAGTGGGGTAGATTGCCTCGATCCCTTTTGGATCGCAAAAGATAACTAGAACTTTCAATTTACAATCAAATGAACAACCTCTTAAGTTTATACGACCTCCCCTTGCATAAAAACCTTATATGCCCCCGAGGCATAACTTAAAACACTTGCCCCCGGGTTCTGAGGGATTGTGTCGATCCCCAGAGTTTTTACTATCTGATTTTTAAACTATTTTAAACTAATTTTTAGCAATTTTTTTTAAGATTTTAGATCTATTTAAAAAAAATGGCTGTCTTAAAATTTTTATCAGATGGGTTTGGGGAAAAAGGGCGTGGGGGCGGAAGGTTCTAGTTGCCCTCCGATCTCTTTTGACTCTTAAAAAGTAAACTAGAACTGTCAGTTTCAAATCAAATGAGCCCTCTCTGAAGTTTCTTTTCGATCTCTTTTGAATCTTAAAAAGTGAACTAGAACTCTCAGTTTCCAATCAAAGGAGCCCTCTGAAGTTTATACGATCATCCCTTCTATACATTCTCTTTGGACTCTTAAAAAGTAAACAAGAACTTTCAGTTTCCAATCAAATGAACCCTCCCTGAAGTTGCCCTCCGATCTCTTTTGAATCTTAAAAAGTGAACTAGAACTTTCAATTTCCAATCAAAGGAGTCCTCTCTGAAGTTTATACGATCATCCCTTCTATAAGAACGATATATGCCCCCAGGGCATAACTTACAACGCCTACCCCCGGGCCCTGGGGGTTTGTGTTGACCCCAGAGTTTTCGTTATATGATTTTAAAACTGGTTTTAACGAAATGACTATCTCAAAATTTTTATTGGATGTATTTGGGGAAAAATGGCGCGGGTGGGCTAGTTGCCGTCCGATCTCTTTTGACTCTTAAAAAGTAAACTAGAACTTTCAGTTTCAAATCAAATGAGCCCTCTCTGAAGTTTATACGAGCATCCCTTCTATAAGAACCATATATACCCCCAGGGCATAAATTACAACGCCTTCCCCCGGGCCCTGGGGGGTTGGGTTAACCCCAGTTTTTGTTATATGATTTTTGATCTATTTTTAACAAAATGGCTATCTCAAAATTTTTATCAGATGTATTTGGGGGAAAAGGTCGTGGGGGGGGGGAGGCTAGTTGCCCACCGATTACTTTTGACTCTTAAAAATGGCACTAGAACTTCTGATTTCCAGTCGAATGAGCCCCCTCTGATGTTTATACGACGACCCTTATGAAGTGCGTCCGGGGAAAAAAAATAATAAAACATTGGAGCCGTATGGCCTTTGTTAAAAAAAATAATAATATATAATATAACATTGGAGCCGTATCGCCTTTACTATAGGCAACGCCATAGCGTTGCCTCTGATACAGATGTGTATTTTCAGGAAGTAAATCCCGGAGCTTTGTTCGCGAAAGGTTTCTCAGATGTGTATTTTTTACAATACAGATGTGTATTTACATGTGTGTATTTTCGGAAAATAAATCCCGAAGCTATATTCCCAAAAGCTAGCTCTGGTTTGCATGTTGTACAATTTTCGGGAAATAAATCCCAAAGATCTATTCCCAAAAGATACCTCAGGTGTGAATGCTTTACAAAACAGGTGTGTATATTTTACAACGCAGGTTTGTATTTCGGGAAATAAATCTTGAAGCTCTACATGTGCATCTTATGCGTTGCTGACGCACATTTGTCGTATATACGATTTTTGAAGGGCAATGGGTAAAAAGTATCTGAAGAAGAGTGATACTTTTTTAGGGAGGGGGGAGGATTATAATTTGAATATTAGAATGATGCATATTTATGAAAAACATCCTTCAGGTGTCTAAAAACATTTAAATATAAAATAAAATTCATTAGTAGTGTAAAAAAAAAAAATAGTAGATCAATCAGTAAACTGAGAAACGGGAAGAACAGTCAATTTCAAATCGAATAAAGGGTTTTTTATTACCCTATGACATACTCAAAAACTGCACTGATGAAGATCTAGATTTATACTTTACTTTAGAAAATGGCATAAAAGTTCTGCTTCATTTTGAATAAGAATTAATGATGGCCTTAATTTTGTCAGCTTAAAAATGATGGCAATTTCAAATCATGTTGTTTAGATGATTGATTAAAACTGATCAATGATTAGTTAAAATTAAAGCCACTAAATTAAATAATTTTGAAGGGCATCATTTGCCTTACACTTAAAATGGCTTACTCCTGTGGTACCTCTATTTTTCTGCTAAGTCCCGCTTGGCTTTTTTCTATGGCACAATTTGATAAAAAAAAAATTGAGGCATTATTTGGTAACCCATCTATGATAATTGAAAAGGGGCTGAAATGGCTTCAGGTCTTTTCACATTACTAAGAACCAACTGTCTGTGTAAAAAGACTTCTCAAGACTTCTGTGGTAGAGCAAAAGCAATTAGAAAAGTATGGATAAAAGACGAAAACAGGCAATCTATATAAATAATATTGAAAAACATGAGAGAATTTAAAACTGGAAATTTTATGGGGAGAGGCCTAAAGAGAAATTAGGCCTAAAGAGAAATTAGACCTAAAGAGGTCTAAAGAGAGAGGCCTAAAGAGAAAAAAAGAAAAATGAGTAAATAAATAGAAAGATAAAAAGGTTGAACAGGCATAAAACGGAATATATTATAGAAACACTAGCATACTATTGACATTGTCACAGCAAAAGGTATAAAACAAAATTTTTTTCAGGAAATAGAAAAATGTATATACACACTTACACATGAATTACTTCCCAAAATGGAATAAATAAAACAAGTTTTTTCATTTGAAATTAAAAAGCAATAATAAAACTTAAAACGACCAGAAATTATTCCAAACACGAGGGGGTCTGCCCTTTCCTCAGCCCTCGCTCTTTACGCTTAAGTCTTAAAGTTCTTTAAAATAATTCTCATTCAAATTTAGCGGCCCTTTTGTTGAGCAATCTTCCTTTTAGAATTATCACAATAGTCAAAGTTTAGCGGAAAGAACGAGGTTTCTATTCTGTTCTGCTCTGTTGTAGCTGAAACCAAACAAGAAATTTGGCGCAGTCAAAATGTCTTTTTTTTTCAAGTAACCCGTTGAAAACAATACTTTATTTTTCTATTTTCCTGGGTCATTAAGAGAGGCTTTACAACAAAATAAGGTCGCATGGTTGTCTAAATTAGATTCACCATCCTTAAGCCGATGGATTCTTAAAGTTGGGGTATAGCCAGGATTTAGTTTCACAAGACGTTGAATAAAAGAAAGGGTCTGTTAATAGCCATATGAAAAAACAAAGTAGATATCTTCTAAAAAATTCAGACGATTTTTCACATTATGACTGGGGATATGGATCCTCCAAAAATTATATGACCACAAATATTGGAGCCGTGGTCCTGGTAACATTCTCGAAGGGGAGATCAAACCATGAAAAGTGCATTTTATGACAGCCAGATTTTTTAGTGTTTCTCTGGGGTCTCTTTTGAGTGTTTTTTAGTGTTTCTTCCGGCAAGTCTCTTTTGAGAACTCTCCATATTCTCTGCGTGAAGATATGCCAGAATGATTTTTTTTTCTCGATAGAGCTATAGGACTATATTTCATTTGTTTCAAGCTTTCTTGTCGCTATTCAAAGTATTGATGAGATTCTATTTTAGTACTTTAACTTCTAGGTTTAAAACGTTTTGAAATATAACGTGAGGTTTACATGTGTAAATGCAGGGCCTATCTGTATACCCTTCTCCTTAAAATGCTCAGTTAAAACTAGTAACCATTCTTTTTTCTATTTCTTTTCTTTTTCTATTCTTTTTTCTATTTGTTTTTCTTAATTGTTTAAAGTTCACAGTTTCCAGCATTAAAAGAAAATGAAGATATCAAAATTCAAGGACCTTAGAGTCTTAATGTTTTTTTTTTTCAAGAGCAAAACTTCAATTTAGACATTATATGGTATCACATCATTCAAAGAAACGGTACTTGCATGATAAACCCCCTACCGTTCAAGTTGTTCATTCATTGACGCATTAAAGAACCAGTTCATTTTGGATAAACTGGATCCCCCTCCACGGAAAATTCCTTCCCCTCATGGTAAATTCCTCCAGGTGAAGTTCTTCCCACATAAAACATCCCCAACAAGGAAAATTCCCCCATGCAATTCCATTCTATCTGAAAATTACCCCCGAAATTTCTTGTGGACGGTTCCGGCTATGAATTTTTTCTTAGTCCACTTTCATTTGAAAAAGACTTCTATTTCTGATTGTTTTTAAAATCATGCCTAAAATTCCCCTCCGTGGAAAACTCTTCCCACGAATACCCTCCAACCCTAGTAGAAAGGTGCTCCCACAGAAGATTCCCTCTGGAGAATTCATCCTGTAGAAAACTCCCCCATGGAGAATTTCTCCCGTGGAAAATCCCCCCACATACAGAAAGACAATCTAGACAATTTAAATCCGGGTAAATATTTCCCCTGGACAATTCCCCTCAATATCTCCACATAAAGAATTGAGTCGGCAAAGAGAGAGTAAGACAAATAAAAAGAATTTTGAATAGGAATCCTGCCAAATTACCCCAGTATAAAATTTCCCTTGGAAACTTCACCCCCCGGAAACTTCTCTCCCCACAGAAAATTATCCTCGTATAAAATTCCCCTTGCAGAAAATTCTCCCCCTCCCCGAAAAATGTCAGTATACTTTCCAATAAGAAATACTATACGTAAACAATGGGCGAATTTAATGACTTACTAACATTTCCCCAGGGGCTGTGGGGGGTGGTTATCCTAAAAGACATAGTTACTGGGCTTTCCAACTATGTTGAACAAAATGGCTATTTCAAAATTTTGATCGTATGACCTCTAGGAAAAATGGTGGGTGGGAGGGGGGCCAGTTACCCTCCAATCATTTGGTCACTTAAAAAGGGCACTAGAACTTTTAAGTGAAAAGCACGTTTTTCCTTGGCTCTCCCTTCGCACGTTTCTTCAACTCCTTCTATTTATCTAAATAGAATGACATTCGTAATGATGCCAGGATAAATGTGAAATTTCACTGCAATGACGTACTTAGATTTGAGAATAATATCAGTTTTATAAATCCATGTAAAAGCAGACGATGTTGAAGTCTTTGATAATCGTTTACTGAAGTAGAAAATTCGTCTGGACATCAACAGGAGTAAAAAAGAGTATGAAAAAAAAACCTTAGAATGAAGAAAGAGTTTATTTCACACCCAAAATGTCCCGGTGTACAACCATATCTAAATGGCATACCTACTCCCAACTTAAAGAGTTTTTTTAACTACGGATTTATTTTTATTTCCTGTAACAAATATACATAATTACATTTACGTAAGACTACTACTTAGTAATTTACAGGCTTGTAAAAGGAAGAGTTTTTGAAACCCTTATCATAATAGTCATTGGGCTGCTTCTTAGTAAAGTTGGGGTAGCCAGGTTCTCCAGGGAGTATACGGGGTCTAGTATCGTACAGATGCCATCCTTGAAGAGAGGTCCAATTCTGAAATAATTTTGAAAGATATATTGATTAATTGATAAAATGGCGACACAACAAACTTTAAAAGAAAAATTGTATTTCTGGCTAAAAAACGACAAACAAAGAATGAAAAAAACACAGTTATGGCAAAAAAGAGGAAAAATCGCATACAGACAAAAAATGGTAAAATAAATTGTTTATTTGAGGAGAAAAAGTTTCATTTTTTGTGGAGGGGAGGAATGGTTTCCTTCTCTAACAATAGGGAAATTAAATAAGGCAAAGAGGGGAATACATCCGCGAGACCAAGCGAAGAGGTTTAGGTTTAATGAGATAAGAACTTTTACACAATAAAGTTGATAGTTAAAGGTTAGTTCAGAAATTCCAAGTTCAAATATAAGAAAATCTTTGTCGTATCCATATCAGGATAGAAGATCATATCAATTGCACATTACAGGAAAGCGAGTCTCAGCTGCGGAAATTCAGACAAATTTGGAATTTAAAAGTTGGCGCACGACAGCTTCTGAATAGCATTGGTTATAGATAAAGTTTTAAGATAAGAACAGTGTAGTTTTAGGAAGAAGAGGACGCGCTGACAAAATTTTCACTCTTAAATTAATAATTGGAATGTGCCTGAGTCGTTATAGATTATGATCAGGCGTTTGACTCAGCTGATAGAGGAGCTTTAGCGAAGATCATATCCTTGTATGGTATATTAGATAAATACACTTAAGTGATTAGTGCTATGTACGGGAATACCATTGCTGCAGTTAAGGTAGGAAATAAGATATAGTATCTGGTTTCGTATTAAATCAAGAGTTAAGCAGGGTTACGTCCTATCCCATTTATATGGACTTTGTCCTAAGGAGCACAGCAAAGGCAATGAGAAACACAGACTCAATTGGGGAAGTAAAACTCTTCTGGATTATGCTGATGATTTAAGTATCTTAGATGAAAATATTAGCAAAATGAATGGACTTTTGGAGGTTTTACAAGTTCAGGGTGCAAGAATAGTTTTAAAAATTAATGTTAAGAATAATAAGCCGCCAAGACAAGGAATAAGTGAAGAGGTGCAAGAAGAGGTTTGAATATTTATGTTAAGAAGACTAAGTCACCAAGACTAGGAATAAGCGAAGAGGTGCAAGAAGAGGTTTGAATATTAATGTTAAGAAGACTAAGTCACCAAGACTAGGAATAAGTGAAGAGGTGCAAGAAGAGGTTTGAATATTAATGTTAAGAAG